>JARWLC010000010.1:91351679-92551679 GCA_033318265.1 Phyllotis vaccarum | reverse complement strand
AGTCTCTCCGAAAATATATCTTGTTTGCTTTCCTAAGTTGTTCTATTGTGCAAGAATCAGAAGTCTCCTTACAGACAGAGCTTTGTGTTGATGAATGGTTAATTAATTTCACATCCTTGTATAAAAATGAACTCAAATGCAGTGGCTAAAAGAAAACCTCGAACTTTCTTCAGTGAGCATGATTACTGGTTGCTCAACCTTTCACAAATTGATTCTGCAGTTTGGACGTTTGTTTTCCTTTTTCTAACGTTAGAGCTGGAGAAACTATACCTCCCAGCTCAAGCAAGTTGTTGGAAGGATCTTTTACTATCAAAGATACGACTAGGCATTATTTTAAACAGACTGTCAGATAGGCACAGGTAGCCCTCACAAGGGGGTTCAATGGGAATTGGCAGGAAGAGAGAGAGGAAGGAGAAACTATGATCCGGATGTAAAATGAAAGAAAATTTTAAATTAAAAAAAAGAAATGCCTGGAAGTCCACTTGGAGATTTATAACTGTACTTATCTATACCTACAGTTTTTCACTTTGCCTTAGGTATTTTTTTTTAAAGTTTTTGTTTCCATTTTACATACCAACCACCATTATCCCTTCTTCCCCTCCTCTAGTTCACCCCCAGATTCTCTCCACCCCTTCTTCACTCTTCAGAAAGGGTAAGGCCTCCCATGGGGAGTCCATGAAGTCTGGCATATCAAGTTAAGGCAGCACCAAGCCCCTAGCCCTATATCAAGGCTGACTAAGATATACCTCTCTAGGGAATGGGCTCCAATTTTACACACTAGTAAAATCCTGGTCCTACTGCCAGAAGCTCCACAAACTGCGCAAGCCACACAGCTGTCATCTACATTTAAGAGCCTAGTTTGATCCCTCGCAAGTTCTCCAGATGTTAATCCAGAGTCAGTCAGCTTGGACCAGCTGACTGAGAGTTTTCTCATCATTATTTTGATCCCTTTAACCATATAAAACCTCTTCTTTCTCTTTGACTGGACAGGGAAGCCTGTCTAGTGATTAGCTGTGGATTTCTGCATCTGGTTTCATCAGTTGCTGGATGTCTATGATGACAATTAGGGTGGTTATCAGTTTGATTACAGGAGAAGGCGGGTTCAGGCACCCTCTCCACTATTGCTGGGAGTCTTAGCTCTGGTCATGTTTGTGGATTCCTGGGGATTTCCCTTGCACTAGGTTTCTCCCTAACCCTAAATGGCTCCCTCTATCAAGGTATCGGTTTCCCTTTCTCTCCCCCAACTCAACTACTCAGTTCCCTTATGTTCTCTTTATACCTCCCTTTCCCCCACTACCCCATGCTTCCAATTTGTTGAGGAGATAGTATCCATTTTAACCTTCCCAGCAGAATCCATAGATGTCCCTGTCAGGATCCTCCTTGTGACCTAGCTTTTTTTGAGTTGTGGATTGTAGCCTAATATTTACTTATGAGTGAGTGCATACTGTGTTTGTATTTCTGAGTTTGGGTTACCACACTCAGGATAGTTTTATCTATTTCTATCTATTGGCTTGCAAATTTCAGGATGTCATTTTTTTTTTCTGCTGAGTAATACTTCATTGTGTAAATGTACCATATTTTAAAAAAATCTATTTTTCAATTGAGGGACATCTAGGTTGTTTTCAAGTTCTGGCCCTCACAAATAAGCACAGCTGAGGAAATGTCCTCGAGGTATGAATGTGCATCATTTGGCTATATGCCCAAGAGTGCTATATCTGGATCATGAGGTTGACTGATTCCCAATTTTCTGAGAAACCACCATGTTGATTTCCAGAGTGTCTGTACAAGTTTATACTCCTTCCAGCAATAGAGAAATGTTTCTCTTACTCCACATCCCCTCTAGCATAGGCTGTCATCAGTGTTTTAAATCTTAGCCATTCTGACAGGTGTAAGATAGCATCTCAGAGTTGTTTTGATTTCTATTTCCTTGATGGCTAAGGATGTTGAAATTTCTTTAAAAGCAGGTTACACAATGGAAATATATCTTCACCAATCTGACATAGAGCTGATCTCTAAAATATAAAAAGAATTTAAGAAACTAAACATCAAAATACCAGATATTCCAATTAAAAACTGGGGTACAGTTTTAAGCAGAGAATTCACAACAAAAGAATCTCAAATGTTCAAAAGACATTTAAAGAATAGTTCAATATTCTAAGCAAACACAACCAGGAGGAGTAGAGAGCTGGAAAGAAAAAAAATCAAGCTCAGAGCTGAAATCAGTAAAACTGAAAAAATAAGAACAATACAAAAAATCAATACAACAAAGAGTTGATTCTTTGAAGAATCAACAGTATAGGCAAACCCTTACTCAAACTAACAAAAGGCAGAGAGAATATCCAAATTAACAAAATCAGAAATGAAAAAGAGGCCATAATAACAGACACAGAAGAAATCCAAAGGATTATTTAGGTAATATTTCAAAAACCTATTCCTTACAAAATTGAAAAGCTTAAAATAAATGGACAATTTTCTGGATAGGTACCACTTACCAAAATTGAATCAAGACCAGATATGCAACATAAATAGACCTATAACTTCTAAGGAAATAGAAGCAATTATTAAAACCAAAGCAAAAAGAAAAACCCAGGGCCTTAGGCTTTAGTATAAAATTCTACCAGAATTTCAAGGAACTAATACCAATACTCCTCAAATTGTTCCACACAATAGATACAGTAGGAACATTGTTAAACTCTTTTTATGAGGCAATAGTCACCCTGGTGCCCAAACTACATAAAGACACAAAAAAGAAAGAAAATTACAGACCAATCTCCCTCATAAACATGAATGCAAAAATAATCAAATACTAGTAAACCAAATCCAAAAAAAAAAAATCATCTACTATTGTTGTGGACCCCCCCCCCAAGAGACCACCATTCAATCTCTGAATTGCAAAAGCAAGGTTTATTGAAAAGTACAAGCTGAGGCAGTGACCCTATTCAAGCAAGTTATCACAGCTGCAGCTGGAGGAGGTACCTGCCCCTCAGCAAGCTGAGTTTGTCAAAGGCAAAGACCACATGGTCACACATCAATTAGGGATCTCAGTACATATTAGCTCACTCCTTTCTTAGGAATGTTCCAGAATTCCCTTGTTATCTTAGCCTGCTGTTTGTCAAAACACTTTTATAGACTCTCTACTGTGGGGAAACCTTCTGTGGCTATCAGATGGCCCTAGGCTATCTCCTGTTTTGTACCTGTACTCAGTAGAACTCAGGCCAATTTCAAGCTGAGGTTAGGGGATTGTTTAAAACAGAGGTGCTTCCCTGGTTCTTCACTATGATCCAGATAGGATCCAAAATAAAAGGTTATTTTGTATCAGTCTTTCATTTCCTCCCCACACTTTTAAGACTTACATTTCAGTGATGAGTCATCCTTTTCTGTAAGGCAGTGAGGCTTGTCTACTAATCTCTTCCTCACCTGTCTTTGAGGAAGGAAATGAAAGGGCTCCCCGTGGGAGGGGGACCCCCGAAACCCAAGGAGGACCAAGTCAGGACCACAGATCAGATGCAAACAGCACGAGGTTTATTTATTGAATAACACAGGTACGTGTGGGCAAACAAGTCTCTGTCTCTGAGAAGACTTGCTCGCCTAGCCCTTTGTTCAGGGCCTTTTTATAGGGTTAGGGGGGCAGGAACAAAAGCATAGTTACAAGGTCTTCACTGCCTGGTTTGAATGAAGCTGTTTTGTTAAGGGGGTGAGGGCCAGGTCACTGTCTGGCCTGCCTGCTATCGCCCACTCTCAGGCTGCGATGGCCTGCCGTTTATCTTCCTGGGAACTCTGTCTTCCCAGGAACTTCCCTTGGTCCTTGACTGGGGGCAGATCACGTAGCTATGTAACTGTTATCTTTCTTTTTCTTTTGCTCTGCTGACATTGTGAAAGCTTTTATTATTGCAGAGATGCTGGTGTCTCCAGTATCAGGAGGGATGTTTTAGGCCCCTTTTTTTAAGAGCAGACAGCCCACAGGGGAGTCAGGGAATCAGTTCGTCCTTGGGTCCTTGGTTGGGGAGTGTTCAGCATCTGGCCCCTGACCACATTCCTTTGTCTCTGGCCCAGGCACCTGGTCTTACTCTTAACTGCAGTTCTTCTTTTATCAGGGGAGCTAATCTTTACTGCCCTATTAACATGTCTTAGGCAAGCTTATTCACTGTTTTTACAAGCATGCTGCGGCTATCAAGAGGGGGCTGCTTAAGCAAGGGGGAGGAAAAGAGAGGGGATCTTACAGAAATAGATAACTTCTCAATCATAATTAAAAAAAGAGCTCATGCCTAAGTTTTGTGGTCCAGCTAGTCCAACAATTGCTGCCTACCAGTTTAAGCTCCAAAGATGTAGTAACTGCTCAGCCCACAAAGCTGAATGTCTCAGCTGGTTTTCACTATACATTAGGATCTCAAAAGAATAGGCTCTCTTTGCCAGCTCTCCACCATGCTCCTAGGACTATGGCCCATTAAGCCACACTTGAAGCATTCAGCTGCTTTCCTAAACAAAATTCTCAAAATCTGCCTTCCACCAACAAGCAGATTTCCACAGGAATACTCCACTCTGTCTTAGTCACCATTCTATCTGCTGATGTGAAGATCTAGCAGGACCAAGGCAACATTTATAAGAGAAAACATTGAATTGGAGGGCTTACAGTTTCAGAGGCTTAGTGAATTATCAGTGTGGTGGGGAATAAAGCAGCCTATAAGCAGTCATGGTTCTAGAGGAGACAAGGACTCTATGTCCTGATCTGCCTGTAGGCTGAGAGAGGAGAGAAAATGTAGAGACTTGAGACTGAGACAGGCTTATGTTGGGTTTCTGAAACCTCAAAGGACTCGTCCCATTAATACACTTCCAACAAGGCCCCTCTTCCTTCTAAATCCCTCTAGTCCTTTTGAATGTTGCCACTCCCTGATGACTAAATATTCAATATATGAGCCCATGGGGGGCCATTCTTATTCTAACCATCACATCCTTCCTGTAAAAACATCAGGAGTTCTCATCAGTCACTGTGATAATAGGAATTATCTGATTTAATTTCCTTAGGAAGTTTGACATTAAAGAGAACAAGAGAACATTTGCTGTCTAAAGGCTGAATGCCTTTAAGTGAGAATAGCTTGTCAATAATAGATATGAAAACTAAAATCTTTGCAGATTCTAAAATTTCCTTTAATTGAACATGGCATAAACAACATGTAATGGCATCATTAGAGAAAAAATAATGTACAATTGTCATAAAGACTGACCTGTCCCATTGTTTGAAGAGGTTGTATTAATATTTAATGTTTGGCTACTTCCATAAAAATGTTATAATGATACCAATATAAAGTATGTTGCTAATGAACATGTGTGACAGCATGCTCTAAGATATATGTATTTTTCCAAGTCGTCTCTCCTGATAGGACTCTAAGTTTTAATTTTTCTCAGTTCAAGTCAAAAAGTAGGAAAATATTCCTAAGGAAAAACTACAGCTTGAGGTACATAACTGCACCATTTTTTAAAAGTTATTTTCAAAAGAAAGCAAGCAGAAGACATAAGTAATTATAAAGTCAGAACTTTACCTCAATGTCCAAATTATACAATATCTGAGATTAAATGTTAAGATTTTGTACATATTTTGGTGCGGTTTGCATATTTCCAGTTATCTGATGACAGAATTCTCTGGATACATGTGGGAATGCAGGAACGTGGCAGAAGGCAGTGGCGGGTAGCAGAAGACTCAATGCTGTTTCTATGTAAAAAAGAGTCTTATTGTCAGATGAATAAGTTATATTTAACAGAGTTATGATTATAATAGCAGAGAGGGCAGGAAGAAAAAGAAAGATCAAGGAAGAAAGAAAGAGAGAGAGATGAGGGAGTTCCCAAGAGAAGACAAAGGGAGAAAGAGAGAGACACATGTGGGAACCTTGTTTTAAATGGGACTTGATGTGAGAGCTCAGAGGAGGCCATCTTGGCTTGATGTCAGAGCTCAAAGAGCATGGTTTTAGAGACTAACATTTAGAAAATATCTAATAGTTTACTGAAGTGGAATGATATCACCTGAACATAAAATTTCCTTCTGAAGCAGTAGTTCTCAACCTTCCTAATGCTGTAACTATTTAATACAGTTCCTCATGTTGTGGTGACCCCCATCCATAAAATTATCTTGTTGCTATTTCATAACTGTAATCTGCCTAGTGATTTACATAGCAATGTAAATATCTGATATGTAGGATATCTGAAATGTGAGCTCAATGGAGTCATGACCCACACAGGCTGAGAACTGTTGCTATGAAGGTCCATGTACTGAAATATTAGGTGCAACTGACCAACCTTCATGAAGTGGTTAGATCTGTTGACACTGCCTTTACCAATGAGCATATTCATTGATAGCTTCATAATTTCATGTCATTTGTATGAATATGTGACAATTAGAAGGTGACCTAGCTGGTGAAAGCAGGCCACTAGGAGAATGAAAGGCTGTATTGTATCTTTAGCTCCTTCTTTGTGTACCTGTCCTAATGTAACTACATTGGCTCTGCCAGAGACTCTCTACTACAGTGAATTTGACCAGCTGCTTCACAGTCCAAAAGTTATTACCTTCTATGATACACTATGCCCTCTTAAATTGTTGACCAGAATAAGCCCTTCTTCACATAAGCTGTTTCTTTTCAAGTATTTGTTCTAACTAGTAAGTCATTAATATGGAGACTGACACATTAGGGTAAGGAGATACTAAACATTCCATACATGGAGAAAGTCTGCTTCTGTGTTCAAATTCTTGATTTGGAGCATCTATTCGCCCTGTAGGAAAAGTTTAGTAGCCTGAGATACTATGATATTGAGAGAAGGCACATTCTGGCTGCAGAGAGAACAGGCTGACCCAGAGGTGCCCAGACAGGATCCATCCACCCCTTCTGATCAAATTCTAATGCTAATTGTTTAATCAGTTATGGTACCCTAGGACTGATATCATGTGAGGGACCCATACCTGGAGACTGGATCACCTACCAAGAGGCCTGTTTATCAGGAGTATTTGTTCTACCTTTCTCAAGAGTCCCTAAGTGACTGTAGTTCTCCATTCAAGAGGTGGGTCCTTGTGAGATTCAACCCATCCACATTGGCACCTCAACTGATACTGTCATTGTCTATGTCTTCTCTAGGCAGCAATATTGTTGAGAGTTCAAGATTGCAACTTCCCTGTCAAGAAGACACTATCTCACAACAGACATCCTGCTCCAATGGCTCTCACAGTTTTTCAACATCATCTGTGATATTCCCTGAGAAATGGGTATAAGCGTTGTGCTACACATGAATCATTCAGGGTTGTGTGCCAGAGTCAGATTTTCTCTGTATTTTGACTAGGTAATGGGATTTAAAAAAAATATTGGGTGGGGGGAATCCTGAAGTATGAGTCATGGTTGACATAGCATGGCCATGTCAAGGACTTCAATACTTAAGACTCACAGGAATGCCAAAATCTTCTTCAGGTCAGACTCAGATAAGTAAAAAATCTTCCCCTGGTCCAAGAGTGGATGAAGACAGAGTGTACAGAAAATGACCATGGCAGCTTCCTCTTCCTAGATGTTTCCAACCTGAGAGAGTGCTCCTCTACAGAACCTCTCTACCCAAATTATCTAAACCTGCTTCCTCCAAGCAGCTGCATACATACAATAAACTTGCCCTCTTCATTCTGGTTTATAAAATAAAAGCACTGAGTTTCCTGTATTCCAATGCATTTCTACTACAATGCACAGCCAAGCCAATCCCAGTCATTCTGTATCCATGTCTGTTCTTTTTCTCATTACTCATTACCTTAGGTAAGACATTTTGGTTAGCCCCTAAGCTGTACAGGTTTGGGCACTAAATGATATGAAACTAGATTGTATAAATAAACACATGAAATTGCAATGCCAAGTTAGCTAATAAATAAATAAATAAATAAAATTGAGAAAATGCAGTGATCACATTTCTAACCAAATGTTAATAATAGAGTAAAAATATGCATAGACCTCAACACCTTGGTTTGAAAGACTCCATTGTGTAAAAGAGGCTTCAAAGCAAAACAAGACCCTAGAAACTTGTTTTATTTTCAAGAAACAATAGGCCCTTGCTGCGCACATCAAGGAACTCAAGCTAAATGGAGATTTTTTTTTTTTTTAGTATAAAGAATCGTGAAATAGATTAGAAGATGAGAATAAAATGTTACACATAGAACAAAGAAGATGTTTTCCAAGTTTCACATCAAGTCAAAACAGAAACTGCATCCAAGTTGATCTCACATGGCTCTTTGTTTTGAAAACTCATTAGGCTCTCTGGTAAGGAAGACAGAGAAGTGACCCAAGCAGCAAGCATTACCACAAGGCTGGGCTGCAGAATGGGTTTTTAATAAAAACCTAGAACTTGGGTAGAATTTACTTATGTGTTTTAGCAGCTTGGCTAAGTGATTCAGTATAGGAAGCCCTGAGCTGTTGATGCTATCAAATGGGCCAAATTTGATTCTCAATCTGCTTCCAATAGCCTTACTCATTCCCAAAACCATTCAGTGAATGTAAAGATTTGGTACTTAGACAAACATGTAAATGTTACTAAATAGTGCCCTAGAAAAAAATTGTCTTTAACTCTTAGAGTAGACCTCTTGTATGATAAAGTCTTCTGTGTGATAAGATACACACATTTAGTTGTGTGGTCACACACAGCTACCACCTCGTCATTCTTGATAGAGATAACCCAATGTTCAAGGCCATTTTGGTCTCTATAGAAATTTCAGACCAAGAACTTCATAGAGAAATCCTATCTTAAACCAAAAAGAATCATTTACAAATTTTATGTTTTTACAATTGAAAATTGTAGTCAGAAGTTTCTGTCCCACCAGAAACTCTCAAATTCCAGGCAACTGCTTCTCAAATAATAAGTAGGAGGTTTAATATTATAGTATCTGCTGGGTCAGTAGTTCCAGAATATTACTATCTAGCTCTTACACTTAAATTAACCCATGATTCTTATCCATGTTTAGCCATGTGACTTGGTAGCTTTCTTTTCTCTGTTCAGCATTCTCATCTTGCTTCCTCTGCACTTGCCTGGTGTCTGCTTCTCTGCCTTCCCTCTTCCCAAAATTCTCCTACTCTGGTCACCTCTTCTCTACTTCCTGCCTGACTACTGGCCAATCAGCATCTACTTAAACCAATACCAGTGACAAACCTTGACAGTGTACAAGAGCATTATCCCACAGAATATAAAATAATGTTGCATACCATCAAAAGTAAAATTAGAAATCTTATATACGGCTTTATCAAAATAAAATAAATAACAACATAAATAAGTAAACTTTAAAGCTTAAGTCATAAATTTTGATATGCAAACATTTATATTTGATTTTTAAATTTTGATGTATATTTAAGAGGTAAGGTATACACACACAAACACACACACACATCCATCCTCAGAAGCCCCAGATGATATTTTTGCTATAATTATATATTTGCATCATCCAGCTGTAGGTCATTTATTCCTTAACAGAATGTTTATGAAGAATTTTAATGACAAACATTTATAAATATTTTATTGCAATTATGCATTTGGTGTGTGTGTACACATGTGCGTGTGTTTGTGCATGTGTGTACATGTGTGTGTGTGTATGCACCTACATGTTTACTTGCGCCATGGCACAAGTGTGGATGTACAGGATAGCTTATGGGAGTCCATTCCCCCTTCTACCATTTATATTACAAGGAATGAAACTCAGATCATCAGGCTTGACTCCCAGTGACTTTACCCATTGAGCCACATTTACCTACTGGCCCAACAATTTGCTTTTAAATTTCATTCATTTTTCCCCTTAAATATTTTACAATAATCTACGTTAGACTTTATAACTATTTTTGACAACCTAAGGGTTTTTTATTAATAAATTAAAGTTAATTTTCATGAAAAAATATTCAATATGCAAATAAACTTAAGCATAATAATATTCTTACAGGAGGAAGTTATATTTTTAAATTTAATATTCAAATTAAATAAATATTTTAATTGTAAATTTAAAACCATCTGGCTTGAATATGATTACATATATTTAATTAGCAAAGCTTTATTAAATTTCTAGCATGCATATTCCTTATGCACAGCAAACCTCCTATGGATGTCCAGGCTGGTGGGAGGATCAGGTGCTGCACCAGAATTTCATATACAAATTGCAAACACTATGATTTAAGATGCATTTAAACCCCGAACTTCATTACAAATTCTCATTATTAGATTTGGCCATCGTGAAATCAAGTCCTATGGCTTACTGATGGGAGTCTATTACACATATGAATGGCCTTGAATCCCTGTGATGTGATGTTCCTAGGAGCAATTTATTCAGAATTTTTCTTTTCAGCTTTACATCTAACTGGTACTTGCCAGCTTTTCTGAGAGGGTCTGGCTGTGGGCTGCTTCTTTCTTTTCTTAAAATTAAAAGAAAAGAAAAGAAATAATGGGTACTTACTTTTCCCTGTGAGCCTTTCACTCTTATGTAATTAATGTATTTTTGATGAGTGTGCATTGGTATAAGTTTTGGTACTCATAAGACCTCTTTTCTGTGTACTATTCTATTGTGATACATGATTTTGCAACATGAATCCACCTGTTACTCATGATAAATGATGCATTACTGTTTTTACCTCAAACTGTGGTTCTTCTGAAATAAGAAGTTGAAAAGACTTTAAATTTGAAATTGTAAATCCTTGTACATATTCAGACTAAGTAAGGGTGGAGGTTGAAAAAAAAATGTTCCCCCAATCATAAATGAAACACGCAATGATGCATTAAAAATGCAAACCTCCAGTGTTTTATGATTATGGCAATGTCTGAGACACAGTGAGGTTACAGGAAAAAGCAAAATTGCTGTGTAAGTTCACCCACCTTTAAATCAGAGATACTGTGTTTATTGACATGTTCTCTATTCTCAACACATTTGCCTTTAAATAAACATAAGGAATATTGTGCAGGACCAGAGAGTCAGCTCAGTATGTAAAGGTGTTTGCTGCCAAACCTGAAACCGAAGTGAATTCCTCCTGGGGGCCACAAACGGAAACCAAACATAGAGAACATAAACCAAATAAACCAAAAGTGACTCTGACCTCCACCAGCACACTATGACATGTCTGCAACCACATACATGCACACAAATAAGTTAACAAACTATAGTAACATTTTTTTAAAGGAACAGTTCAGTGGCTATTAATGGCTAAAAATAAAACTTAAAATGTTCCAGGAAGTAATGGATTTCTTTAATATTGTTTGTGTTGGGAAATGTAGAAATTTAGTAGCATACTTTTGTTGGAATTTAGAATTATATATATATTCCGATGACAAAGACTGTGGACTACAACTTCTTGTTCATAATAAGACTTATATGATGTGAGCCCAGAAAGATCCACTTGTCATTGTAATGTTTACTGTCATATTTGCTGAACGTACTGGTATCTGAATGTACTGGTATCTCTTAGTCTCTCCCTCAGTGAGGAATCAGTCATCATTCTCATCTGCTGATGTGCTACAAAGATTAATGTTCATATGACATTTTAAATCTCCCATTGAGAATAAAAATTATTGCACAAGCGTTTCCCCAAAAGACAGCAAAGGATACTTGTGGGTAATATTTACTCTAAAGATGCACCTTTCTAGAAAACTCTAAAATATAGGTTTCTGAATAGGTGTGTGCTGTGCTGTTGGAGGGATTTTCCTGCCTTATGCACAGATGATGAATGAAAGGTGTACCTGTAGCTCTCCTGATTTATTTTGGTTTGATGGAGATGTTCAAATCAAAGGATATAGTTTAATCCAATGTCTCATTCAGTCTTTCATGAAGACATCATTAGTCCTTTCAACTTACTAAACTCTCTATGTGAATGAGAAAAATGAACTCTATATAAGGAGCAAGCAAACTCCAGTGACTGTGCAAGCTGCTGAATTTGTGTAAAATCTACACCTGTGCAAACAGCCTAACCAACTGTGAAGCAGTCTAGTAGCTGCCATTGTCCGGCACATCCTTTCTGTCAATGGTCCCAATCATCTAGCAAACACCTTGCTTTCTAACTCCATGTCTCTGACTTCAAATCACTTGAACTTCATGTGACTGCTCAAATGTAATCTGTAAGTGACATGAAAGGAGTGTTTTGTCAAATATTTTATGTCTGAGATTCATTCATATTTAACACGTAGGAATGTAGCCTCTTGCTACATCTTCTCATTCATGAAAATGTCACCATTACTCATAAAATTTGGCTGGATTCTGCAATTCTCCAATTTTGAATATTACAAACAGAGCTAGGTTACCATAAAAGCTAAAGGTGTAAAGGTGCCTCATGAGGCAACACATCTTAAATCTTTCTTTGTGCCCTAGTATCACCACATTGAGAGGGTAGGGGACCCTCCTGCGAGTAGGCATGTGAAGACATCTGTTTACTAGTCAACTATCATGGCAGGAACAGCCTATTTCGGAGCATCCAGTATAAGACCATGGCTGTTTCATACAATATTCTTCTGTGGCTTTCCTTTTTTTTGGGGGGGGGGTGGATTTAACATATGAAGAAATGCCAGTCTTCTTCATCTTGGATAACATGTACATTTCTGAAGGTTAAAATTTCTCACATTCATGGAAGAAACTGATTTGGTGTATAACATGACACTTCAATATTGTTAGGCATATGTATGACAGTTTGATATTGTTAGGTTTATGATCAGATTCCTGGAAACAGATATTATGTACCAAGTAAAGCAGCAACTTTAGACTTCTCATCAGACATCATGGAGCAGAAGCATTACATCCACACTGAAGAACATTGCTTAAAGTTGTATCTCTTTCCTCTGTGAATGTCTTTGCCTTGCCTAGTTCTGGTAATCAAGGCTATACTAAGCTCATAACGTCACTTGGGATGAGTTCCTGTCTTTGTGGAAAGGTTTGTGGTTAACACTACATTAAAAATTGATATTTATTTCTAAAATATCCAGTGGGATTCAATAAGAAGACTTGTGGACTTGGGATTTACCCTGGAGGGCTTGTCATTACAAAAAAGATTAATTGTTCATAGGCTGACTTTACTTCTGTTTATTTTGTTGTTATGATTTGCCTACTTGGTCATTTATGGACATCACAAGGTAAAGACCCCAATGTTGTTTCCATTTAAGTCATGTTTTAGTGATATAAATCACTACAAAGGTAATACTAATAATTGCCATTTTTTCCCTTAAATGAACTGGAGAATGTATTACATTTATTTATCTGTTTGAAGAAATGACAGCTGGATATTTTACATAAATAATTAATTTAAATGTGTCTGTGAATTGTATGAATGTGTGTGTTTTTTTCTATGTGCATATACTTTCCATGGCACAAGTGAGGTTAAATGTCAGGGAATGAGCAAGTCAGTTCTTCAGGGAACTCAGGTCCTCAGACTTGGTGGCAAACTCCTTTAACCAGTGAACAATCTCAGTAGCCTGACAATTAAATCTTCTGTAGTTTATCATTATAACTGTTAAATAAACCTTGGTCTGAACTGATCCTTTTTATAGTTTTATGTTAATCATTACTGATATGGGGTTTGGGTTTTTTACTGATCATAAAAGGTTCTACTTCATTTCTTTTTACACCCTGCTTGTGATAGTTTGAATGTAATCGGGCCCCCATAATTTTATAGGGAGTGGCACTATTAGGAGGCATTGCTTTGTTGGAGTGGGTTAGGCCTTTTTGGAGAATGTGTCACAGTGGTGGCAGGCTTTGAGGTTTCTCATGCTCAAGATACTGTCTCAGTTGACTTCCTGTTGCCTGCAAGATGTAGGTCTCTCAGCTCCTTCTCTAGCAACATGTCTGTCTGCATACTGCCATGCTCCCTATCATGATGGTAACAGACTGAACCTCTGAAACTGTAAGTGAGCCACCCCAATTAAATGTTTTAATTGATTAGAGTTTCTGTGATCATGGTGTCTTTTTATAGCAATAAAATCCTTAATAAGACAGTGCTCCAAACACATTAAACAACTTTTGATAAATGCTCGTTTTTTAGCATTTTTTTTTTGTCCAGTACATTTAACATTTTCTTTATAATTTCTTAGTTTGTCTCCCTGATTCTTTATAAGCACACTATTTATTTTATTAATTTATTCTCCCATATATTACATCCCAACAACAGTTTCCCCTCCTTCCTCTCTTCCCAGATCCACCCCCTGCCCCTTTTACTCCTCCCCCCTTTCTCTTCAGGAAAAGGCAGGCCTCCCAAAGATATCAACCGAACATGGACTATCAAGTTGTAATAAGACTACATGCCTCCCCTCATAATGAGCCTGGATGAGGCAAACCAGTAGGAGAAAGGGTTCCAAGAGTAAACGAGAGTCAAGAGGCAGTCCTTGCTCCCTCTCTTAGGAGCTCCACAGAAACACCAAGCTACATAAGGGTACCCTAAATGCACAGGGCTCCCGGCAGACCCTGGTTGTCCACTGAGTCTCAGTGAGAACCTGAGTACAGGTCTGCCGATTCTGTGGGTTTCCTTGACCCCTCTGTCTCCTATGATCCTTCCTTGTACTCTTCTGTGTGGTTCACTGAGACCCACGTAATGTATGGCTGTGGGTCTCTGCATCTGTTTCTATCACTTGTAGGATGGAGCCTCTCTGATGGCGATTAGGCCAGGCTCCTGTCTTCCAGTAGAGGCAAATATTATCAGGAATCATTTCATTTACTTTTTCTTTTGTTGGTGGGGGGAGTATACTATTCTTTTTACCTTCATACATCTGGAACTTTGATTTTTTTCATAAATTCCGTTGTGTTCAGAACAAAAGCAGTCTGTAACTGTTGTCCTTTTAAGGTGTCAGTGAATTGTGTTTGGTTAAATGTAAGTCTTAGCATATTTTCCTGAGCACTCAGAATTAATGTAATGCCACTTCTGATGTGAGAAGCTTTGAGCCACCTGTAGGTAAGTGCCCTTGACTAAAATGATCATTCAGCTTCAGTGTGCTTACTTACTTCTGACAAATCATCAACCACTGTGAAAGTCAAATATACATGTCAATATACTGGAGGAGTTATCAATTTATCTTCCTTTCAACGTACTTTAAATAAATGCAGTGAATTGAGAAACTCTGTCTTCTCCCGGAACTGCTTTTTTTTATCATCATGAATAACTCAGATGTCCTTGAACATTTGCCCTGGCCTTTACTTCCTCTGATATTATCAGGACAATCCCATTTTTCTAATATTTAGCACACTGTAGGGGTATTGTGTTGTTTCATGGTAAATAATTGTCCCAACCACTGGTTTAATAAAAAGAGCTGATTGGCCAAAGGCAGGCAGGAAGTGTAGGCGGGGCTACCAGACTAAGAAAATCTCTGAGAGCAGAGTGCCAGAGGAGCACCAGAGAGAAGCCAGAGGAAGCCGAGGACAACTATGCCGCTCTAAAGAAAGGTACCAAGCCGCATGGCTGAACAAGAGACATGGGTTAGATGAAGGGTAGAGAGCTAGCAAGTGATATGCCTGGGCCTGAGGCTGATCAGCCAAAAACTAATGAAAGCATCTGTGTGTCTCTGTAGGACTGCGGGACTGCGGGACTGCGGGTCTGCGGACCTAAACTTTGAGGTTAGGCCTGAAAGTCTGGGCCAGAAACCTCCTACTATAGCACACATTACATGAGAACTGGATGTATATGTGCAAATGCATAAAGGTGCTCCTAGAAACCAGAAATGGTTGTCTGATCTCCTGGAACGGAAGTTACAGGATGTTGTTAGGCACCTGGAAAGGATGCTTGGAATTAAAGGTGGGTCCTCTGCAAGAGCAGCTAGCAGTCTTAACCATAAAGCCCTTTGTTCTAGTTTCTGTTTATGCTTTTGTCTTTGAGTAATATTCATTTGTCACCTCATTTTTCCCCTCATATCTTTACCTTTTATTCAGTTTAAATATCTCAACTTCTTAATAGGGCAGCATGTACCTTTTAAAATTAATAACATTGGCTACACTGTGTTTATTATTCCAGTGATCATTTTCCATTTATTCCCATTTGTCTTTGCTCCATTATTTTTGCTCCATTTGCCATTTTGTGCAATAACTGAATGTTTTATTATTTCGTGAGGTGGCCGACAGCTATAATACCCTTTTCAAATTCCTTTCAACAGTTACTTATCATTTTAAGAAAAGAAATACTTGAAAAATACTATACACTGCGCTTAAATGTTTATCCCTTTCAGCTCTCTTTGTTCCGTATTTTAAATAAAAGTTTCCAGTTGGTTGCATTTTCTTTGTTACATAATGTGGTTATATATCCCTTGCACTCTACACAAACTAATGGAAATTTTGTCCAATTGTTTAAACAATCTTGCTTCAAGAGGTATTTATTTGACACTGACCTCATGATAATTTAGTTTCTGATTGCTGAATGAAAAGATGATCCATTGCCACAACTTTGGAGATATTTCTCAAGTTCACATTTCTCAAAATCTGAAATATCAATATGTTCTTTCCTTAAACCAAACCATCCACATTTCTACTATATGTTCAGTCTTCTACTAATATATGTATATATATATATATATATATATATATATATATATACACATACACATTCTGTTACAGTTTCATAACATAATTGTAGAGGATGGCATATCTCTGCAATCTGGAGTACTTCTTACGAAAGAACTGATATTCAAAATGCATGAGCAGTTTGGGGAGTCTCCTACAATAGGATCAGACTATGTTCTGCATCAACTGCCATTTCAAAGTCCATTCCCTACAGAGGAACACCTAACTCAGCCTTGATACTGAGATTAGGGACTGAGACCTACCTCATCTTGATAGGCCAGACTGAACAGACCCACCTTGGGACTCCTTGCCCTCCCTGGGGAATGGATGGGGGTGGGGTGGAAAGAGGCTGAGGGAGGACTGGGAGGGACTGGGAGGAGGAAAGAGAGGTGGAGCAGTGGTAGATATAGAAAAAAACATTTTAAATAGAAAAGAACTGATAGTCATCTGAGATTTTACTACAATAGTTTTCTAATTTTTTAATATCAGATCATTGAAATGGCCATAAAATCAGTTCACTTAATTGTACTCACTAAATATTCAAGAATATTGAAATTTAATGGTGATTTTTTTCATTTATTTTTAGTTATATTTATAAGGATTAACTTCAATCTATGTGTATAATTTTTATGATTCTGTATGTACTAATTAAGAACATACATACATATACAAAATTTAATTTTAATATAATGAACAAAATCAACCTGGTAAGTAATCTAAGAGTAAAACATTATTTCGTTAATTGTACTCATCAGAATTATTACTTTTTGTTCATTCTTATTCTGAAAAATCATAATTATTTTATAATCATATTAACACTGCAGCATCCTAACTACCATATTAATTATAACAAATTGTCATTAGTTTTGTGGTACTTAAATATTTCTCAAAAGAATAAAGAAGCTGAAGTTTGGGAAATTAGTTAGGAGACAGCTCAATTAATCAGAAAGGCAGAGTGTAGAAGCAATAAAGAATTAATCAAATCCAGATATGTGAGCGTGTCCTAGTTTATAAAAAAAAATGTGAATTTCACAGACTTTACTCTTCTGTTATAAGTTGTTGAATGGGCTATTGCATAAGTAAAGGAAAAGTTATACACTCTGAAGTTTTAGTAAGTAAAGACTGTCCACATATCTTATAATCTAATTATATTGTACACAAGAAACATAGAATTATGTTATTCAATTTAAAAAGTATTAAGGATAAACAAAGATGCTTGTTAAGACCTCTCAGTACCTGATTCTTGCTTCAAAATAATTTTTATAGTTTTTTTATTTAACAATTTTTATTAACTGATTGAGAATTTCATATAAGAATGCAAATATTTTATTATATTCACTCCCTAATCCTAACTCTTCCCCAACTCATCTTCCCAGCTTCAAACCCCTCCTAACTTCTTGTCATGTTTTTCCAGTAAACCCACGGGTTCCAGTTTGTGGTTCATTGCACTCACTGATACGGAGCCATCCACCGGGGCATCATCACCGGGGGCCACATCCTTAAAAAAAAAAAAAAAAAAAAATCTTTTTGCTGAATTCTTATATATAAATCTGAATATAAAACACCACAACTATAAAACTTAAAATTTAATGACAAGTAATCTTATAGAAAAAAAAATTGTTGAGAGACTCGAACCTTGAAGACACTCCTCTTATCCTTGAGATAAAAATACTTATATAAGTGGCTACAGAGCTCGGTCACAGGTGAATCACGAATTGAAAAGTTGACAAAAAGTAGGTCACTCAACTTTTAATCAGAAAAATAAATAACTAAACAAGACAAAGTTTGATCAGTGGACATTGAATAGTGAAATTATTTATAAATAATAAAAGCTAAACAATTAAAAATGCATTTCTAAGAATTATTTTTTTGTGTGTTTACTAAACAAGACACAGTAAATGAACAATGCCATATGCTATAGAAACAGCTTAATAGATATTTCCGAATCTGGGGCAAAAGCAGTTTTCAATAATTTATATAACAGGGATGAAAGGAAAACTGAATATAGAAATTTGAGGCTGTATAAAACAGGTGATGAGCATAAATCTCAACCCGATGGAAATCAAAGCAGGGGGATGGTGTATATGTATTTTTCTGTTTGTTTTTTGGTTTTGTTTTGGGGTTTTTTTGTTTGCTAGTTTGCTTCCTTTTTGTTTGTTTTTTGAGGTTGAGTTTTGCAATCTTGACTGACTAGGTTTCCAACTTCCCCGCTCACATGATCCTCCTCCCACATATTCAGACTAGTGAGACTAACTCAGTGCCCTGTTGTGCTGCTCTGCCTTGCCAGTGTAGGCTTGCCTGCAAGATGCGAGTTTCTCCTCATCAAGCACAAATCTTCTTACTCCAACTTGTACAGTGTTTTAAGTTTATATTCCAATTGTAAAAAGTGTGAGAGTACATTTCATTATGTTGTAAGTAATCTTCAGAAAAGGGCCTTTCATCTGACTGGCATTCAAATAGAAGACACCAAGGAATGTACAGCAGGTGTCTTTTGTCCACAGATATTGATACCCTATGTCACAGTGACAGATATAAGCAAAATGAATACAAAATTCAGTATGAGAAATATTTATACTTGTTCACTGTGACATTCTATGTCTTCTTATATATAGGTAAGGGGCATAAGCTGGTTTTAAAAATTAATGAACTTAAACAAAGGCTACAAATTTACTGCCCCTGGATAGGACAATATTGGCAACAAGATCTGAGAAAATGCCACAGCCATAGTTAATTTTTTTTTAACTTTTTCGTCTGAAATGTTCTGAACAGTATAAAAAATAAATACTTCACTTATTCTAGCTCTCAAACTTACAGGTATAACATGTTTTTCATATCACATTGGGTGCATTTGAAGAAATCAATTTCAATTAATATAGCCAAAATTCTGTAACAACCACCAGTCTGACATTACTGGCATCCTTTAAAAAAATGTAATACTCAGAGATGGCATGGGGGGACCACATCTCTAATCCTAGAAACTGCAAGGTCAAGGTGGGACATTGAAGATTCAAGGACAATTTAGCTGCATAGTAACTTTAAACCAACCTCAGCTATATGACACTTGTCCCCGAAACCTAAAAAGAAAAAACTAGGAAAATTTCCAATGTCCATAAGTATAAATCTTATTATTCTAAATTGTGTTTTTCTTAACTTCTCATTAAATATTTAATATACTTTAATATTTTATTGTATTTTATATTATATTTTTTATCTAAAATAATAATGCAAATGTTCACATATAGACAATATAAATTAATCTATGGAAACATAGTAGAAACTATGTGGATAATTCTCAAATTCTGTATAAAGAGCATCAAAGAATTCTATGAAACTATTGGCAAGCTGAATGTCTAGATAGGCAGGCAGGTAGGCAGATAGACAGACAGATAGACAGGCAGATAGAAATATTTAGATAAAGATATGTTTAAAGATAGGTCTACACACCTGGTCTGGAGAAGTAGCTTAGTTGTAAAATGTAGTTGCTTCTCCAGGGGATCTGGGCCCCTCTTTTGACCTCTGTGGGAACAGCACTGAAGTGCACAAACCCATAAACACACACACACACAAATAAAAATAAATTTTTATAAATATTGTTCTATATGGTTGTTAATTATTCACAGTCATGACAATTATGTTGAAAGTATTGTGTGTAGATTTTATTTTACTTTTGATTTTGGAAATTTGCTAAATGGCAAATAAAAATCCTAAAGAGAAGTTATAAACAATTGACAAAATATTATCAACTAAGAACATGTGGAAGGCAGATAATATTCATCTCTCTATTTTTTTTGACTTGCATGCATCTTTGAAATGTTTCATAGCGAGTAGGAAATGAATACACACAGCGCTAATTTCTAGTGAGTAGGATCCATTAAAATTCAAACATCCACATAAAAAAAGCTGGTAAAGGTAACAAAATGCACCATGAGGAATTAGGCCCTGTCTAGAGTAGGAAAGAATATATTATATTCTCCAAGAAACATGAACCCAAGACAAATGTAGGATGTCTGGGACTTTGCACTGCTCCTGGGAAGGAGAGTTTTTATGGTGTCTTTACCAAAACTGAGAATGAAGAAACGCAGCTGACTTCAGAGAAGCTGACAGATAGAGGCACACACTTACCGGGGGAATATGTAGATTTCAAAAGAGAGGCAAAAGATCCCTCCAACATCAATCTGTTTTTATTGATCCAGAACTGACTGCTCTGACTTGAACACCTAGCTGGAAACGGGCACCCAGCCAAGGCAAATCGGGAACATTTCATGTAAGGGTGGGTTTTGCCAAAGTAGAAGGCTGAACTGAAAATGAGTTTCTATTAAAATAGTCAAAGAAATTGGGAGTCAGGCTGGCAGCTGGGAAAGCTTGAAATGCTGTTGGCTTTCGAGTGGAAGAAAGATTGTGGGAATAAGAGCTCAGCAAGAAGCTAGAGAGGAGAGCGTGTTAGTTGAGAGCGCAAGCTCGGGTGAGCTGATGGAGCCAGTACAGCGGATCTGGAGAAGTGCTGAGGATGACCATCACTGGACCATCTACAGCTTCAGTTTCTTTGCTCTGAAGAACCCATTTACACTTCACTAGGCACAGCGCAGTAAGCATCATCTTAATTTAGTTCTACCCAGTCTTCCATCCTTCTGCTGTCATTTTTTTGTTATTAAAGAACAGCACATGAAATATTTCTAGTCATGATAATGGGAAGATTAGGGATATAATTTTACAACTATTATTCTCAGAATAATACCTAAAAACTGACGCATTTTATGTAATATAGCAAGTTACACACTTCTTTCTCAAGTAAAAAAGTATTAAAAAAAAAAAACTACATTTGACTTAGTATCTCCAAAACTATAGAACAAATACCAATTTTGTAAAAAGTTTGTTTGGTTGCCTGTGTTAACATTAAAAGTACAATGATGAAGTAAATAGTAAATAGAAGATATTAAAGTCCATCTAATTTACGAGGTTTATGAAGAAATGAGAAACATCTGAGGAATGAATATATGAGAATCAATGTATTTTGAAGATTTTAGTTTATGTGTGAAGACCAATTAACTTTTGACTGACTTCATAGTTTTGATAAAGGAGCACATAATTTTTATAAGGAAACTAATAAAATATCATTGCATCATAAATTCCAGATTTTAATGGCTTTAAAGTTGTTACAAATTAGAATATTTGAGGGTTCTTTCTTTTCTTACTATAGGAATGAAAATATAAACTATGGGTGATAAAAATGTAAGTGACAAAAAATAAAATGTTGACACTTGAAGTGGGGATGTCTTTCTATATGTTGTGAATAAAGGACTGTTTTGGCCCATGACAGGCACCTCAGAAAAAGTAGGCAGGGCAATCAGAGAATAGGTAGGAGGAGGGCAGAATCAGAGCAGATCCAGCTGCCAAGAAGAAACATGTAAGGAACATGTTTGAGTTACAGGCCACGAGGCAGACAAATTAATGGAAATAGGTTAAGATGAAGGAGCTAGTTAGCAATGTGCCTGAAACACAGGCTAAACAGTATAATATTACTAAAAGTGTCTGAGTCACTTTTGGGAGCCTAAGAGTCAGCGGGCGTTAAATTGGTCTAGAACTGTAGGTCTGTGGGTCTGGACCTCTAGCCAGACAGGGCCAGAAACCTATTGTAACAGACACTTTCAAGCAGTAAAATCAGACACAGTTTGTCAGTATGGGTATATTTGAGTGAGTGATCATAGCAAAATACTCATGTGTTTGAAAGCAGACTTGCTAACTTAGAACACATAACCTTCAAGAACACACTCATAGAATAAGAACCTAGAGTAGCTTAAAATAAGAACCATTAGTAGCATGTTACCGTGGGTATCTATGAATACTTTCTAGAAAGTTTTGTAGACATGGAAATATTTACCATGAGAAAAAAAAAGTACAAAAATAGATAATTCTGCAAAGGTTCCTAGACAACTAAATATTGGAAACTGTGCTATTTCCAGAAATCTGGTCACACAGCTGTATTAATTTTCAATATTCATTTTTTAAAAAAGGTGTTGATCTTTTGTTCATGGTTGCCCTTTCTCAACAAAGGTTTTTTCAAATGATTTACGAATAAAGCATTCATTTGATTTTTAATGAGTTTTATTTTCACATTGTCAGGTAGTATTAACAAAGAATCTGGTTCATGAGAATATTTTGATTTCATGTCCTATTTTCTGACCTGTGTCATTTCAAACCTGTCAATGAGATTTGAAGTGATAAATTCACTCTAAAATGAGTTGTTTATATAAAACATTCTCAAAGTAAAAACAAAAAAAGAATGTTCCAGAAGCAGCTAACATTTCAGTAATACCTGGAACATCTCCCTGCCCTCCTTCCCACACAAATGCACATGCACACACACACATGCATATGGCCAATTAGTTTATAGACTGTACTTCTTACTTATTGAGGTCACTAGTAAGAGCTCATCACTGATGAGTGTTTCTCAAGGCTGGACATGAATGGGGACACACAACTTGAACAGACATCTTTATTTTTGCCCTAACCTAGCACTGCAATTGAGTGACAGAGATACATTTGGAAAAGCAATGGAAGATTCATGTCAGAATTTTTCATAAACCTCTATTATGGCATCACTGAAGCCCCTTTATAAATAAATGTATTTAGTGAATAGAGTCCGAGTTTATAGTAAAGCAAAGCTAATGTTGGTGCCAATTTGCTGTTTGTCCATTTGTTATGCAAAAAGTAAATCTATCAAAAAACATTGTTGAATCAACATTTGAGGAAGAGGGGGTTATTTAAATATGTTTATAGGGGTAATTTAGTGTGAGACAGGTGTAGGAAGATATGTTCAAACTTCACATAATGATATTTTAATGTGAATGCTATATAATATATAAAGTAAAATATGAAAATGCCTTACTTTGACCTAGTTACACTCAATGTCCAAGAAGTTGCTATATTTAACCATTAGTAGGGAGAAAGGAAAAGGTGATGGATACATGTGAAGTCACTACTCTAAGAAGCAAGCTCACTGCCTGATGGACATGTGAACAGAGCCATAAAACACTATATCCTACAAGCATACTACAGACGTTTTTGTAATAAGTGACAAAAAGCTACAAATCCTCATCACTATTCAAGGAATGTCTAGAGAGGCACTAAAAAGGCACACAAGACAAAGGGAAAGCCACACACAAACACACATTCACAAAAAAACCCCACAGAGACATATAAATAACACACACACACACACACACACACACACACACACACACACACACACACACACACAGCACTTAGTCCAGTGAGGTAACTGAACCCAATTATTAATCTGAGATCATATATTCAACTAACTATTTGCAAGAGGGCATTCTGGGAAATGATACTCTCTATAGAAATCTTGTCAAGAACAATAGAATTTCTGCATAAACTAAAGTAAGGGCACATTCTTATCTAGCCACCTCCCCCCAATAACACAAACTGAAGAAAAGTCCTAACCACAAGAGTATAAATCTACTAACAGAGAGCGTAGGAGAAGTGTTCCTGGATATTGACCTTGGTAAGGTTTTCAAAGTCATATAACCATTTCAGGCTATAAAAATCTCTAATAAACCAATAAGAAAGCTTTAACAAACAAATATAATAGCAGGTAAAGAGGCAATGTTCAAAATTGGTAAAGGTCAACTGTGGTAAAGCAAAGGGTAAACATCCTGAATATATATATATATATATTTTTAAAGAACATACAAAACAGAGATAGATAGACAAATAGACAGATAGACAGATAGTTAAAAAAAAAAAAAGATGTACAGTGCAAATCCGTAGAGAATTTCCTGGACTGATTTAGATAGAAATGGAAAGATAGAAGTTGGCAATGTTGGTGGTTGTGTGAATACAACCTGGACAGAAGTTGTGGGCATGTAAATAGAAACAGCAACAGGTGTAGAGTTCTCTGAAAGAGTGAACACTGGTCTGTCTGTCACCTCTAAATCTCTCTGGGTATAGAAACAAAGTAAACATGATTGCCACCTGACAGGGTAGCTGGCATCCTGTGCTCATTGTGGATTCATTCCAAATAGCTACAATATGTAAATAAGCTGTCAAAGAGCTGTGTTATATCCTTGAGAAGGACAATTATTTAGCCATTTAAAAAAAATAAGGTTATTGTGGCATTTGTTACAAATTGAGTCTGAATTTTTTTGCCATAGGCCATGAGCTACATATCAATACAGAGATATTCTGAGATCTTCTTATAAATGGAGTCAATTATTTAAATTTAAATATTGAGCAGAAATTGTAAACATGTCAATGGTGGGGAGGAGAGGGGATGTGGGGAGAAGAATGTAGGTCTATGAGTGTAACTCATATATGCAAGATGAATGAGCACAGAAACCAGTTTTAGTATAAGGACCTAATGTAATGCAGTTTACCGTGAAGTATTATTCATCTTGTAAAACAGAATGTAACTACTATGGCAATGAGCTAGGAAGGTAATTGTGAGGTGGTGGCCATATATATTTGTTTCACACTAGCAAACTTTTCAGCGTCTACAAATACACCATGGCTCTATGTTTCACACATTAAATTATAAATTATAACTGATAAAATTTAAAGGACCTATGTTTTTTGACAAACTGCTCAATGATTACTTATATATACTTTAAAAAAATGTTTATTATTAGCCATGATTTTGAATCGGGTGACATAACTCAAACCACTACTAAAATACTAATCAAGTAATTTTCTTCTGTGTTCAAAGCACCAGTTAAAAAATATCATATAGCCATGTGGTTGCAAGCTTTTGATCTGCTGGATGATTAGTGTTTATTGGACCTGAGGCATATACCTCTTAGTACAAGGAATTTTGAAATTTATAACTGGATATTTACTTCTATTTTGATTTGTTATTACTGTGTTGACACATAGCTAGTTCTTTACAGGGTCTATAAAGCAATAAATACTGATTCATACTTCAATCTCTCTTAAACCTACAGCAACTGAAATAGAGCAATTCTGTGTCTGCCACTAGATCAAGCAATAAATTTACAGTAATAAGATCATTCTTATGAGACATGTCCTACAGAGACTTCTAAGAGTAAAACCTACCTTAGTATAGATGATGATTACAGAAACAAAACAAAACAAAACAAAAAAGAAAGGATCAGTAATTTGCATGGGATCCATCACTGGAACCCTGGCTTTCTGCCTTCAGTTTTGAGATATTTCTAATGCTTGATACTTGTATTTTTAGAATGATGCCCCATTTTCTAACTGGTTTACTGTGTACCAAAAACGTAATAAATGCCCTGCAATCAGATCTAGAAATAGTTATCTCGAATACAGCCCAGAACATATTTTCTCTACTGCTGCATCATTTCATGGAAACTAAATTGAGAATCTGTTCACTTATTGTAAGGTTTTGCTAGATCTTCTACAGGGAACATATGCAATCTTTTGCCTTGCTAAACAATTGATGATAGTGGTTTTTTGTTTTTTTTTTTTTCTCCACGACTAAAAATTAACTGTCAGAAATTTTCATCTAATATCTTCCTCTGGTCCTCAGTAATTGTCATGTCACCAAGAAAGAATAGAAAAGTTGACAGACAGACATTACAGTCTGTGAAGCATGCGCTGATTTAGATAGAATCAGAAAGGTGGAAGCTGGTAATGTTGGTGCTTGTGTGTATACAGCCATGACATCCAATACTTTCAATGATATTCAATAATTTATTTCCTACTAATATATATTCAACTGCTGTAGATTATTTAGTGACTTCCTCATCTGTCCGTGGGATGTAATGATTTAGGTCAAACTACCTAACCACTGTTGACGGTAAGGGGACATGAAACAATGTGCTTGAACATCTAAAGACAAAAGCAAGTTTTTGTTTTGTGGAATATGTCTGAGAACAAGTGTAAGGATTCACGGCACATAGTAGCAGTGTGGTAAACCCATCATGCTTCAGGGTGAAATAAAAATTCCTTGCACATAGCCCCCACATTGTAAACCCAACATGGTGCTGGCAGGCAGAATACCTCCTATGAAGGGCATGCCCCTAGGCATGGCTACGTAAATCTGGCCACCTGCTGTCTTAAAAGGAGCTGCCAAGTGAAAGTCTCCCCCCCTCCCTTTCTCTTTTACTCTTCTGCTTCTCTCCCTCACACCCATTCAGTAACTCCTCCAAATAAACATTCATGTGGCATCTGGTAGCACGTATTTGATCTCACATGCAAGACCAACTTTTTGTGTCCGATCTCATGCATGAAACCAATGTTTTGGTGCTGTGACTCAGATAGGCTCTCTCCTGGACTTAGTTTCATATAGGTCAGGAGCTCTTGATCTGGGGCTCACTGCCAGGACACCTTCCATCTGCCCTGCTGCAGCTTGTTCGAATACCACCAGCCTCGATTGGTAAGTTTCCCTTTTCTAGTCAGCGTATATGTGAATTATTGTCTCCAGAAAAGACCTTTGATCATCCAGCTTTCTAATATTTCTCTAGCCTTGTGGAGGACTACCCCCAGCCACGATCTTCACTGTTTATGGCTGTTGCTTCTCATCCAACACTCATTTCTAGCCTTCCTGCTATTGAAGCCCAGCCTGGATCCTTGGATTCTGTTCCTGGACAGTCTCCAGGGCTGTGCCCAAATGCCTACTGTAGTTGCTGACGAGTTCCTAAAGGTAGCTTGCACTAGATACCTACCCTAGGTGCTGACGAGTGCCTGTGATGGCTAGTGTCAGGTTTTCTATGCCTGCTCCTGGGAACTACAGAATTTTTAGGGGTGGCAAGCATTGGTTCATGTTTTGCCCTGACACATATCATAGGTGCTGACGAGTGTCTAGTGATAGCTAGCATGGTTTTTATGCCCATCCTCATGGTAGCTAGTGTGTTTCAGGCTGTGTCCTAACGCCCAATGCTGGGATCTGATGAGTTACTTAGCAGTAACTAGCATTGTCTTCCTCCCCCCCCCCCCAACTCCACAACTTGTTGACTGAGTGATGACCCAGATCAGTGGTGGAATCCTTCCCCTCTGGACCTCAATGACAGAGAATGAGTCAGCAGAAAATATCTCTCCATCCTCACCTAGGATGCGTTCTTGAGACTTTCAAGTTGCTTAGCTTTTTGCCTTTCATAGATACCACCAAGCTTATCCATTTTTGCACAAAGAAATGACCTGAGTACCCCTTAGATCATAACTCAAAATAGCCGCCTAATGGCTTGCTGGACCCCGATATTTTACAGGTGCTAACTTTTGCAAGTTTATGGGAAGATAGAAAGAGTTTTCCCCTGTCTGTTCCATGTCTCAGCTCTAAACGTTCTCTTCTGGTTTTCTGTTCTCCCTCCATCTGTTTCTAGCCACATGACCAGATCCTTCTCTGGAATCGCCCACCTTTCAAATCTCAACACTCACCTGCAACTCCTCCAACTTTGTCCTTTCCAGGAACTCCAAACCTGGTGCCTACATTTATCCCACTGCTCTCACTCACTCACTCTCCTAACTCCTGATCCAGTCCCCCCTCTGTGGGAAGTGGAAGTGACTAGCATAGACAGGATATACCCTGTTCCTCAGTCAGAACTTTCTCAGGTAGAAAAAAATTGGGCTCTGGAGCAAGGCAAGTTTGGGAACATGCAGATAAATGTAACACACCCCCTGGGGAGCTGAGGCTGTCCCACATGTAGACCCCCATTAAAATTACAATACTCCAAGGTGGGTTTTAGCCTGAGGCAATTTTGTGGCCTGCTTACTGGCAAGTCCGCTGTGAAGCCTCACAAATGCACTTTCACGGTATACTAACTTAGATTCTGAGAGCGCTAAAGAAAAATAACTTCTTATGACCCATTTTTTACCCAGCGCTAACACGATATCAAAGTTAAACTTACATCTGTTGAGAGGGGACCACTGAATTCACAGGCAAAAGTCTTAGCTTTTTAAGGTATATCACAGGAGAGAGAAAAAAAACAAAACAAAACAAAAACAAACAAACAACCACCAAAAAGGATACTTCCTGCTGGCAAAAGCTGTCTGACCAGCTCCTTCACATCCTCCCATGGCAGAGACCTAGACATTAAATATCTCAGTGCATGCTTTAAATGTGGCCAGCTTGGCCACTGGTCTCTGATCTTGCCTGGCCTCACAGAGGCTATTCAGGCCTTGTCCTGGGTGCCATTAAGAGAAATACTGGCCTAAGTGACTGTTTCTAAGCCCCACATGGCAGACAGACCACTCCTTGGCTGATCACCTAGGCTTGGCCATGGGCAGTAGGCGCTGCCAGACCTGCCCTAACCTGACCACCACCATCACTAAAAGGGAGCCTTGGGTAGTCAACGTATCAGGACGGCCTAGCTCCTCCCTTATAGACATGGACATGGTACCACAATATTCGGTCTTGCAGGAGTTTGGGAGTTCTACCTCTCTAGCCTGTCTGTTGTCGGGGTAGGAAACAAAAAATTTATGCCTCATCAGATGCTGCCACTTAATTGCATTTTCAAAGATATCCCTTGTTACCCATTTACTTTTGGTCATGCCAACCCAAATGGAAAGAGGTTTTTTAACTAAAGTAAGAGCTTTCATTTATTTTAGTCACCACAATTGCTTGAATCCAGCCTCGCCAGCTGCATCCTGGCTTCTCCTGCTATCTGCTCAGCCTGTCAGCACCAGGGCCCCCCAACCCTCTTCCAGCCTCCCAGGTGGACTTCTGAGTATAGAACACCCAGAATCCTTGTGTCGCTAGACACATTTCCCTAAAATTTCTGTTTCTGAGTTTTCTATTCCAGCCTGCTTCTCAGAGCCAAAGTCAAGACAGGAGACAGAAAAAGCTCTGAGGTATTCCCCCTCAACCTTCCTCGCCCCCAGAAACTAGCTCTCAGCAGCCGCTTCTAGAGAATCAAAAGCCCCAAAGTCACTTTACCATTGGAAAACAGTTGACTGCCACCCCTTGAGAACTAGAGAAAAGGAACCAAGAGTCATTTTTAGAGTCAATTCAGGTAAAACAGATTGTTTCACACACACACACACACACACACACACACACACACACACACACACACCCCGGGACCAAAGGAAAAAAACCAAAAGCCATTTTAACCTCGGCAATGGATAAGCAAAAACAAGAAACATTTTAACTTCTTCCCATCCCCAGACCTAGCAAAGACCCACAAACTTTATTATGCAGCTGGAGTCCCCAAGAAGGAAGTAACACAAAACAGCCACCTCAAGATTTATTTAAAGTATAGATAAGGCCTAACTTAAAGTTACACACGTCCCAATTTCAAATCTTCTTTCTCTTCCCTTTATTCTCTTGTCTCAATCTGACCTCTAAACCCTGTAATAGCAGAGGACCCTCAATATATGTGTCACTTCCCAAAGTTCTCTTACTAACTCAGTTTTTTCCGAGGTCCAAAAAATCAAAATTCATCATGCCATACCTTAAATTCACCTGGACTCCAGGAAATGAGCCACAAAACCCAAAAGACTGACACTGGAAGATAGAGTTCTTTGCCCTTAAGATAGCTTGAAGCATCCTTGAGAGATTTGTCAACCCTGTTCTGGTTCAATTCCCCTCCTCCCCATAAACCCGGCTTTCTTTTTATAATAAACAAAAAGAGTGAGATGTAAGGATTCACGACACATAGTAGCCACGTGATAAACCCAACATGGCTCAGGGTGAAATAAAAATTCCTGGCACGTAAGCCTCACAAGGTAAACCCAACTTGGTGCCTGCAGAACATGCCAGGAAGGGAGGACACGCCCCTAGGCATGGCTACATAAATCTGCCCACCTACTCTCTTAAAAGGAGCCACACGTGAAAGTCAGCCCAGTTCTCTCTCTCTCTCCCTTTCTTTCTTTCTCTTCTGCTTCTCTCCCTCACAACTGCTCAGCAACTGCCCTGAATAAACTCTCTTGCGGCATCTGATAGTGCGTGTTTGATCTCACACGCAAAACCAACAAAAAGGGATGTTAGGGTGTGGGAGTTGTTTAGAGAGTTTTCCGGTTTCAAAAGGAGTAAAAGAGGTGAGGAGAAAATAAAGATGTGAGCTTTTCTATCTCAAACATGTGATATGATGATATAAAATAGATATTAATACTAAAGCAGTTGAGAATTTTACAGGTATGATGACTGTGCAATGTTAGAAAAAGGCTGCATAGTTCATAGAAGTTGTTTTTTTTTTTAACTTTTCACTCACGGTTTCTTTTTGAAAGTTGTGGAAACCTGCTTATATGTGCAGCATACAAATCAAGCATATACTGAAGCTAAATCATAAAGAAAATTATCTAAGGGACGCATGATTTGGTACAATCAATAAAGTGCTTAGTTTGTAGGTATTGGGAGCTAAGGCCCATCCCTAGGAATCACATGAAAATGTCAGGCCCAATGGCACAGTCAGTCCCAGTACTAGAAAATCAGAGTCACATGAAATACTAGCAGCTATGCTATGTGATTAGGTCTAGGCAACGACAGTAGCTGTCTTAAAAGCCAAAGTAGATGCTACCTGAGGAAACACACCTTCAGTTGTCCTCTAGCCACAGTACACAGATACGCCACACACGCGCGCGCGCACACACACACACACACACACACACACACACACACACATACACACACACACACACACACAACCTTTTAAGAACATGCAAATGAATGTTCAGGCAAAAGCCATTGAAAGGAAAGAGGAAATGAGGAATATAGTTTTTCAAGGTAGCTTTCTGTTTCTATGCACAACACATTGTATTAAAGAAAATTTACAAAATATTTTCATTAAAATTTCTTATTGTTCCATGCACATTCCTGTAATCATATGCCCAGTGAATGTGTGACACATGGAAGTTTGCCTTAGTATCTACATTGATCATCTTGTCTAGGTTAGACATTATGAACAGATTCTTGGTTTGTCCCAGTGATGCAAAAATTGATTCTAAGTTAAGTCTCTCACCTTAAATTTATTCTTCATCACATGATGGACAAGGAATTGAGTACCCCGGCTGCAGAAGCCCCTCTGGGACAGAGGTTTTATTTGTTGCAGTGGGGGCTTTATGATGTTGAGTCTCAATTTTTCTTCTAAATTGATAGTTTCCTTTCGAGGGTAAGTCAGCTCCCTAAGGAAACACCAACAGTGACTTGCATATAGATGACACTATTGACTTAGACATGACCCACCCAACCTTGAGAGCAAGGTAAGACTCAGACTGAAGCAGTGTTCCAAGGTATATTGCAGTCAAAAATCACAGCTTGTAATATGTTACATATGCCTTTTGCCTTTAATTCTAAGATAAGTAGCATGTTATTCTCTACATGATTTACCAATGACCCACAGAATAAAATTTGTAAATCTTAATCTTTATGCAATTTAATATTTTTAGCATTATTTTTTTTCAGCATAGATTTTGTTACAAGGGGAAAAATACAACAGAATGAAGCAACAATAAAACAGGTCACTTGTCTTCTTCCAGTCCTGTGACTGTGGTCTTACATGAGGTCAAAGGCACATGTGAAATCATCCATAGTCTCTGTGGCAGCATTTTTGAGAACCCCTAAACATCAGTAGTATCTAATTCTGGCAAGAATTTCTACCTATTTTTAAAAAAGAGAGTAAGCAAAAATAAAATCTTGGAAACAGGTTTATATTCTACAAGACTGTTTATAAAGTATTAAGAGACAATAAGGAAGTCAACATCTAGGGAGAAGGTGGCAGCATCAGTAGATACTACAGCTGCCTAGCAACCTAGTGCTTTCCTGGCTGTCCCCCGTGGTGCCTCTAATCAATAAAAGAAGGCCATGGAATTAAATCAAGAGAGTATGTGTGATGAGTAATGAAATCTGGTTTTGTTTTTTTGTGATGCAGTCAAGGTGAGACAATTTCCTTAATTGATTGATGTTCATTTACCCCTGTGTCTCTCATTCTGCAAATGAGAGAACCTTCCATGATCAACCCTAGGATATCCAAGATGGCAGATTGTCTTATAATTGACTGTTATCATGCATATATTCAACTTCACTTTACTATGATAAAATTCCTCATGCCAGAGTGGTGATGGATGCCTTTTGTTGCAGCCCTGAGGAAGCAGAGGCAGACAGATTTCTGTGAGTTCAAAGCCAGTCCAGTTCTAGTTAGTTCTAGGCCAGCAGGATTACACAGTGAGATCCTATTTCAATAAACAGCAAACTCCCTCCTGAAGAGGAAAGGGGTATCCTTCTTCTTCTCAGCTTCAATCTTCCTTGCTAGGGAGCCACAGTGCTTCATGGTGAAAATATTTCCTCATTTTTGTGGCAGCTCAAAAGGAGAAGGATAGATGGGAAGGGGCTAAAATCCAATCTCTGGTTCATGGACAGGCCTCCAGTTGCCTAACTTACTTCTGCTAGGCCTTGCTCTTGTCAGGAGAAGCAAGCCTTTAAGTACACAGGCTTTGGGGGAAAAGCTAGATCAAGACAGTAGTGATATATAAATGGATAAGCAGAATGACAAGTGAGGAATCCAAATATTCACCCGACTAAATTTGATTTTCCTGGGAGGGTTTTTATGAAAGTGAGATGAAGAAGGCACGAAGGAGGATGAGTGAGCTAACACCCCTGAGACAGCAGGTGGTAGAACATTCTAAAGAGCTGAGATGGGTATTGGAGACCATCTGTTTTTGCTAATTGCCCTTAACCAGAAGGAGACAAACTTTTAAAATGTTAACTGGAGGTAGTTTCACAGCTTGTAACTAAGGATCATTAAAGTTAGGCACTTATACCCCTAGGACACTGGGAGACAGTTGCCCTGTTGAGTCCATTCCAAAGGAAGACACCCAGATTCTCAGGAAACATCCTGTGCTACAACTCTTGCAAGGGCACTTTATATAGGTTCTCAAAGAGAATAAATAAATATAAATATATGAATGGATGAACATATATATATATATGTATATAAAGAGAAAGATAGATATAGTAAGTCCTTGAGAAGTACAAATTGTTACTATTTTCCTCTTTCTGTGGATATTTTTAACAATGTCAGCTAATGGTCACAGGGGAACTGGCTTTTCTATAGCATATTTTCTTTCCATGCTCATATGTCTCTATTAGACAGTGTCTTCCATCTCCTTGCCTTACTAGCCAAAATTCTGCATGAAGCTGATCCTAGAATGGAACAGTAAAGTCAAAAAAAAAATGCCTTTTCTTCTTTACTGGGTTATGCCTTATTTAAAGTCTCATTGTAAAAGACCCAGTCCCAATATGAAAATAACTTGAGAGAGAGAGCCTTTGGGGAGGAAAGAAGTCAGGGCTTGTTTCCTAAAGGGACTGAGATCAGACAAATGATCCCTTTAACTCTGCTCTGTCTTGCCATGTGAACATGATTGCTGGGTGTCCATTCTAGCTCAGTCGGTAGAGCATGGGACTCTTAATCCCAGGGTCGTGGGTTCGTGCCCCACGTTGGGCGCCATGTATAGGCAGAGTGTACTCAGAAGGCACCAATACCAGATAGATATTATTAAAATATAAACCAACACTCACGGTACAGGTACCAGATTACAGTAGCACCTGATCAGGGACTGGAATCTGGAATGGTGGACGAGTGATGGACGGACGATGGATTCCGATCCTCTCTCCAACAGCCAGGAACCAGGAAGAGAGTGTCTCATGTTCCAGAAGCCCCTTTTCAATGGGCTTTCCTCGCCCCCTTTAAGGGCCCAGGGCCTTGGATAGGTGTCTTTTGACCTTATCAGCTGACACCTGAATCCCACAACACATGATGTCAAGAAGAGTCCGTACAAAAGCACACATCCTTGTTAAAGATCCTGAATGCTGTGTATCCTTGGCTGAGCATAGCTTTACTATTGTGGAGGCATAGAATATTATAGGCACAGAAGCAAGATCACATCAGGATGCCATAGCCTACTCACGAGCTGTGTAACTTACTGATAGTACCTGAACTATCTATCATTCTGGTGACTATTAGGAAAAATTCTTCAGATGTGTTGCTTACATAGCAAACCTTTATTCCCCATAAGTACTTAAACAAAGAATGCTATAAGCCTCCCAACAATGCCTCATGGATGTAATTTAGTAAATGTTCTGATTTATGACTGTCTTTGTTCTAATACACTCAACTTTTTTGTAATCTATTCCAGTGTCGAACATTTAATTGAATGAGACTAGAATCAATATTCCCAGGACATGGTTATCCTTGCGTAGCTCAGACTGAACTGGTTTTTTTTTTTTTTTTTTCAATAATAATTGCTATTTTCAGTTTATATTTTAAAGTTTTAGAAGAGTATATCCCTGCTTGAGCCACCAATTCCTGGGTGTTTTCCTATGTCAGACAAACTCAGTGATAAAATTAACTACCCACCCCTGCAAAACATCCCCATGAGCCCATTCGTATTCATAATAATATCAGTGAATGACATTATTAAAAGAAGTAGTAAAAGTAATTGGATCACATTGTCACAGTGCATACTGTGTTCTCAGCATTCCCATTTAACACTCATGACTATGAGATGAACATTGTACAAATGGTGATGAGCTACCTGAAATACTCTTTTCATGAGCTTCCATATTCTATCTCCTTGTATTAGACAGTTTACATTTTTGGTTTATTTATCAAACTGGTTTTCTATTACAATTTAGTTTGAATCATTTTAGTGTCTGCCAAATCAAATGGAAGGATATATGAATATATTAAGGTGTTTGTACTACATGTCAGTGCCATTACCATGTCCAATACCTGATAAGGAGAACCTTTAGAGAGGCAAGGTTTAAGGTTTAATGGTGCAGCCCAATAAGACAGTGAAGGAAGACAGCAATAGCAGTTCCTAGTTGTGATGGGAGGAAATCCTTAAGGCTTTTGCATATCACCATTCATCAGGAAGAAAGAAAGAATAGGAAAATAGCCAGATTATAAGCAACAACTCACATCTACCTCTCCCTTTCCTACAGCTAAGCCTTATCATTTAAAGATTCCACAGTATTCAGAACAACCTCAGCAACTGGAGACCAAACACACAGAAAAGCTTTTGCGATATTTCACATCTACTCCACACTACGGTGACTCATTTTGTTACAGAGGCAAATTTAATTAAGAGATGTCATAGGGTGAGAAATCTGAAGAGCAGACTTCTTGTTCTTCATAAAGATGTCAAGTTGTAGATATTCTGTCCCATGTTATTTCAAATGGTCATGCAACTAGTAGATTCATAGAGATGATCATGATCCAATCAAACAGAACAAAATGTAGAAAGAATTTAAAGGACCTTTGTATCAATTTTATTTTCAGATCTAGGAGTAAAGTGTAAAGACCTCAGACATAATCAGATAAAAATGAAATGTTATTCAGTTAATAAGTAATAAAAATATAATGAGAGAATGAACTTTAGAATGTTCCTGAGGACAGACTATGGGTGATTTATTCATATATTAAACATGTGTAGTTGCTGAAAGAATTATTAAATGGAGATGAAAAATTAATAATTGTCCCTTTAAGATAAGAGTTAGCTAAATTGTTTCCATCTACAGATAAAGCTTAAACTATTTGAACCTCAATAAGACTGAATGGTATCCAAAACCCACTTTAAAAACATACTGTGATATGCATTACCCAGAGGAATTATCCAAATGGTGTAAATAGTCAATACTTATCAAAGAAAAGAATTGGAAAGCATATGAAACCATGTAGCTTCCACTTTGCTGGTGATCATGTGAACCTAAAAATTGTCCTGCATAATCCACTAAATGAGAATAACACATTTCACGTGGCAGACATATGCAACAAGAGACAAGGATTTCATTCCCTAAACAATATACAATTCTACTCTTATCAATGATGTGCATCTTTACCAAACAATGGTGAAAAATTTAAGAGTAAGTTTTCAACAAAAAATTAACTCTTTTGACCAATGGATACAATTTAAATTGAATGTGTTTATTGTCAAAGATTGTATAGATTTGTCATGAGCATCTATTTAAATGTAAAAAGACTACAATTAAATTCTAGATCAACAGTGATACTAATAGATTTGAAGTACTTTATGAACATAAGAAGGTAGACAATATCTCTAGCAGTGCACTCCACATTCAAAATGTCTATTATTGCATTGAATGCTGTTCAAATGTTGGTGCAGAGAAAAACAAATCTAAGTGTTGTTATACTCTTTCAAAAGAGCTCTCAACATTGATAAGCTAAAACACATACAAAATGATTCTACTTATTTACACAATTCATAATGATGCATTTCACTATAGACCATGAAATTGACATTAGGGAGAAAGAAAATGAAGCTTATTCATGTTTGTATATTTATTGCAGTTGGCTATTTCTTAGTCTTTATTCTTTTGGAGGTCCACCATCCAGGTCCCAAATTCATTCTTATGAATGCCTATCCTTAGCTTGGCTTGTTTCTAACCAGCTTTTCTTTACTTAAAATTTCCCATCTACCTTTTGTTTCTGGGATTTTAACTTTCTCTATTCTATATTCCATTTGTTACCTCCTACTCCATACCTACCTGTGTGGTTGTGTGGCCATGTGGCATGTGTCTGTGTGGCTGGGTGTCTTATTGAGTAGGGGATTGTGTGGCTGGGTGGCTGGGTGTCTTGTTGACTGGGAGGTTGTGTGGCTGTGTGGCTGTATGGTTGTGCAGCTGAGTGGCTAACCACTCGCGTTCTCCTTTCCTCCTTTTCTTGTTCTTCCCTCTTCCCTTTTTTCTTCTATTTATCCTCTCTGCCTGACAGTTCCACCCATCACCCCTTTCCTGCCTTGCTGTTGACCAATCAGCTCTTCATTAGGCCAACTTGGTGTTTTAGACAGACAAAGAAAACAGCTTCACAGGGTTAAATAAGTTCGAGATAAAGAATACAACACATCTTTGCATCATTAAACAGGTGCTCCACATCTCCAAATGTAACACTTCCCCAACTAATATTCCACAACATTTTATTACTTTGACTGACTTAGAATGATAATGAAGAGAGTAGGACTTCAGAAGGTAGAGAGGGTTTCTCACAGATTCAGTGCCGCAGCAAAGCCGTAGAAATACATTCAGGTGAACACAGTTATTAGTAGTGTGCCAAAGATAGAACTCAGTTGGGAAAAAAAAATGCTTACCTAGCATGCATGACGCTAGGAATTTTAGAAAGAGGAGGTCCAAAAGTTCAAGTTCATCCTCACCTAAATAGAGAGTTCAAAGACAGCCTGAGCTACACGACACAGGGTAACATTTGCATTTAATCATTTCAAAGTACCTAAAATGTTTAATGCTGATCATATAAAATGAAGAGTTTAAGGACAGATTTCCCTTCAAATTGTAATGTTCTCCTAATTATGAGCTAATGAGAGTCTGGGTGCTAGAAATATTCTGCTTAAAAAAAAAAAAACTAGTGAAAGCCATCTATTTGAGCAGTTTGCTATTCAGAAGTGGTATGTTCATTTTACACACTGAAACTATACTCATTATTAGCGTCATTCCACTGAATGTTTATTCTTCCATGAGTATTCAAGAGTGAATATGTGCATGTGCACGCGCACCTGCTTGTATTTATATATTCATATATGACCATGCTCTCTGCATACAGCTCCAATTTTATGTCTTCTTTCAAATTTGGATATTTGGTCCACCTCCTGCCCACAGCTTTGAGAATATGGCTTTTAGGACTATGCAAAATATAAGTGGTGAGAGTGAGTATCTTTGTCTTGTCCCAGTTCTTAGAAAGAAAAAAAAAATGGTTCAGTTTTCCTTCATTCAACACAGTTAATTGTTGGCTTATGGGCCATGCATGGTTTCTGTTAAATTGATTTATGTCTCTTTTTGATATGATCTGGACCATGCTCCTATTATAAGGTAGAGTATTGGTGACTTTTCTAATGCTGTGATAATATATCATGACCAAGGCAATTTATAAAAGACAGCATTTACTTTTAATTCTGGTTTACGGTTTTAAAGGGATGGGGTTATAGAGTCCCTGGTGATGAATCAAGGGCAACAGATACAGCTGAAAGCTCACATCTCAATTGATACGTAGAAGGGAGGGTGGGGGGCAATAGGGAGGGAGAGAGAGAGATAGAGAGAGAGAAAGAGAGAGAGAGAGAGAGAGAGAGAGAGAGAGAGAGAGAGAGAGAGAGAGAGAGAGAGAAGTATTTGAGACCTCAGGGCAGACCCCTAGTTATACTTATCCTCCAACAAGAGCATATCTCCTAATTTTGCTCTACCAGTTCTACCAGCTGGAGCCAAGCCTATGGCTGCAATTTTTATTCTAACAGCCATATAAAGGAATAAAAGATTGTATCAAATGCCTTTCTTGCTTCCTTTACAAATTTTCTTACATTTTATTATTTGCAAATGTGGCCCCATCATTGAGTCCCAGAAATGATTCCTTTTAGATTATGGAGAAGTAGTAATATTCATAAGGTGTTATTGGCTCATTTACTGGTATTTGTTGGGAAATTTGTATCTGTTTATCTGAGATGTTCATTCATCCTTCTCATTTTATTTGCTATGTTTTGTCTGCTTTTGGGATCAGGATAATGCCAGCAGAATGTGCCAGGATTTCATCCTTTTCAATTTTTAGAATAGTTAGGGAAAATTCCTTATATTTTTCTGGAGTAGGCTTCTCACTGGGCTCTGACAAGGACTTATTGTCCCATAGTGGGCCCGAGAAGATGACTAAAATATAAGGCTATGTCTGATGTTACCAGGAGAAAAAAAAAAAAAAAATCTCACAACAAACTCCCTGATCCCCCGTCTCTTCCAGCCTTTCTCCCTTGTTTTCCAAAATATTCCCTGAACCTGAGGCGTATTTTGTAGATGTATCCATTGAAACCATGCTCCACAATTCTGCATATCCATAAAGTCTCACCCACGTGACTGCCCAAATATGAACTGAACAAAGAAGGCACCAATGACTTGCCAAACTTCAAGTGGAAAAGCCCCAAAGGCCTCAAGTCTGCACAAAAGACTAGAGACAGCTGAGCAGAGCTGGGAGTGGGTGAGGTGGTCCTCTCCAGGGAAGAGCGTATCAACTGGTCCAGAGCTAAAACCATGGCCTTAAAAGCATACGTACAAGTAACCTTATATGAACTTAACAGGCTATATTTTCAATAATGGATTTCACATTGACTAGTCAGGAACAACTAGAACGTATATCAAAAAGGAGCAAATTGTAAAAATTCTAAGGAGAAGACCAGCAGTAATCATGGGTGCTGACCTGTATTATCTGACCCTTCTCATGGTCTGAGGTCAGGTGATCCTCAGCTTTCTGCATGTAGATGAAGACAACATTCATGGATTGTTGGTGCGAAAGCAGAAGTCTTAACTGTGAAAACTTCATAGTGAAGCAAAATTTGAAGAAAAAAATTAAGATTTATCTTTCACTGTCTGGCATATACATGTATTTATACCAAGGTAATATATCTGCTATTTCAGTGTCAAAGAAGGGTGATGTCAGCATTGATTGCCTCAGGCCAGCCTCTATCTAATGATGGTAAGAAAATTCTTACACCTTAGACCAAAGTGGTTTTCACACTTAAAATTTACCCAAGACACCAAGCCATTTTTTCTTAGATTTATGTGGTCATGTTCTAAATAGAATTTGAGAAAAATCAAACATATTTATATATTGCTATGGTGAGACATAGTTGTTGTCACAAATATTCATGTTCTGAAGTCTATCAGGTTCCAGTGCAGTAATCTTGAGAAGCACTTGGACTTGAAGAAGGACACTGAGTAGGAGGGTCTGAGATATGTAGGGAGAAAACTAGCAGCCTTCTCTCCAGGATAACTTGGCTAACTTGAGACTAAATTAGGTCTAATGGGACTTACGTACAAGAGTGGTTATTTATCAAGTATGTCAGCTCTTTTCTCTGCTCCTACTAATGCATCTTTCCAGCACAGATAAACCTATTTCACTTCTAATTTACCAGCCTCAAATATTTTGTTGCAGTAACAGAAAATGTATTAAGACATTAATTTAGACCAGAAAAACAATGCATTACACATACATGTTAGTCATACTTTTGTTAAGCACAATTCTGTATGTAAAAGAAATAAAAGTATTAATGTTTTGTGTTTATGTTAGTGTATTTAATATTTGGTTCAACTAAGATAACTGAATTTGCTTATCTGTTTTACTTATTTACCTTGTTGATTGAGGTGTGTGAATAAAATACTTCTGAGAGGAGCGTCAGTTTCCTTTAAGGGTACGTTCCCTAGTAAGTGGACCACACTCCAGAGAATGGCTGAACATACAAGAGAATATAGGCAGAACTAATTGAACACTGTGGGTTCACACAAACAAAGATACAAAATTGGGTGGGTATGGAACAGGAGTAAACCTTGAAAAAGTTGGGGGAGGATTTGGATATGATCAAAATACAATGTGTGAATTCTCAAATAATAAAAAATATTTTAAAGCACTTGCTAAAACCATGCCTATAAATACATGTTTGATCAGCTCCCATAACTGGGCCACATCAGCATCCAGCTTAAGTCACCGTTCTTAGTTATTTTTAACAGTTCTGCTTCTGACCGGAATAAATAAGAAAAATTGATTGAGTTAAACTCAGTTACCTACATTCTCTATTTTCAACAGAATGAATCTTAGCTATTCCTGAAGTACTGTAATATGTCTTCTGACAGTTGTAATCCTTGGTAAACTTTAGAGACGTGTGTGTGTGTGTGTGTGTGTGTGTGTGTGTGTGTGTGTGTGTGTGTATGTGTGTGTGTGTGTATGTGTGTGTGTGTGTGTGCGCGCACACGCACGTGCGTACACGCACACACACCTATGTATGCAATGTGTTTATGTGCACATGTGTACACGAGTGTGTGTAGAATTCAGTGGTCTTCTTCCAAATTAGACATTACAGACTAGGCCAACTAATCAAAATATCCCTACACAAGGGCACAGGAAACATCACCAGACACAAAGCCTGACCTATTAGTAATGTTAAAAATAGAGTTGATCTTTTTCTGCCTCCTTAAGTCTTAAAGAATGCCTTGAAGAGTTCACTATCCCACATTTTTATCTGGATAAAACTACATTAATTTTTTGGCTCCCTTTACCTAATTTGGTTTCTACTCACTTTCTCCTCTTATAGCTAACTATTGCTGCCATTCCAGGATCTGTCATCCCCATTGACCCCAGAAGTCTATTTCAATGGTGGCACCTGCTGACTCTTCCCTTGGTCTATGTAGAATACCTGCTATTATGCTTTGCAAGAATGGCTGGGTTGCCATTGTCCACACTGCTATCTGTGCAGTATAGAAGAGATAATGACTATATTTAGAAGATAAGTGTCATGAATCAAGGAATGTAACTATGGATAATACTCAGAGGTTGGATGGCAATATTATAAATCTCTATCAGCTGATATGTGAGGACCAGCACTTACAGACATCAGCTCTATGAGAGGAGAAACTTCCTTTGAATGACCTCATTTATGTAGCTCCTCGGGATCCTGTTCTCTTTACTATTACATGAGAAACAATGACATTATTTTGTTTAAGCTTTTGCATTTTGATGTATTTTGGTTTATAGAGTTTTGGACTCAGCTTTGATTAATACAATGGAAAGACAGGAGGTCTGGAGTACACCTCGGACTCCATAAATATTTATATATTTCATGCATATTCTCAAATCTCATTTGCTTAAATTTTGCAAAGAAGTTATGACTCTCACAGAACAAAGTCCTGTTTTGAGTGCTAGCTATTCAATCTCACACTGAAAGACCAGTTTTTGAGCCATCTCACTACTCTAAATAATTGATATAAATTGTTGCAGAATTGATTTGCCCTTAGCAAGGTTTTGAGGGCCGCAATTGATCACTCAGACAGCTGAAATGACCTGCATGACTATGATGTGACTTGGGATAATGGCCTCTGACTGTCCACTCTCAAGTGCAGGGGCTGACTTTCTTGGCACTTGTTTGAGGTCATATTGCAGTGTGTTTCATGTATGTTTATATGAAGTAAAACATGCTCTCTGTGACATAGATCAGACACAGGCTTATATCTCATCAACTATTAATGTTACATTGTAATTTGTGTATGGGTTATATATTTTACTTTGTTCAGCTCTCAAAATTCCCTTAATGATACCCACTTATCTTTTCATTCAGAAAGCATCTACTAGATGGCTATGAACTTCACTGGTGAGGTTTATGAAGATGCCGTGTTTAATCGACACATTCCAGAAGTACTGTCTAAATCTTTGTCTCTGTCTAAATGTCTTCTAACACTCCCAATTTTAGACCTATTTGTTCATATCACTTCATAGTAATCAAGAAATGATCAATGCCATGCAGCCAAGAAAACTGTGGGTTATTCATGTAGTAACAACCACAAACCATCATTTGGAACCAGGATTATTTTTTAACCATGGGCTGTCCGGTTTCCTATCTGCCAACTAGGGATACTGGCACTTTTATAACAGGTTGTCCTCATTTTATAATGCAACACTCCTTAGTCCACAGCTTGCTGAGGATTTGTTGTATTAGGTTTCTGTCCTGACTTTCCGGCCTAGTGTTGTGGTCCTGATTTTCTGGCCTAGCCTTGTAGCCCAAACATTCTGGTCTAGTCTCATGGCCCAGACTTTTCGGCCTAGCCTGATAGCCCAGACTTTCAGACCCACAGTCCAGTAGTCTCACTTAAACACACAGACGCTTGTATTAATTGTATGCTGATTGAGTTGGGTCCAGGGCCCAGGCAAATAACTTGCTAGCTCTTTCTCTTAATCTAACCCATGATTTTTATCCTGTTCAGCCATGGGGCTCGGTACCTTTTTTCAGAGCAGCATAGGTGTCCTCTGCATCTGCTGGCTTGTCTGCTGTCTCTGTGGCATCTCTGCCCTATTCTTTCTGTTCCCAGGGTTTTCTTAGTCTGATAGCCCCGCCCACACTTCCTATTTGCCTTTGGCCAATCAGCATTTTTATTAAAACAGTAGGTGGGACATTTAACATTATTTACAATGTAACAACATAATTCCACTACAAGGGTTGCTCTGGCCTGTCCTGAAAAACTCACCCTCCATCTACCAGAGACAGACATTCTAGTGCACAGAGCAGCAAGACTTGCTGTTGTCTGTTTCTATTTTCTCTCAATTTTGAACACCCTCACAGGTGGATACTATTTACTTATTATTTTTAATATTTTAATATTTACTTATTTATTTTTATAATTTTAATTCATTTTCAAGTTTTTGAATTTTCTAAACAATTCCATATTACAAAATTTTCTTCTTTTGTGATAATCTCTATGCAAAATCACCTTGCAGTATGCCTTAAGAGGAATAACTTCCAGAATAAATCACATGTATCAATTTTTATTTGTTATGATATATAATTCTTCCTATCCAAGGATATAACCTTTTATTTTGAAATACAGCAAGTGATATGTATGGTGGTAGTACTATGATTGTAATGTATAATATTACAAGTCTGATAATTTATTATGACTCACACATTCATGCTTCTCAAAATATAAATTTGCAGGTCTTAAATACTGAAACAGAGTCTCCCTAAAACACACAGGATTATTTCTGTCAATTTTATACCTTTCCTCAATTTATTTGAAGCTTAAATTAAAAAAAAATCATTCAAAATTATGCCTGGCAGTGATAATGCCAGAATTTGGAAGGCAGATGCAGGAAGATCTCTGAGTTTGAGGCCAATGTAATTTACATAGCAAGTTCTAGGATAGCCAGGGATACACAGAGAAATCCTGTTTTTTCTTCAAGCCCATCTATATTGATTAATAAACCTGATTGAAATGGTGCTTTGTAACTCATTCTGACAATTAGGCCAGGGATCTCAGCTATTGACAAAGCTGAGGTATATAATGTTCAAGGCCACCCTGGGCTACTGTGTAAGACTCTGGATTGAGCCAAAAATAAACATGGAGTTAACATATGGTGCTTGCCTACCAAGTGTGAGATCCTTGGCTCAATACCCAGCACCACAGGGTACTTCTGTGTGAAAACAAATTTCTATTGAATTAAGGTGTTTATCCAACATGCAGAAATCAAAGGAGTGAAATGTTTATTCAGAATTCATTTAATTCGAGGACAAATACATCCACTGTCTGATGTACATATCAATTTTGTTTACTTTTATCATCTGAAACAAACAGAAAAAAGGATTTTTTTTTATTTATGTTGTTGAAAATTTAAAGTCCTTTGGTCCAAAATCATCAGCATCTCTGTAATCCTCCCCAGTGTCCTGAGGTGAAGCTTCATTGGACAAAAGAATCATTTTGTTTAGAGTGGAGAGGGGCAACTGCCCTCTTTAAGACAAGTGTGATATAGTACAGAATAACATTTGACACCATCTTTGTGTAAATATTTTAAGTAATTTTAATAAAGTACATAATGGAGGATGAATCAGCACCAGTGGCCATTTTTCCTTAGCAAATTTGCATATTTGAATTCTTACTGTGGGAAGAAATCCTTTGGTTTAGATCACAAAGATGGTGGTTTTACGATGGAGGAGATGAACTGCATAATTCTAAGGTGCTTGCAACCAAGTGAGAAATCAAGCTATAGCCAATTGCACTGGCCAGTAACTACAGGTGTTTCATGAAATTTCTGCTAATTCCTGCAGAAAGAAGGTGTAGCTATATGTATAGGTGCTTCTAAGATGATAATGAAGGCAATGTGAACAAAGAAAATACCTGTAACCTAGAAAAAATATAAAGGTACTCATGAAGACAAACAGTGGTCATCATGTGGGAGGTTGAGGAGGTGAAAAAGTTATATAGACGGAAAATCAAGTCCCATTGCTTCACCCTCAGGTGGGAGAGATGAGCGGGGAAATGTGGGTAGGCGTAGCAAAGCTAAGACAACATGCGAACAGGAGTCTGCATTTTATCGGAGTCATTTCTGATAGTTTTGAACAGAAAGGGGACATGATCCTAAGTGACTTGAGGGTACTCAGTATGGGAGAGACCTGGAGAGTTCATCACTGCTCAGGAACAGGCCTTTGGGGACTAACTTAAAAGTCCCAGCTAGCAAGGCTTTTCTTTTAAAATGAAGTCAGAAAGTGACCTGTGGTATTCAGGATGCAATAAAAGCCTGAAACATTATCCCGTCTCCACTTTAACTCAGAGTAACAACTAGAAAGGCTCTATTTATCTTCAGTCCTTTCCTACTCTGGCTCCAGAAAATACATCACTTTACCTTCTTTATCAAGTACAGACATACAGACAGTATAATCAGCCCCAGATGGCTTTTCCCATTGATCTTGCCACCAGATTTCCATCAGGTCTTTGGGGAGAGTGGGGTCCAATCTATGCGACTTTAACTCTAGTAGGTCATGTCTGGCTTGAATTAGTGGAGGGTGACAATTCTTAACTCTGGACCACTCAGGTCATCCTCCAAAAGCACTGCCAACTTTGCTTCCATCTAATTCGAGTTGTTTTGTCATTCTGTGAATTCAATCACGTTAGTGGCTCACATCAATTTCACGTTCATCCTGCTTTCCAATGTGTGTATAGATACAAGAAATAAGAATTGTCTTTTCAAATAAAACATGTAGGAACATAATCTCATTACCTGAAGACTGACTAAATTTGGCTGCTAAAGAACAATGACTCTCTAGAGATCTATTTCGGTACTTTATTAAATGATTACTTTTTAAAATTTATAAATAAATACTTAAAGTATTTTCAGAGCTTTATATTAAAAGGGAATTTAAGTGCTGTTCAGAAGTAATACCTTTCAATGTGCACATCAATTTAATAATCTATAATTATCATCATTTTATAGTTAAATAAATTATAGCATAAAAGTTTAAATTAGGTCGTTTAATTAATTTGCTAGTTAATGTTTGTATTACTGCTGAAATGTATTACTTATATATATTTTAAATGTATGTTATGTTTGTTATTTCTGGAGTTGTTATATTGTAGACAGTAATAAAATTGTTGAGCCATATAGAGAATTAGGATAGTGGCTCAAATAAGTAGCAGAACATTTTTATAATGAGTTTAAGTGTTGTAAGTCATTATTTTTTTGAATAAAAATTTTCGTTCTATGCACAGGATACTTCACTATGAATGATTTGTGAGGGAGACTCCAGAGGCCCCTAAACAATACAGATCTTTGTTTTTGCTTCTAAATGTGTACTGTAAGTAGATGCTAAGACTCTACTGTTGAAACCACCACAGTCTTTGTTTGCAGGACATAAAGAAATTAATATCATACTGATAGGGAACTTCCTCACTTCTGGCCAGTTTTCATAATATCAGTGTCAGGAGATGCAATGCAGACTTCTTAGAGAGAAAAGACATCAGTGATTTAGTCAGTGCTGGACTCTGAATGCTCCCATACCAACCCACCACAGTAAGATGTTCCCAGTAGTTCAGCAGCAATATGGCTGTTATTGGGGCAAACTCTTTATGATTAGAGTTTGACTTTGTCCCTGCCATGCTATGTGCCCATTGCCCACAGATAGTGCACTCTCCCAGTACAAGACTTTAGTATTCATTTTTTCTTGTTCCTAGCCTCAGAGCTAGCTGTCATGTTAAACAGATGAAGTCATTACAAGTGCTCATTTTCTCTTATCTCCCACCCATTGACATCTGAACTAGAAAGAATCTCCACTTTACTCTTGTCGCAGCAGGTACTTTGATGACTGAAGCAACATTCCCTGAGTCTAGCCTGGATTCTAGGACAGAATTTCAGGAAGCTCTAACTTCCACTGATCAAGGACAAACTTGACATTTGAATTCCTGCCCTTTGTCTAAAGTCGTGAGATGGCAACCCATAAAATACATTCTGCAAATGAGGGAGAGTCAATTACTGGAGAACAATTTTTAACCATAGCATGGCTGTCTAGGAAATATCTCAGCTCTCACATCACTCAGACACTTCAGTTGTTAACTATATTGGGTGGGCCACACAGAGAATTTATTGTTGTTTTATTATTTGAAATGGTAGTAATATATGAACCTGTGGGTTATTATATAAGTATGTATTTGAAGATGGAAATGTGGTGAGTAGATAACCACTGTCCCAGCATGTGCCTGGTCTATGTGTCTTATGTCAAAGTCCAGCAGCTTATTTCCTTTTGCTTTAATATTCTTCTTTGGATTTAGAAATTTCTGCAATCCTAAGAAGCCATTTTCAAGTATTTTCTCTTTAACCAAATCCTTAATTTATAATTTAGCTCTTAACACACCAGCCAGACTGTATAATTATTATCTTCTCACACTTCATCCAAGAAATCTGATGCAATTTATCTCATTCTTAGATTAGTCTGTTGCAGAATTCTCATTGCTCTGTACGACCTTAACCTGAAGTATTTGAATGAAAAGCTACAGTATTATTTGTACCTCTTAATCACACATCAAAAATAAAATACGTATTTTCTTTGAAATAAAAAGTAGGTATCTCATATGTTCATATGCTCTTTCAGATAATTTTACACAGAATTTTATTTTAGATACATTCACTTAAAAAAAACAGAATTAGTATCTAGAATGGAAACCAGAAGGAAGTCTATGATATCTAAATGCACACCCTTTTCTCCAAAAATCAGCATCCCTTTAATAGCGTGCGAACTGAGGGAAATAACAGAAATGATTTTCCCCTTCAAAACTCTCTCCTATCAACTGAGTGTCAAAAATGCATTCTGCTTCAGGACAGTCAAAAAGTCCAGTTTATAAGCAAGCACCCAGCTGAGGGGATGCTGCTTCTCTTTCTTCATCTGATGTTTACCCAAGTCCCCTGCTGGCTCGCATCTGGAGTCTTGGCATTCCGTGTTTTTTCACTCAGGCATTTCCTAATGCAGTTAATATCACTTGTTTTTCTAGAAGAAATAAAACCTTAACCACAGGGAAGCAAGTATTATTTCTACATTGTCAATGGGTCAACTGTGGATGAGTGGGTCAGGCTCGAAGACATACAAGCTGTACTGAAAGTACATTCCTGAAAACATCCCTGTAGCTTGCTTTTGAGACTAATAAAGAGATAGCATTGAGTCATCTTCAAGCAATGCTATAAACTCCATGCTACTGGAATTCTCTCTATATGAAGGAAAATCATCAAATTCCAAACATTCTCAAAATAAGAGAATCATGTATGTTTTACATTAAACATGTTTTTTAATATACATTTTCTAGATAGTGTATAAAACAATGACCTTCCTCGTGACATTTGCATAATCAGTGTTACATGCTCATGCTCAACTAGTTTTCCCCCCCGGCCCCTCCCCTTCCATTTTCTACCTTACTACTCCTTCTGTATCTTATGGACAAAAAAAAAAAAAAAAAAAAAAAAAAAAAAAAAAAAAAAAAAAAAAATCTTGTTATATATATGTCTGTGAAACTGATGTGTGCCTGGTGTCCACAGAAGCCAGAAAGGAAATCACTGAACTTGGAGTTACAAACTGTTGAATGTTGCCATATGTGTGCTAAAAATCAAAACAGGGTCCTCTGGAAGAGCAGTTAATGCTGTTAACCACAGTGCCATCTCTCTAGCCCCGCCCCATTATCTATTTAATATCTACCTACCTATATTCCTTCCTTCTATCTATACTCATCTCATATAATACCATCTGTCTGTCTACTTACCTACCCACTGAACTATCTTGTAACTATTTAATCTAACTTCTGCCTCTGAAATAAAATAAAAGATGACTGTTTTTATTTTCTTCTCATTACCTTCTGGTTCTCCCCTTCCAAACTCAATACAAACGCATCCTATATACAGAACCCTCCTATTTTAGTGCTGATATTCGCAATTCTATGTCTAATTTACTTTGCTCAATATTATGCTCAGTTCTTCTGCCATCTCCTTCCAACAACATAATTCTACTCTTCTTTGGAACCAAATAAATCTTCACTGTGTAAGTATGCCACATTTCCCCCAGTATATGGCACCTATACACTGACTTCTATGTACAGTTCTGCCACTATCTCTGTGTTATGCTCAGAATTCTTTCAGTGGATACTCAGGGGAGGCAGAGCTGGATCATATGGCACTTGCTTATTTTCAGTTTCCTGAGGAATCTTGTTGCTATGAGAGTGATTGTCTTTCCCTACATCTCCAGCATCTGATTCATTTCTTCTTTTTTGATACCTGACACTTTGCTGGGGTGAGATGGGATCCCAATACAGTTTTGACTTGCATTTCCCTGAAGGCTGAGAATACTAAACACCTATATTTAATGAACATTTGTATTTCTTCTTTTAAACTCTGCTCACATTTATTGAATGGATGACTTTTTTTCTATTGCTTATTTTAAATTCTCTTTATATTCTGTATATTAGTCTACATCCAGGTGTGTTGTTGGCAGAGTTTTTAAAAACATAGAATTATTTGTGGACAAAAATGTCCTCCCTGTGTAGAACCATGCCATTCTTATGTGCTTCATTCCAAATTGAACTTTATACTTTCATTTTATTTTATTTTATTTTAATGTATTTGGGTAAATACAGAAATGTGGTGATGTGCTGTATATTTAATAAAAACCAATCTCAAATATCAGAGATCTTATCCAGTAGGATCAGAGAGTAGTAACTCACACCTTTAATCCCAGAACAGAGAAAGACCTGAAGTGGTGACCTACACCCAAACGGGAGTGGTGACACCTTTAATGCCAGCAGATCTGAGTTTGAGGCCACCTCTGTTTACAGAGGGAGTTCCAGGCTCCTAGGTAGGCAGTGGTGATGACAGGCCTTCAATCCCACAAATCTAGAGCCCAAGATCTTTCTGTGTTTCTGTGAATTCAAGGCTAACTACCAAATAGTAGTAGCCCATGCCTTCAATCTTAACCTAGATATGAAACAACTGGGCCAAGAAGGTATTTGATGCAAGTGTAGGAAGACAGGGCAAAAGAAGACATGAGGAGCAAGGCTGAGGCATCTGGAAAACATCTGGGTGAGATTTGACTGTGGTCTTTACTCTCTCTGATATTTTAGCCTTTTCCTAACATCTGGCTCTGGGTTTCCTTTATTATAACCAGAATTCATCCTACACAGATATATGATTAAACCCTTTAATTTTTTCTTTACTAATATGTATACACAAACATCAAATATCAACAGTTACAAGATGACTAACAAGCTGACCAAAATGGTAATACTCTAATCACCAATATGAACTGAACATGGGTGAAGGATTATTAGGCTAGAGAAAAATCACTGGTCTTATTTTATAGCAGAGTATGCTAGCCCCTGTTCTGTATTTAATCTGCTAGTTTTATTTCCTCTTTTAATTCAGCACTACTTAGATGGAGTAAGAGGATTTATAATCCATGTTGCACAATTCACACAGAAGATATTGGTTTTGTTTTATTATTATAGATCATCAGGTTTTATATTTATCTAACACTCAACTAACAAACCTCTGCCACTTCTAAAGTGTGCCATTATATTATTACAATGCTATCTCATTCGTTTAAATATAAGATTAACCCTGAAGTTTAATGAACTCTGAATTGAATGAGCATGTAATCCAATCACTGCTAAAGAAAAGTGTTCCTGGCATAATTACTACTTCTTCACAGGAGATGCTGTAGGTCGGAAATGTGAATGGGTGATTCAAATACAAGAAAAGGAACCATTCAAATGTGACTACAATACTAACCCCTCTTTGAATTCTACTGCCTATGACATTGTGTGCTGTAGCCCCCATTTACCTGAGTATTTGTACTTTTTGAGCCACTATAAATTCCTGCTGGCGAAGAGAATTTGCCCTTTTTTTTTTTTTTTATTTCACAAAGGTTAATGAAGAAACAGTAGACATAGTGCCTTCCAATGGTATAACAGTCACTATGATAGAGAATGTTATTTTAGCCAAAAATTTCACATCTGACTCACACTCCCAATTATCTTCCCATATATCTTTGTAGTTTTTGGCTTAAGACATTCTTTTAGATCAGTAGTCCTCAACCTGTAGGTCACGACTCTTTGGAGTCAAATGACCCTTCCATGGGTCACATATCAGATATCCTGCATATCAGATATTTACATTATGATTTATAACATTGGCAAAATTAGTTATGAAGTAGCAACAAAGTAATTCTGTGGTGGGAGGTCAGTTGCCATTTCATGAGGAACTGTATTAAAGGGTCATAGCATTAGGAAACTTGAGAACCACTGGTCTACATTGTCTCCTAGAGGGAGTATTCTGCCCTATAATTTGGAGTAAAATGAAAATAACGATTATAGTACTGCTTGCTGTTTTCAATATACCATCCTTTTAAGAGCATTTGTTATGCTTACAGAGGACCTGGGTTCAGTTCCCAGCATCCACACAATGTGTCACAACTATCAGTAACTCAAGTTCCAGGGGTCTGATACCCTCTTCTGACTTCTCTGGGCATGCCTGTTGTAAACAAACAAACACGTGAGAAAACACTTATACACAATAAGTGAAATTATGAAATTTAAAAACTAGATAAAAAGCGTTACACACTCTTATTGATGTGTTCATTCTAATTATCTATTTTCAGATGAAGTTTATTTTTTCTTCAGGAATTTATCTTCTCTATTTGTTCTTATCCCTCAGCTTTAATTACAAATTAATGTACTTATTCTCTAAAATAATTTTAATTTTAATTGGACTTACGTAGAACATTAGTTCCCAAAATATTCAACTATATTTAAGCTATATGTCTATAATACACCAGAAAGGTACTTACAGGATTGCTTCAATAATTTATCTTTAAAATATGATTTAGATTTCATGTCTGGAGGGAGGGATCAACAGTCACCAGCACTGGAGGTTTTTTCAGAGGACTGAAGTTCAGTTCCCAGCACCTATGCAGCTCATAGTCTTCTGTAACTCCCGTTTTAGAGATTTTTTTTCCACCCTTTCTTGGCCTCTGTGGTCACTGCACACACAGAGAACATATATATCCATCCATAGATAGCATACACATAAAATAAAAAAGATACATTGGTCTAAAAAATACACATCTCTCTGTGAATGTATACATTCATATACTTACATACATACATAGAGACAAGCCGTTCTTGTATATATAATCCAGAAAAAAATGTACTTTCTATGTTACCATAGGAAACTGCATTTGAGATTTAGTTGAGACTGAACTAAAATATTTTAAGTAAAAGAAAGTAATAAGTTGAACATAAGCAATAAGCTTTCACAGAACAAACATTTATTGCCATTAATTATAATTATGATATATATTATAAATATATAACCATGTATATGTAAGTGTTCAGTACTTTAAAGTGTTAGATATATGATATTAGTTTAATATACTATGATTAAATATTAATTAATATTTATTAATTATAAAATCCAAATAAGTCTGCTACCAAAACTTTTTTTTTTTTTTCTGGAGCAATGAAATAGCAGTAGGAAAGTCTTTGCAGATCAAAAGATGTTTACAAGTCATCAGACAAGCTACACCATGATGATTGCACACAGCTGGGATACAGGAACTTTTTTTTTTCCAGTTACTGATCAGGGAACTGAGAACTAAGAGGTCTTCTCAAAAAGCTCCTGTACAGGGGACCAAACCTTAGTTTTTCTTATCACTTTTCAGTTATTTCTTTAGTTTAGCTTGACAAAATGATCTGTCAAGAAAACTAATTAAAGTACTTTTTCCCTAATGACTACATCCATATTGACCACTTTATCATTAGCATGCTTCTGGCATGGTTTTTCTTATGCTTTTAATTTTAACACGCTAGTACAGGTGTAACCGTGAGTTGCTTTAATAAATAAAAGGCATAATACAAATAAAATTTGTATCATCATTGGTTACAGTCAATGTATGTGAAACGCAACAACCTTGCACCTTTCTATTTCTGTTATCATCATATCACTAACATTTCTTGTGTTCAATATCTATGTCTTGATTACATGCTAAGATAATCCTAGTCATTGGGTTATATGAATAAGCTTACAGATAACTTTCATGCAGAAATATTTTGGCGAATTCCAGGATTTTGTTTTGTTTCCTATTATAGAGAATTTTTTATTAAGTTTTAGACATGTTGGAAACCTTGAAGCTCTTTTAACATATGTGTCTTACTATTGAAAGGAAGGAGGGAAATGTGGTAGATGTGGCAGAGAGGAAAGCTAAAGACAGAAAATGAAAGATCTGAAAGAGTTAGGGTCAGAGAGATGACGAAGGAGAAGGTCTGCTTGGGATGAAATGTTCTAGCCCCAAACAAGATCAATGGTTTCATTAGGCTTAGTACCACTGTGGGAAGCTTTTTCTCCACCACAAGCAGCATGCTCCAGACACAAAGTAGAGTCTGGATTTTAAGCCTCGATATAACTTCACAGAGTACTTTGTCACTAATGGACTCAGCTTGACACTCAACTGTTGCCTTTTGCTGTCTCTTTACATTATTAATGTTGGTTGTTAGAGGTGGTCTCTTAAGAATTCCAGGGCATATTCTTCCAATTTATAGCTGAGCAATTTTTAAGCCTTATGTGAATTGCTCTCAGCATATTTTTATACCTTTCTCTACTTGCCCATGGATAACTTGAAATGATCCTGAAAATGGTTTGATTATTAAAGCACATTAAAATTGCAATTTTGAAATGTTAAATTGTCTAAATGTACTGGTCTATGATAGTAACCACCACAAAGAGTCTTGCACAATGCAAGGCTTCTCCTGTCTCAGTTGTGTTCATTATAATGGGAATTTGCTCTGTGGTTTTCTATGTTAATGAGCTCCACAGCACGTTCTTTCCTATTCTTGCAAGTCTGTTCCGAGGTCAGCAGAACCAGCCCCTTGTTGAAGAGAGCCTCACATGTAGTCAACTAGAGAGTGTGACATTCTGAGCTCTTAGAAACTTTCTTGGTTCAACTCATAAAATTCACACTCTGAACCCCTCTTCTTAAGGAATCTCTTCCAATTGATCCCATCTCTGTAACCCTTTTCCATCTCTATCTGGAGAAATTCTCTCTTATTTTTACTTATATGATGAGGTCTACTTTCTGGGATAATGCAGATCTTTTCTTAGTGGTTTGGATAACATATATGTGCTGTGGGACCATGCTTTTGTAGACTATAAATATTTGTCAGTATAAATATTGGTTTAACAAAGTGCTGATTAGCCAGAAGGCATGCAGGAAGTATAGGTGGAGCTACCAGATGAGGAGAACTCTGAGAAGAATATGAGCAGTTATGGACACCAGCCAGATACAGAGGAAAGAAGATGAAATGCTACACCTAAGCAAAGGTACCAAGCCATGTGGCTAAACATGGATGAGACTCATGGGTTAGTTTAAGAATAAGAGTTACCAAGTAAGAATACTGAGCCATAGGCCAAACAGTTTTTAATTAATATAAACCTCTGTGTCATTATTTGAGACTAAACACCTGTAGGACCTGCCAATTAAGACACAGAAATTTCTGACTACACATATGTCACCCTCAGATTTTGGCAATTAGGCAAGGGAAACACTAGGGGATACGATGTTGTCTACCATTCCAACTTCCTACATCAGTAGCATTTATTTCTCAAAAATTCAACCTCCAGGCCATGCCATCCCATTCATCTATACCTTTAAGAGGGAAAGGCATTTTCTTCTGTCTTTTTTACCTGTTGCATTTTAGAAGTCTTACCTAACTGGACATGGTGTGGGATGGCATGGGAACCTTATGAACAGGGCTGCCGTGTTCTCTGTTCTCTCCATATTGTCCACTTCTCTGGGATAAACCACTGTAAAAATTCAACTACAGATTTGCCATTGCCCACAATATTCGTTTTGGTATAATTTCTTTGAAGGGGATATAAAATGAATAAGACTTCCAATCCACATTTAAATGTGTGAGTTATTAGTATTTGGTAGTTAGCTTTGAGCTCACAGAAACACAGAACGATCTCCTGATTTGGAAATGCCTTTCTGTATGCTGTGAATATCAATATTTAAGTAAAGGAGCTGTTTTGGCCCATGACAGGCAACATAGAAAAAGTAGGAGGAGAAATCAGCATAGGTAGCAGAAGTAGGGCAGAGTCAGAGAGACCGACCCAGCCACCCAAGAAGAAACATGTAAGGAACACAGGTGAGCCACAGGCGATGTGGCAGACAGATTAATAGAAATTGGTTCAGTTAAGGTGTAAGAGCAAGCTAGCAATGTGCCTTAACCTTAGACCAAACAGCATGAAGTTTATATAAACGTCTGAATCATTTTTGGGGCCTGAGTAGTGGCGGGCAGCTAAGGAGTCTGTGGGTCTGGGCCTTTGGCCACCTGGGACCAAGAAAACTCACTACAACAATCTCCTGTTACAGTGAAGTTTCTTGGTCCCAGGCGGACAGGGGCCCAGACCACAGTCCTGCACCCCTAGACCCATTAGTCACCCGCTGCTGCTGTTCAGGTCCCCAGAAATGACTCAGATGCTTATATTAACTTCATGCTGTTTGGCCTATGGCTCAGGCACATTGCTAGCTTGCTCTTACATCTTAACTCAACCCATTTCTATTAATCTGTTTGCCACGTGGCCCATGGCTAACCTCTGTTCCTTACATGTTGCTCCTTTGGGCTTCTGGCTCAGTCTGTCTGACTCTGCCCTTCCTTTCCTACCTATTCTGATTCCCCACCTACTTTTTCTATGGTGCCTGTCATAGGCCAAAACAGCTCCTTTATTTAAAGATTGATATTCACAGCATACAGAAAGAAATTCCCACATCACCTCCCCCTTCCTATCTAATCAAAAAGGAAGGGTTCAATTTTAACATAGCAAAATTATATATAACAAAATAGCCATCAAGCAGTTATAATATCTAGTCTATTTTTATTTAGCAAAATTAAAGAAAATACTTTATCATCTACCTTATCCTTATGAATCTAAAGTTTCATATCCAATATACCTTTCAAATGACTAAGAAAGACTGTACCTATAGCTATCTAATCTTCAACTACATTAAAGACCACAGAAGAATACATTTACCCAAGTAAAATGGAAGTGCAAGCAACTTCCAAAATCTAGAAAGGACAGAGATGACACCTATCTGCCTGGACAGTCACCCAAAGTTCTTTTATAAAGTTGGGGCATCCATCTTTAGTCTACAGGCCCAGAGTCTCTTTTCATTTCAGTGAAGCAGGAAATCTTCTCTGCCCATTCATCAGTCGCTTCTCCTGGAGTCCTGAAGAATGTCTGACAGTTTTCTCTGCAAAGCAGAAACCTGAATGACCATCTCGGCTTGTTCTGCCAAAGGTCAGAGGTCACCTTCTTATGGAACCTGCATGTCCAGTTTAAACAACATACTATCAAGCAGTCAATATAAGAACAGGTTCATGTCCAGTGGCTAACTTATGCCACAAACAAAAAAAAAAAGAAAAAGAAAAAGAAACCTCCATATGGAGTTTCTTCGATGCCCATTTTTCTCTTGAATTAGATTGGTGCTGCCAGGAGCAGACATGTATCACTGTCAGAAAAGTCTAAGTTCTTAAAACATTTTAAATGCCATATTCTGTAGGTCTTAGAAGTGTTTGAAGATTACCTACCTAATTGAAATATATCTTTGTATACCTAAAAATCTAACTAGCATGCATTTCTTAATTATACATTATAATTTTAAATCAGTTACATAAACATCGTATCTTAAACAAAAGTAGAAAATACATATAGCATAAGAGAATTGACCTTAAACTTGTAGCAATAAACCAAAATCATACCAATGTAAAACATTTTGAGATTAACAGCTGATTTTCTGATCTAAGTAAATTCAATAATCTAATTTTTAAAAAGTCATTTATATACCATATCCCCTTTTTCTTCTTAGAAAGAGATTAACTATGACCATTAACCATCTATAATGAAAACAATCATTTATAAGCAATATTTTGGGAATTTGAAATTTTTACTACTTCCTGCTGATTATGGGCTGTTGAAAATCTCATGAGTTCTTGAGGCTGGATCACAGTCTGCAGTCCTGAAGCTGATAAGGCCATCTCTTCCTATCAGAGATTTTTTTCAGGGGGTCTTGGTTGGTGAAACCATATTTGCCTGGAAGCAATCCACAGGTTGTCAACATCTGTGGAAACAAAAGCAGAACTCTTCCAAAGCAATAAATCCTTATACACAAATTTCAAAATCAATATACCTTTAAAATATATATTGTTGTTTAACTTAGTAGCCTTTGCATTTGCAATTCATTGTCTTTTTGCAGTTAGCTCATTAACAGTTAAAAAATTAAAACAAAAAAAAATAAACAAAATCCAGATTTTGTGTCTATTTTCCATCTTTATGTGGCTTGTTATATTTTTACTATTCTATTTCTCTTTTTAAAGACTTTCTCTATCCTCTTTCTTTTCTTTCTGAAGCCTATGTACCTTTTACACACATTGTAACCTGTTTACAGGGTTTTTTTCCTACCTGGATCTGTTTTATTGTGAATCCTTAATTATCATTCAACCAGAAGAGCTTTTAAAATACTCACACTCTCTTAAAGAGCCACATAGTTTTTGCAGATAAAGCTGAATCAGTATGTTCTCTTAAAGGGACCGCATCTCTGTTTGTGGCCAGCAAACAGAGCAGACCCAAGAAAAGGCTGCTATTAAGAAACCATTTGACTCTGTTTCCTCTTTATTCAAAGTAAACAATAACCTTAAATCAATCACATGCTACTCAGTCTTCTGTGAGATTTCAGTAATCGGCCTAGTTTCATCTTACACTGCCTGTCGCCAGTCTGCTGGCGCCATTTTGAATGTGGCTGGATGCAGAGCTTTCTCTGTACCATGACCCACTTCACATACACAATTTGGAATCTACTTTGGCTCAGTTTCTGTGAACTAGAACCCTTTTTAAACTTTCTCAGGCTTTAAGTGGATATTCGCCCCACATTGGATGCCATCTATTACAGAGGGGTTTCTTGGTCCTGGGCGGCCAGAGACCCAGACCCACAGACCTGACAAGCCAGACCCCTTAGCCTCCTGCAGCTGTTCAGGCCCCCAGAAATGATTTAGACGCTTATATTAACTTCATGCTGTTTGGCCTATGGCTCAGGTACATTGCTCGCTTGCTCTTACATCTTAACTCAACCCATTAATCTCATGGCTCACCTGTGTTCCTTACATGTTGCTCCTTTGCGCTTCTGGCTCGCTCTCCCTGACTCTGCCCTGCTTCTCCTACCTATGCTCTGATTTTTTCCTCCTACTTTTCCTATGGTGCCTGTCATGGGCCAAAACAGTTCATTTATTTAAAGATTGATATTTACAGCATACAGAAAGATATTCCCACATCAATCTCCTGCTCTAGATTTGTGGGATTAAAGGCTTGGCACCACCACTTCACTGCCTGCCTAGGAGCTTGGAACTCCCTCTGTAAACCAAGCTGGCCTCAAACTCAGATATGCTAGGATTAAAAAAAAAATAGGTCACCACTTCCAGTGAGCCATAGGTCACCACTCCTGGTCTTACCCGTGCTGGGTCTGATCCACTGGATTGACTGTTGGTGGATCTCTTCTCTGATATTCCAGACTGATTTTATTAAATGTATAGTGTATCACCACAGCCATTTACAAAGTTTTCGTCACTGAAAATAATGCCAGTCACAGTACTGAGTGTAGACAATGATGACTTCCAATTGCATCTTTCTCTATCTTAACCCCTTATCTTCACTTCAGTCAATGATCCCTTTCTCTTGTGTATACATTTACAGGACCACACACAATCTCTTGTGCATACATCTTCAGGAGCACACACAATCTCTTTTCTCTCTCTCACTCAAATTCATTACAACCTCATTGTGCTCCCAGAACACTTCATTACTTTTCAAAAAAATTTTTTTATCAATATCATCAGGCTAAGCATTACTAAGAAAGTACTTACAGTTAAGGGATATATTTTAGTTTCCTGGAATCAGAGATAGCACACTCTGGAGAGCCTTGAACTATTCATGTTTAGTAAAGTAAGTATGGATTAGAAATAATTTATTACAGAGGTTAGCTCCTGATAGGTGATGGGGGAGAGGTTAAAAATTCAGAGCTTTGGTATTGTTAAAAGATGTTTGTGTGGAGAGGGATACACGGAGAAATGACAGGACCATAAAAAGTGAAAAAAACTCAGCTTCTGACCTCAGCCAGGACAGCAGGATGTTGGATAGTGTCCCTCTTGAGTGTGCTCAGACATAACTATGGATCCATAATGGTCACTGAGTGACGTGGTGTTCTATAGATGCCTTGAGAAGTCATTTATATTCAACAGAACATGAAGGCCTGGCTGTGAATAGCAGCTTAACCCAGGGCAATATCAAGGCTTGGGTAACCATGCAGAGAATCTTCTGGATGTCATGGGTCTGCTTTTTATACAGAAATGCTTACAAATACTTTATGTCTCTTTGTCTAAGGAATAAATATTTTTTGGGTAAAGAATCATTTGGTATTATACCTGGAGGACTTTTAATAGCTCTAAAAGCATAACAGAAACACAAGGAACATCTGTTGAGTCAACACTGACTAGTTTCTTTATAACTGATAACATAAGGGAATGTTTATTTAGTGTGCATGTATGTATTTGTATGTGTGTACATGTGAGCATTTGTGCATATGTGTATCTGAACAAAATAAATGATCCTGTATGCAGAAGCCAGAGGTTGACACCGGGCATCCTCTATTGGTCCCCACCATATTTTTGAGGTATGTCTTACTGTTTGCCATCTAGACTGACTGACCATCAAGCTTTGAGCATCCTCCTATCTTTACCCAAGAGTACTGGGTTACAGATATTCACCACCATACTTGGCCTTTAGATAGCTTACTTAGAAGCCAAACTCAGCTCCTCACCTTGCACAGCAGGCTCTTGACTAACTCAGTCATGCCCACAGCACATCCTTTACTCTAGTGTATCTCTCTACCATCACTCTCTGATTTATATATGTAGTCTCAAAGTACAAAGCAAAGACTCCACAAATGTTTTCAAAAAGAATAATTGTGACCAAAAATCAAATGGGCCTTAAAGGATATACAAACAATTATACCATGTGATTCAAGTTTCTAAATTGCAGATTTGAAAATGGAATTTTAGTGATATTTCTTCTTTCTACTATATGACCTCTGGGATAGTTTCCTTCCACAGTGGGAATATAGCATTCTCTTTGACAGCGTGTGTAATGACCACTGGTATTCTTACCTCAGAGTGAGGAGAGGAAATACCATGGCAACTCATATCTGGGGTCATATCCCTAAGGTCCAGCTGCTGGCATTTAGTAGATAATACATAGTACTAGTAAATAAGTGAACTGATGTCTCACCTTCTCTATTCACAGATGAGGCAGAGCTGTATATTTTCAAAGTACCATTGTACCAGTATCACATTGTACCAGTATCACATGGGAACCACAATAAGAGAGACTGTCTAATCAAGTGAAATATGATTGTATCATTGGCTCCTCTAGATCTAAGCCATCATTTCCAGGACTAGCCCATGGGCTTATCCGAGAAATAAAATCTAAACCCTAAAACATCAAATATTTCAATGCAAGTGTGTGGTAGCTTCAAGCTCACATGAGTCAAACTCATAAATAATGCTTTTTTATTTTTCATTGAATATTGTATGTTTAAAGGCCAGCTTACCTTCTGAGAGAAAAATATTTAAGGTAAACTGTGTACCCACTGAGCACTATCCACAAGAGTGATTATTGTCTGTGGAATGTACAGAGGCCATTCCTATGACATTCAAGGAAAATGGTCTCAGAATCACCTTGCAGGGGGGAAAATGACAAGGTGAAAAACTTTCTCTCTTAGGGTGCTTTAACCCACAAGCACCTTATCTGCAAAATGGACAGTTTGTAGCTTCCATCTCATGTTTAAGAGAGGACAAACACATCAGAGAAAATGAGGGCACAAAAGGGTCAACTTGCAGACTCAAGAACAGAGGGAGGTGTAATGTCTTAGAGATATGCCTCAGCTACTTCTCTGAAACTCGATTCTCCTGCCCCCTAGATTACTCTGACCCAAAATACTCATCTAGTTTAATCAACTAGAGGAAAACAAATGATCAAGGCAGGTTGGGAAATGTGAAATGTGATGGCTCTTACCTTAGTGCCTTGGTAGGAGGCTGTGGATTTGAGCCATGAGAGGTCAGATCTACCCAATACTTCACCAACCAGTGGCCCTGATTTCTCTCAATTACCCCTAGAGAAGTGGCTTTTATGACGTTTTTTATTAATTTTTTCAGGGATCCTATAGCCAAGTGGAAAACCAGGAAATTAAAATTAGATAATGAAAACTTTTGCTACTTATTTGATCCCAGTAACTGGAAGTCAGCATACTGCAGTTCAAAAGTTTAGGTGCATTTGGTGTGACACTTTGGCCCAGAGCTGTGGATTGTGCCTTTATAGAGTTTGTATTTTTCACCAATTGTAGGGTGATTAACTGGGTTTGGGCAGTAACAATGTGTCTAACTCTTTTGTGATTGACTCATTTTCTTGATGTTATTCTTTTGAATACTGATGCATAATAAATGGAAATTTACTAGATAGCCACAGGGTGATATTTCAACACATATATACAAATGCAATGTGTGGCATTCAAACCACGGTAGTTAGTTTGCATACCTGATATCTTTCATAAAGTTTATCATGTGGCGCTTGGGAAAATATTTAATATTCTCTTGTCCAAATCTTTTGAAAACTACAGTAAGTTATTTTTCATCATTGTGACCTTAGTGGGGGTGGACACCAGAGCTCACCTCTTGTCTCTGACTGAAACTTTTAATGTATCCACTTACCTGCCTCTTTTCTCCATGCCCCCAACTCTTTGATAGCCTTAATTTACTACAGCTTTAGTTAACATGTGATTTTAATTCTGTATACCTATAGAAGCCTTATTGTCTAGATAATGATCCCTTTTTACCGGCCTGTTTCCATTCCCATCTTATCCCTTCTTATGTTGGTGAAACCATGAATTACTCTAACAATCTAATTGATCTTTACAAATGGTTGAAATGTTGCACCTGAAGCCAGGGATATCTCTCAAATCTAACTTTTAATTATCCTTCAAAAATAAGCCCAATTGTCTCCCAAATCCAAAATGGATTCTGCATAAATCTTTGTACTCAGACTCTCCTCTCATGAAGCCTTTGCTTCTCATCATCCCCACCAAACCTAAGAACACTCAACCATGCATTGTTGATAGTCAACTGGTCTCCTGGATGGCTTTTCATATCTCCTTAGAAACAATTATTTACTACTGACTAATATCGTATCATTTATGCCAAGATTCTATATTGGTGTTTTATTTGGTATTTGTTATTTTGAGACCAGGAGGTTCTCTGTGGCCTGATCTAGCATGGAACTTTTGGAGTCCTCCTGTCTCAGCTCTGAAATGCTAAGATTGTGGGTGTGAGCCACCATGCTTGGCTTCATTTCTTAAAATGCAAAAAAAAAAAAAAAAAATAGTAAAATAAACTAACGAAAACAAACAAAAAAAATTCACAAGCAACAAAACACTTGCATCCTACTGTCTCCTGACTTTATCTGCTCTTTGCTTCATGAGACTCAATGCTAGAGGCACAAGGCTTGTGTGCTGTAAATGAAGCTGTTGTCCCTGTCTGCATAGGCAGGTCTACCCTAGAGCCTCAGCAGATCCAGAACTTCGTATTTACCTTTTATACTCTGCAAACTTACTTGATCTTTTTCAATTGGCCAAACTATTCTGAGAAAATAGGAAGGCATATACTGTATAATTAAAGTGGTCAGGAAATACTTTTTGAGAAACTTGTGTTGTTTTCAACACAATAATAAAAATATGGCTGCTATTTCAGAAAAGGCATATCAAAGGGGGAAAAACAAGATCTCATACCAGACTTACAAGTAGCACATTTTAAATTGTTCTGTAAAAGAAGTAAATAGACCCAGAGTAAATAGGATTCATCTTACAAGGTTTTTGTGGTTGGAAATTGCACAGCACCATTACACAGGAAAATGAGCTGCTAGAAATACAACACATAATTTTTCACTCTCACATCTATTTATATTTGGGGTTTTATAGTAGGTGCCATCTATTTTTAAGAAAGGGAGACTGTTAACTTCTGTATTCCCTATAGGAAAGGACAGGTACATGCTATTATTTATCTTAATTTATTTGCAATAGACAAATTGTAAGTATTCATCCTCTCCCTAAAAAGACTTAGGAGAAGTACAACACTCTGAGGTGGCTCTTGCCAGCTTAGCTTGAAGTCATTCAGAGTTCAGAAAAAAAAAAATACCACATTAGTAAGATAATTATACATCTTGCTAACATGCTCACAAAGGAATTTCCAAATACAGAAGCAGCAATATTGTAAATTATGAAATGTTTTCTGAGTAGGTACATTTTCTGACACGTTTCATCTTTTTAAAGCAAGTTTGGCTTTCATAGTCATGCCCATATGTCACAAAGATTACACTAACTATCAACATAACATATGAAACTCTTATTTATATAAAAATAAAATACACTGTTAGGTGACTTCTTCAGTGACACATACCAGAATAAAATTATTAAAAATACTTCCATTTTCTAGCATGTTCTTCAAAGTATAATCATTTAAAAAACACTAGAAAGGTTTCAGCCTTCAGTGCAACATATCCCTTCAGGCCCCGCACATCTGAACTGTGACACTGACTTTCTGAAGCAGTGTTGCACTGAATAAAGAGTCAGATTTTCCACATTCGTGACCAATGTCAACCTGTGGACATTAGTCACAAATCTGGGAAAAAATACCATTACTAAGCTCCTACTATTTTATTACTGCTATGGCTGATGCTACTGGAGCTAGAAAAAGAACACAGACTCGTCATATAATTTAGAAGGCTGTAGAAAATATTGAATGAATTTTTTCCCCATGTGATGATGTGAGAGAACTGAGTTTCATTCATGTTCCAAACCCTCATTATGCTCTCATGAAGTTTAAATGGACACCAGAGCTCTGGTGTTCACAATTTCCATTATTTTGCTGGTCTTTAGGAAAGCCAATATTTACATAAGAAACAAGGTGAAGAAATGTTTTGTTTTTTTTTTTAGAAAGCTACTTTTGTTTGCCCCTAATATGCTTTTCTTCATAAAGCAGCTTCTATCTCATATCTATGTATTAACACTATTTCCAGTAATGCATTAACACCAAGAAACAAGGGTCTACTTTTGTAGATCAAAGCCCAGGGTTTGATCTCTAGCACCATATAAACTATGTATGGTGATGCATGATTGTAGTCCCAACACTTAGGATGTAGAGGCAAGAGGATCAGAAGTTCTAAGTCACAGAATGCATGAGACATACCCCATCCAAATAAAACAAGACATATAGGAAAATACATCATTTATCTAAAGATAAATTGCTGATTGTGAAAATGTACTTGTTTTATACCTCAACCCATAATGACCATATTTAAAGAGAGAATGAAAAGTTTGATTTAATCACTAGTACTACTTAAAACTCAGCACACACACAGACACACACACCACAATTAAAGAAAATTGAAACGTAAAAGATATTTTTAAGGTTTCCACCAATAGCTGAAAAGAAGAGGAGGTTAACGTAAACATTAGAAATAACCTAAGGAGTTCCCTATTCTGTTGCCGTTACCAAAATCAAGACCAAAAGCAGTACCATGAAGGGTTCGAGTTATGAGGGCATGACTTGTTTTATATTTCCAGGTTGCAGTCTTTTCAGGGACTTGAAGCAGAAAACCTCAGAGGAATGTGCTTCTTTCTGGCTTGCTCAGGTTTATACTCAGCAAGCTTTTTTTTTTTTTTCATCCCAGGAATACCAGCCCAGAGAATATTGGATTCCAATAGAGTCTGGGCCCTCCCACTAAAATTAATAGTCAGGACAATTCTCCATAGACTTTCTGGCAAATCTGATCTGGGAAATCCCTCAATTGAGATTCCTTTCTCGGGTGATTCTAGGATATGAAGTTGATTATTAAGATGACCAGAACAAGCCATAAATTATTGAACTGGGTTTTCAATAAAGCCAGAGCAGATTGCAAATCCAACATTGTATCAAGAAGGATTTCTTCATTCCTTTGTTTTGATGTTTTTAATGCCATGGTTTCAGCCTGCAGATTCCACACCTATCACATGATTTCCCAGGACCTGACAGCTAGCCAGTGTTGAAATAACTAACTATGAATTCAAAGCTCAAACTTCCATAACATGGCTATCTCCAATTGGTATATATTTCTATCATTACAAGGATTTATAATTAAAAACTAATTCATATCCCCTTAGACATTTAATCTTTTAAACAAGGAAATCTGTTTAACCTCGTAGAGACATTAAATCGGTAAATTGCTATACACCCATGCTGTTATCAGAATGAGTTTCTCACTTTTTTCAAAAGAACTAAGTCAGAACAATAAAGCTCAGGTTGATTAACATGCTCTTACATCTGGAACATTAAGAAACAACCCCTTCTGATAAAATGCAATTACAGAGAAATATCTGCCTTCTCCTTTAAATAATCAGAAAGCTACACATAATATGTACAAGATCAGATATCTGTGTAAATCTAAATCCAAGAAAAAAGAAAAACAAAGTTAGCCAGTGTGTACCAGATTATACCCAAGGGTTGGGGAATGAGTTCAGAGTCTTTGAGAATTGAAAATCAGGTAAGGGAATAAAAGGAAATTCAGACAACAAAGCTTTGGTGGCTAAACATGCAAGATGAGCTACTAGCCTAGAAAGCAATGAAAATCATAGGGGAGATATCTTTCAATTCTAAAGGGAGCATCCTATTCTAGAACTGAATAATGTCTAGCAAAGAAGGCAAGCCCACAAGTCAACCTTAATGGAAGTATTTGACACAAAATATTGTGATCAAAATTCTCCCTGTATAAGAAAAAGTAGTCTTAGGCACGATGTCTCAGAATATATACCCTAAGGATAAGAAGGGATGTTGCATATTGAAATGTTGCTTTCATCTGTCAACAAATTCAAAAGGTCCCGTAATTCACAGTCTGGACAGTGGAGTGGTTCTGATAGCCTTCTAGAGGTCAAGAGTAAAATCTTTGTGAAGGGGATTTTTGCTTATTCATCAGCTTGAAATAACATTACAGTACAGTAGGGTTTTGACATGCAACCTTATGCTACACCTGCAGATATAACTGTGTGAGTGGTGTTTATGCAAACACTAACTCAGGCATCATATATAATGTTTGGAAAGTGAAGACATGCTTGTAGATCTGGGCATAAGAGAATCAGTTAAAATAGTAAATGATGAGAATAAGTTAAAATAGTGCAATCATGAAGAGTGATCAACTTCCATTGTTCTCCTAAGGAAGGAGCTGGCTTCTACTGTTTGATTTCAGTGAAGAGACATACACAGCCTGCAGCTGCTAAAACATCTACACAAGAACACACAGATTTGCTATCACTTCCATACATAAATCTCTTAAGTGTTTTAAGAGTGAAAAGGAGTAATTATGCACTGTGCTGGTTAGCCTTCTGTTGCTGTGATAAACATTGTCCAAAGCCAACTTTCAGAGGATAGGTTTTATTTCATTCTTCAGTTAATAGCCCATCATCAAAGAAAACCAAGGCATAAGCTTGAATCAGAAACCGCAAAGAAACAGTGATATCTGGCTTGCTTCCAGGACCACCTTCTGCTACCTGTTTTACCCAGTCCAGGCCCATTGGCATCATCCACAATGGAATAGACACTCTCACATAAATCTACAATCAGAAAATGTCACAAAAGCGTGCTTATAGGTCAATCTGATGAAAACAATGCCTCAGTCAAGGGTCCTTCTTCCTAGGGAACTTCAGGTTTGTGTCATGTACACAACTAAAGCTAACTATGGTATGTGTGACATGTGAGGACAAAAGATTTCAGTGGCGATGATCATCAAAGCAAAATTAATCCCTGCAAATCTTGTAACATAATGCTTTATAGAGATAAAAAAAATAATGTAATTTCACTTAGATGTTTTATAACTTCCATCTGCCTCTCATGATTGCTTTAAGGAGCGTACCTACTCATTCCTCTTTATTGCATCACCTACTGCAGAAGATACACTTACCAGACTCTCATCAGGACCACTGATGCATTGCCTTCTTTTTAGTATTGCTGGGGATATATGAGTAGGATATATGAGTAGGGCTTTGTTTTCAGTGCTCTGACAACACTTCGTACATGAGCCATGCTTAGGAAGTCACAAATTGATGGCATAGCTTCATGTTTCTTCTGTCACACTGTAGAAGACCCATTCTCTAAAGCATTCTGCTCAGAAAACACTGTTGGTCACAGAACCAGTCTATAACTGTCACACCTTTCCTTTCTGTTCTCTCAATGTGAGGATAGCTAAAAACGTTATTTCTTTTTGTTTTGTTTTGGCTTCATTAATAGGGAATTAAGCCTATATTTTGGAGACGTTTGTAGCACTAAAATGTGGGATGTTAGCATTTCAAGGCATCAGAGAACTGAAAACATGATCAGACTTACCCAACTGGGCAATGTAGGAGCTTATCGCTTACAACTTAAACCGTTTCAGCTTCTTTCTTAAAAAAAATACCCAGATGGAGTCACACATATGTAAAGAGAGCAAATCTTTCAGAAGAAGGAACACCCTACTGCAGAAGCAACAAACCATCCCTTCATACATCTAACAGGCCACTGAGATTGGTTCCTGTGATAAAGGTGTAGAGCAAAAACAGTGAACAGGCAGATGTCTGCTGATAGAAAGCTGCAATCAAGGTGGAGGAGACAATAGAGGCAAAGGCTATGCAGATAAGTAAATATCTTTGACAGGCAAGTAAATATCTTTGACAGTTCTGGGCATAGTTGCAGTGCGGGGCATAGTTGCATGCACTTTATATTGGTGGCCATGCATGAGACTTACAGTTCCTGCTGGAATCTCCATGAAGAGGTGGCTGGTGGGGCTACTACTCCAATAAAGAATCGGAATTAAGAGTTTCAAGTAGAGGGTCAGAGTGGCTGATGAGCTGAGAACTTCCTGTGAGGAGTCGAGGAGAGGCTCTGATTCATGGCAATGCTTTAAACTTTCATACTGCAAACAGAAATAAGTCATTACCAGCCCACCTTTGGAGAGAGATTCATAGCAGCACTTCTCATGGGGAATCAATTGGTGTTCTTTGGCAAGAAATTATTTGACAAGTGTCCATGGCAGCCCGATGTGAGACCCCCTTTACTATTTTAACCACCTGGAAGCCTCACATTTTGAAGGATTCCATTTTCTTGGGGTGTATAAACCTGTACCTTGCTTGTCATCAATATGGTATGGCTAATACAATACTTTCAACTGTCATTTTAGAGCGTATTATATGAGAGAAGTCACAAAGCAATGTTTCCATGCCTACTGCTGTACCAGGAAATCCAGCTTAGCAGAAGATGATGACAGACTCTTCCAGTTGGCTCAGTGATGCCATCGTTAAAGAAACATGACTATAAACTCTGGACCACTTTAAATCAGTATGCCTAATTTAAAACTGATGTCTAACAAAAGAAAGCCCCTTTTCGTATGGGATGTGCTTGAGATTCCATTCTTTTTCTTCAGATAAAAATGAAGACTCTCCAATACTTGGAGGTTTTCCTCATAGGAACCTGGAGTTATTTCAAGAGTATTTTTTTTTTTTTTTGAGCTATGAGATGTATAGTGATGTTTATATAGTAATGAAACAGAAACAAAATGTATATGCACAATTCACTCACTTGGTTGGTGCCTTGTAAAAAGTGAGGCATCACAGGATAAAATTTAATTCTCACAGTTCTATAGATTGGCGTCCAAGAGCAAAGTGACAGAAACATGGATTTCATTGGAGGTGTCTTTTCAACTGGAAGAAACTGGTGTCTCTGAGCTTCACAGGGCTCTTATTTATGTTTATGTCCTTGGGAAATAAGCCAGTTAGGAGAAAGGAAGGACCTGTAAGAACAAAAAAAAATGCTATGGAAGCCTACAGGATCAGGGCCTCATTTCATAACTCCATCTTACCTATAAACCCCTAGAAACCCTCATCTTTAAATATAATCACACTTGAAGTTAAGTGGACAAAACCTAGATTAAAAAAAAACACTAATATTCAGACCACAGTAGAAGCTATGAATTTTAAATACAGTTTAACGTTAAAAATATAATTTATGGTTTACCTCAATATTATAGGGTAAATGAATGTGAAACCACATAGTCAGAAGTGGAAGTAGGCATGAATACCAACACTGGCCAGGAAGCTATTTGCAATTGATAGTTTTTGGGGGAGAGAAATAAGCCTTCTTCAATAGGGTGACACTGGGCATAGGAATATACTCCAGAGGAAGCCACATATTCAGGAGTATCCAGGCAACATGAATCAGACTCCATTTTTTAAGCGATTTATTTCTCCTATCATTTTTAATAGAGCAAAAGAATATGAAGTAGGCAAAGACAGGGAGGGTAAGGATGGGAAAGAATTTGATGAAATTATACAATATAAAATTCTCAATGAATAAATACATAAAAACTCAAAATCTCTTCATATATATTTGGAATATACTTGGACAGATGTAGTAGTGGGGTTTCTTTGGTCCCGGGCAGCCAGAGGCCCAGACTCTGCTGTGCCAGACCCCTTAGCAACATGCTGCCACTGCTCAGGCCCCCAGAAATGACTTCGATGCCTATATTAACTGATGCTCTTTGGCCTATGGTTCAGGCACATTGCTAGCTAGCTCTTACATCTTAAATCAACTCATTTCTATTAATCTGTCTGCCACGTGGCCCTTGGCTCACCTGTGTTCCTTACATGTTGCTCCTTGAGTGGCTTGCTCGATCTGCCTCTGACTCCGCCCTTCCTTTCCTACCTATTCTGATTCCTCCTCGTACTTCTTCTATGGTGCCTGTCATGGCCCAAAACAGCTCCTTTATTTAAACATTGAGATTCACAGCATACAGAAAGGCATTCCCACATCACTTCCCCCCTTTCTGTCTAATAAAAAGGAAGGTTTTAATTTAACATAGCAAAATTACATATAATAAAATAGCTATCAAGTAAGAATTACAGTTATAATATCTAGTCTATTGGTATTTAGCAAAGTTAAAGAAAATACTCTTATCATCTACCTTATCTTTATGAATCTAAAGTTTTATATCTAATATACCTTTCAAATGACAAAGAAAAACTGTACCTATAACTATCTAATCTTCAACTACATCAAAGACCACAGAAGGATATATTTACCCAAGTAAACCAGAAGTGCAAGCAACTTCTAAAATCTAGAGAGGACAGAGATGACACCTATCTTCCGGGACAGTCACCCAAAGTTCCTTTATAAAGTTGAGGCATCCATCTTCAGCCTACAGGCCCAGAATCTCTTTTCATTTCAGTGAAGAAGGAAATTTGCTCTGCCCATTCTGACACAGTTCATCAGTTGCTTCTTCTACTCGAGTCCTGAAAAATGTCTGACAGTTTTCTCTGCAAAGCAGGAAACAGAGAGACCATCTCGGCTTGTTCTGCCAAAGTTGAGAGGTCACCTTCCTATGGAACCTGTGTGTCCACTTCTAACAACATACTGTGAAGCAGTCAATATAAGAACAGGTTCTTGTCCAGTGGCTAACCAATGCTACAAATAGACTCCATATGGAGTTTCTTCGATGCCCATTTTTCTCTTGAAATAAATTAGTGCTGCCAGGAGCAGACCTGTCTCACTGTCCAGAAAAGTCTAAGCTCCTAAAACATTTTAAATTCCATATTCTGTAGGTCTTAGAAGTGTTTGAAGATTACCTACCTAATTGGAATATATCTTTGTATATCTAAAAATCTAACTAAAATGCATTTCTTTATTATACAGTGTAATTTTAAATCAGTTACATAAACATCATATCTTAAACAAGAGTAGAAAAATACATATAGCATAGGAGAATTAACCTTAAATTTATATCAATAAACCAAAATCTAATACCAATGTAAAACATTTTGAGATTAACAGCTGATTTCCTGATTTAAGTAAATTCAATAATTAATTTTTTAAAAATAATTCATATACCATATCCCCCTTTTCTTCTTAGAAAGAGATTAACTATGACCATTAACTATTTATAATGAAAACAAACATTTACAAACAATATTTTGAGAATCTGAGCATATTTTTCCATTACTACTTCCTGCTGATTAAGGGGTGTTGAAAATCTCATGGGTTCTTGAGACTGGATCATAGTCTGCAGCCCCAAAGCTGATATGGCCATTTCTTCCCATCAGAGATTTTTTTCAGGGGGTCTTGGTTGATGAAACCATAATTTCCTGGAAGCCATCCACAGGTTCTCATTTTCTGTAGAAACAAAAACAGAACTCTACCAAAGCAATAAATCCTTATACACAAATTTCAAAATTAAAATGCCTTTAAAATATATATGCTTGTTTAACATAGCAGCCTTTAGATTCTGTTGTCTTTTTGCAGTTAACTCATTAACAGTTAAAAAAAAATAAAAGAAAACAATAATAACCAAAATCCAGATTTTGTGTCTATTTTCCATCTTTACTTGACTTACTATATTTTTATTATGCTATTTCTCTTTTTAAAGACTTTTTCCACCTTCTTCCTTCTCTCTCTGAAGCCTATGTACCTTTTACATACATTGTAACCTGTTTAGAGGGTTTTTTCATCTGAATCTGTTTTATTATGAATCCTTAATCATTTTCCAACCAGAAGAGCTTTTACAATACTTATACTCTTTGAAAGAGCAACACAGTGTTTGCAGATAAAGCTGAATCAGTAAGTTCTCTTAAAGGGACTGCATCTCTGTTCACCGCCAGCAAACAGAGCAGACCCCCAAAAAATGCTGCTACTAAGAAATCATCTTTGTTTCCTTTTTGTTCAAAATAAACCTTAAATCAATCACATGCTACCGAGTCTTCTGTAAGATTTCAGGAACTGGTCTAGTTGTAGCTTACACTGCCTGCCGACAGTCCACTGGCGCCATTTTGAATGTGGCCGGATGCCACACTTTCTCTGTACAATGACCCACTTCAGATACACAATTTGGATGCTGCTTTGGCTCAGTTTCTGCTAAAAACCCTTTTAAACTTTCTCAGACTTTAAGTAGATATTCGGCCCACGTTGGGAAGCCCTTTGTAACAATAAGGTTTCTTGGTCCCGGGTGGCCAGAGGTCCAGACCCACAGACCTGCAGCCCAGACCCCTTAGCCACCCGCAGCTGATCAGGCCCCAGAAATGATTCAGACGCTTATATTAAGTTCATGCTGTTTGGCCTATGGCTCAGGCACATTGCTAACTTGCTCTTACATCTTAACTCAACCCATTTCTATTAATCTGTCTGCTACATGGCCTGTGGCTCACCTGTGTTCCTTACATGTTGCTCCTTTGGGCTTCTGGCTCTGTCTGTCTGACTCTGCCCTGCTTCTCCTACCTATTCTGATTCCCCACCTACTTTTTCTATGGTGTCTGTCATGGGCCACAACAGCTCCTTTGTTTAAAGATTGATAATCACAGCATACAAAAAGACATTTCCACATCAGAATTTTATATAAAGATTATAAGATTAATGTATATTAAACAATTTGCCATGAAATTAAACTGACAAACACCATATAAACATTGGTTTTGGACTACAAACTGATAAGGACAGATTCTAGGTGGTCAACTGAGATGCATCAACTTCACAGACTACTCTGGCCAGGATTTGAGATAATCTCTGCATTTTCCCATTATGCAGAGACTGGACAACAAAGATACAGCTTCCTCTCCCAGGACTTGACAATTAACTAAATTTTTTATTTCAGGATCTCCCAAAGAATCCATCATCTTCCCAGACTGGATGAAGTAAATTTAAGAACATGACACCCACATTCCCAAGGTCTTGGGTTGGTGGTTTTGGTCTTTCAATGGGTTATGGATATTTGTCATTGTTTAGGGTTATTGGTTATAGATCTTTATTGGTAATGGTTAGGAAAAAAACTGAAAAAGGAGATTATACTCATAGTTCTTGCTTGAGAAAAAAGTGGGATACAGATATGATAAGACAAAACGGTAGTGTGCATTGTGATGATATATATTTACTAAAATTAATCTGGAATATCAGAGTTATACACAGAAACTAGCCCAGGTCAGGGAGAAAAGACCAACACCTTTAATCCTAGCTTCAGAAATATTGAAAGAGGAATTTAAGAAAGTTGGGCAGAGCAAGAAAAGACAGTTTTTCAGCTTTTCCAGAGACATTGGAAAATGTTTTGGTTGAGGACTCAGAAACTTTCAGTTGGAGGATTCCTGGACATGGGTCTGAGAGGTTGGCTGGGTGGCTGTGGTTTGTCTCTGACATTCCATCTCTTCCCCAATATCTGGCTTCGTGTTTTCATTACATGATAACTAGAGTTTGTGCAATATTACATGATACCAAAGGAGAAAGTTTTAATTTTTTGAGCTACACATAATCTAATAGTTTGTTTGGGTTTTTTTATCCTGAAAACACAATACAACATCATCATATTAATCAGAAATCAGAATTTCAGACAAACTGACTTTCCTTGTCATGGCTGTGTAAACTACTAGGGATTATGTAAGCATTACAAAATCATATGTTTGTTGCTCTGGAATTTACGGGACCACAGAGGTTCTATCTTTGATAAGCAGCCACAGGATAAGACTTACAACAGGAAACACAAGTTAACAGTCCAGGTTTTTGTAATGTGACTTCAAAAGGCAAGTCAAACTCATATTTAAAATAAACTAACAATACATGCAGATATAATTTTTCAGGCACGTGAGGACAAAAGACCAGGACATTTAAAAGCAGTAAGGATGCTGTTAGGACTCTCTCAAGGATCTTCAAAATAGACATTCTGTAAAGTAATCCTGAAGTCACTAGTACAAGTTATCCAGTTCCTGTATGACTTCGACATTTGTATACAAAACAGTAAATGTGGTCCCCAACTATAGCAGAGGTGGCTCAGCTCTGAGGCCACTGACTTTTCTCCCATTATAAATAGAAAGCCACACTTCACACTATGTGAAGTGTGTCTGTAAACATGAGGTCATTCTGATATAACATGTAAATAATGAATCTTGAACAAAATTTATAGTACTATGCACAATAATATAGGCATTCCCAAACCCAAGCCTTCTCCATATCACTGTTAAGAAACAAAAACATATCAATACATAAATTTACTAAATGAGATTGAGCTAAGTGTGTCTAATAGTCTTGTTTCCATAATATTTTCAAAATGAAAATAACAGTTTTGATCCCCAGACCTTTCTACCTTTGTGAGTGGCTGGTTTTTATCCTACATTCTTTTAATCTTTTTAGATCAGACTGTTAAATCTGCTGACAGTTAAACACCTGTGCTGGGTAGTGCACTGCTGAGTCAATGTGAACATTTCCAGATTGGCTGTATGTCCTCATTAAAACTAACGAGAGCTTTACGGTTAATTCCCCAAGTACCAGGATGAATACTGCTCCCCAGTGTTCAATAGCCCTTAAATTTTTCTCGTTTCTTACCTGTTTTGTCAACTGCTAATAATTGGATAATGCCATCTGCTCAGGATGCTTACCTAGACAAGGAAGAAAAGGGACAGTTTCTCACACAAGGCCTTTTATCTAAGTTAAATCCCCTGGATGGAGTACACAGAATGTTTAGCATTCTTCTTAAAGGATCTCTATTCCTACTGTGAAGCTATCTCAGCCTTTGTAGTTCTTACATCTGAAATGTCTTTGGGAGGAAGATGGGATGTGTGTGGAGCAAGAAGCACAGACAGGTTCTCAAGAGGGCAGCAGTGACTCAGATTGAAGAGGAAGGTGGTCTCAAGAGTAGCAGTTCACTTGCATTTTGGTGGAACCTTTGTTTTGTGGTTGGCTAGGCTACATCTTCATCTTTCCTAGCAGATAAGGGTCATGCAGAGTAAGATGTAATCCCTAGACCCTTACTACTCCATTCCTTCATTGGGGTCAGTTAGGTGGTGACTAGGCATGGGGATTTTTTTGTGATTTGCTATGCTGTCATACACAACATAAGTTTAAAATTGAATATACTCCAAACATGATATTTAACAGCACTTGCTAGGATTGAAGATTACATGAGAGCACAAAGCTACTCCCTTGATATGAACATCTGAAGGCATCACAGCTCCCAGAACCTGGTAGGAAGAAGCCTCCAAAAACACTGCTGAGGAACCCTGAGCATAGTTAGGAGAGCTTCTCACCCCATTCTGCTTAATGACAGGAGATTTAGGATGAAGACTGTAGGTCCTTTGTTGAAACAAAGAAGTTTAGCAGGGCTGGGAAAGTGCAGCCAAAGTTTCTAGAGACTTCAGAGCCTCAAGGTTCTGCAAGTAAAGATACCCCAATGGTTCCCTTAGAGAATACAGAGATTTTAATGTCCAGGAGTAAGAACAGTAAGGAAAACCTTGGGATTCCTGCTATTTGCTTCCTTGGTGTGTGTTACTGTAGCCCAGTTTGCAATTTATGATGAAAGCACATTGTACACGAAGGCTGTTTGTCACATGATTTTTTTTTAAATAAAATATCTGCTACATCTGTCCTCTTGTTAACTAATGTAAGAAGGTGTTTGGGCTATAATTAGTGACTCTAAGGAGAAAAGGGGATGCAACCTTAGAAATGGTGAAAAAGAATGTAATAACCAAAAATTATTAAATGACATTTCTCATGAACACAGACTAAAAGCTCTGCCCAGTATAAAACACAATATATAGAAATTCTACTAATGTACAATGAATTCTGACAGGCGGCTTTTATTGTAGATGTTAGTTAGCATTACAAAGCTCATTTCTGTGACTAAATGCATTGATAGATGAAAAGATTTAAAACCTAGTTAAATCTTTTAATACATTCAAAATATATATTCAAATTAAAATTAATGGAATAATGATACTAGTATGTCATTAATATGATAAAATCTAAAGTTTATAATATTTTAAGGTAGCCTATTAAAATGATGAAAGTCCTTCAGAGAATATAATCAGAGAATTCCAGTCATTATCTTTCTAAAGATAGAGTCATAAACATACTGTTACTTATAATTTTGATGACATCTTGTATCAGTAAGTCTAGCCAAGAAGCCTTTTAATTCAGTACATAAAATGTAAGTATATGATTTCAATAAAACATTTAAAAGACTCAAAAGATCTGTCACCTATGACTTTATGTTAAATATTTAATTTCAATATGAATAATACACTCCAAATTATTTGTAGGTTTTGAGCCTTTCAAATAGAAGGTCATGGTCTGTATATATATTTGCAAATATACAATTTGTTTCTAAAGATTTTATGAAAATACAGAGTGAACAGTGTCAGAAAGAATGTAAAAGAAAAGAGCAAACCTTATGTACTCAGATGAGTGGACACCATACTCAATTTGAAATGAATTAACATTGAGCAGTAGATGCCTGATAGAGGAACTGAAAAATCAAACAAATGACATCAGATAGACTATTCATAATAATACTAATACCACATACATTACATATTTGCAAAGTTGACACTGTGTTGCAGTGGAAAATGGTGTCTTTTTAAGTTAGTTGTATTGAGTTAAAAATATATAAGTATATAAAACCTTAATTTCCATATTCAATAGTCATCAGGGAGTTGTAAAACAACACACTGTAACACATGTGAACAGCCAAAGCAAAGGGAACAGCAAAACCCCAGAGCTTGGTGTTCTGTGGCAGCCTTTTGTCTCAGTGATGGAACATCTTAAGGGAAAAAGGCTTATTTATTACTATTAATATACTTATTTTTTTGTTTTGGTTGAGACTATTTCTTTTAATATAGTGTAGATCAGCTTCAAATTCATATTCCTCCTGCATCTGCCTCCCCAAATTTGAATTTTGTGCATTATGGGGGTTTACTTCTCTGGTCATCTAGATTTATGATACTGGTCTGAGTAGAATAGCTCAGCTTTAGGAAATGAGAGGAACTGCTCACTGTGTGTCAGCTGGAAGGGGAGCATGGCACGCAGAGGGGTTGCAGTGAAAGGCCGTAGGGACAAGATCTTCAGAGGCCCCAGCATATAATTAGGTAACCAAGCTTTTAACGTGAGCTGCTGGAAGAAGCAAATTATTATGTTTTTTCAGTTGTTGGCAAGTTAGCTGCATGTAAAAATTACTATTAATGCTGCCTATCAAGCCAAACGTATATGAAGTATGTGTAAACATTGTGTTATATAAGTTCACTTGCATGATGTTCACACATACTTCATTCATTATGAATACTTGAATACTCACTATGTCCATAACAATCTGACAGAACTTCACAAGGGCTAGTTCATAGAAAAATAAATGAAGACCTTGCCATATTCCAAAGTTGCTTGTTATACCCAGTGGGAGTGAATGAGAATGAATTCTGCAACACTGCAGAAGACAGATAGCAAGAGCAAAGTGTTGAGTGAGTTGAAGAGTAGATGCTGTAAGAGGCATGTGACATCTACCTATACTAAGCATGACAAACAGTACTTCTGTGGCTCTGTAAGGTTCATTGGACAGCTCTGTAAAAACAAATTACACTTATATTCTCTAAGCATAATATATTTGTAATTCTCTTCAGTCAGATTCCTGTTTGTTTCATCCGTTAGTGCTGCATTGTTATGATTAAGGTTCATTCATTTCTGTCTATATCATATTTGTACCTTTTACGATGGTGTTACCTCTAAGTCGTTTACCATAACCAAAGGTATTTTACAATAGTTTTTCATGGTGAAATTTATTGGCTTTGATGTGTTATCCTTGATTAATACAACTTTCTTTAAAACACCATATTTAGGTCACTTTTATAGTACCTTCAGAGCTTTCTGTGCAAAAACTCACAGGGACCTGAGTTTAGATTACAGACCCTGTGTTTACAAAATAAAACTACCTGGTGACTTGCCCCCTGTCATCTTGCCCCCACTGGTGTGGGAAGATGAAAACTAGATAGTCACTGTGGCTTCTTCTCTACCAGCATGGCTTCATCTAGAGACAATGTCTTTTATTTATTATTTAGAAAGTTTTTTTTTCCCATATCTACCACTGCTCCCCTTCCATCTTCTCCACCCAGTCTCCTAGTCCTTCCTCAGCCTCCTTCCACCCCAAGGAGAGCAAGGAAACCCGAAGTGAGTCAGTTCAGTCTGGCATATCCAGATGAGGTAGGTCTGAGTCCCAATATCGAGGCTGAGTTAGGTGTTTCTCTGTAGGGAATGGGCTCCTAGATGTCAGTTCATGCACCAGGAACATACTCTGATTCTACTGCAAGAGGATCCACAGACTGCTCACTCCATATGACTGTTGTCTACCTTCAGAGGGTTTATAGTTCATGTCCATGAAGGTTCCTCAGTGGTTATTTCAGAGTCAGTGAGCTCCCAATAGCTCCGGTCAGCCATCTCTGTGGGTCTCCTCCTCATGATTCAGATCCCTTTGCTCATATACTCTCTCTTTAGCTGGACTAGCAGCTCAACCTGATTCTTATCAATGGATTGCTGCCTCTGTTTCTATCTATTGCAGGATGAAGTTTCCATAATGGCAATTAGAGTGGTCATTTATTTGATTGTATGGGAAATCTTGTTTGAGCCCCCTCTCTACTATTGCTTGGAGTCCTAGCCAGGGACATCTTGTGGGTTCTTAGAGGTTTCCTTAGCATCAAGTTTCTTTCTAACCCCACAGTGGTTCCCTCTCTGTTGCTCCTCTCATTCAACCATCTCCTTCTCCCATGATTTGTTCCCACCTCCCCTTGCTTGTGTCCAGTTATGATCCCAATTTACTCAGGAGATCTTCTTTATTTCCCCTTCCCAGGGTGATCCCTGGATCTCTCTCTTAAGTTCCTTCTGTTACCTACATGCTCGAAAGTTGTGTTTTGCAGGCTGGTTGTTCTTTGCTTTATGTCTAAAATTCACTATGAGTAAGTATGTACCACCTATCTTTCTGGACCTGTGTTACCTCTCTCAGAATGATACTCTCATTTACTTTTAATATCATTTTACCACATTTTTAAACTGCATTTATTCCATTGCGTAAATGTTCCACAATTTTTTAATTCATTCTTCAGTTGAGTGGCATCTATATTGTTTCCAGGTTCTGGCTATTACAAATAATGCTGCTATGAACATAGCTGAGCTAATGCCCTTCAGGTAAGAATGTGTGTCCATTGGGTATATACCAAATAGTGTTATTGGTGGATCAAGAGGGGATTGATTCCCAGGTGTCTGAGGAAATGTCATACTGATTTCCAAATTGGCTGTACAAGTTTACACACCCACCAGCAACTCCCCTTGCTCCACATTATCTCAAGCATAGGTTGATCATCTGTTTTTGATCTTAGCCATTCTGACAGGTGTAAGATGGTATCTCAATGTTGTTTTGATTTGCATGGCTAAGGATGTTGAAAAATTCTTCAAGGGTCTTTTATTCATTTGAAGGTCTTCTGTTGAGAATTCCCTTGTAACTCTGAACCTGATTTTTAAAATGGATTATTTGGGCTTTTTTGGCTTGTATTTTCTTGAATTCTCTATATATTTTAGAGATCTGTCCTCTGTCTGATGTAGGGTAGGTAAATATCTTTCCCATTCTGTAGCCTGTCATTATGTGTTATTGACTGTGTCCTTTGCTTTACAGAAGCTTCTCAATTTCAGGAGGTCCCATTTATTAATCGTTGTTCTTAGTGTCTGTGCTACTGGTGTTATGTTTAAAAAGTGGTCTCCTGTGCCAATGCATTGGAGGGTATTACTCGTTTTCTTTTCTATCAGAATCAGCATGACTGGGTTTATGTTGAGATCTTTGATCCACTTGGACTTGAGTTTTGGACAGGGTGATAGATATGGATCTATTTTTATTCTTCTACATACTACCATCCAATTATGTCAGCACCATTTGTTGAATTCTATATTTTTCTATTGTATATTTCGGATGTCTCTGTAAAAAATCAGATGTTCATAGGTGTGTGGATTAAGGTCAGGATCTTCTCTTCAAATCCATTGATCCACAAGTCTGCTTTAATGCCAATACCAAGCTGTTTTTATTACTGGAGCCCGAGTATAGTTTGAAGTAAGGGAGGCTAATGCCTCCTGAAGTTCTTTTATTGAGCAGGATTGTTTTGGCAATCCTGGGTTTCTTGTTATTCCATATGAAGTGACCATTATTCTTTCAAGGTCTATAAAAAATGTGTTTGGATTTTGATGAGGATTGCATTGAATCTGTAGATTGTTTTTAGTAAGATTGTTATTTTTACTATGTTGATCCTACCTATCTGAGAACATGGGAAATCTTTTTATTTTCTGATATCTTCTTCAACGACATAGAGTTCTTGTCACACACATCTGTCACTTCTTTGGTTAGCAATACCCCAAGATATTTAATGCTATTTGCAGCTATTATAAAGGGGTATATTTTCCTAATTTCTTTTTCAGCTCTTTTATCATTTGTACATACCACGGATATTGAGTTTCTGAGTTAATCTATACCCTGCTACATTGCTGAAAGTATTATTAGCTATAGCAGTACCCTGGTAGAATTTGGGGGATCACTTACGTATACTATAATATCATCTGCAAATAGAGATAGTTTGGCCTCTTCCTTTCCAATTTGTATCCCCTTAATCTCCTTTTGTTTTCTTACTACTTTAGCTAAAACTTTGAGAACTACATTGAATAGATATTGGGAGAGAGGACAGTCCTGTCTTGTTCCTAATTTTAGTAGGATTGCTTTGAGTTTCTCTCCATTTGAGTGGGGACAGTGTTCCAAGAGCTGTTTCACAAGGTCGCAGAGACTGAGACTGGATCTCTACCTGGGCTGGGTGGAGTGTCACTCACATCTTAGTCTGATGGGTCAAGACTATGTCTTAAAGAAAGAAAAGCAGCAGATAACAAAGAAGGACACCAGATGTTCTTTTCTGGTCTCCCCACACCACACGTAACTCCACATACATTTGTGTGCATCATACACATGCACAACACATGCACATAATGAATAGACCATTTTAAAAGCTTTATAAAACCTCCAGTGAAATATGCCAAAACATCATGGTGCTGAGTCCGTTAACTTCCCATGGTCAATGAGAGCAGAGGCATATCTGATGGTGATGAGTAGTGCTAATTTAACATGGGAGAAGTCTGTCCATGGCTCATGGGCTCTTGATCTCTACTGGGAGTACATATTTCATGGCCAGTGAAGGCCATCCTTGGAATACCACAACCCTGTCCCAGATTCTCCTGTTGACTGTGATTGTGGTGATAAAGCTGAGGTGTTTTTTCAAATAAGGAATCATGCACAAATTGCTTTACCCCACGAACATACAGATGCTTTCCTGAGATGGCAGACACTGAGGAATGTCAGTGCTGGAAAAGCCAGATACCATGGCAACAGACTTCCGATGAGAGATGATGCAGACAAGATGTCTTGTGAGGAGCTCTCAAATGCACTGGAGATGCATTCACTTAGTGCTGCATTTCCACAATGTGGTACAGACTCATTATCTGGGCTGGAAATAGAGAGGATGCTGTTTAGGAATACAGCGATAAAAAGAGATGGAGAGGGTTCTGATCAGAAAGACAGTGAAGATGAGACAGAGAAGATACAATTTACAAAAACAGTAGAGATGGAGGTTAAAAAAACACAGACAAGATAATTCCTATACTTCTATCAGTCAACCTTATAGCTTGGGGTGATAAATTATCATATTCTAAGCACAAAACATTTATTTATTGCTTTTCTCATTGCTGTGACCAAGTGAAATCACTTAAGCAAAAGAAAAAAAAAAAAAAAGGAATCTGTTTGCAAATTCAGTGGCCAGTAAGTGTGAAAGACCTCCATTGGAAATGATCTTGGATACTCAAGTTTCCACAGGTAACTTGTTTTCAAAGACTCTGTATGAATGTAACTGACCAGGACAGCCTTGTTTAGTAAATGTATTTTCAAGTACAACTTTTTAATAAAAATAATTATGAAAGAATGTGAGTGATAGAGCTTTCAGGAAAACTTATCAAAGGGTAGAGAAATGAGTAGGGAGTAAACCTAGCTATCTACAAAGCCCACTGTTTGACTCTCTCGCAGAAAACTAAGGAGTCGATAAATAGTCTTGTCTGAGAAAATGTCCTGAAAAGTGACACAACCATGCGTAAGGACAATACCACAGCGTTCTCATCTGCTTTATGAGAAAAAGCTATTAGTTGTGGAGTGCTTAAAATAGTCTTGGTCCACTAATGGAGGAACTGTTAACATCATGTGTAACATGACCCTGGTTTCACTCAATAAATTGTAAAATCAGAATCCAGAATATAATGAACAAAAAAAAAGGTTTTCAATAAAAATCCAAATTAATTAAAGTGTTTCTTCTTGGTTGAATGAATTCTAGAACAGTGCTTAAGAATATTTATAATGATACAAGGTCATTGTGAAATATGGCAAAGCTCATATCTAAGGTCAGTAAAGATCACTATATGCACAGACACTCTGCAACAAAGAATTCAAGATGGCATTTTAAAACATTAGTCAAATCAATTAAATATAAGAAAAGCTGATATACCTATGAAATTAGCAAAAACCTCACTGAACCAATCATTAAAAATTGTATATACTATAGAAACAAAACTGCTATGTGCTAAGTATTAGATAATTTTTGAAGAAAAATAAAATGGCCAATAAGAAAATTTCATTATCTGAAATCAAGAAATGATTTATCCAGTCATCATAAAAAGAGGTAATGAATTCAAAGTATAGGAGAAAATAGCTCCTCCAAACCCCGCCCCCCCCCCCCAAAAAAATAGGTCTGTGCCCAGCACCATATGGCTGCTCATAAACAGATTTCCTCTAACTTCATTAATAAGAAATCTGACACCCTCTTCTGTCCTCTGCAGACACTAGACATCAATAGGACATACATACATGCGTACAGATACTCACACATACACATACAAAAGAGAGTTATTTTTTAAAGGGGTAGTCTTTAAGTTTAGTCATTTGTTAGTTCTGTTGCTGGAAGTCCCTAAATCAAAAGTAGAAAAGAAATTAAATCCAAAAAGTTTCATGGAGCTGAGAGATGAGGGCTGGTTGTGAGCACATATATATAGGAAGTTCACAAGAGAATAGAGGGAAAAGAAAGTATACCTGAAAAACAATAGCTATAATAATAACTTTAAAAATGATGAAAAGTGTGAGTACAGAAGCCCAAGACACTGCAGCAAAAAACAAAGAAAATGTCCCTGAAAAGGAGCCGTGATTTAAAGGGTATCAAGAGTAGGCATAGAAGAAGGGTTCTCTTGAAAACAAACGAAGCAGGAAGAGAAGTAAAACACTATGCCGTGGTGAATGACACTTGCAACCTAAAATTGTCTGCCCAGAAATAAGTTTCAGTCATGAGGCCAAAATAAAAATGTATTCAGAAACATCCAAACTGAATTTACTCACAGTGCACTTCTGCTATGGGAAATGTTGAATCAGTCTTTCAGAGAAAATAACAGAAAAGGGGACAGAGAATGTAGGATGCCAAGAGACTCTAAGGCTACATGATTAACCTAGTTTTTATGTTAAAATTGTTTAAAATCTTATACACTTGTATTCATGTCCTTTGGGACGCTAATATATGTATAGCAAGACCTCTAATGACAGTAGCATAAAACTCAGAGAAAAATTGAAATACATTCTAGTATTTTAATGCCCATACTGAAATATAATAAAACCTGAAAGCAAAAAGTAAGAGGCTAGTCATTCCACACAGACCCTCATTCACTAGGGATGCTGCTGCTTAAGCAACAATACTATCAACTTGGCTTATATGAAACATAATTTCACATCTGAGTTCTGCAGTGAGAAAAACCAGGGTCAAGGAACCCATACATTATTTGTAGGTGAAGGTCAGCTTCCTGCTTAACTGGGCTCCACTTTATGTTTTATTCTTTGTGTGGCAATACTAAGGGAGTGCCTGGTATTTGTTTGTATAGACATTGACCCCCATTCACATGGGTCTATAAAGGGACCTTGAATTATACATTTCCTATGGCTTCATGTGGAGTATTTAACTTTTGCTAAAGGAATGAAATTTTAAAAATAAAGACTTGTTATTATCTGTACTGTGTAATATTACTAAAGATAAAAATTAATGTTGTTTTTCTAATAATGTCTTAATTTATGCTGATTATTTATAAATTTAGAATACTTTCTTTTTCAGATATACCCTCATAACCTAAGCTGTCAAATATTTAGTTGTATGTTACTGCATGTTCTCATCCTAGGCTATATTTTGGGTGGATTTATCCATCGTTGTGGACAGGAAAAGAAAGTTAGAACTCATGAAGGACATGTGTCATAATTTTTATGTTTATGAGCTCTAATTCCAGAGGTCAGCTCTCATATTGAAGAAACTTTTTCTCCTTCCATTCATTTTTCTCCTTATCTTTTTAGTTTCTCATATTTTCCTAGACAGGAAGTTAGAACTAAAGAAAAAATTATATTTTAAATATCTGTGCATAAATCTATGGGTCCTGAGAGAACTATAACATGGACAAGGCTGAGGCTGCCAATTGATAGGTGGTAACAAGGGCTAGATTAAGGGTTTCTTCTTAGCAGGTGAATTGTCTTCATAGCTCAGAGCATTATGTTTCTCACAATGTAATAGTTTAAGCTTACATGGAAGCTTGTTTCTCAAATGAACCAGTGGCTTTCACTGAGAACATGCTAAGTGCTCTTTTAGGGAAACAACTGGAGTACTTAGTTAAGGGACATGTATTAGGTTGTGTTTTTAAGCCTTTAAGAAAACTGACATCACTAGTCCATCTTTCCCTTTAGTGTTGATGTAAAAGCTCTACCTTCAAATTTCTTTCTGATTTTCACTTAGCTTATCAGAGGTCATTTGCATGTATGCAAACACACTGCAGATACAAGGCCTCTGAGAGAGTTTAACTGTGACATTTCCTTCAGGCTACTCCTTTTCAAGGATGATCATAATCTAAGTTCTGGGGTAATTCATTATTCAATTTGATGCCTTAACAATGTGCTACTTTCTTTGTATGATAATCTAGCAGTGGCTGCCTCTGCTGCTGTAGTCTTTATTTTTGTATTATCTCATGACTTACAGAAAATCCTATTCCTAAAGTTATTTCCATAAGGAGGGTTGTGAATATTTCCTTCAATAATCTGTTTCATTCTTGTTAACTTTAGCCAATTGTGTAAATCTAGAGAGAACTGAAACATTCCATCGTAAACAATCAGACTTTTATTGTGAGCTTCATCAAAAGACATTCAATTGTTCTTGTTCTTTGAGCACAGAAATCAATGATGTGTTTGGAAGGCTAATACAGTCTTAAAATATTCATGATGAAATTAAATATCTACTTACATATGGGTTATTCCTATTTATTTACTTCTGTAACATCACATTCCCTCATTTAATTTTCATGATTCATGGAGTCACCTAACTGTAATTCTCTGATAGAATCTGATAAAACTTAGATAATTACTGAACCAATCTTCCTGGGAACTTTTTTAGGAAAAGAGGGGAAAAAAAAGTCACACTTTGAAAAGAGTATTAATTTTAATGGGACACTTTGGGAATAGGAGATTGCTGCCTAGTTAGCCCTTGTGACTGAGAACAGCTGATATATCTCCCTGTTGGGATTTAATTACCATTGGTATCAACTTCTCTAAGAAGGTGGTTAGCAGATGTTCAGTTGGAGCTAAATTACTTGCCTCCATGGTCTCATGTTTGCTTCAGGAAGTTAGTCAATACCAAGTAGTACCCTGAGATCCTGCCTACCTCTTCTATCACAGCTAATACTGTTTTGATGCTAAGTAATCTCAGTAAACTCAATTGATATTCATGAATTTTTAGGTATGTATAAGATTCCTGGATGTTATAAAGGGGAAAACCATTCTGTGTATACTGTTCATTAAAAATAATTCTATTATCAGCTACAGCTTTATGCATACTTTTAATGTCTGAAGAAAGTATTTAAAAAATATTCTTTAATGGGATAAGGAGATGAGTCATTTGTTAAAGTGCTTGTTAAAAACAAAGGGCTGAGTTCAATATCCAGAAGCCACATAAAAGAAAGCCAGGTATATATTTGCAGTGCCACACTATGGAAAAAGAGATACACAGGTTATTGCTGGCCAGCCTAGTCACTAGTAAATTTCAGACCAGTGATGAGACATACCAAAATCAACAACAGGCAGTCAGAGTGTGGGGATAGCATCCAACATTGTCCTATGGTATCCAAGAGCATCTGTACTCACATTTACACACATACTCAGATGTACACTTGTACACACATACACACACAGTCAAGGAGTAGGAAAAATGGTTTTCATATTAATAACATAATACTTTAATAAACAGTTTTACATGATTTTATTCAGTTTGATGATATATATTTAATAACGTTAGTCTGGAATTATCTGAGAGTCAAGCACAGAGCCAAGTCACAAAGGTCAGGGAGTGGTAACCCACACCTTTAAATCTAGATTTAGAAATGTTGAAAGAGAAAGTTAAGATATCTGGGCAGAGGGATAGAAGAGAGTTTTCTTGGACACTTCTTGGTGGGTTGAGAAAAGTCGGAATTGGAAGATTTCATGGAGACAGGCCTGAGAAGTTGGCAGATAAGAGGCGGCTGTGGTTTGTATCTCTCTATGATATTCCAGCTTTTCCTCAACATCTGGCTCCAGGTTTTCATTATATACCAAAGAGAATTCTAGCAATATTTGGCACACAACTTTTGAAGGATGAATTTGGAAAGAAGAAAAAGCCTCTTGCTGGCAGGAGCTATACATGGTTGGGGTCACTACCTGGCTGGCTAGGTTTTCTGTTTAGAGTTAAATTGCAGCCTTAGGCAAAGCCCACCACATGTTTCTTCTCCACTTTATTCTGGGTGAGTTTCTCAGACAGTGGCTTCTCTCTCCTGGTTGGTTGTTGTTTTGTTTTGTTTGGTTTTTCTTTCTGGATCCCCTTCTTGGGCTTCTACCATGGTAGGTAGCTGCTCCACTTTGTAGTCATCTGACTTGTCATTGACAACAAGTTTGGTGAGTAAACTGGGATCTCTTAAAAAGGGAAATTTGTTTAAGGCAGAGAGAGAATACTCTCCCATATTAAAAACAAGAAACAGTAGTATAATAAAAAGTTGGTTAGGTTTTATTTGATATTACTCTACCCTTTTAAAATGGACCTAGTAAAAGAAAAGATAAATAATGTAGATGGGAGTATCATAATGTCTATTATAAATATTATATAATTGATTATTTCTGTTTTATCATTTAAAAGGCCAGTTTATATAAGTGTCAAGATGAAAGTCTTGGAAAATTGTGTTAAAAGGGAGCACAGAGATATTCAAACCCAAATAGAGTGTGAAGGCATAGATTTACCATTACAAAACTTTATTTTAGGGAAAGACCATTTAGTGCCTGAGGGCAGGGCCCAGGTCAAAGAAAAATCTAGAAAAAAAGTCTCAAGAATGTGCCTGACAGCCCATAGGTTCAAAAGTTGGATCCATGCTGAAAGTTTAACCAATAGTTTCCAAAAATTTCCATACTTCTTTATCTAATCCTAAAATTTGAAGATGTGTAATACCCCACTTATGTATTCTCTTCTTTTAATACCCTCTTACTCCTGTGCTTGGGGCCAAATTCCTCCACCACATAAGAACATGGAGTTTAGGCCCAGGTTCAAATCTGTCCTAAATAAGTAAATAAATAAACTGACCCTCATGTGTTTGCATCAGAATGAAGCTCCCTAGTGGTTTTTGGGGGTCTCATGATATGGATACAATGAAAAGGATTTAAAGAACCAATCTCAACATTGTCTTATAAGATTACAAAGGAACTGTATAAGGCTTTCACACAGCTAAACTTAGTATATACAGTAACATTATAGAAAGTGTGAAGAAGCTGAATGGACTCTGTTACAAATGTTATATTTAAGGAGATTCAAGGAATCAATAGTCACTTATGGTATGCACTCACCATTTGTAAAACAAATGTTAAATTCTTGATCAACCTGTAACTGAATTATCCCTAATAACTGGAAGATAAAGTTACATCTGTCTTGAAGGCCAGGCCACAGTCACAATGGAAGGTGTGGCAGAAGGATGAGGCTAAAACAATAGAAAAAAGAAGCAAAGAGAGAGAGGCATAGAAATATCACAAGACCAACTTCTTGGGGAGGGAGATTATGCTAATGAAGAAAGACAATTTTTATATGCTAACCGTGCCCTGAATTTATGCTGAATGGAAGCCTTGAATGCTTGGGATAAAAGAAAAGAAAAAAAATTGAATCCTTTACAAAAGTAATCCAAGGGCCAAAAGAAATCTTTACAGATTTTTATTTTACAAAGATTGACTGTAGCAGTAAATAGAATGGTAATAGATTCAGAAGCTATATAAATAATAATTGAATCTCTGGTTTTGAAAATGCTTATTCACAATACAAAAGGATAACTAGACCATTAAGGGCAAAGTTAGCATTCATGGATGATTGGATTTGTGATACAATTGATATAGAATCTCAACTATGATAGCAATTGGGTACAAGAGGTTATTTCTGAAGGCTTAAAGAAAAATTAAAATATCAACTGTTACAACTGTGGAAAGCAAGGTCATGTGTTGTAGTGAGGTTTCTTGTTCCTGGGCAGCTAGAGGCCCAGACCCACAGACCTGAAATGCCAGACCCCTTAGCTGCCCACCGCTGCTGCTCAGGCCCCCCAAAATGATTCAGATGCTTATATTAACTTCATGTTGTTTGGCCTATGGCTCAGGCACATTGCTAGCTTGCTCTTACATCTTAACTCAACCCATTCTCATTAATCTGTCTGCCATGTGGCCCGTGGCTCACCTGTGTTCCTTACATGTTGCTCCTTTGGGCTTAGGGATTTGTCTGTCTGACTCTGCCCTACTTCTCCTACCTATGCTCTTATTTCTCCTCCTACTTTTTCTATGGTGCCTGTCATGGGCCAAAACAGCTCCTTTATTTAAAGATTGATATTCACAGCATACAGAAAGACATTCCCACATCAGTCATGTGAAAAGGGACTGTAAAAAAATGTTCCTAGAAATAACATCTTTGCCAATAAAAACTACAATAGAATGTCATTCCCTTCTGGTGTTATAAAATCAGACATTAGACCAATGAGTGCAGATAAACAAAGGACAGTCAATGTAACTTTTTGCCTTCAAAAACTCTGAGGAGGATTTTGAAGGACCCCTTATCAAATCTATTCAGAGTTATCCTGCCATTATGGAAGGAATGCCTTCCTAGAAGAATTAAAAAATCTAAAACATATTCTGAAAACCATACAGCTCTAGACAATAGAACAACAGCTATATAAAAGAAAACAAAAATTTAGGAAAAATCATAAAGCAAATTTCTGGTAAAGTTCTATAAATGATCAAATGCCAAAATTAAAAATATGAATAAATGATGTTGTCATTAAAGGTGTGGTAGACACAGGGGTGGATGTGAAAATTATTTCACCAGAATCTTGACATCCAAATTAGCCTCTTTTGGAGGTAAATGTAAAATACAAGTAAAGTGGCTTAAAGCCCTTATAATTTTCTCCAAAAGTCAGAATTGTATGCTATTATTATGGGATTAATGGATTTTACAGAACCTTTTATTATAGTCACTGACTTTCAGTATGTATAAAGAGCTGTTTTACACACTGAAACTGCTGACTATATTTCTGATGAGTCAGAACTAACTTCATTATTTATTCTGTTACAAGAAATAATCAAGAATAGGAATCATCTTTTATATATAACTTACACCTCATCCCATAGAAGTCAGCTAGGTCCTCTAGAACAAAGTAATAATGAAATTGATAAATTGTTAGTAGGAAATATGATAGAGGCCTCAGAGTTTCATAAAAAGTATCACATCAACAGCATAGGTTTAAAAGGGGATGTCTCTATCACTTGGCAACAAGCCAAAGAAACTATAAAAAGATGTCCTACTTGTTACTTCTATAACCAAACACATTGCCCACAGGAATTAATCCTAAAGGTATACATAGAAACAAAATTTGGCAGCTGGATGTTTTCATTTTACAGAACTTGAAAAATTAAAATATGCATATCATTCAATAAATGTGATTTTACAGCAGTGGGCAACTGCTTTAAGTTCTGAAAAGGCTGATTCTGTAAGTACATGTCTACTAAAAGTTATGGCATTATGAGAATACCAGCATGAATTAAGACTGACAATGCTCCAGCATATCTTCTAGTAAAATGAAACAGTTTTTTGATTTATTTTTTGCTTTTTTATGATATCAAGCATATTACAGGTGTATCACACAATCCTATGGGCAAGCAGTCATACAGAGATCAAATCAAATTCTAATGTAGATGCTAAATAGAAGAAAGGGGTAACAACTGTATCCGAGAAATAAACTACATAAGTTTTATTAACTTTAAATTTTCTCAATGCTAATAAGACACAAACAACAACTGCTGAAAACCATTGGATTATAGAAAATCTACAGAACTAAATCAGCTTGTCCATTTTAAAGATGTGTTGACCTCAGAATGAAAACCAAGATATGTGCTACTTTGGGGAGGAGTTTGGGTTTTGTTTCTATAGGTGAAGAAAGACTATGGATACGAACAAAATCAATAAAGACTTGATTTGAACAGGAGAAATTTCTTGATAAAGAGAAATGATGGCTCATTCACCCATGTGAAAATTCTTTAAGTTGTAATAAAATGTCACCAAACAAGGCTCAAAGCAGGGTTTATTTTTGTCTTTCGGAAAATTAAAAATACTCATCTCAAGAAGTCAAAGTACCCTGGACTTCTGAACATCTAAAGCAAAAGAGAAGGCTATCCAGAAAAAAAATATAAGCAAAGGATTATTGGACCTATTGGCACCAATATTCTCTACTGGATAAAAATCTCACTGAGTAAATCTATATATTTTTATTTCCAAGAAAGATTGAAGTCCCAGTTCAGTTATAAATTAAAGCTGGATTTGGAGTTGAAGTGTGGCTCTCTTCTTTTCCATTCCTAAGCATGCTTGTTCAATTAAAATGGAAAATCTTTGTATCATATTAGAAGAGCCAACTGACATGAAACAAAAAGATAACCAAAATTAAGGGATTACTCTATTGCTATAATCTCATCATATTTTAGTATGAACTTTATATAAAATTTATAAGATTATATGCATATAAACATTTTGTCATACTTTAATGATAATATGATGTACTGATTAATTTTAGCAAAATGTTTTATCTGGATTCCTGAACATTGTTTTGGGTTTGAGTCTCATCAGTTTTCTGAAGTGTAAAAAAATGATGTCTAACTATAAACTTTGATGTCTCCAAAAGGAAGATGGGATCGTACGCTGATGATTTCACAGAAACTATGACAACATCACTATGCTGAAAAACATCAACCAAAGATTGGATTTGAACTATAGATTGCTCAGGACAATTTTGAGGAGGCAAGCTGAGATGACACAGCCTCACAGTCTGTTGTGCCAAGAACTGAGACAAGCCCTGCACTACTTTGCAAATACTGGACAACTGGACAAATGATACAGCTACTAATTACAGAACTTGACAGTTAACAAAATTTTTCTTTTAAGATCCCCTAGAGATGCCATCACCTCTAGACAGCAGAAAGTAAATTTAAAAACAGGATACCCACATTCACAAGAGTTTTGATAGGTGGTTTTGGTCTTTCAATGGGTTATAAATAATTGCCACTATTTAGAGTCATTGATTACAAACTGTTATTAGTTATGATTTTAAAAAGCTGAACAAGGTAGATTATATTCAGAATTTTTGTTTGAAAACAAGAAAAAAAGGATTCAGAGATGATAGGATAGAGGGATAGATTATTGAATTTGCTCTGAGAAAAAGTAAAAAATATAGCTACAATAGGATATAAGGGTAGATTACTGAATTTACTTTTAAAAAGCAATTACTAGTTTTAAATATTTTACATTGGATTGGATTTTTATATTTGCATATAAGTTGTGTATATTGATTTAAAGTCAAGATTAATTTTTTCCTGTACATATATTTCTATTCTTGTTAAATGTACATGTACAGTTCATCTAGTAATGTAATACAAATTGCTAGTTTTGAAAGTTATTATTACCAATTAATTAAAATATAAAACAATGCAAGCTATTAGTTAGATATTACAACCATAATCACATTAGAGGTATTTTTACTATGTCAAACAGAGTTATATTTTAGATAAACAGGCCTTTTTCAAACACTTCAGAAATCTATAGATTATGGCATTTCAAATATTTTAATATCACAGGTTCTTTTTATTCTTATGACAATGAAACATGTCTGCTCCTCCTGGAAGTACCAATCTATTTCAGGGAAGATAATGAGCATCAAAAAATCCCCCCAAAACAAAAAACAAAAAACTTCATATGGAGTTCACTTTCTCTGTGGCCAAATTTAGCCACTGGGAAAGAAAGTGCCCTTGCCCCAACTGCTGACAGCACAATGTCCAAAATCAACAAGCAGGATATAAAAAAGTTCCTGCTGAACCTTGCCAGGACAAGATAGAAATGTCTTTAAGAATATCTTTCTTAACACAGAGGTCTGTCAGATATGCAAGGCCTGTAGGCTGAAGATGAATGCTCCAATTAAACAGAGAAAACTTGGGTGACTCTCTAGACAACCAGCTATTTCATTTTTCATATTTTTTGGAACTCGCTTGTACTTCCTGTTTACTTAGTTGATATTATCCTTCTCGGGTTTCTGAGGAAGTCGAAGATGAGATAGTTATAGTTTTCTAATAATAGTTTTAGAAAAGAAACTTATTAAAAGGTTAAAATATATCTTTGAGAGACAACAAGAGATAGTTTTCAGTTAGTAATACAAGGCAGATAGAAAGTGAACTAAATACATTTTTTGGACTCACCAAAATAGAATAAATAATGAAATATTTTCTTTGAATTTGTCAATTGTTCCTGGACTGGATATTACTGATATAATTATTGATTGTATATAGTTATTGTACATATTGTATATAGTTTTTCTTTTATTGATTATAATCTTTTTTATTTTGACACAAAGGGGTTATGTGGTGATATATATTTAATAAAATTAGTCTGAAATATAAGAGAGTCAACCCAGAAGCAAAGCCAGGTAGGTCAGGGAGTGGCAACCCACACCTTTAATTATAGCTTTAGGAATGTTGAAAGAGGAAGTTAAGATACCTGGGCAGAGGGATAGAAGGAAATTTTTCAGCCTTCTTGGACACTTCCTTAGTGGGATGAGAAGAGAAAAAGGCATAATCAGAGGATTTCCTGGAGATAGGCCTGAGAAGTTGATAAATGAGAAGTGGCTGTGATTTGACTCTCTATCTCTCTGATATTCCAGCTATTTCTCAATATCTGGGTCCAGTTTTTCATTATATACCAAACAGTATTTGTGCAATAACACAGTTGTAAACACTTAGTAATTCTAAAGGAATAACCTAGAATTTTACATGTACACTTTAAAAGATTATATAAAATAGTTTATGTATGAATTAAAATATGGTCATTAATAAGAATTTTCTATGTTGTACTGTGCTTGTCATATTTCAGTATTTAAAGATTGAAATGCAAAGGTTCCAATTAAATATTACCAAAAATAATGGGTTAAAATGTTTACAGTACAATGTTGTTGCACGAATGAATGAGACTCAGGGATAGATCTCTGAAGAAGTTGGAGATACTAGAGGGAATAAACACCACAGTCAAATCTTACCCAGCTGTCTTATAGCTTCCTCAGCCTTGATTCCTTTGGAATGGCTTTCTCTGTGTTTGAATACAGTCTTAAGTATTCTTTTGGTAATTAAGGAATGGCCCCACCACACCTTTGGGAGCCTGGAATTCCTTCTATAATCTGAAGTGACCTTGACTCAGTTGGGATTAAGGATGTAGGTCACCACTCCCAGGATACTCCCTGTGCTGGGATTAAAGGTTTGAATCACCACTCTGATTTTCCTAGACTGACTGTGGTTAGAGTTCTGGGACTTCTGGAGCTTTTACTAACCCCCCACATAGACTGTGGGTAGATTCCCTCTGATATCTCCAAAACTTCTGAAACTTTATTAAATCCCTATACAATGTGTTTATTTTAAACCACAGTATAGTCTCAATATTTAAACACAGGGACAGCCATGAGTAAATTATATTTAAATGGGTGCCTTAGTACCTATCAACCCAAAGCTTCTGTTAATTAAAGGCTGTCTTTCAATAACCACATCCTGAGTAACTGGAATAAGCTTCAGTTACTCTAATTAACAGCCATAAAAATCACAGACTTTGCTAAAGAAGAACTAGAATATATAGGAATATGGAGTATAGCTGTATTTGTGTATGATTATCACTAAATGTTTAAAAGCCTTGGTCACTATTATTACAGTGTAAACAGACCCTCAAAAGGTTGTTACTCAAGGACTATTATTGCTAGTGTGGGCTTCACAGAACCCTTTCAGCAAATGCCTTGATCGAATGCAACCCTGTCCCACCTATACAACCATTGCATGGCTATAAAAGATGACCAGTTGAGACTCCATATTCTCATTTCTAGTAGGCCTCATTAGGATCACCCTCATAGATTCCAAACAGTTCCCACTACACTAGGTTTCCACCACACATTTTATCAATCTTTCTCCTTTCTCTCTCTCTCTGTCTAATCCATCCTTCCCATTGCTGTTCCCATCCATCCATACTTCATTGTCAAAATCTATTATATTTCTCTTTCCCAGGAAAATACAAATGTTATCCCTAAATTCATTCTCTTTCCCTAACCTCTCTAGGTCTGGGGATTGTAACTTGATTATCATATATTTAACAACTAATATGCATTTATAAATAGATACATACCATATTTGTCTTTTTGTGTCTGAGTTATTTTGGGATGATTTTTTTCAAGTTATATTTATTTTCCTAGAAATTTCATTGTTCTTAACAGGTAAGTAATATTCCATTGCGTAAATGTATCACAATTTCTTTAATTAAGAGACATACAGGGTTTTACAGTTTCTGGCTATTACAAATTAACCTGCTACAAACAGTTGAGCAAATATCCTTTTAGTATAATATAGAGTCTTTTGGGTATATGCCCAGGAGTTGTACAGCTGTGTCTTGAGGCAGATTAATTCTCAATTTTTTGAAAAACTATCATGCTGATTTCAATTATAGCTATACAAGTTTGCACTCACACCAATAATAGAGGAGTGTTCCCCTTACTCCACATCTTCACCAACTTGAAGTGTTACATGTGTTATTGATCTGATCCCTTGTGACATGTGTGAGATGAAATCTCAATGTAGTTTTTTATTTGCATTTCCCTGATGGTTAGAGATATTGAACATTACTTTAAGTGTTTCAGAACATTGTTGGGAATTCTTTCTTTAAGATCTGTAACCCATTTTTAATTGGACCATTTGTTACTTCAAAATCCAGGGTTTTTGGTTTTGTTTTGTTTTTTTGTTTGTTTGTTTTTTTTGAGTTCTTTATATATTTTGGATAACGGACCTCTGTTAAAAGTAGAATTAGTGAAAATACATTCCTATTCTGTGGGTTGCTGTTTTGTCCCATTGATCACATCCTTTGATTTACCAAAGCTTTTTAGTTTTATGGTGTCCCATTTATTAATTGTCAATCTCAGTTTCTGTATTATAGGTATTGTGTTCAAGAATTTGTCTCCTGAACCAATGCATTCAAGGCTATTCCACACTTTCTTTTCTATTAGCTTCACACTGTCTGCTTTTATGTTGAAGTATTTGGTTCACTTGGACTTTGAGTTTGTGTAGGTTGATAAATGGGGATCTCTATTTGTGTTCTTCTAAAGGCAATTATACAGTTTAATTAACATCATTTTTTGAAGAAACTTTCTTTTCCAGTTCTGGTTTCTTTATCAAAAATCAATTGTTCATTGGTGTACAGATTAATGTATAGGTCTTATTTTATCACATAGATTTTTGTACCAGTTTTAATATCTCAGTAATTAAATTATTGTTTGCCTCATTATGTGGTGATTCTCTAATTTAAAAAAAAAGTCCTAAAAATAAGGTTTGAATGAGTTTTATGAAATGCTACCAGAAACTGACATCTTGTACAATCACAGAAACTAAATGTTTGCCTTTCAACTTCTCTGATAGTGAATATTTATAATGTCAATTCTTCTGAAGTACTTTTATAAGTTGGTATAGTAAAATAAAACACGCTACTTAAAAAATAATCTCCTATATTTTCTGCTACAGTAAATTTAATTATGTTTCTTATCTTAAAAGGTTGCCCTTTTATCCTTGTGTTTGTTAATTTTCATGTTTTAGGTAATTTGTTTTATCAATTTTAAAAATTCTGCCCTTCAGTACTGTATTTACTTTGTAAAACTACTTGATATCTATGAACTACTCTTCTTTACTAGAGAATAATAGTATTTTAGAACAGGATGCATTCCCATTTCAGCACAACTAATTATTAGAAATTGAAAATGGATTCTATAGTCTAGATAAATTTACTTGTTGTTGTTAAATAACCTTGAAGCAAATTTCCTGGTATTTTCACTATATAAAACACACCATTTACAAATAAAAATACACTTTTAAAACTTTAAAATTTCCCGTATGGATGGTTTTTAATTTTTCCTGCTCATTAACACTGCATAGCAGAGATTTGTTTGTATTATGGTATTATCAGAGGTTAGATCATCAAGTATAATGTGAATTGTGGAGTATCATGAAAACTGCATTCTATTATTTTATATCTAAAATTGTGTTTGGGTAATCCCTTTCCCTTTGTCTTTATATCTTTATTATTCTAAGATAGTGTGTGCCTATTAGAGTTTAACCAGCAGAGCAGAGCTCTAAGACAAGTACAGAAAAGAAGACCATTGAGAGAAATAAACATGAAGTCCATTTAGCAGGAAAGACAAATGAAATCCAAGGACATGGATGGAAGTAGACTTTCTTCAAGGAAGGTGTAGTATGCCATTGAACCTACAACTAACTGATTAAGAGCTTCATATAAATCTAAAAACCTTCCATTAAAATAATCTGATTATAAAATTTATACATGTCCATAAAACAATTTCTAAATTAATGTTTTATTAAGTAACTGGGTAACACAGCATAGTCAGTTAATATTTCAAATCATATAACTGATTAAATGTGTTCCATCAATGTTTCAAATCTATAATAAATGCTGCTTAGGATAGGATATGATTTAATATTTATTTGAATTTCACAGATAAGGAAATATAAACTCTTAGAGATAATCTTATTTGCTCTGAGTACATTGCATGAGACAGGAAGCACCATAATATACTAGAGACACCAATAACCTGAAAGACACAAAAAAATGAAAGATTACAGATGAGTTACCAACCTACATAACTAATGCCTCCTTAAGCTGATCCTAGAAAAAGACCATTTAAAAACTTCAGCTATGTATAGATGGATAGATAGATGGAATAATGGAAAGAAAGACAGATAGATAAATAGGTATGTTGATGATAGATAGATAGAAAGATAGAAAGGTAGGTAGGTAGGTAGATAGATGGATGGATAGATAGATAGATAGATAGATAGATAGATAGATAGATAGATAGATAGATAGATGAAGATGTTATAAAGGTCCCCCAAAACAAACTAATGGAAACAGCATTCTAAAACATTACTAGGAAGAAAATTGCTATTGTTAAATAAGAAAACATGAACTCTGAGCCAAAGAAAATTAAGAAACAAGCTATTCTGTTGTATCTGGATTAAATCTCCATTTTACTTGTCTCTGAGATGTGATATGAGGTAGACATTTTCTTTTATAAGAGTCTATGTACTACAGATAGACAAAAGCCTTCTCTATAAAGTTATTAACTAAAAAAAAATCAGACCTGTTTGTTCAGCCATAGTTTCTAGAGAATTACTATAAGCAGAAACATAAAGAAATAGATGATGTAATTAATATTTATATAATGAAGTAAAGTGATAGTCCTGTCACAAATTACCCAGTAACTTGTTTTTAGTATCTAAAGTATCACCAATAATGATGTCTCACATTCTGCAGATAGTATTCAAATGTCAGTATCACAAAATATGTACATCATTACAAAATAAAACTAGAAGATCAGGAAATTATGATGAAAGGATTTATTAAATTCAGATATTCTAAGTCTAAAAGTATAAGATTGGGTCATTTTATTGAGTTTTGCCTCTGACATTCTCTTGCATCTTTCAAAGGAATAAGACCATGGGAACAAGAGCTTAATTTGGTTGGTAGGAGTTGTGTCTGCTACCAGGAAGCCAGAGAGTAGTCACTGGGCACTTTGCAATATTACAACTCACTCTTATATGAATGAGCTCAGGAGTTCCTCAAATACCAAATAATCGCTTTTAAAGGCTGAATGGGAAGGATTGGGAGAAGGGAAGAGAGGGGAGCAGGGAGATACATAGATAAAAATGACATTTTTTAATGATGTCAAAAGGTAAAAAATAAATAAAGGCAGCTTTGCCAGTTCTATAAAAATATCTTTCATATTCCATTTCATGAAGATTCTACCTCAGCTCTTCCCCATCAACCACCAGATTTGCTCAGACAAACTACAGAAATCAAAATCCCTAGCATTCAGTTTGTAGACACTGTAGGTCAGCTTAGGCTACATAGTAAGGTTGTAGCCAGCCTCAAAATCAGTGAATAAAGACAGGAATTTAGACTTAGAGCCCTAATATAATGTAGACTGTTCATTAGGGAAGCAAACAATGTTTATATTTAGAATCCTCATTAGTAATTATGAAATCTCTTTCTAAAAATGCTAATGATTATTTAACCTTTAATAAAACCCAGGGTGCACAACATTAAGTTTGAGTAATTCAGTATAATAATAAAGAGCAGTGACTTCTTTCTATCTTGTGTGGTATAAGTTTGAAAAGAACAAAAATACTTCACTATTTTTATAGGCTGAAATGCAGTAGTTGTTTCTTTATTAAAAATAAAAACATTACTAAACTAAAGGTTACCATATATTTCTACACATGTAAAATGATACCTTAAATCTTTGCAGTCTGTGACATATTTCAAAATCTGAATAGACTCTACACTTGTGGTTTTCTTTAAAGGCACAGATCTTGACAACAGAGTTGCTCAGCTTGGATCTCAGTGCCTCTCTGACTTTGGTTGGTTCCTTTTGTAAGATAAAGAGGCTCTTCTATGCTCTCTGAGAACCTTCCCATAAAAAAATTAATACTTTATCTTTCAGACACAGAAATTATATGTTCCTCATAGGAACTGACTGATATGGCATGTTCTTGTATAACAGATATAGCTAATATATGACATATTAACAAAGACAATAGTTTCTAGCATAACTATTCTAAACGTACTTAGGGCTGTGTCCTGAAAGAGAAAAAAAGTAAATACAAATATTGAGAAAACTGTTCAACACAATCATTAAAATTAGTCTTAATCAATATGTTATGGAGTAAAATACTGTCTTAATTGTGGTTTCTATTGTTGTGAAGAGACACCATGAACATGGTAACTGTTATAAAGGAAAGGATTGAATTGGGGCTAGTTTACAGCTAAGAGATGTAGTTTATTATCATCATAATGGCATCCAAGCTGGCACGGTGCTGGGGAAGAAGCTGCAAGTTCTACATTTTGATCCCTAGGCAGCAGATGTGAATGTCACACTAGGCCTAGCTTAAGAGCATCTGAGAACTCAAAGCCCACCCCTTAGTGGCACACTTCCTTCAAAAGGCCACACCTTCTAATAGTGGCAATCCCTATGGGCCAAGGATTTTAAACATACTATTCTGTGGAGATCATTCCTATTCAAACCACCACAGATACCAAACTGATAATGATAATGCATTCATTAACATACAGAATTTTGGTATAGTTCCTTCTCCAAGGAAAAAAATTTAAGCTCATTAAAATATAAAATATGTGAACATAGATTCTTTTTATGACTCTAGTTAACATATAGAATGTCTTTTATCTGGACTTTCAAGTTCGACTTTTTGATTCTCAAATTTTCAATCAATTCCTTTCAATTTTAGGTCTCTAAATTTTTGTACCTAAACCTTTCTTTGATTAAAGCCATGTCCTTGAAAACATTACAGAGAAAGCCTGTGATTATCATCAATGAAAGCATTCTCTTGTCTTTGAAACAAGTATTTTATGATTCAATTTAATCCCAAGTTCACAGTGTGATTTATGAAGCATGATTATCACCTAAATTGGGAGTACAATGAAATATTCATTCCAAGAAAATTCATCATTTTTCTAGTGTGTTATATATACATGATAATTACTTTGAGTTGCCAACTTCTTTGGGCCATTGAATGCCTATATACTTGGTAAAACATTTCTCTTGGCAGTTCTGTGAGAAAGCTTTTGGGTGAGATTAAATAATATTAAATATGTGTGTAATTGCTCTTTAATTTATGTATACTTCTCTCATTGTAGATCTCATCCAATTGGGAAAAAGTATAAAATAATTTTTTTTCAGAATTGTTCAGTATACTTTCTAAGTTTTAAATTTTACTCAAATTGGTCATTAGTTATCTTGGGTCTACTATAAGCCTCTTTGGCAAACACACTGTGCTTACAAAATCTATCTGCTTATCTATTTTTCATCATATGTCTATTGTTACCATTTATTGTCTATTATTTATATATTATTGATCTGTAATCTATCAACTATTTATCTATCACCCATAATGTACATATCTATCCTTCCATCTGTAACAGACCTATTGTCTATTTATATCTCTGTCTATGCTTCCATTCCTTACGGGTTCTTGACAACTGATTTTTATACTTTGAAAATGTTAGAGAAACATATTTTAAGGAAGCATTTGCAAACTGTTCTTGATGTTTTGGGAACAGACTGTAAATTGACTAGATGACAGTTGTGACTATTACTAGTAGTGAAGAGAGCTGTGATCTGACAAATAAGACATCCAATCTATCACAGGATATCCTTAACCAAACACAAAAAGTGAGGAACTGGATGTCAGATAATAACACCTTATTACTGCACAAATTCTATTTGATATTATAATAAAAAACCCAGAGACAGATATTGGGAAAAATATGAAATATCAAAGAGACAGGGAAACAAGCCACAGCCACTTCTCACCCAGCCAACTCCTCAGGCCTGTCTTCCTGAATCTTCAGACTGAATACCTCTTAGTTGTTACCCAAAAGGGAAGAGGGGTGCAGGTGAAGGGCTGATTTCCTGCCTCTTTCCATCTTATCTTTCTTTCTCTGCATAGCTCTCTCACTTCCCGATTCAATTTTATTAGTGTTAGGATGAAAGGAATATGTATTTCTTAAGTACTTGGATTAAAGATATGGGTCACCACTCCCTGACCTCCATGACTAAATCTGTGGGTAGCTCTGTCCTTTGAGTTTCAGGAAAACTTTATCAGATATACAATATATCATCACATATCTACTTTTTTTGTCAAAAATAAAAGTTATGCCTATAAGAAAAACTATATACAATAAGTACAAAAACTATATACAATATATACAAATAATAACTTGCATCCCACTAACATTTGACAGATTCAGAGAGAGTATTGCATTACTTATCCTATTTTGGTGAGCCCAAAGGATTTTCCCTAATTCACTTTCTATCTAAATTGTATTACCTACTGAAAACTGTCCTTTGATGTCTTTCAAACTTACATACTCTATGCCTCTTAATGAGTTTCTTTTGTGAATCTGTAACTCAGAAAACTATAACTATCTAGTCTTCAACTCTTGACACAGGAGGGAAATAATATTAATTGAGTAAGCAAGAAATGCAAGCAAGCAAATTCAAAAAAATGTGAGAAATGACAGAAAAAGCTAGCTGGCTGGATAGTCAATCAAGATTCCTCTGCAACCTTGACTAGGATAGCTGACAGACTTATCTGTGAAACAGGATATTTTTAAAGACCTTGCTACCTTGTATTGACTAGATTTGGCAGTCCTTTCTTTTGTGTCCTGCTTGTCCGTTTTTGTCATCATGCTGTAAGCAGTGAGGCAAGAGCACTTTCTTGCCCAAAGGCTAACTTTTGACACATAAATAGTAAACTCTAGATGGAGTTTCTTGAATGCCCATCATATTCTCCGAAGTAGATTAGTGGTGCCAGGAGCAGACATGTTTCATTATAATAAAAATTTAAAAACTAGGTTTTTAAAATATCTTAATTGCCATATTCTGTAGATCTCTGAAGAATTTGACCTTGATAACATACCTAATATGACTACAAGTTTGATTGTAATATCTAACTAGTAATTTGCACTTCTTTATATCCTAATTAGTTGGTAATAATTTTCAATGGCTAGTAATTCGTATTACATTGTTAGATGAGCTGTATAGGTAAAATATCTTGAATAATGGTAGAAATATATGTACAGTAACAAAATTAATCTCAACTTTATATCCATATACAAAATTTGTATACACTACACAAAAATCCAATACAATGTAAATTTAAAGCTAGTTGTTGCTTTTTAGAAGTATGATTCAATAATTTAAACTATTCCATCATATCCATATTTTCATTTCTCATAGGATAGTCAATAATTACTCTTTTATTCTATCATATCTCAATGCCCTTTTTGTTTTTTTTTTCAAACAAGAATCTTGATACTATCTTCCTTGTTCAGTTTAACTAACCATTACCAGTAAGCATTTATAACCAATCACCCTAAATAAAGACAGTCATCTACAGCCCACTGAAAGACCAAAAACCAACCTCCCCACCTCTTGGGAATGTGGGTTTTGTGTTCTTAAACTTGATGTTAAATCACTGGATTCTCATATCCGTTTTAGTCTTTTTTTTGTGACACATCCCCCATTTTTATTCTACAAGTCTCACTGCCATTTGTTTATATCACTTAAGAAACCTTTCTAAAATGTACTTAAAACATTTTATTTATCCCTCTACATATGACTTTGAGTGAGAAAATATAATATTTATTTCAGTAATGCATTACTTAGATTAAGTAATATGAATTGTGTTTAAAAGATGTATTGGATACAGGACCAGATAAGGGTCAGACAGCTTTAAGAACCCTAACTTATTTATTTTATCTTATTTTAAAATGTAATTTCAATTTTAATATTTATTATCATGATATTATTAAAATTATATTTTTGGAGAAAATATTTTTAAAATTAATTAGTTTCTGAGAGGATTTTTCTGACGGCATCTAGAGAAAAAGCAAAGGTTAAAACTGGAGTCAATATTTTCCCATAAGATGTAAGGTTTTGGGGTCCTAAGAAATCTATTTTTGGATTCAGACTATACCTTTCTATCTTCTCCCCAGGACTGTAGGACTGTTTCCCTTGTTCCCTTAATGATGCTTCTCATCTGTTGTTTTAGAAAGTTTTCAGATAGAGGAGTCACATCCTGGAGTCATTTGCATTTTACTAGTAATCATTAACAGTGACACCATTCCACATGTTTTTCTGTCATTATAGGAAAAGAGGTCTATTCCTACCCTCTTCTGCAACAGGAAGTTTCCAGCCTAGCTCCAAGATTCAAGAACCACTTGCAATCCTGCTGTCACTTAAGACCAAATAATCACACAGGAGTTTACATTAATTTCATGGTGATCAACCTATGACTTGGTTATATAACTTGTTAACTCTTAGTTCTTAAACTAACTCATGACTCTTACCTTGTTTAGCCATGCAGCTTGTTACCTTTTCTCAGAGCAGCATTTCCACTTTTTTCCTCTTTGTCTGCAAGTGTCTCTTTCTGACTCTTCTTCTTCCCAGATAGTCTGGTATCCCTGCCCACACTTCTTGTCTGCCTTCTGGCCAATCAGTGTTTTATTAAAACAGTAGGAGGGACAAATATTTACAATGTACCAGAACATAATCCCACAGTACTCTGCCTATACACTGCTTGGTACAGTGTTTTTCAAATAATGTGTATTCTTCTAGATTTTCTAGCTCAATGGTTGTGAAATTGATCTTGTTTGTCACCTTGATGGGATTTAGAATCACCATAGAAACTAACATTAACTTACCTGTGAGATATTATCTTTGTTAAGTGAATGGAGTTGGGAAGACCCATTTGAAACGTGGCTAGAACCACTCTATGGGCTGTGGTCCTGAGTTGAATTAAATAGCAAAGCTGAGATGGACACAGGCAGTAATTCCTGTCCTCTTGATAGGAGATGCAGTGTGGCCAGCTGCTTCAAACTCCTGCCTCGTGGCTGTAGCCATTATCTGTGAGCCAGAAGGAACTTTTCCTTCCTTAAAGTTGTGGATTTTGTCATACTTTCAAGAAATGGAAGCAATATAAGGTTCTGTTATCACAACTCAGATAAAACTGCATATATAAAAATTTAAAATTTTTCATTTTATAAGTGATCTATATGTTACTAAGTAAACTAGGAATATTTTTGTTCATTTATTTTACAGTGTGCTGAGTGTATTCATCTACTCTCATTTTTAGGCCCTCTGCCCATAAATTCCCCCTTTCCCACAGGCAGTCATCACTTCTGCTTTAATTCTTTTTGTGTGCTCTTTCTCTTTGTATGTGTATGTGTGTTCATTTATATAAAACTTAGGGAACACAAATAAGGATAAACATTATATTTCTTCCTAAAGTCAGCTTGTTTTGCCTATTATTATTGTTTTCAGTTATATATCTTTTTCTGCAAATAACAACTTCTTTCTTTACAGTTGAAAATGTTTCACTGTGAATACCTTGTTTTCTTTATCCATTCACCTGTTGTTGAGAACACTGGAATCATAGCTTAGCTGTTGTGAACAATGCAGAGTACACTTCAGTGTCAAGGATCTCTGAGTAGTACTTGCCTTGAGTCCTTTGAGTGAGTACCAGAAACAGTAAGCTGGATCATATGATAGAGCTGTTCTTAAATTTTTAGAAGCCTATATACTTATTTGAACATTGGATATACCAGCTTTCACCCTAACCTGTAGTGCATAAGTGTTATCTTTTGTCTGGATACTCCTCACTATTTTTTGTTACTTATTTTTATAATGATTGTCATTTTTGAGTGGGTGAGATAGAGACTCAATATTCTTCTGATGATTATCTCTCTGATGGCCTATGAGGTTGAACATCTTCTCATATTCACTGGATATTTGATTTCATCTTTTGAGACTTTATTAGTCAAATTATTGGTCAGGAGATTTAGTTTCTTTAGTGCTTTGGCTACTTTGCATATTGATCCTCAATCAAACGTATAGCTAATCATTATCAATCAAACGTATAGCTAATCATTATCAATCAAACGTACAGCTAATCATTTAAACAAGCTTATCTTTTTCATTTCAAATAAATAAAAATTCATATTCTGTCTCTTTGCTTTTCAAACAAGGAATAAACAATAAGTGGGATTTAATTCAAATGCATAATATTCCATAAACCACTCTCTACCTGACAACTTAAAAATAACAAACCTGCTTATAATTTATCATTAAGCTGGGCTCTTTTAATTCTTATCCTATCAGTGGTTTTCTCCCCCTCCATGTTGTGTGTATCTGTGTGTACATATTGGGGAAATATTTATTTTTAAATTTTAATATTTATTTAGTAATAGGAAAGTGAACTTATCATAACTTAATTCCATAGTTAGCCCTCTATATTGCATCATGACAAATACAATCTTCTAATTATTATCTAAACTATCAGCTCTAGAATAATGTTAAGCTTATAATTATCTATTAAAACTTTCTACTATAAATTACTGAACTATTATAAACAAGTCTAATAACGTTGCTTCTCATATTTTATCAGTAATATTTCTTCATAATGTTAGAAATTTTTCATGAAAACTTACAAGTGCACTTTGTGTGGAAGTGAGTGTGAAGGAGAGGGGGCATGTGTTTGGCATTTTGTTGCATAATGATGCAGTGGGCAAAGGAACAATGGATGTGTGATGCACAGCTGTAAAATCACTAAACATGAACAGTAGGATGCATTATCAACCTGCTAGTGATATTTCTATTCCCAATCCCATCTTTCACAAAGTTGATACTCAAAGTTCACCTCAAAAATAAAATGTGAGGAATATTCTCAAAAAGTCTAAAGAGTTTCATATTTTTTTAAAAAAAAAACTTATACATTCAAAAATGAAGAGAACTTACTTAAGAACTGGCATATGTTTTTGAAGAAGCAGTTAAGTGGATCTTTCATTACAAAGATAATTATACTGGAGGCTTCCTTTATAACTAACTTTGTTCCTACAGGAATGATTTTATCTTCTCATGGGCTTTTATGCAAAAACATCTGAGGATCTAGCAATTAGTTCATATCTTTGTTACATTTTTTTCCTTCAAAAAATTAGCATATTTTTTAAAGAATGAATAAGCAAAGACATTTGTTAGATATTGAAATGTAAATCCACATGCCCTGGAAGGTCACTGGTACTTTCAAAAGATCCAATATACTTAGGTAAATACAGTTCTCCCTCTGGTTATACAGAAGCATAGAGTAAATAGTGTATTTTCTCACTGTTCAGAAAGAGGCCTTCTCAATCAAACTTTATTACTTGCCTTTCTGATAAGATTTGCTAATTTCAATTGTGGAAATATTTATTAGGAAAAATTCATGTTTCTAATGTTTTAGTTGAGGACTGATAATTAGTACTATGTAATGAAACCTCAGAGAAGTCAAATTCATGCTCTGAAATTAGATATAGTTAGGGTCACACACGATGACTCACACCTAGCCTCTAATCACCGCACTTGGGAGGTGCAGACAGGAGGATCATGAACTTAAGGTCAGACTAGGCTAAAAAGGGAGACTCTGTGTTATGAATATAAACAAAATGAAACCTAAAAACCACAAATGTGTCAGGTCTTAAATGTAGAAATTCATCAGGCACTAGTCTAATCTAAACCCTTTAATACTATTTAAAGCACTTCTTAGAAAAGGGGTGCATTAGTCATCTCTAGTGTCTGGTCAAAATGGCATCTCTTCTGTGATCACCCATTCTTCATTTTCATAAAGGTGGCAGGTTTTTACCCAAACACTCTTTCCTCAGACGTACTTCTGAAAAAAAAAAGTAAAGATATGGAAGGACGTGAGGTTAATTGAATCAGCCAGCAGTTTTGTCAGGAAAATAAGTTCACTGAGTATTCTATGCTGCTAGAAATCTCAACTCTCAGACCAGTATCTTGCCATGGAGAGAGGAGGGTCTATAGTAAGCAACAGGTGTGACAGCCATCTGTAAACTAACACAACCAGCTATTCATTTTAACTTCAGGAAGACTTCTAAAGATCATCTGGGAAAATGTGATCTTGAAAACTTCTCTGTAAATTATACATTTCAAGTAATAGCTTTAAACTTTCAAATTCACTGAATGACAATATTTTGCTGAAGCATATTCTAACCTGGTCCCCACAAAACGGACAGTGGGGCGAGAGCCGTGGTGTACATAATGTTTCTAGATGGGTCTTAAATAAATGAATGAAAAAGTATGACACTTTAGATTTGTTATAAAACAAATTTAAATTTTTTCTTAAATCAAATACAAACAAGTTTCAGGCATAGGTAATTTCTAAGGTTTATTTTGTCTATAACTAAAATATAATACATTTATCAGAAAAATTATTTAACCAAAATATTTTTTTTATAAAAACAGACATATATTTCTGTGTTCTGTTGCTTGTGAAACTATGCTTTTGTACACTATAAATATTTTCCATTATACGTATTGGTTTAATGAAATTCTGATTGGTCAGATTCTAGAAAGACAGGAAGTTTAGGCAGGGTGACCAAACAAGGAGAATTCTGAATAGGGGAAGACTAAGAAGCAGACATCAACCAGAGGCAGAGGGAGGAAGATGAGAACGCTGCATTGAAGCAAAGGTACCAATCCATGTGCATCACATGGATAAGAATCATGGGTTAGTTCAAGAGTTAGCAAGTAATGAGCCTGAATACTGGCCAAACAGTTTGGAATTAATATAAGCCTTTGTGTGATTATTTGGGACTAACTGGCTGTGGGGACCAGTTGGGCAGGACAGAGAAATTTCTGACTACAATTTATATGCTCATATTTCAGAAAAGCATAAAGGAATGTGTACATTTTTGTTGTGTGTCTGGCTTTAACAAATTTTGTAAAATAACAGCTATTTTTTAAAAATCAAGCTATTTTATATGAATTTTAAATTACACTCTTCTTGAATACCTGGCAATTTTCATAGCATATGACTCAAAACATGGTAGTCACAAAAAATCTTGAGAAAGCTTTTTTTGTTTTAATCTGAATTTCTCCGAAACCCAGCACTCTTACAATACATAATGGGTAATATACCTTGTCCTACCTATTAGGCATACACCTGATAACTCTCTATAGCCACACCTTAAAGCTTCACAGAAAAAAAAAATATTTGCATTACGCACACATAAAGTTTCTAGATTAAAAACTCAGTTTACCTCCAGTTCTATATCTATTGTTTCTGTCTGTTGGGAAGCCTTGCAAAGGATATAATATTCAGCAGTAATTGATGTTGTCCCTTCGCTGAGTTTTTAAACATTCTTTTGTCAAGATCTTAGTTTATCATTTGGGTTTTTCATCTCTTTCTGCTTGAATAAGAGTTGGCACTGCCTGTAGGCTCCAACATTTTATTCTGCCAAATAGTTCATCCTGAGGTCAGAGCAGAGGTTATGAGGACTTGAAGAGTCTAATCTTACCACAAATATGGTAGTTGCTGTATGGATGCTACATGTTCATTCATAGTCCTCACTTAGAAATATTTTTTATCTGTAATCACATATTCACTCAACGAGACACACTAGACAGTCGGGAACATATCTCTAAGGGTACTGTCCTATGACATCACTCTTTGGACATTTTATTCTACTATTTCCTTAGGGGATATTTGTTATACATTTTGCTTTTATGTCATCTAGATGGAAATATTAAAAGAAATTCTCCATTAAGATTCCAAAAGAGTCCTTCCAAATACTTCATAATACAATAGACTGCCATGAGAAACCTACTTCTTTTATATTTACCCTCATGACCCACAGTCTAAAAGACCAAGTTGGTGTGACATGGCTAGTCAGTCTTTGCCAGGGCATTCCTGTAATCAAAAATTGATTCAAATACTCCTTAAGTGGAGTACTCTCCCAGGAAGCCATGCATGGCTTTTTTTTTTTTTTTGTCCACAGTTCCAGGCCTCTAGCATGTGGTTTGTCAGAATATCCATATGGATTCCTCTTTTCTCTAATGCCATGATGTTGAAAGAACAGTCGGTGTCCCCTGCATCTCTACAGAAGTGCTACTGTCTTTTGCAGGTGAGATGCCTGAATATGTATATATATAAACTGATGTCTCGCTTTCATCAACTCTAGAGTTGAGAATGTCACCAGATAGAACCTGAGATGGAGAATGAGATCCACAGCAAAGACTTCTCTCTTTTATAGTAACTCCTGACTTCAAGATGTTGCTGGACTGCACTTGAAACCTAGACCCACGGCAGAGATTCCCCACCTTTACAGTAACCTCCTACTTCGGGATCTCATCAACATATTTGAGAAATGCCTATGTTTACAACTTCATCTCCTGGGATTAATAAAAGGTTTATGTTACTGATTTCTCCATACAGCATATCAACAGAAAATATGAAATCCTGCTCCTGGGTCATAATCATTTATATTGGATAAGAATCAATGGTCTTAAGCACTGTATTTTATGGATGTTGACAGTGATTATTTCTGATTTAGCTCTTTTAAAAACAAAAAAGCCACAATCTCTTGTTTCAAAGGAGCCTATGATATCATGAACTTGAATCCTTTTGTTTTATACTTTGTTTCTTCTGATTTTTCAATTTTCTTCTAAGACCCTATTCAAGGACAATTCAATTATGTCCTTAAAGAGTGAAGGACATCTTAATTAGATAAAGGACCACACCAGAGTTCTTGCTGCTTAAACTTTAACTAAATCATTATACATTCTACGACCACAAAAAAACTCTCTGAGAGCTTTAGGCCACCTAGAGGAATTACTCCTGTTCTCCTTTATCTCATTTATGTTTCTTTTTATTTACAAGATACATTCTCACTGGTCTTGCCCCAAATAACAGTTGATTAAAGTTCAATTTTATTTTCTTCTAATAGCCATTTTCTTTTAACCTTTGTGATGTATTAATTTTCCAGCTATTGAATGTTCTTGCAGGTTGTCCTCTGCATCACCACCCCTTCCTGGTACTGTCATTTTTTCCATTTCAGGAATCCAGAAGGACATCTCCATTACTGATCTGTGTGTTGATGACGTGCAGATAAAAATGGATCTGTGTTTTGTTGATGTGCGGATAAAATGAGTCTTCTAAAGACCCTCATTTATCACGTAGTGTCAACAACTATAGAACAGCCTAAAGTATGCCAATTCCAATAAGACTTTCAGACTGCAGATTCTATGCTAAAATCTTAATGGAAAATAAATTTGTGTGTATTTGCATGTTTGTGTGTGTGTGTGTGTGTTTGTGCATGTGCATGTGTGTGTGCATGTGTATGTGTGTGTTTGTAAGCTGATTTGCTAAAAACTGAAGGCTGATACATTTTCCTTTTGGTATTAATGAGATTTCCATGTAAATTCAGAGAGACTTTGAACTACTTTTCAATATGTTTAAGTCATCAGGAGAGACAATTTGACCCTATAACATGTTTGTTTTGAAAAGACGTTATGCATTTTAATTAGTGATTTCATTATGTGATATTCTGAGAAATAACAACACAAATAACATTCATAGAAGAATCTTCCATAGAATATGTTAAAGAGCTGGGGGAGACACAGAACTCTGTTGTACATCTAGTAAATATTCATGGACACTTTTGTAGTTCTGTTAGGCAAGTCTGTGGGCACACTCTGTTTCCTCTGCACTTCATCTGCATGTAAATGTTTCTCATAATGATTTTTTATTGTACTTATCAGAACATATTCATCAATCATAACAAGCAGGTGCCAGAGAGATACTAACTCTCAGCTTTTCCAGCACCTTTTAGCAGGACTGAACGATGCCAGCAAAGCTGGTTGAAAAGATTACTTCAGATGAGAATCTTATCAGTGCTAGAACCTGTCTGTTCATTCTATATATTTCTATCTCTCCCTCTTCTTTTAGGTGATATTAACAGGCAAACACAAGGAAGCTTTAGTAGGATTCAAAGATCCAGGCAATTACAGGGCTCTGCCTAGATTGAAGAGCAGCAGCCAAAACACTCTGGATAACTGGAGACCAACAAGTGTGAAAATAGGAACATAGTGTTTCCTGAGCAACTATCATTTGCCACTTAATAAACTGCCACGCTCATTAGCATAAGCCAGGGAGCCAGCGAAGACTGATGTAAATTTAGTCTACACTCATATTCTAAAATCAGGACAAGAATTTCTGCTTCTAATGGCACATTGTACGTGAGACCTGCTCCTCATTGTGCCATTGCTCTTGTTACACAGAAACAAGACCACCCAGGGAATAGAACTGGAAAGTGGGGACTGAAAGGCATCAAGTAGGATCATCAGACCATTAAAGGAAGGAGCAAAGTGTAGTTTCTGCAAACACATGCTTTCGATGTCTTTTTAAAATTGGTATGCAGACTGATCTTATATCATTACAAAATAGGAAATACTATAAAATAATGTACTACTTTTCAAGTTATAATTACATTATTTATCTTTTCTCTTTTCTTCCTCTACACCCTTCCATTATGCCCCTTTCTCTCTTCAAATTCGTGACTTTTTTTCATTAATTTTTGTTATATACCTATGCACATTTTTATATACATCTGGTCCTTCCATAAACAATTGATATGCTCCTCCTTGGGGAAGACAATTTCTCTGACACACAGCATTGTTTAGTTGCCTGTAGTTCTTTATGCACAGTGGATGCCTTGTGGGCTTTCCCTGACTGCTTTACCATGGCTGTTGTCATCATCCTTGTTCAGTTCATGTTTAGGAAGTCTTGCTGGTGAGACTTTATAGAGGTAACTTCTGAGACTAGGAGACATAATCTCACAGGAAATCCCCCAGTCTCTGGTCATTTCAATCTTTCTGCTCTCTCTTCTGCAGTCCCCTGAACCACAGATATGGGAGTGTTCTGTAGATACATCTGTTGGAACTGCTACCAATTACTCAGTGTTTGGTAGTGGTTTTCTGTGATGGGCTCTATCTGTTGCAAACAGAAATGTCTTTGATGAGAGAAAAGGACTTGAATATATTTTGAATGTAGCTTACATAAAACAAATAGACAGACAAACAACACTTGTTAATTTGAAACACCAGCACCTTTCAATGTATTATACAATATTTACAGAAGTCAAGTTTAGAAAACTGTATTGTACAACATACATACTTAAGAACTGCTTCCCATGTAGATTTCAGGAAGGCTGAGCGAATACAGCCAGCCAGTCATGGAATCCACCTCTGCAAGGAACAACCTTGACAGATCGCTCCATAGCCATTTAAGAACATTAAGACCCTGAGGAGGCCCTGTAAGAATTTTGAAGGAGAATCTTTAAAGGGATGACATTCATTATCCTTCCCCGCAAGTGGAAAATACCAATTCCTATCATTTGTTTCAGTTACTGCTTATCACTTCCTAAGAAAATACTTAGAAACCCTTCATTCTTGATGCTCCATGTGTGATAGCCACAGGCAGTCCTAGGTACAGTATAGCACTACATGCACCTAATTTCCAGGTGAAGATGGAAGCCACACAGGCACCTGCTCCCAGCCCCACATTGGCACTGATACAATTTCATTTATGTTTGTCACTCCAAAGTTTTCAGAGGACAAGCACAAGATTCATTGGTCTTCACTGTGAACCCTCAGTTCCTCACTGTCCTGAAACACAAATCTCCTATAAGAATTGACATGAAGACAGCCTCAGTGCCAGCATCAGAGTTGTTCTCCTAGGTAGAGTAAGGTTTTGTTGCTGAATAGTTCAATGGCCTCAGATGTGGGAATATGTGAGGGATTCTGAGACCACCTAAGCAGCATGAATTCAGACAGAAGTTATCTCCCCATTGTCAGCCCAGCCAGCCATAGCAGCCAGTTTTCCAAGGAGGCAGTATGAATTTCTTCTCCAAAAGAAATCTACCACAAAGCATCCACGTTGCTCTCTTACCAGCCTGTAGGTCTGTGGGTATTACATAGCTTTCCTTTAGTTGAGACTGTTGATGTCAGCTGGTGTAGGTTACAAGATTCCCCCAAGGCCTCCTCACCTGCAGAGTGGAAACGTCTGCTAAAAGTGGGAGCTGTGGCAGCTGGGATCATATTTTCTTCTTCTTTATGCTTCCATTGAAGGTCTTAATGTCTTTTAAAGCTCTAAGTTCTTCTTAGTTCTTACAAGGACCCCTGGTAGGATTTCACTCTTCTTCTATCTGTCCATTAATTCTTTCCTCTGTAGAGATGGTCATCATGGCTGGCTGTGTTCACTCACCAGTCCTGGAATCCACATAGTCAGCTTCTTTGCTAAGCCACTGGTTCTCAAGCTTTCTAATGTTGTGACCCTTTACCAGTCCCTCATGTTGTGGTGACTCCCAACCATAAAACTATTTTTCTTGATACCTCATAACTTTAAGTTTGCTACTGTTACAAATCATAATGCAAATATCTCTGATTTTCATGGTCTCAGAGGACCTCTGTGCATAGATCATTTAATGCCCAAAGGGTTTGTAACCCATAGGTTGAGAACTACTGTGAGAGGTTCATATGATTGATGATGGTCAACATTCAGTCCATGATCCTTGAATGTGTTCAGGACCACACCTGCCTCTGTTTGGGTATATCTGACATGATTGATTGCCACATTGCTTTGGATGTGTCCCCAGTTACACACACACACACACACACACACACACACACACACACATACACACACAAATTTTAATCCCATGGCATGCACATTATGCTCATTTGCTGTGTTCATGTGGACATGATTTATAAAGCCTGTATGTTTTTCTAATTTGTCTTTACATGATGCTAAGAACAAAGAAAGTATTTTTCAAATATGCATACAGATTTTAGGAAGACACTCCTACCTCTCTATATGAACTCATCTCCTTCATTTATGGGAAAATAAATGAATACTTTCTCCAAAATGTCCCTTTCCAAGAAACTGAACAATATTTTCAAACACTTTGTCTATTTTTTGCAACTATGGCAGGCATTCAGATTAATCTCCCTTTTCCGAGTGTTAATGGCTTGTGAAATTGAACTCTGCAAGGTGAACCTGGATAGACAAGCACACCTCTTCCTCCCACCCAGACTATTCTATACTTTAGATGCAGTGCTTGGCTGTGCTTCAGAACCAAAGAACACTTACAGAAGTAGGAAAACAGAACTAACAGAACACAGAAATAACTTCTGCTATCCACAGAAATGAGCTGAAAGGACCCATCAGGATGACAAGCCCTAGTGTGTCTTGAGAGGATGCAGAGACCCAGCTTTACACACTGAATGATCTCCACATGGAGAAGTCAGAGTGCTTGTTCAGCCCCTTGTGCATCCACTCTATGTAAAATGAATTAGAAAGTGACATGTTAAGGCATTTCCAATTTATAGGGAAAATGGTAGCTGATGAAGAAGGGTGTGCCGTTAGAGAAGATAATGCCATTGAGTGCCTATGCTGGCATATTTGTCTGGAGCAAGGTGTTTTTCCCCTCAAAATTTGCACAGCTTCATGTAAATGAATATGTAGCAGAGTCATTGATATTTTCAGGTTTTCATATTAATAACTGGAAGATCGAGAAGCAGAGATACAATTTTATCTGAATAACTATCTTATATGAAAACCAAATTGCTTTTCAAACATCATCTCACAATATAGTAGGCACGGAGGGCCTTTTATGAATACCCAGGGCCTCTAACCATAATTGCTCCCAGCCAGAAATAATCCAGCTGGATAACTGTTTTTGGAGAATGTGAAATTGACTAAACTCAAGTCTTCTGAGGAAAGCCTTCACAGAACCTGCCTAGAAGCGAGGGCTGAGGCAGGCTGCCAATGTGGATTTCTTAGTGTGCCTTTCCATCTAGCTTGATCCGTGTGAGAAAAAAGAGGAAACAAAATAATTGCTATATTAATTGCTTTAGGTATCATTTCCATCCCCTCCGCCCTGGAGCTACGTCAGCACAGGCACAGAAAATGCCATGGTTGACATATTCCTCAGTGGTAACGACCTGCAAATATTTTGTGCATTCCCTCCAGCTCTGCATACTGAAGAAGAAAGATCTCACTGAATGAAGACATGGCATAGCATAGTGCTGCTCGGGTGCCCCAGAATGAGGTCAGTGGACACTGACAGGACATCATACACCTGTCATATCAATCTACATAATACACACTGTCAGTTATCAGTCATAATCTCAAAAAAACCCTTCCAAATTATTTGTGAAGAGGTGGAGGAAAAGAAAAGAAAATCAGATTGAAAACGCATATAAATTGTCTACATGTTCTAGAATTTTGCTTGTTGCATTGATTATGTTCAGTCATTAAAATTTTGTTTAAAAAACTCAATTTTTTTATCCTCAAATCAATTATTCATTGAATTAAAAGATATTGTGATGGAGAGTTGGAGGGATAATTCATTCAGTGAATCTGTGCATAAGTATGAAGATCTGAGGTCAAAACCCTGAGTTCTAGCTTAAAAAGGAAAAGAAAAGAGACTGGACATAGTAGTCTGCATTCCTAAAGTGGCTCTGAAGTGGCTGAAGCATGTAGATCCCTGGGGCTTGCTGACCAGACAGTTTACCCTACTCAGGAGTACTGTTTCCAGTGAGAGCCCCAGAACATGGAAGGTGACATCTGAGGTATGACACTCTTGGTTGTTCTCTGTCCTGTGCATGCATGGGCACATATGCATACACACACACACACACACACACACACACACACACACACACACACACACACACACACACACATACACAGAGAGAGAGAGATAGAGAGACACACACACACACACACAGAGAGAGAGAGAGAGAGAGAGAGAGAGAGAGAGAGAGAGAGAGAGAGAGAGAGAGAGAGAGAATAGTAAACAACCATGGATACCAGAGGAGGTCTGACACATGACCAGCTATCTCTCATTCTCAGTCATACACTTGACAATTTTTCACCTGACAAGATATTTCAAAACTTTATAGATACCTTGTTCACAATATCAGGGGGGAAATGTGATTCATATATTTTAAAAGTGAGCAAGGAGTCAAATGGATTGCTGGCAATCCAAACTTTGAATGGTCAGTAAACCATGAAACAACATTTAACATGAGGACAAAATTTAAGTTAAAGCAGCCATAAACCTGACAAAAATAGCTAAAACATAAAACTGACTATGGGGAAAAAGTCAGTAGGATGTGGTATACACAGCCTTTATGATAAACAATAAGTGTACAACACATGGTACAAAACAGGGTATTTTCAAATAATATTAAACACACAAATAGGCAATGTGAACACTTGTCAGGAGCTAGTAAAATTGTTGTCTCATGACTTGGCCTCCCTTTGGGGTACTGGGAGAAATTTGTCTTTGTTTTTCAGGTGGTAATATACATTCTACAGAGACACTAATTGTCATTATCAATGAATATTATGAATTTCCTTATGGAGACATGTTAGAGCTCAGTGGCTGGACATTGTCGTGATGAGTATAACATACATGTTGATAAATACTACATTTTGCTACGATACACAAGGAACCACATGGGGTCCAAGAAATATACATGAAACCTTAGACACAGACAATAAGTAAGTCAATATTCTGTAAACTCTGTTTGAAGAAGATGCACATAGGTAATTGAAGAAAGTAGTTTATATGCTATAGATAAAATTAGTTAATAAAGCACTGAGTGTATTTAGAGAGCAAACTGATACACATAGAAAAATGGATTAGCAGTTATAATGACTGAACAATGCCTCTACTCTGTCACTTAGCTTCAACAGCAAGTGTGGTCTAGTAGTACAAAGTAGTGATGCTAACTTCAAAGGTGCTTATGGGGGTTCTTCAGTTCTCTGTGCTCATTCATGTGGGCCAGATATTTCCAGAGATATTTATGAGAATTGGATAATGAAGCTACTTATGTTTTATTTGATTTTTTTAAATGAATATTTTCAGTGTTTTGTAACACAATATTTAAGAAGGAAAGATATTTCAGACTGGAGATATAGTTCAATAGGAGCACACTTGAAAATGGTATGTATAGGCTTAGGTTCAATCCCCAACATCAGCACAAAGAGGAGGAAGAATGGGAAGATTAGGAAGAGACTAAAAAAGGAAGAGGAAGGAAAGAGAGATGTGAAGGAGCTGGAGATACCTCACAGTACGTAATGCTTTTACAGGGGCCTCAGGCTTGGTCTCCAGCACTCACGTTGAGTGGCTCACAACTTTCTTTATGTTCAGCTCCAGGAAATCTGGAACCCTTTTCTGACCTTCATGGATACCCAAACATATGTGGCTCACACAGATGTACACATATACATTAAAAATAAAAATAAACCCTTAAACCATTTTGCATTTCAAAAACAAAGTATAAAATTGTGGACCCACCATCTAACCACTTGGACAAATTCCACCTCTGTCTGGCACCTTCTAGAGCAGTGTAAGCCAGGCTTTGCTGAGGTTGTCACTTGCTTCCCCAACCTCTTTCACTCATCTTTGGCCAAACAGAGGCAAGTTGCCAAGAGATCATTTCCAGCTCATGAGACTCATTTACTGTCATAACCATAGAGGATTCATTTACTTTCACATGAAATTTGTACTATAAACACAGAAAATTAACTTTTACCTCAAGAAGAATCACTTTTGGAAACCACATGCATTCCAGGGGAACAAAGTAAATGCTCTATGGGACACATAAAGACCAGTCGTGATAATTAAGTTTAGAACACACCACACAGTTGTCTGGCTATGTGCCTTTAAATATATAGTTTAGAGAATAGTCATCAGTTTGGATCCTAAGACTGTGTTTTATAAACTTGGGTGAATATTCATGCCATCTCAGGACCATGCAGTTTTAAAGAGCCTGACTCTGGAATCAGCTCTACATAGGCTTGTTTTATAGTGCAGGTTCCAAGGCTCAGCAATTCCTGAATTTGTATGTCCTGGTTTGACTTCTATTTTGGCATAGATCAGTCAAAAAAATTAAAGACTAGAAGAAATCATTCTCTAAAACTGAAGCATTTCATCAAGGAGCGATACTGGAATCTATTCTCAATGGAAGGAGGTAGGTAAGTGCAGTTTAGTGAGTGTCTTAGAACAAAGGAATGTCACTTGGCTTGGCCTATGTTGAAAACATATGTTCCTGTCTAAATGGTTTTGGGAACCCAAATTCTCTTTCCATCTTATGAACCAAGGCAGAGGGCAGTAAGATTTAAAATAAGTACACATTTCCTATCCAGGGTGATCATAACTCTAAACACAAAATGAAATGGGTACCTCTTGAAGACTAAACCTACACACCAACACTCTACTTTTCTGGGTAGGTAAGCATTTCTTGGACAGTGCTAAGTTACTAGAAATTCAGGAAAATGAAGATGGCAAGGATCGTCAGGTTGAAGAGTCACACTCAATGTTTTTGTGCAGATATGATTTGGGGACTCATCACATACATGTGAAATGTGTTGAAGAGAAAGAGTCAGACATAAGTTTGAAAAGAAGTGTGCCATTAACAGGTGCAGAGAAAAATGGAGTCTGCTCCCAACTCATCAGGAAACATAGCAATCACTTCTCTTGTTCCAGGATGTGCTTACACTGTTTCTCGGGGTCTTATTTAGACATTGAATTCCTGATAAGGAGGTAGAATCTGCCACTTAGAGAAATGGACACATCTGGTAAATCAGAAGCAGTATAGAATAAATATCATGAACTTAACCATGACCTTTCTGAATTGGACAATAGCTGTAATTGTTGCTCTCCTAAGTCAGCCTCACTTTGGCTTCCTGCCGTACTCCAAAATAGGCAGACAAAACCTAGAAACATGGCTTTGTATTTAGCCTCAACAAAACTATGTCATTTCAACATTAAATGTACAGTCAGACTTGTGTTTTACACAAATGACATATGACTGTTCATACCATCTACCACTAGCAGTAACTAGATGTAAAAAGCTATTCAAAGTCATCAATTGCTAAAATGCATTCAAATGAAGACCACAATGGGATTCCAATAGAAACCTAGCCATCATTGCTTTAATAATAACTGTAGTATCTGATAACACAAAATGCAAGGAAAGATCTGGAAAAGTAAGAATGGAACACACTCCAGACTCCGAGGCTACATGGAGGTTTCTTTTTTATAATTCACTTTGATTTTTATTTAATATGTAGTAGTACTTTAATTGCATGTGTATATGTGTATTTTGTGTGTGACTATTACCTACAGAGACCAAGAGAAACTGTCAGGTTACCTGGGATTGGAGTGACAGGCAGTTGTGAGTCACTGTGGAGGTGATGGTAATTACACACAGGTCTCCTGGAAGAGCACACATACTCTTAGATGCTGAGCAATCTCTTCAGCCCCTGGCAGTTTCTTATATAAGTGAACATGCAATTATCACAAAGGCTATGAATTGTGTGCCTACAAAATGAACATTTACATTTAAATCTAAACCTTGCTCATTAATGTTCATAGCAGCTTTATTTTAATTATCCTAAATTGGAATCTTCTTAGAAATCCATCAATGACTGAATTGTTAAACAAACTGTGAGCTATTTAAACATAGAGCTCTACTTAATGATAAAGAAAAAAGAAAACTAAGATGGAATAGCTTGAGCAAATCTCCATAAATTATGCTGAATAAAAATATAAACGTCAAAACAAGACAAAAATGAATTCACTTATATGTATATATACATATCACATATACATATTATAATAATAACCAAGTTAATAATAAATAAAAAGATCCCAGAATTTCAAGTAAGCATTTTCAAAGAATTCTAGTAAATTCACCTAAAATTTTAAAAATATAGTATGATATGTATATATATAGAAAAGTTGACAAAACAGTAACTCAAGCTTAAGATAAATTGAATGGACATAACTATAATACCAAAGAAGATTCAAGCTAACGAAGCTCAAGAATACAGAGAAATCTACACCCAAAGGAATGTCAATATTCTTCAATGACCCTAGACATATTTTAAGTGACTTAAAACATGCAACTGAGCCATAAGACTAAGTTTTTACCGAATGTATTGAAAACTCTAAGTCCAAATATTAACTGAATTCTGGGTTCAAGAAAGTTACAGAGATACTCAACATGCCAAAGCACCAGGCATCACAGAAATAATAATGGAGTTCTCACTGGAGAATTATACATTGAGAGAAAACCACACCATTGCAGTGATGGGTTCAAATTCCAGAAATCTAGTCACATCCATAAAATGAAAAAGCAGTGAAATTGTCCAGGAAGCAAATATTGACTATAATAAATTCAGTCAAGAAAAAATACTTTTTAAATAATGCTGGACTTTTAATAAAAAGTCATTGAAAACATGGGAAGAAGGGAAATAAGTTACCTCCATAAAACAAACACAAAATATAAATATTAAGTGATAAGGAGCATTGAGTTCTTATAGACAGAAGAGAACTTAAAAGGAGCATGTAGAAAGAGTCAACGTAAATATAAATGTAACTGTTTTATAATATCTGTGTGTTGACTTCATTTCTGTTGCTGTGAGAGAGGTACATCATGACAATATCAACATAGAGGAGAAACAATTCTTCCTACTTCAACGAACCCAATTAAGAAAATCCCTCACAGTCAGACCACAAGCCTAAGACTCCCTCCCAGTTAATTCTAGATTCTGTCACATGAAGAGTTAGACTGAAGAATCTCAAGCTGTGATGTGGCAGTTCACTAGACTGTAAACTGTGCTATATTAAAGAAGCATGGTGTAAAGTTTAGTATATGGATGTAGAAATAACATGAAAATACTATAGAACACAAAATGATACAATTTCGAAAAAATGCCATTCTAAAATTTGCAGGCAAATGAATGGATTTGGAGATCACCCTGAGTGAGGTTAACATAAGCCCAGAAAGTCATACATGGTATGTATTCACTCATAAGTGGTTTTCAGACTTAAAGCAAAGAATAACCAGGCTGCAAATCACAACCCCAGAACAACTAGGCGACAGGAGAAACTTAAGAGAGACATTCATGGATCCCCCTGGGAAAGGGGAATAGAGAAAATCTTCTGAGTAAATTGGGATTATAATAAGGAGTGTGCAAGGGGAAGTGGGAAAAAATCATGAGAATAAGATGACTGAGTGAGAGGAGCAACGGAGATGGAGAAGAAAGAAATGAATATCTTGATAGAGCAAGCCACTGTTGGGTTAGAAAGAAACCTGGTACTAAGAATCCACAAGATATCCCTGGCAAGGACTCCAAGCAATAGTGAAGAGGGTGCCTAAACAGCATTTATCTTATAACCAAATGAATGACCACCCTAATTGTCATTATAGAATTTTCATCTTGCATCTCATTGATGGAGGCAGAGCAGAGATCATAGCTAAGCACCAAGTCAAGCTGCTGATCCAACTGAAGAGAGAGAGGGAAGAGAGTGTATAAGCAAAGGGATCAGGATCATGAGGAAGAGACCCACAGAGATGGCTGATGGGAGCTATTGGGAGCTCACTGACTCTGTAATAATGGCCGAGGAACCTTCATGGAAAGGAACGAAACCCTCCGAAGGTAGATGATAGTCAAGCGGTGTGGGCAGTTTGTGGAGCCTCTTGCAGTACGATCAGAGTACATTCCTGGTGTGTGAACTGACATCTCAGAGCCCACATAAGCCAGCCTTAATATTGAGATGAGGGACTGGGACCTATCTACACTGGATATGCTGGACTGAACTGACTCATCTTGGGAGTCCTTGCCCTCCTTGGGGAAGGAATGGGAGGAGGATGAGAGAAGTTTGGGAGAGGGAAGGAGGGGAAGAGGTGGTATATATGGAAAAAACTTTAAAAATACATTTTTAAAAAAATAAAAAATAAATTGTCATAAAAATAAACAATCACGAATACATACAGAGAACAAATAATAAAGTTATATACTTAAGTGTGCCAAAAAGGTCTAAACTAGAAGATAAAAGTATTTAGTAACATTTAAATTGTATTGATTGGTAATAATACTGACTGAGAGAAGTAAAGTCAAAGCAAGTCAAAGAGGGCGATTTTCAGAGCAGTCGAAAGGATGACAAAGTCAAATACATTTAAATATGCAAATTAAGTAAATATACACATCAGTTAAAATAAAAGTAAAAGAAAGATAGAGATTCATTACAAACAAATGATAAGGTAATATAACACAATGAAACTTCAGGATGAGAAATATATTCTAAATAAATGTTAGGTATTAAGTTTTTATACAATGCTATGAGGCAATCAAGCATAAAAAGAATATTAAGAGAAATGCAGGACAACCTACAAATTTCACTGGAGATCTCTAGGAATATACATATAAAACAGACACAAAAATTAGTGAGAAGACCTGAGGGATGCTTTAGCCAATTTCGCTGCTTCCATTTATAGACTATTTCATATAAAATGTACAAAACTTTGAAGCATAATCATAACTTCACAGACAATATGCAGCACTGTAAAATAACTCTTCATACATGGAAATCAAATAAGAGGATGAGTGGTGTGTTCTCTAGCCATATTGCCATTAATTACAGATCAATAAACATAAACCTACTAACTCCTAAATATTTTAAATTTAACATGAAGAAATATGTCATAGAATAAGTAAATAAACTAGAAAAGTTTTCAAATAGAATAAAAATAAAAGTGCAAAGCATCAAGTTTGTAGGATCTTATTTGAAAGGACCTGATAAATACACACTGGGGAAAGAATAGTTTTGCAGCTGATAAGAATGCCATTGCTCTGTCTGCAGAAAAATGAAACTAGGTGAGTCATCTTCATCTGTCACAAAAATCAAACTAAATATGTATTAAAAATTGACATGTAAAACCAGGAACTGAAGCTCCTAAGGGCAAACCTGGGGGAATGTATAGAATATTGGAATCGTCATGGAACTGTTTGGATGTGTCAAAAGCAGAGGGACATCAACCAACCAAAATAGACAAGTGAGATTGCATGATATTAGTTTTTGGACACCCATCCCTAATACTGATTGGGTGGTCAAGAAGGTGAAACTAGATAGCCCAAGGAGCTAGGAGAAAACAAATATTATTGTTCTGCTAAAGGAAATGTGGCAATAAATGATTCCTAATGATATTCTGCTATACTCATAGATCAGTGCCTTGCTCGACCATTGTCAAAGATGCCTCCTCCTGCATCAGACAGGAATAAATATAGAGAACCTCAGGAAGACAGTATACAGAAAGTGAGACACATTGCAGTACTCAGCCCTAAATGAGATGTTTCTGTCAAATTCCTTCCTTCAGGCTTCAGGGAAACCTGTGAAAGAGGAGGCAGAAAAATTGTAAGAGCCAGAGGGTGTGGAGGACAGCAAGGGACCGGGCCTTTTAAACACAGCAGTACTGATGCACATATGAACTCACAGACTGTGGCAACATGCACAGGGCCTGCACAGGACTAAGCCATACGGAGTCCTGGAGCTGAGTGGGAAAGTGGATACAAGCCTACATCCCTAACCAAGAAACTCTCTCCAAATGACAGTCAGCCACAAATGAGTAATTAGTTTTCTCTAACGGGTTCTTACTGGGTATATAAACCACTCTTAAGGCCAGGCTCAGGTCACTGGTAGATGGCTAACAAAACAAACTCAAAGGAGTTCTGAAAACTTCTTTGTCTCATAATGTTTTGTCATAACTTGCCCCCTACGCTCCTTTGCATATATATGATAATTTCTAGTTTTATGTTTTTTTATGGAATTTCTGTGTGCCAACATGTGTGCCTCTAAGTTTATCTGTGTTTTTGCAATTTTTCATTGACATTTTTTCTGTTTGTTTTGTCCTATCTCCGGTGAATTTTGTTTTATATATCATTATTATTATTTTAGATTCCTGTTTGTGTTCCAATGAGAGTAAATAAAAGTGTGTGGATATGGGTGAGTGGGACAGTGGGAAGTATCTGGAAGGAGTTGGAGGAGAGTAAACTGTAACCAGAATAAGTTTATGAATACATCTAATTCCATATAAAATGAAAGGTGTTAGGCTCAAAAGTCTACAGATTATGTGAAATGGTCGAAGCAGCTACATTTACAGTGTCAGATCATGAATTGCCAGGAATTCAGGGAGAAAATGTGTGGAAAACATTAATGGATCATGGATAGTAGATTCCGAAGCAAATTAAATAGAAATAAAATTTGGAACTCTGCAGCATATTGGGATGGCTGTAGGTCACAAGGACCAATCTTATATTGGTGACAATCTAGAATAGAAATGCTGGAAGCTTCCACTACAAATAATTAATTAGGGTGGAAAATGCTAATTGCTCTGAATTGACTCCAAGGTACTTGCATGTATGTATACATATTAGGGTTTCCATTGCTGTGATTTAAAAAAAAAAAAAAAGATTAAAAAAAATGTACAAAGCAACTTGAGAAGAAAGGTGTTTATTTCAGCTTATAACTCTCAGGTCACACTCCATCACTAAAGCAAGTCAGAGAATGAACCCAAGAAAGGAACCTGAAGCAGACATGAAGGAATGTTATTTATATTCTCTATCACTTGCTTAGCCCACACAGAACCACCTACCCATGGGTGGCACAGTCCACAGTGATCTGGATCATCCCAAACCAATCACTTAAGTAGAATAACTTAAAAATAAATAATGGGAATGTTCATGAGCATGACGTGGCACATGCACGTGCACACATACACACACAAAGCCTGACAGTAGCAGCAACATAGAGCTTTCTCTGTGATTAAAACTCCATGCTGAATCAGAGTGCTTTATGTAGCTCTGACATAGAATATGAAACTTTTACCTCACAGATATTGATAATACACCAGTACCTCCCAGAGTCAAGAAAAGTAGACAGGATGGCAGACTGGGGGAGGCTTGACCAACAGATACCAATTATGGTTTTAGTGTAAAATATGCTCTGAGTTTCTGCTATATGGAATTCCAGTGTAACCATGGTATCATGGAACATGTTTTAGGAAACTATAAGGGACAACTGTGAAAATTTTGTGAAGACTGTTTGATCAGGTAAATGCATATATACTATATAACAATGGTATAATAATGGATACTTGCATGTCTACACAAAGCAATAATATATGGTAAGCTATAACAAGCTATAATTTTCTTCTTTTAGATGTATTTTTATATTTTAATCTGTGTATATGTGCATGCCTGTGTGTGTGGGTGTGTATGTGTGAATGAAGATGTGGTGGATGATGTGGTGGATTCTCTTGAGATGGAGTTATAATTGTGAATCAGCTAATATGGATGCTGAGAACCAAACTTAGGTCCTTTGCAAGAGCATTATACATTTTTAATATCAACAATGAACCATCTATCCTATTCCAAACTAGGTATAATTTTAGTGCATGGTTTACTTCTAAAGTCCCATTGTGATTACCTTGTTTATATGATGAAACCTATCAAACAATTTCTATATAAGCTCTCTTAAACATACAACATTGGAAAACATTTCAACTATTTTATGAGGTCAGAGTATATAGATTTATACATTTAATCCAAATTTAATATATTCATGAAAGTGTATAAGTATATATCTGAAGCTCTTAAAACTGTACCATTAAAATAGATGACTGTTATTTCATGGAAATTACACTTTGATATTATGGCTTACATTCTGAAGTCATCTTTGGGCATTTGGTTTTGAAAATAATCACATTAAGAGCAATATAATTCAGAAAGTTGCAAGAAGCTGGGACTTAAATTCACAGCAAGTGAGAAGAAAGTGCATTTTATTTTTTCCTGAAATTTATTCCCCACTAGGGAATAAAAAGAATTTTCATGCATTACTGGCAATGATGTAAAAAGTATACAGCCATTTTCAATAGATCTATGAGACTGTTCAAGCCATCTGCTAAGCATTAGGTAAAAGCATTATCTCAGCAAACTCCATTGCTTACAATAGCTCAGGCAGCAACGGGTGACCTCTGAAATGCCCAAACTTATTAGAAAAAAAAATGGAAGAAAAAAAGATAACCATTTTAACACTAAAGATAGATCCAAGAAATCTATTGCGGATCTCACAGAAAAACCAAATTGTCGTAAAAGTGTGGTAGAGGACTGAAAAGTTGGCTCAGTGAGTCTGAACCCTAGACTGCATAAGCATTATGACCCTGTCAGGTCTCAAAAAAACCCTGAACATATGGCTGAGGCGCTTATTTAACACATCAATACAGATGCTGGCACCCAGGTTCCCCAGCAAGTACCCATTAGAAAGTCCTGGCACCACAGCACTTCTCACCCCTGCCCCTACCCTAAACCTTCCAGACCCCGAGCCTCTCTTCCTTCCCTTCCCCAGCTTCTCTTTCCTCTATAACTCAGTCATTTTGGCCAAGCACTCTCTTGGTTTTTCTCTTGGTACTTGTGTCCTCTCTTAGTCTATTTGCCCCCTGTCCTCCTTCGTCTCTCTCTCACTACTTGCCTTCCATGGCCCAGTCTATTGTGCCATCCATATTCAGTCTGATGGGACCTCGATGCCTCTGGCTCTTTTGTCCCTCGTATCTACTATAAAAACCGTCTCCTCAATCATATCTAGGAGTGGTCATATCCTCATTTTCCTACAGATCTGAAAATGGGTCCTTAGAGATGAAAAAAAAAAAATCATCTGTGCTGAGTTCCAGCAACAACATTCAAGGAAATGCCCACTCTAGTCCAAATGGGGGAAGCACTTGGCCCCAATCTTTAAATGCCTTACCAATATTAGTCTATCTTAGCCACTATGTAATTTTGTCTTCAAGTGATTAGAATAAAACCTTATCTGAAAATCCAGAGCTGAGACTCTAAGCAGTTTATGATGTTAATTGCTTCAATTATACCATTTGGAGGTGACAGAGTAACCTTCTTCACTGTGCCCTTTGTCCTAGCTGAAGTTCCTCAGTTGGAGACAGGAGGAGGTTAACACAGGCTGCACAGACAGCTTTTTAATAAGAATTATCTTTTATCTACTGTTATCAGAGTCAAGCCAAACACCACTAGAAAAGAACAGATTATGTTAGATAGACAGGGGATTCCCCAAAGGCCCTCTTTCACATTTTTTTGAAAATCATTCCATGTATAAGACAGAGGACCTAAATAGGCATTCAGTTCTAATGTACTGAACAGGGGACCACTGTTGTTGATAAAGGTAGCAGCTATACAAGTAAGAACAAATAGCTTCTGACTGATCACATAGAAACACATAGCTGATGAGCTGATGCATATTACCTTCATCCTTGCTGTGATCAAACACCAACAAGAAGTGATATAAAGGAGAAAGAGTTTGCTTTGTCTCACTGTTTAAGAAGGGGTATGGTCCACCACGGAGTAGGATGCATTGTGGCAGGTAGGTTCATTAGGCACCAGTTACTCTGTGTCTGACTGAAGTCTGAACACAGAGGAAGCATGAAGTTGGTCAGGGTTATGAAATGTTAGGCCCATATCAAGTAATTCATTCCATCCAATGAGGCTCTACTTCCTAAAACAAGTCTACCAGCTGGAGACCAAGCATGAGCAAATGGGGACATCTCACATCCCAACCTCAACACCTGAGTAGGAAAATCCAGTAATTCACAAATGAGAGAAGGAAGTGAAAGAAAACAGCTTAGTGTTTGGATTTTGTCCTGGTTCCCTCTAAGGAGAAGGAACTCTTACAATTGATGCTGCTATAAGTGTTTTGTCTTATTCAGCAGGATGAATTGGAGTGGAGAGACAAGAGATGAGCCACATCTGGAAGAAAGCGAGCTCAAGCCAGCTACCTACTATTGTGTTGGGTAGGAATTCTAATCCATTCTCTATCTTACTTTGTCAGGCATTATTGTTTTCTGTTCCTACTGAGTAGAATATACAGAAATACTATCCATACTAGGACATCTCACTAGTGAGAGGTATTGGCCAAACCATTAATATGTTTTTCTATTTCAGCACAAGTAATTATTTAGAATATTCTAAATTGAGAATCTATCAAAAAGGTTTTGTTACTGGTCTTGTTAATAGAGTGGTAGACATAATTGTTTCCGCTATATCCTACCAAAAGAAGGCAAAAAATAGTGTGGTTATGAAAGTACCATGACTATGGTCAAATGGGTGAATTACTATTTAAAGAACTGTAATGCTAACAAATTTGGTGATTATCTCAAGGTTTTCATGAGTGGATAATTAACTATAAAGTAAAGGATAACCATATGACCATCTACAGACTCAGAGTGGCTAGGTACCAAAGAGGATCAAAGGGTAGGGGAATTATGCATCTCTCTGGGAAGGGTAAATATAGGGAATCTCCTGATTGGACTGGAGGTGAGTGGGCATGGGACTCTGAAGGTTCGAGTTGGGAGTGGGTAGAGAAATTTGACTGTAAAGGGATCCTTATGGGGCAGAAGCTTGATCCAAGGGAAACTTCAAGGAGTCTACAAGGATGGTCCCAGATAAGACTCCTGGCAGCAGTGAATGGATAGCCTTAACTGGCCATCCCCTGTGACAGACTGTCCCAGGTGTAATTGTAAAACCTTCATCCAGTGACTGATAGAGGTAGATCCAGAGTCCCATGAGCGTGGGGAGTCCTGCTGAGGAGAGGAAGGGGGAACTGTTGGAGCCAGGGTGTGGGTGTGGGGTCAGGGACATCAGAAGAAAACCCACAGGAATGAATACCCTACCCCATGGGAACTCACAGAGCCTGAACCAACAACCAAGAAGCCCGGTGGAAGTGACTTAGGCCCTCTTAATATATGTGACAGTTGTGTAGCTTTGTCTTTTTGTGGGACTCCTGTCAATAGAAGCAGTAACTGTCCTGGTTCTTTGGAACCCATTCCTCATGCTGGATTGCTCTGCCCAGTCTGAATAGAAGGGGGGAGGGGTAACTGTCTTATGTCAGTTTGATATGCTATGCTTTCCTGATGTCCAAGGGACACCTGCCCCTTTATGAGAAAATATAGAGGAGGAGTGGATTAAGAGGAAGTGGGAAAGAGGGGGGAGTGGGGGGAGAGGAGGGAGGAAAGGATGTGATCAGGATGAGAAATAAATAAATCTTTAAAAAGGAACACTACAAAAGAAATATCCACATTTATAAAAGACAATATTTCTGCTAAAAGCATGACTGATAGCTGGCAGAATAAATAGGGACAATGATACAAGCTTCATCTGTCTAACTTTTATTGTTGAGATTAGGGGTAGGGTGGGTGAGGGTGGTATTAACTGATACTGCTGATCTTAAGATACATCCTTTAAGTTGTTTCTAAATGGTCCAAATGGTTCTGTTGGCACCTGCCTCTGTTTCTATCTCTTTTTTTTATCCATTCCACATCTATCTGCCTGTTCATGTATCTCTGTATTGATCTATCTATCATCTATCATCCATCCATCCATCCATCCATCCATCCATCCATCCATTCATCTTTCTATTGTTCTACCTTGCATAAATACTTAACATAACACACATATACAACGCCTATATAATTAATTCTGTATTACTTTATCTATCCATCCATTTTTCTATTGCCCTAACACTCTCTCTCTCTCTCTCTCTCTCTCTCTCTCTCTCTCTCTCTATATATATATATATATATATATATATATATAGATAGATAGATAGATAGATAGATAGATAGATAGATAGATATATAGATAGATGATGGATAGATACACACACACACACACACACATATACACAGGTATACATACACATAGTATATAACAAATATATACAGCTCTTACATAATTAATTTTTGGAACTTAGTGGAAAAAAATACTCCTGAATTTAACAATTAAAGAATTGGAAAGAACAACATTAACAAAGAAAGAAAGACTACAGAAGCGAAATTCTCCCTTAATGTCTAAGTTCAAAAGTTTCATTTTTAAACAACATTGGAAATGCTAACACTCTGCTCATTCCAGCACTTTCCAGGCCAAGGTGATTGATGCCATACTTATAAATTATTTTCATTTAAACAGCGCCCAAGAACAAAGGCTAAATAAAATGGGTTGTAAGCAAATCTTCACACAGAGAAATCAAAGGATATGAAAAGAAGCCATGGAAACATGAAATGAAAGCGAACTAAAGACCTTTATCTTTTATTTATATTGTGCACAAATGAGAAAGCCTTGATGTGGAATGATAAATTGCTTTCAAGCATGGGAGGAGCAAAGGAAATGTTAATTAATAGCTATTATGCCTTTATATTTTTATCAGATGCAAGAAGAACATGCTATGGGAGTTTGAGTACCAATCAAAGGTACTAAATATTATAGTGATTTTGAAATCCATATATGTCATCTTAAATTTGAACTTGAGTTAATTATCATTCACATTCATTCTGAATCACCAGAGTATTAGCATGAAGATATTGTAAGGGCTGTATGGCAGGCCTTTTTCTGTGATATATCAGGTTAAACAAGGCTTAAAATCAGCAACATTTGCTTTGATTCTAGAATTCAGTGTTTTCCTTTAGTCTCACAAATGGAAGAAATGTCCCAGAAGGATTAATTATAATGTGCATAATAATTAGCCAAGGTGAAACTTAATAAGACAGGAAAACATATTATCTGGTTTCATTTGTTTATCCATTATCATTGACTGTAAAAGGCTCCCAATACTTTGGGAATGGTGGATATTTATTATATATTTTTAAAAATAATAATGCTAAATCCTAGACAGATTTAGGGGTAATTTTAATTTTAGACATTAGTTTTAATACAGTTCTGTAAAACAAACACATTTAGTTGAGTGTTGTTTTATTAAAAGGGGATCAAAACAATTCTAGATTTGTTCTACTGGCCTGGGGAAGCAGACTCAGGCCACAGCATCAGATAATGCAAGAAGACTTCCCAGTCAAAATGAGAGCTTCCTTTTTTGATGGTAAGGTGGAAAGCAGACAGTTGCTTAGGACAATCGGGTTATTCCTTTACATGAAGGTAATTCTCAGAGGTTGACCATGTGATAAATTCTCAGTCTGGAAAAACTGATAGAAAGGAGTAAAAGGGATTTACTTCCTAGAGATCAGAGCAATGTGTTAATTACAGTGAGGCCTATGGCATCTTCTCTATTGTACTCCAAGTGTTTCCTCAGTGTGCGTTACTATGGGATCCTATTTATTTTATATATTGATTCCTCCTCAGATGCCTGACAGGACTTAAATATTTAGGCATTGGATACAGCTAGTACTCAGTTAGTATCTTTGGGGATGACCATTTTAGTAGTATGGAGTAATTAGTAAGATGCTAATATTAAGTGAAAGATTTAGGTAGAGACTAATCAAGGCTCTTCTTTTAGCCAGTGGTATGTAGCAGAGATTAACAAACTCTTGAGCACAAGAAATCCAGAGAAACAGTTTCAACAAAAGTGTTTCAGACCTGGAATTTCAGAAAAAATAAAATATTTGAGAACTTCTAGAACCAGATAATGCCTGAAGGATCTCAGAGTCACAGGGGTGAAAAGGGTAAGATGCCCTGCTACTAAAGTTTTGCAGACTTTTTTTCCCTGCACACATAGAGTAGTCTCTGATATTTGTACACATCAGTATTCAATAAAGATTACTTTCTAAATTGTTTTTTATTCAAATTCTGTCCCTTGGAACACTGAAGTTGGAGAGGTTGACCCAAGCCACCTAAAAGATATGATCTTCCTTTCTGAAAGTTGTCAGGCCATGTCCACAATTCACGTTAGCTCTCTGCCCTTATGCATGGTGGTTTTGTTCATCCTGGAATAAATTCCCAGGTTGCCTCGTCTAAATAATTCAATAACAGATTCTATTACAGAAATGAAGATGGTCACTGATAGAGAAAGAATTCTGAACAAATGCTTGTGTGCATTCATCTCCATGCACACACATACAAATATATTCACCCACACATTAGGCATACATAAAAACCCATTCATATATTCATCACACACACACACACACACACACACACACACACACACACAAGTAGGAGTGTGGAGGGATGAGATGGGCATTTTATCACAGTAGACAGACGGCCTAAACAAGAAGAAGGGAGAGATGATGCTGCCAAACTGTCTCTCACTGACAGTCTGGGAAAGTCTAAAATTAACCACAGACCGAGAATACTAAGCTATTTAACTGAGAATTCTTCAGTATTAGCATTACACACAGATGCTAGATTTTGGAAAAAGCTAAGTGCCTACTTCCTCCTCTCATGTTGAATGTGTGTGTGTGTGTGTGTGTGTGTGTGTGTGTGTGTGTGTGTGTGTACATATCTATATGCATATGTATATAAATGGTAGACAGACAGATGTATGGGATATCTTCTATAGAAACATACTTCGTTGTTCCTTTAAGCAAGTCTTTCATTGTCTTCGGGACCTTGGAGGTGCTGGCCAACTGCCCAATGGATTGGCCCATGACTTTCCTCTCTGGATCAACTCAGGATTATCTACTATTGATCATTTTCCACTATTCTTTCTCGAACCCTAGGAAAGTAGCTTGTTTATTGCTAATGTAAAGTCGCTCTCTTGGTATCTGAGTATACATTTGCATCACTAAGATATGTGTGTTCCCAGACTAAATACTACTTCTAGATTAACTGTTACCTCAAGAAAATATAGTTCTTAATAGAATAAAATAAGTAGTTTGTAGATTATGGTCTAGGATAAGCTTTATTGTCCTTACCTGTAGAAACAGCTATTAACAATAATACCAATGATGTGTAGATAAAAATTGTAAAGAGATTTGCTTTAGAGAAAAGATCCTCATTTAAATGAGATGGTATAGTTACTACATTGAAGAGTCTTAATAGCCTTTCTCCAATTGATTCTGCATTTGATAATCACATATAAATAAAAAATATGGAAAATATAAATATGTAATGATCTCTAAATCTGGTTAAACAGACATTATGATGATAATTTTGAAATACATGTAACAAAATTGCTTCAATAAGTTGTCTGAGTAGTGAAATCTTCATGAAATAATCTGGTAAACTAGAGTATACTACTTCCTCTAAAGTCTGCATAGTATATAGTTTTTCTATTATATTTGGATCACCGATATGGTCACTATAATGTAACCATTCAACAAACACAATTTAGTTAGATCCTAACTGAGAACCTACTTTCTACAAGCACATTCCCTAGAGGCCACTGGCTTTAAGAATGGGAATTGGTAGGTCTGTCTTGTTCATTTGTAGCCAGAAGTTTCTGGCCTGTCTAGCCTGAGGTCCAGACCTGTAGTTCCACAGCTGCTTAGCCTCAAATAATCACACAAAGGTTTATATTAATTACAAACTGTTCAGACCATGGCTCAGGCTCATTGCCTGCTAGCTCTTATGATGTGGGAATGCCTTTCTGTATGCTGTAAATATCAATCTTTAAATAAAGGAGCTGTTTTGGGCCATGACAGGCACCATAGAAGAAGTAAGAGGAGAAATCAGAGCATAGGTAGGAGAAGTAGGGCAGAGTCAGGCAGACCTGAGCAAGCGGCACAAGGAGCAACATGTAAGGAACACAGGTGAGCCACAGGCCACGTGGCAGACAGATTAATGAGAATGGGTTGAGTTAAGATGTAAGAGCTAGCTAGCAATGTGACTGAGCCATAGGCCAAACAGCATAAAGTTAATATAAGCGTCTGAGTCATTTCTGGGGCCTGACCAGCAACAGTGGGCTACTAAGGGGTCTGGCACTGCAGGTCTGTGGGTCTGAGCCTCTGGCCGCCCGGGACCAAAAAACCCCGCTGCTACACTCTTACAACTTAACTCAAACCACTTTTATTAAGTTATGTATTGCCATATGGCTAGTGGCATACATACCTGTACTTTTATATCTTGCTCTCCGTGTGACTGCTTGCATCATCTCCATTGACTCCACCCTGCTCCATCATTTATGCTTGGAATTTCCACCAGCTTCTTAACTGCTTTGCCTTAGGCTAAAACAGTTTATTATCTAAAAGTAATTCACAGCCTACAAAAAGACATCCCATATCACTTCCCCTTTTCTGTCTAATCAAAAAGGAAGGTTTCAATTTCAACATAGTAAAATTACACATAACAAAACAGCTATTAAATAAGAATTAGTTATATCTAGTCTATTATATTTAACAAAATTAAAGAAAATACCTTATTCTTGTGAGTCCAAAGTGTCATATCAAATTTATCTTTTATTATAACTAAAAACATTTAATTATGACTATCTAATCTTCAACTTCATCAATGACCAGACAAACATATGATATCAACTGAGTAAACCGGAAGTGCATTGTAAACAACATCCAAATTCTAGAAATAAGAGAGACAACATCTTGCCGCCTGATAGTCACCCAAAGTTCCTGTATAACGTTGGGGTATCCATCTTCATCCTACAGGCCTAGAATCTCTTACAGACTTTCTAGTGAAGCAGCAAAATTGAAGGACTGTTTCACCTATCTGGAAAGTTTGTCAGTAACTTCTCCCTGTGACCTACAGTATGTCAGGCACTCTTTTTGTGTGTGTGTGAAGCAGGAACCTGAGTGTCAGCTTGCTCTGGGCAAGTTCAGAAGTCACTTTTCTATGGGTCCTGCATGTCCAGTTTATATAGCATACTGTGAAGTAGTTGAGGCAAGAAAAATCTCTTGCCCAGTTCCCACAAAGAAAGTATACATGGAGTTTCTTTTATGCACATCATTTTTATGAAGCATATTTCTGCTACCAGGAGCAGATGTGTCTCACTATCTAGAAAAGTCTAAGTTCTTAAAATATTTTAAATGCCATATTCTGTAGGTCTTTAAGTATTTGAGGATTAACTAATTAATTGAAATACATTTTTGTATATCTAAAAATCCTAACATGACTGTAAGTTTGATTATCATAGATGACTATTAATCTGTATTTCTTAATTACAGTTTTAAGTGAGTTACATAAACATGATACCTTAAACAAAAGTAGAAATATACATGAAGTATAACAAAATTAACCTTAAATTTGTATTAATAAGCCAAAATTCATACCAATGTAAAATATTTTGAGGTTAACAGCTATTATTTAAATTAAAATGGATTCAATCTATCTTTTAAAATCATTTCTATATCATATTACCTCCTTTCCCTAGAAAGAGATTGACTATTACCATTAGCCATTTATAATGAAAACAACATTTAGAAACAATATTTTGGGAACTTTGGCTTAGTTTTACACACTACTTCCTGCTTGTCGGCGGCACTGCCAGTCTTACAGAGATCTTGCAGTTGGGTCATCTTGGTTTAACTTAGCAGTTTTTACAATCAAATATATTTTCTCAGTTAGCTCATTAACAGTTAAAAATTAAAATACAACACAATAATAGACATAATCCAGACTCTTTGTGTATTTTCTATCTTTACAAGGCTTATTATATTTTTATTACTCTTTCTCTTTCTTAAAAACTTTCTCTGCCCTTTTTCATTTGTCTCCAAAGCCTATGTACATTTTATACACATTGTGACCTGTTTAGGAGTTTTCTCCATATGAATCTGGTCCTTTCTCTATGAGCATGAGGGAGCAAACAGGAAAAGAGCCATAGTGTGCCCAACCTTAAACTGGCCTGGACACACCCAGTCCACTAGGACCTCAAGGCCCAAAGGCCATAACTCTAGGTCAAGGTGATATTGCCTGATTCTCACTACATTCATATATCATAAACAACTTTTTTATTTAAAAGAAGTATTTTGCTTGTGTGTTTGTGTTTCCTCCATTTTGAGCTAAATGAAGTACTCATGAACTATGAGTGATTTATAAGCTCTGTCAGGCAACAGATGAGCTAAGTCCTGATGAGTGTTGGATATTCCCTCCTGGGTTAGGTTACTTAGTCTGGACCTGCTAAAGGCAGAAGAGATGAGAGTCTGTAGAGAAAGAGGGTTGGCTACTCAATTAATATGAGTAATTGCTTTGTAATTTTATTTGAAATTATAGTTGGGTTTGGCTTTCCTAAGGAGTGTAAGACAAAAATTAGGTAATAAAATATAACTAGCACAAACTTGGTAGAAAGACAGTACCTTTCAAATCAAGAAATGGCCTAACAAACAGCTTCCTATATTATAATGAAGGTAAATTCCATGAAATGAAATTTAGGAATAAAAACATTTGACTCTAAAAACAAAATTATAACATAAAAGTCAAATGGTGTACATTTTCTAGTATTTGAAGATTGTCTCAAAGTGTCATATATTCTACCAATGCTTGTGCTTACTTGTAAATAAGTTTTGAAGATGATCAAATAGTAGGACCTTACTAAAATAGACAAGTGAACAGGATTTCTTAGGACAAAATATTATGTTTGCAACAGCAATGTTTGCTTCTCATAATGAGGAATTTCTGTTTTCCAATTCTCACCAACTTCTACACAAAGACATATATTATAACATTGCCAAACATTAGAGAAAGAAAATAAAAATAATGAGAGAATTCCAAGAATTCTCATTAGGACAGATGAAGTACATGCATCATTTGTCTACCATTGCATGGAATTCATTTTATGTGAATAGAAGGAATTTGTTTCCTAGATACCACAGATAGGTTACACTCACAGCTGTTGTGACAGTATGCAAAAGACCAATATAAATTCTTTAAAAGCCTAGTTGACTCATGCTAGCGTAGAATCAAAGTAACTTTAATGACTTTTCATTTCATTGTTCTTACAGTTATTTATTCATTGATTGTGAGTTTGTATTTGTGTGTGTATGTAGAATGTGCCTGAATTTTCATGAACATGCCACAGAAACATATGGATGTCATAGGACAACTTGCAGGAGCCAGGATTCTGGGGACTAGACTCAGTTTCTGGTGCACAGAAACAAACACCTTTACTTGCAGAGTTACATGACAAGTTACCTGACATTAAGGCTTTTTCTAAGCTTTCTTAACCCAAATTTCTCCATGTGAGAAGTTCAAGGTAGGTATTAAGTCAAGGTTCAGAATAATGTCAATTACTTCACCATTGACTTTAGATCTATCCAACAAACCATACTCATGTGCACACTTGGGAAAGGACGTCTGAGGTCCCACTCTGTCCTTTACCATTCTGTGACTGCTGTGTTTATAAGGACTTCCCAAGGAATTCACTCTAGTCTCCTAACATTAAAGACAAAGAACTCTGTTCTTCTTGCCTGCTTCAACTATTAGCTTTTCAGAATTTGGTCTTCTATGCAATAGTCCTATATTTCATTCCTAAAGTGGTCTTCAGAGAAAAGATGTGTCAACCACACAGTGCACAGCATTACTCAGAGTAAATTTGAAAGCAGAAATTGACTTTCACTACACCATTAAAGTTCACTCTATTAATAGGTATCTTTGGCAGTAGGGATATTTTCAAACTATTAATTCACACTATCTAATGAGTTTCCTACTTAAGACACATGCTGTTTACCCACCCCATAATTAGATCAAATTCTTACTATTAAAGTCATCTTGTATACATTATTTAAGAGTAAGGCTTCAAATCAGAAATTCATTGCCTAATTAGCTTTTACTAGAGCTATATATATCCTGTAAGCTTAATGTATATCTCTTCTTTTTCTTTCTAAACTTTTGCTACTTTAAAACTTCCATCAAATTTGTATTCCACACATGAGAATTTAAGAAAATTAAAAAGCAAGAGATTCCCATGATCCATGGAATTGATCAGCATGGAAAATATCCTTAAAGTACAACAGTTACACCCATGTGTTGTAATATACCCAACAGCTATCTAATTGGTCCACTCAACAGAAGTAAAATAATGTCTTTTATTAGAAACTTCACTAACTAACCAGGTTTGTGAGATAATACACCTTAGAAGAAAATCTACTGTTTTTTTTTTTTTTTTTTTTTTTTTTTTGCTAGACAAGCATAATTCCTAAACAAACTGTCATTTATCCTGAGACCAACTGGTAAATGTAGCTTCCATCCCTCACCAAAGAAATTTCTCTAAAGAAAATGTATGCAATTGCAGAAATCACAACTGGACACAATATAGAAATCTGCATATACTAGGGATTGTTGGACCAATGAATATACCTGCAACACAACTCCTGAACCAATGACTCAGGGAACACCATGAAAGAAGAGAAAGACTGTAAGAGGCATAAGATTATGAAACTTTCTGAGACTGTGTCTTTTAGAAATGGCTGCCTAAACAAGAACAATGGCACTATCAATAGACATGGTAACTCAAATGGAGTGAAATGTCATGAGTTTCAAACGCTAGATAAAGAACAACAGGCATTGAATGATTATTGAGAGAATGAGCCTATTTCAGGATGATATCCATAACTTATTATTCAATAAACATAACCAATACTAAAATCACATATACATAAACAATGAACACAGAAAATTATATTTGTATTTTTGTGCCTATATAGGCATGTACAGGAGGCCATCTATTTGGGAGGGTATTACATTAATATTCACTTGCAATATATCGTATAAAGGATTAATATTTATTGAGGGGCATATTACACTCACGATACAAATTGAACCTAAGACAGTTCTTGGGGAGAAGAATGATCCCATGCTGGGCTGCTGATCTACCTCCCAGAACACAAGAACCACACCAGGGCTGGAACTTGGTGTCCCCAGCTCCCAATTGATTCTGATCATGTCCCATAGGGGTACTTCCTGATTCTCAGGAGCTACCAAGGCTCCCTAAATAATGCCTGAATCCCATGACATCTCCCCCTTTCATCTAACTAAGAATGTTATAAACTAAATGTAAGACTATATACAATAGGAATCATTATAAGGTAATGTCTGGGGGAGGGGAAGGCAAAATATAAGCAAGGTCAAACTACAACTATCTGTTACAATGTGGTTTCTTGGTCCTGGGCAGCCAGAGGCCCAGACCCACAGACCTGCAACCCCAGACCCCTTAGCCGCCTGCTGCTGCTGCTCAGGCCCCAAAATGACTCAGACACTTATATTAAGTTTATGCTGTTTGGCCTATGGCTCAGGAACATTGCTAGCTTCCTCTTACATCGTAACTCAACCCATTCTCATTAATCTGTCTGCCATGTGGCCCGTGGCTCACCTGTGTTCCTTACATGTTGCTCATTTGGGCTTATGGCTCCATCTCTCTCTGACTCCGCCCTGCTCCTCCTACCTATTCTGATTCCTTCTCCTACTTTTTCTATGGTGCCTGTCATGGGCCAAAACAGCTCCTTTATTTAAAGATTGCTATTCACAGCATACAGAAAGGCATTCCCACATTACTTACCCCGTTCTGTCTAATAAAAAAGGAAGGCTTCAATTTTAACAAAGCAAAATTACATATAACAAAACAGCTATCAAGCAATAATTATAGTTACAACATGTAGTCCATTTGTATTTAGCAAACCTAAAGAAAATACTCTTTCAACCTTATCCTTATGAATCTAAAGTTTCATATATACCTTAAAATAACCAAGAAAAACTATACCTATGACTATCTAATCTTTAACTACATCAAAGACCACAGAAGGATATATTTACCTAAGTAAACCGGAAGTGCAAGCAACTTCCAAAATCCAGAAATGACAGAGATGACACCTATCTGCCTGGACAGTCACCCAAAGTTCCTTTATAAAGTTGGCGCATCCATCTTCAGCCTACAGGCCCAAAGTCTCTTTTCCCACATCAACTAACAAACATCAAATATAAGGAATATCCTAAATGTCTAGAATATTGGTAAGTGGAAATATACAGGGATTACTTCAAAGCTGTTAATCTTGAACAATAAGAATACAAATCCTGAATGCTCTTTGCTAAGAGATGAGATGGTAGTAACATTAAATGTCTAATCTTCAACTCCATAAAGATCTGAGAAGGAAAACATATTACCAGAAAGTTGGAAGCACAAGAGAGTAGCTTCCACGATTTAGGAGGAGACAGCAACAGTCAGTTACCTGGACAGTCATTCATAGCTTTTCTGCATAGTAGGAACATCCGCCATTTTGGCTACAGACCTATGATATCTGAGAGATCTCTTCAAAAGCCGGGCATTTTTTGAGAAACCATCTTATCCTGTCCAGGCAGGTTTTGGTAGGCTCTGTCCTTCATCTGTTCATCCAGGTTGGACAGCATGCATGCTGACAACAATCGAGGTAAGGGCAGTTCTTTGCCCAACAGGCATTGTTCATCAAGGAAGACAAACTCCTAGTGCAGCGTCTTTGATGTCCAACACCATCTCAGGAGAACAGTAATGCCAGGAGTTTACATGTCTCTCATGGTCGAATTCTGAATAACACGTTAAATTCCATATACTTCAGGCCTATGAAGTAGTTGAAGACTCCTGTCTATCTGATATATTCTAGCACATATCTGGGAAACCTAAATAACATGACTATTACATGACAAACTTAAGTAATGGTAATCTGCAATTTTATTTAGGATATTGCTTTTGCACAACCTGAATGGATGGTGACTCTTTTTTTATATTGCCTTAAAATATTGTTCTCAAAAATATAACTGAGTCTCTTTTTAAAATCTGAGCATGAAGGGATTATAATCTGGGCATTCCATTGTTGTAGAAGGACACAACCTCATAGATTCATTGCAATATTAGTCATATATGGCTTCAACTTTCCTCTCTGTCCTTCTAGTCCTATGCATTCAGGCCATCTTACACTCTGTTTCACCTGAGATATGGTTTCAATACCTAGAAATTGAACATCCACCATCTTGGATGCCATGATTGTGGGGTTATGAAACATTGGCTCCCATGTTGACTAATCCTTGGATATAAAATTATCTGTTCATATTTTTAATTTTGATCTTTATTTATGGAAGTCTGTCAGAATATTCATTTTGGGTTTTTTTTCTAGGACATTTTGATTCCTCCCTTAAAGTCTGTCTATTTTCCAATGCTCTACAGTTCTCTACATTAGGCATTGGATATTCTTCTTGTCCTGAGGAGGCTGTTCCTCCACTGTGACTAGATATGATTGAACACTCCTTCAATTTGAGGTTTGATTTTTGGGGCCCTCTTGAAGGAAGCCCCAAGAGGCATTTCCCAACGGTAAAGATTATACTTGTTTGTCTCTTGTAGATCTACACTCATTAGTCCAATGTCTGCCTTTACCATATCTTCTGCATAACCCAGAAGGTATGACCTTCTGTTTGAAACATTACTAGGAGGGATAGTATTCCTAGAAATGTCTTGCATACAATTTTTTATATGGGCTGGTTTGCCACAATTTAAGCCATTGATACCTTGATTCCTTACCCTAACATTAGCAATAGCTTGGCCTATCCAATTCTCTTTGTCACAATGGAGAGATTCAGCATTGATTGCATACTGAATCCATTCTTCTATGGGCACAGATCTGATCTTTGGTGCCATAAGCATTCTCTTACATCCCATATTAGCATGGTCAAAAGCAAAAAAAGAAGTATTAATTGCTTCCTAACTTCCAGATCTGATATATACAGCCTTGACCAACCTCTGCAGAAAGTCAGTATAAGATTCTTTGAAGTTTTGCCTGACCTTGGCATATGACTCAGTTTCTGCCCTGAGTCTAATATCTTTTCCCAAGCATTCAATGCACCAGTATGACACAGCAGCAATGTATGTTCATTGTAAGCAGTCTGATCCCTCACATCAGCAAATGAGCCTTCACTAAATATTTGGTCTTGAGAAATGCAAAAGCCCCTGATTTTTCCCTGAAGCTCCATGGCCCTAGCCTCTTCTCTAAGCCAATTTCTCCATTGTAAATGTTGGCTATATTCTAACACAGCAGCTTGTTAACTGCATTTAATCATTAGGAGCTATTCTATTTTTTGTTGACTATGCATTTATAATTCATTTTACATAAGTGAAATGGATTCCATGATGTCTTTTATATCTCTTAAATAGATTGGCTCATAATTGTATTCCATGAATTCTGGAAGTTCTTCATATGAGTTATTCTTTTGTTGAATCATAACCAGAAATAACACCATTGGAGAAGGGGTATCCCTTTCATGTTCACTGCTTTAGGCAGAACCTCCTCATCACCATAATATTTCATAGAAGGCTGTGCTGAATTGTTCTGGGTTGGCAGTGTCTAAATATCCTTCTCTATTATTGCAATACATTCCTCCCATTCCTGAAGTTTAGAAACCATCATTTTTTTCTAGGATCTGAGTGTCTTGAATAGCTAGTCTTTTTAATGATATCATGGAATCAGCAATTTTCTTATTCTCATCATTGAAATAAAGTCTACACTTCTCTTGCATGGTCTTAATAATTATGTCCAAGGAGGAAATTCTAGCTGAAAGTTTGTCATAACCAATTTTCAGAAAATTAACTTTGCCTGCCAATTTAGATAGCAATTGCTCATTCCTAGACTTCAAATCATGCTAATTATAATCAAATATTTAGAATGGGTATCAGGTCTTTTTTGAAATACAAATATAGAATCAAGCCAAAAAGTAACAGGACTGAAGGACTAAAGGCCTCAAAAATATACTCATTCAAGACAATCTTAATCATAATGTTGGTTCCGTGAGTGAGATCAGACACATAGTACCAGTGCCACACTAGGGTTCATTCAGGAAAGTTGCCAAGAAAATACAAAGGCAGAGGAGCAGAAGAAAAAAAGAGAGAAAATTTCACATGGTATCTCCTTTTTAGAGAATGGGTGAGCATGGATTTACATAGCCATGCCTAGGGGTGTTCCCTCCATACATGGCATGTTCTGTCAGCACCATGTTGGGTTTACCACATGGCCACTACATGCCAAGAACCCTTACATCTCACCTTTATGTTTATTATAAAAAGAAATCGAGGTTTATGTAGGGTGGACAGGGGGAAATGGATTGGGCCCGAACAACGATATCTTAAGGTTGCTTCTAGCTGTCTTAAGAGTGAAGTTTGTCTTTTTGGGAAATGTAAGCTATATCTTCTGGTGGGTGGTCTACTGGATTTTACAGCTCATTTCCTGCAGTCCAGGTGAGTTTAAGGCATGGAATGATGAATTCTCATTTTCTAGAGCTAGACAAATCTATGAGTTAGTAAAATGTAATGTTTTATTTCAAAATATATATTTTAATAATTTAATATTTTCACTATAATCTAAGAATTTTTTTCTCACAGAAATCTAAGGGACAATGTTCTAATTCACAGAAAAAAAAACCCAGACTGGCAGGTTCAGTGACAATGTGCATTCCCAGAATATAGGAAGACATTGGTTTAATCTCCACCAAGGAAGAAAAATCTTACTACAAGCTTCTTATAATATTATAGGAAATAAAACACTACATTTATTCCAATTCAGTTTAAGGAATAAGGATCACTAAAAAGAATAACAAGCATGTTTGGCAAAACATAAAGGAATTGGTGTGTGTGTGTGTGTGTGTGTGTGTGTGTGTGTGTGTGTGTGTGTGTGCATGGGTGTGGGTGTAAATTATGTCACTTGAAGTAACAATGCTCCCTCACAAGGACTATGGGATTATCAAAAAACAGTACCATGCATGAGAAATCTGCTTCTGAAATAGTTGGTTAGGGTAGTTCAATGACTCTCAGTTTAGATTACTGATGTAGCCCTTGGTTACTTCCCAAATGCTGAAGCTGAGGTGCAACTGCTGAGGACAGTGCACACTTAGGATATAAAATTCACATCTATTGATTGGATCTACCCTGAAAGCTTCCTTCCTGCTGCCAAGATTCCTTGCTACAAAAAAGTACTCCACGAGCTGCCAGGGAGAGAAGCTATAAAAACACTACCCAGTTGCAACACCTATGAACTACAGCACTTCCTAAAATGATGAAATGCCTGTGAAGCTGCAATAAGTGGAACTCACACAACAGTGGTAGCCAATAGTTACCTATCTAATTGGACTTCAGGCCCCTCAAATAGAAAGGAAATCATGCCTGCACTAGAACCCTTGCCAACTTCAGGACTAGAAAGACCTTGAACCTACTACCAATACTTTACGAGATGAGAATAATTCCTTATTATATTGTAAATAATATCCTTATAGTCATAGACACATGTAGTTATCATCTCCATCTATGAAGACTTTCTTTACAGAAAATAGAGACCAACACAGAAAAACAAAACCAAATACAATGCACAGATCAATGGGGCATGCAGTGTCAAGTAACAGTGGCTTCATCTACATTAAAACTCCTGCATCTATGACTCAGGGAACATTGCAGAAGAAGGCCTGGAAAGACAGTATGAGTCAAAATACCAGGAAGTCTCCCATGAAACAATCTTTTCTAGGAATAGTTGAAGCGATGGCAATATCAATAAGCAGGCTAACGGAAGAGGAGGATTTCAAGGAATCATAACATTAGACTGGAAATTGTGGACCATTAATGACTGTTTAGTTTCTCCTAGGAATGACACCCCCTTACCAGTTGTACAATGCAGAGTGCTCAGCCCTGAAGCCATATATACACAAACAACAAATCAGACTGAGCAAGTTTAATTTATACATTTCTACAAACATAAGCATATATATGTAACTATAATAATCAAAGAAAAGAAAACTTATCAGTTTGGGGGCGTTACTAGCTTAAAGGAGGAAAGGGAAAGAAGAAATCAATATCAATTTTAATTAAAATGTGTTAAAAGAGAATTATTCAAGGACTAGCCATATAGGCTACCACCAATAGATCACCTCTGTGCAGCATTCAACTTTTCTACACAGTCAGACCTCCCACTACTTTTCCAGGGTCTATCCTAGTAATTCTTCTTACTTACTCATATAGCACTTTCTCCCTAACCTGCCAGATCTAGCTACGTCACTGTCCTGGCTTAGGATGAGTCCTGCTATTACCTGACTGTATCAAAATCTAGCCCTAGGATTCCACCAATACTCACCCTAACTGACATCACTCAAAAGTCCCTTATGCCCAATCTAACCTATTCACTCAGCCAGATTTCCCAACATTCTTCACAAGGGACTAGCCAAGTGAGGTTCTCTGACCCTCTTCATGTATTTACGATCCACAGTCCACTAGATCTATGCCTAGACCCATATTCAATGTCTCAGCCTGGCCTGGCCTCCTTTGCCTACACTGAGACCAATCCCCAGGCTTGTGGCAGCATTCCACAATTCACAATCCCTTCCCATACCACATTCAACCTTTCTACACAGCTAGAAAATGTCTCCAAATGAAAGAAAGAAAGACCAAATACAGATACAAGAAGCACACAGAACATCAAATAGACAAGACCAAAGAATAAAATCCCCACAGTATATCACAGTTAAAACATTAAGTATACATAGCAAAGAAAGTGTAAGAAAAGGGGGAAACACAGAAAGTCACATGTAAAGGAAAATTTATCAGAATAACAGAGACTATGGAGCAATGCATTTCAAATCCTGAAAGACTATAGCCAGCCTAGTCTAATTCTCTAGCAAAACTGTCATAATTAAAGTAGAAAAAAATTCATAATATAAACAGCCTAAGACTTAGATCCAACAAACCAAATCTAAAGAAAAATATATGAAGAAATATTTTGGGCTGAAGAGAGGAATAAGAATAATATAGATATTATGAAAAACAATGAAATCATAATTATTAAAACAGAAAATACTACCAAGAACCAAAACAATATCAAAACAAGAGCTCAATGACCAAAATAAATACAAGCATTTAAAAAACAACTTTGAATATTAATGCCTCAAGTTTTCAATCAAAAGACACACACAGGCTGACTGGTCAAAAAAAAATCTATCTGTTTGGTGTTTTGTTGTTGTTGTTTGTATTTTACAAGAAACACATGTTGTTTTAAAGATACTTACCACCTTAGAGTAGAGGAATGGACAAAAGTACTCAAATCACATGGGACCAGAAAGCAAGTATTTTTATCCTAATATCTGACTTCAAACTAAAAATAATCAGAAGATATAAAGAGATGTATGTTCTAAACAAGGCAACAGAAAAGCAAGAAGACATTCATGCCTGAAATGCACCAAACCCCGGAGTGCCAAAATTCATTAAAAAAAAATATATACTACAGGATTTAGGTACAGATTAACATCAAGTCATTATAGTAGGAGAGTTTAATACCTCATTTTCTATAATAAACAGGCCATCTGGACAAAAACTAAATAAAAACATTAAAATTACTTGACATCACATATAAACTATTTGTAATAGACATGTACATGGTATTTAACCCAAACCTAGAGGATATACATTCTACTAAGAAGCCTAATGAAACTTTTTTATGTAGATTTCATCCTGGCACACAAAACAAATTTAAAAGAATTAAATTATCACCTTGTGTTCTAACCGATCAAACCACAATAAAACTTAAAATTGACTGCAAGTAAATCTCTATTTACTAATTCTCTAAATACACAAATTCATGGTAATTAAACAATGCATCACTGGATGATGCATTACCAATTCAGTATGATTAGTAAAGAACCTCATCCCAAAATACTTCATGTGAGTTAAACATAATTTGGAGTGATGACATAGGATGAGTTAATTTTAAGATAGAGGCATTATAATGCCTATCAAAGCTTTGGAAAGCAAAAGTGCACTTGTTAACTCAAATGATATAGATGGTTCTAGAAAATCTAAATGAAAACAGAAGCAAGAGCAGAAATTGGCACAGAAGAAAAATACCCTTGTAATGTAAGCTGCCATGGAGGAAATGGAGGATCACAAAGTAATACTCAATCTAGTGAGTCCAACTGGGGGCAACAATGGAAGACCAAACAATCACCTTGTTTTTCTCAGGAATTAAGGTGAACTGGGGCATGAGAGAGGCCAACTGGAAAAGGTACAAATGACTAGATACTACTTATACTTTACTACTTGTAAGTAAACAGAATCCACCCTAGACAGGACATCCATGAGGGTTCCACCATTGTTAATGAATTCCTGGGTCAAAACTCAAATGGGGGCAACATTGCCAATTCAAGTGTTTGTGTGTTGAGACAATTTTGAATAGTCATGTGAAAATCAGGTGACAAATGACAATACAAGTAGTGTACTGTTTAACCACCTAGCTCAGGGCTCCATCCAGCTGATCCTCCAGTGTGATTTTATTCAATGGTAGTTTTATTCTTGAGTGCTTTGGAACACTGTGGGAAATATGAACCAAGAAGTGTACAAAAATGAATCTCTGATTTGAGTTTGAATTGTTATTCAAATTCATATGAATTGTTCATTCATGACTGGATTTTAGATGTCTACTTGCCATTGTGTAACTCCCTGCATCATTTTTCTCTACAGTGATCTGAATGACATTTTCATCTCATTCAACAATTTTATACAAAGTAAAGACTGTTGACACTGGTATTAATAGAGTATGTGGACTTTTAATATATTGAGGCCTTTAAAAGTATTGCACTCTTGATATTAAATTAAATGTACATTGAGAAAGTAATTCTTTAAGTTCATCTTGTAGATAACATCAGAGATTATAAGAATTAAAATTTCTCCAAATTTGTATGACTTATTTTTACCACCGCCCCATACTGTGTTAATCTATGTGTTTGATCATGGCAGAATGATGGAAGAATTCCAGCATAAACAATTTGAGTTTTGTTAGTGAAAAGACATTTCTAAAATGTAGGCTTTAGATATTTCCAGATACATAGTAACAAAGCTATAGAAGGAACATGAACCATAAGAAGTGTGCAGTCTACATGAAAGTGTGTGTGCTCATGGCTAACTCTATGATGGTATGGTAGATGTACCCCAATGCATCTTTTACAGATTCTACTTGTTAACCTAACCATTCTGTTCAGTTCCCTGGGGTACTGCAGTAAAGCTACTCAGAGCTACTTATAGGAAAACAGTTAATAACTTATTTGCAATTCAGAGATAAGTTTCAGTACACACAGAGTACAAACAGACCAATGAGAATAAAATGAGACTCTATAAAACCTGCCATTATTGGCTCTACTAATTCACAGAACACCCCTAACAAATTGAATAAACATGGAACACAGAGGCCAATATAAGAAACATCTCAGAGATCACACAGTTGGTGACAAACAATCTTGAAGATTGAATCTGGGAATTAAGTCCCTAATCCTTTTGTGTGACATTACCTCTTATATAACCATGTACATAAGGTGAATAATGGATGTAGGAAACTGAATAAATCTGTTTCCGGTAATAAACGAAAACAAAAGTAAGAACCAACTAGTCAAAATGTCTATCCCCTTGACCATGTCAAATTTAACTCTAAATGTATGTGCTGCGTGTTTTCACTGTCACAACTGTAGTTTCTCCCTTCCTGTTCTAATTTCCTCAGAAAACATGTTAGACACAGTATTACTATCAATGACAATTGTCAAGTGTCATCCTTTGAAGCAGGGGTTGTGACATCCTACCACTAAGCACAATGGAGGTAGCGAAGGGGATGAAGACATCTGGGTCAGTGTGGACTGCAGAGTGAGACCCTGTCTCAGAAACCAACATGAACCCAGAATAAATTAAATAACAAAGAAACTTATCTTTTACCAGAAATGACACATGCATTCTCCTAGGGAGCTTACCACAATAGATTCTTGTCTCCCTATTGACATTCATGTCACAGCAAAACTGACAGTTTTGGTCTTTGTGACAGATAAACTGGGGCAGACCTAGTACACTGTGATAAAGCTAGAAATGAACACAGTAACTCTTACATAAGATGCACGCTTTTACTGCTTAATCTCTCCATGTTAAAATTGAAAATAGATTGTTCTTTAATACAATTCATTTTGACCAGTTTCTTCTCTCTTCACCCTTCCCAGACACTCCTTCACCCAGATCTCACTATGCCCAGATCCACCCTCCTCTGTATCCTCTTCAGAAAAAAGCAGGCCTCTAAGGGATGACAGCCAGAGGACAAAGAAAGATAAGATAGCACAAGGTAAAATCCCTTACATCAAGACTGGACAAGGCAACCCAATAGGAGGAAGAGTCCCCAAAGTGCAGACAAGAGTCAACAGATAATACCTTCTCCCACTGTTAGTACTACCACAGAAACACTAAGCTAACAACCAGACCACTATGCAGAGGACCTAGTGCAGATCAATGCAATCCCCATGCTTGCTGCTTTAGTCTCTTTGAGCCCCTGTGAGCCCAGCTTAGCTAATACTGAGGGCTATGTTCTCCTAGTGTCCTCTATCCCCTTGACTCCTACATTCTTTCCTCCTCCTCTTCCAGGGAGATCCCTAAATTCTAAGGGGCTGGACCCGATGGAGGCCTCAAGTTTGGACTCTGTATCTCTGAATAATGGACTCTGTATCTCTGAATAATGTCTGGCTGTGAGTCTTTATCTTCAAGGATATACTTCTGAAAACAACTAAGGCTCCTTACTCGGAAATTCCATGTATATGTATCAGATCTTAAAATTGTATTTGTTATTATTATAGATGGGTATCAGGGTATTAATGCCTAGAAGACAAAGATTAGGAAATAAAGTGTGTGACATAACAGTGCCCGTGGTAATAGTCAGTATAGAACCAAGGTCATGATGGGTCACATTATCTGTGAGATACTTTGTTGAGCAACATTAAACACCTGCACAGCTAATTCACACGTGTCCTCTGTTTCCACAGATAGAAAGTTCAGTAAGAGTGCCACACAGATCTATAATCATTTTATCTAGCAAATGAAAAGAAAAATTTGAAATTACTTTAGTTGCTACTACATACATCCTGGCCAGGTGAGATGAAACATACATAATTCTGTTTCTCAGCTAGATTTGTGAACTTTTATAAAAATAATTATTTTCAAATAAATATTTTCTCAGAAATGGGATCCTTGTACATCCATAATTTAGCGGTGATGCATGCCCTTAGAATCTGGATTATGTGAGAAAACTACTGTCTCCTTTGAGGACCAAGTCATGTCTGGATGACATCCACCTCTAATTTTTCCAGACTTCTGAAAACTTCAGCGATGTCTACAACTGTGGCTATGGCAAATGTTAATGCTGCACTTCTAGGAATCTATATTTACCGTTGTATCTGCCTTCTGTTTTGTTTTTTTTAAGCTGGGTATATTTTACTGCTATCATTAGAGATTATGAAATGCATTCCCAGTTTTAGTTGTGAAAAGTTGTATAGCAGACTTAATCTTAATTATTATAAACCTTGCAGCCACATAGTCCATGCTATGTATAAGCCCCAAATCCTGGATTACCAGTTTAATGGTAAGACTAGATATTCACACATGCTCCAACTGATGAGCACATGTGTTTTGCCAATGCCATCAACCTTCTCTCCAAGAACATTGCTAGATGTGTCTTTCCTGTCTCATTTTGGCATATCTCATACTTGCTTGAAAGAATGGAAACTGAGTGTGACCTTTTTTGCACTTTAGGATACTTTTGATAGATCTCTCAAACATATATTGAAGTCTCTAGCCTGATGTTTGGAGAGGTATCTAACTACACTGCTTATGCAAAACACCATAGAGAATGCATTCAAATAGATGCCCATTACCATGGAAACACTTAAGTCATATGAAGAATAATTCAGTGTCCTGAGAAATGCATACACATACATCTGAGAATTGCTGTTGCTTAATTAGTGTTTTTATCACTTCTATCTGCTCACAAGACTAAAAGTTCCATGAGGGCAAACATTTCAATCCCCATTTTACAAAAGCATATGGCCTATATTTCCTAGGAAAGTAATCACTGCACAAAAATGCAATAGCTATTTTTTGAATGCGTATTTGTTAGGGAAACAGTGAAAGCTTAGCTGTAATGCCTTGAGTTGATGTTTGATATTATTTTCTTTTTAACCAGATCATAAAGATTTCTTTCTTGACTACGTCATCTACAGCTATTACAAACCGCATAATGGATTAAAGCATATACACACACATATGTACTCATGCCTGTCACTTAAAAACTTATGTGAACATGTCTGTTAGAACATGTTAGGCAGTGACAAACTAAGCCTCATGTCTCTGTCTTTCAGGTTATTCATGTGACCCAGCAACAGTCTACACATGGTCATGTCCTTGGATTCTTCTGAAAAGTTGTCATGCTTTCCTAATACAGTTGCTTGAGATTAAATCAGAAAGCGTAAGATGTATTTCATGGACATAAAGAGGATCTAGCATTTCATAAAATGTCTGTAAATGGCAATTCTTGTAAGCAATATCCACATCAACAGGTTATCAAATATTTTCTATTTCAAAAGTTTTTCCCCCATATGTATCACTGGTCCCCTTCTGTTCCCTCCCAGTCATTCATTAGCCTCTCTCACCCCATACCCCATCTCTCCCCCCAAGGAGGGTAAGGAGTCCCAAGGTGGGTCAGTTCAGTCTGGAATATCCAGCTAACGTAGGTCTGAGTTCCTCCTCGCAGTATTAAGGCTGGGTTAGGTGTTTCTCTGTAGGGAATGGGCTCCAAGATGCCAGTTCATGCACCAGGAACATACGCTGATTCTACTGCAAGAGGCTTCACAAACTGCAGACACCATTTGACAGTCATCTACCCTTTGTGGGTTTAGTTCCCTTCCCTGCAGGTCCCTCAGTAGTTGTTTCTGATTCAGTGAGCTCCCAATAGCTCTGGTCAGCCATCTCGGTGGGTCTCTTCCTCATGATCCTGATCCCTTTGCGCATCTGCTCTCTCCTCTCTCTCTTCAGCTGGACCAGCAGCTCGACCTGGTACTTAGCTATGGATTTCTGCTTCTGCCTCTATCTATTGCTGGATGAAGGTTCCATAATGACAATTAGTGTGGTCATTCATTTGATTATAGGGGAAGTCTTCTTTATGTACCCTCTCCACTATTGCTCAGAGATGTAGCCAGGGACATCTTGTGGGGTCTTGGAGGTTTCCTTAGCACCAGGCTTCTTCTATTTCTTTGTCCTTGTTTCTCCTTTTACTCAACCATCTCCTTCCTTCACTCTTGATTTGTTCCAACCTCCCCTTTCTTGCTCCCCATTATGATCCCAATTTACTCAGGAGATCTTCTTTATTTTCCCTTCTAGGAGAATCCCTGGATGTCTCTTTCTTAAGTTCCTTCTGTTACCAAGCTGTTCAGGGGTTGTGGTTTTCAACCTGGATATTCTTTGCTTTATGTCTAAAATCCACTTACGATTGAGTACATACCATGTCTGTCTTTCTGGGCCTGCATTACCTCACTCGGGATGACACTCTCTAAATCCATCTATTTGCCTGCAAATTTTAGGATGTCATTGTTTGTTTTTTGTTTTCTTTTTTTACTGCTGAGTAGTACTCCATTGTGTGAATGTACCACAATTTGTTTTATCAAATATTTTATGGTTAGGCTGAATAATAAATTTCATCTTAAGAATCTAGGCCTCCATGTAAGAAAGAGTGTAGGAAGGCTGTGTCCAATAAGTAGGCCATTGGTGGGCTTTGGCAATATAGATATAGGTTTGGTGGTGTTGATATGATGCTGCATTTTATTAATATTCAGACCATTCCTTTGTTCTGGGCACTATTCTCTGCCACAAGCTAACATTTCTTCTCTCTACCCTGCCCTTGAATTAAAATTTCCTAATAGGATGAAAAATTCCTGACTCATTGTATTGTTTTGGTTTGCTGCTTATATTTCTATTGAATATAGACAGGTGGGTATACATCTGCAAAATTCTTACCTTTAAAAGTATTTATATTAAAATTATATATTAACATCTTTTCTCTGGGCATGATTTTATAACATAGCCTGGCTGTGAAATTAGTGGCTCAGTGCAAACATTTGATGGTATCATAAAGTTCATAAATGTGGGTACAGCTGTTTTGTCTCTAATTTCATATGTGAATAGGCAACAGTTATGAGGTTTTACACATAGAAGACAGGTTTAAAAGACACAAATTATAGTAGTGTTATTTGTGCAGTGTTATCAAAATCATTTGTTGTGGGAAACCCTAAAATGCAAAATATTAGAAAGTATTAAATCTATCTTTCATTAATCCCAAGGGCTGATTAATCCATAAGATTAAATAACTTATACTGTGATTCAGCCATAAGATTCAAAGGATTATAATTAAAGACCAAAATAATCTGCATCCAAAAATCAACATTTTCTTACTCTTAAATTTAATCATAGTTTCTGTTAGGGATGATGTGAATAGGAAATATTCCCCCCAGGTTGGCATATTTGAGAATTTCATTCAAGGCTAGTGATACTAGTGGTGCTATTTTGAGTCCTTGGTAGTTTGGGAGGTGGAGCCTAGTTTGATGAAGTATATCACCAGAGGCAGAATACACACACACACACACACACACACACACACACACACACACACACACACACACACACACACTTCCTGTTTTTGTTCTGCCTCCTCACTCTGGATGCAATATGACCAGTTACCTCCTACTGTCATAACTCTGAGGCTTTTTTACCAGCATGCTCTTCCCACCATGACAGAATATATGCAGAACTATGATCCAGAATATAACCACCTGCCTCCACTATACTCTGTCAGATGTCATGGTGACCAGAATTGTAATAAATATCCTGTGACCTTTGTTTAATATCAAATACTGTGAGGCTGTCCTTGAGATAAAAAGGGATTGAAGCATTCCTAAAACTGTATTTTCTCATCCAAAGAGGGGAAGGAGTTTTGCTGTACTCCCCACCCCTACCTTCCCACTCCCTTCTTACACCCTGACTTGCTTGGGAACAAATAGACCCCAGCATACAGACTTCCCTAGGTGTACATATTCCCCATGCATGTAGCAACTGATAATTTCATGCATCTCAAAGGCTAAGAGGACAGGTTGCTGTTTATTTGACCACTGAAACATCCCCTGGTGAACATCCTTTCTATTTAACATAACTTTTGCCCATGCTACCACCATGTATGCAAGAAGCAATCAGATGTTCTTATACCAACCAATAACATACCACCACATGGTTTCAACTGGCCATTCTTCCCACTGTATAGCTATCCCCCCCCCCCCCAATAAATGAGCTGTTCTCTGACACAGTCTCCTGGTTGTTCATGCTCATTGTTCACACTGCTGCTAAGGATTCTCCCATTCCCCATCGGACTAGAGCCTAATAGTCTAACCATACTGAAACAAAATGGGACTCAAAACACCAAAAAATATAAAATATATGTGTCCTCTGCTAATTACTGAAGTTCACAGAGACTGATAAAATTATGTATTTCTGGAGCCTTTCAAATAGAATTATTTTTTAAATTACTATCCTGTATATTTTCTCATCTAACTAAATATCAGAGTGAAAGGAACCCTTAAAACACACTCATGTCAAGCAACATATCCAAATCCAATTTAGAAAACATGAATAAACTACAGATACTAAAATTTCTTTCAATCTCATTTGGTATCATACTTGTATTTTATTAAATTAATAGAATTAATTATTAAATTGGTGAATCAAATGTTATCATTGTATATTACTTACATGTTTTTCAAAACCCCTCTGCCAGTTTGTATGTACAGAGCCATGGTTTGAATCTATTTTTAGCAGAGTGATAGGTATGGGAAAGGCCACATAGAGGTGCTTACCCTCATTAGTGTTATCACACAGATCTGGTTGCTGAAATTCAGCCTTAGAAGAGACATAGAACAAAAACCCACAGCAAGGGTGAGAGAAGCTGACAGACAATCTGGTTCAGATTGTTGGCCCCAGTTGACATAGAATATAGCCCTTGGTATTTATAAGAATTTCTGACAGATGAGGCTCAGTCTGGATTTCTGACTATTCCTGACTTATTATTCTACTTTCTGCCTTTGTCATGAGCAGAGAATATTAAGTACCATAGCTCATCCTGTATGCCAGTTCCCATAGAAATCCCCCTCAAAGCCCAAATGCCTGCAGATGCTCATCAGAATCAGCTTTGTAACTACAGAATTCCATTAAGCTTCACTGTGAACATGATGTCTCTTCTGATAAAGGGTCTTAAGGTTCTAATGCTAAAATAATTATTTATAATTTGTTATAAAAATTAGTTATTCCTGTGAATGCTGCTGCATCAAATAAAATGAAATCCACCAGAGTCTTCAAATTGAGGAATTCAACAGGTTAACATTCTACATTAGCAGAAAAAAATTTCCATAATTAATCATCAGAACCACATGAAGGCTGGATCCAGAAACTGAATATTTCAGTCCAACGATGAATAATAACATAGTGTGTACCGTGCAATGCAGGAACAAAGAATCGGAGACTCTAGAGGGGAAGTCTCATTAACTTTTCTCACTTCATAGGATGGGATGCAATTCATTTTTCTTGAAACACACAATATACTACTAGAAACTAAGACTTGAAAATTATTTTGGAAAAGTTTCTATATGAGAGGCTGCTTCATATTTCCATATAGTTGTGGCACTTAATATTATTGGTCAAGATAAACACATAGACACACACACACACACACACACACAGACACACACATACACACACAGAGAGACACATACAGACACACACACACACACATTCCTTGTGTTGATTATGTCAGGTTTCCTCATTTCAATTTTTTTTTCAGTAAAATCTATTCTCTAGCACTCAGCAAAATAGAAGATGGCTCTATTTGATTCTTCTTAGTAAAACAACCACATTTCATAATTATTTTCCAGTATAAATAACCAAGGCTTCCCACAGCAAGGAAGGTATAAATGTGGTAAGTCAAGAGAAGCAAACACTGCTACCTCGTGCAGATATGCAGAAGCATATACAAATCAATAAGACTAGCATCAGAAACATCCCATTTAAAATGTGCATATTCTACTTTAAGAAAATTTAATTAACAATGAATAAATTAATAACAGAAGGCCAGTTTCTCCGCAGACAAACAATACCAGACTTTGAAAATGACCTTTGTGTGCAAAGTACTCAGCATTACACCAATCACCATTGTTTCACAAACGAAATTAAAATACAGTTAACTTTTAAAAATTGTCTCATGTGTCTCTCAGGGCACAATGATTAGTGTAATTTTCAGCATAAATGTTAATTCAGACATGATGACTAGTTAGTGCACACATAAGTCACCGGCATTAACCTTCAGGTAGCTGAGGACTTTCACAGGGCAGGTATGAACTGGAACAAATTAGGAAAGGGGCTTGAAAGCAGGTCCTGCCCCAGATGCTGTATTCTTAGGAGCATGAAGGTGCAGAATATGCTTATTCGTGATCTGATGTCTCTGTTCAAAGCATCAGGGGGCTAGTGTCCTTCATTCATTCTGTATATGTGCTAGTGTTTCTTGGACCAGAGACATAAGCTGTACTATGACCCAAACTTGTCTGCAAGAAATGAGAAGCTGGAGCAAAACTTTTGGCATAGTTTATTTTAGCTACAGATTGTGTGCATTTGTGAGGTATAGGATTATGATCTGAAGGGTCCACGCCACCCAAGTCTGCCTAAAAGTAACAGCCTTTACCATTCATGAATTCTCAGCAAGTGCAGGATGAAACTTCTTACATAATTTATTTTCTAAAACAATTTTAATTATTTAATTTTTTGAAATTATAATAGAGTTATATCATTTATCCCTTTTCTTTTCTCTGTCCAAACCCTCCCATAGATCTCTCCTTGCTCTCTTTAAAATTTGTGGGCCCTGTCCATTACTTGTTCACACACACACACACACACACACACACACACACACACACACATTCATAGATACATAAATACATTCTGCTTAGTCTATATAATGTTATTTGTATGTATGCTTCAGAACTGAACACAATTCCTGCTTTTAGGAACCACTGAAGAAGAAGGACTGGACATATTTTAAGAGCAAAGAATGAAGGAGTTTACTGTAAAATTGTATTTCCCTGTAATGTCAGAAATTATACCTTTAACGTCTCACCAACACGACTGTCTAAACATGAGCTGACCAAGAACAGTAACAATTGATGCTAACATGGATGAGGAAAAGTCTATGATGCATCCTTCCTATACAGGCAACTAAGGACTGTGGAGAGTGGAAAAATGTCTTTCCCAGGGAAAAGCATGGCAACTGTCATCCATACAAAATGGTCATTTTATTATTACAAGTTTACTATAAACATTGTCTAATAATCATTCCAATACACGTATCTGAGATTTTATATGGGCTTGAATAAAGTTTAATTTTAGCAGCTTACACATTTTTTTGCATTTTATTTCATGCAGTCTTTTTTATTATTATTATTATTATTTGTGTCAAAACCAGGAATGATGCCTGGGAAACATTCTCAGTGTCTTAAAAAGAAAGTGGAATCCTCTCTTGCAACACTCATTAATTCCCAGAGAGCCAGCAAAGGTTAGGCATGGCCATGGTCTGTTCTTCTATTTACTTCTCAGTTTAACCATTCAGAACCATTGCCAGAACATCTGCTTTGTTCCAGGTCAGTAGATCTTCAGAGTTGTTCTCAAGGACAAATCGTAGCCCTGAAAACAAGATTCATGCTGAAAATCAGTCCAACTATGATGACATCATGTACAGCACACTTACTATCTGAGAGAACATTTCACCGACTTATCATTACACCGAGGAAAAAAATACAAGAAAAAAACAAGAGAAAATACAGACAGGTGAAAAAGACTGGACAATCAGAACTATCGCAAAGGACAGGGCGAGATGAAGAGGGGGACAACTCTAGAGGGTCCACACAAGAGAAATGGCAGGGGCTCTCCCTCCTTCCATGCTCAACCAACATAGCTCGGCAGGTGGTCCCCAGAGGATAACCAGGACCAAGTAAGTACACACTATAATTTGGCAAGAACACATGAGCCCAGCTAAAGCCACCAGCTCCTTTTAACTTAGCATTTCTTTTTTTTAGGCATGCTGTTGCCTGTCTGCAAGTCCAACAATCAAACAGAGGGAGAAGACAGGAGAATCATGAGTGTGAGAGCAGCCTGGTCTCTGTCTCAAAAAAAAAAAAAAAAAAAAAAAATACAGACAAAAACACAAAAATACATCTCTGGAGCAACACTGTGAGCTGGGATTTTTGGTAGCCCTAACATAAATTATCTTCGTAATCTAAGAATTATATAAAAAAAAAAAAGTCTAAATATCATAAAATTTAAATCTAAATTCAGGGTTTGCTGAGATATAACAGTGCCACCAACCTTAACACTATTGGCCCTATATGTCAGATAGTTAGGTGTTATAATGAGCTGTCCTTTGCATTATGCATTTAACAGTGTCCTAGACTCTTACTCACTAGATTCCAATGTTCCTGGCACCCCAACTCTTTTTTTGGCAAACACTGTTATAATCATCATATTTCAAATGTTTCCACAGTGAATAAACAACACAGGCTGACAACCAGCTCTCTACAAGTTTTTCATAAGACATAAGAACAGTCAGGTAGCAAGCAATCTCCTCCATCCTTAGATGTTCACATGCCTGTAAGCATCTGTGAGGAGCAGTGTGAGGGGAGTGTGTGTAATCTATCTGCAGACTCTTAGGAGAAACCTTAAGTCAGGGTAAAAAAACATTCAATTCCAAGTTCCCTGTGGCTTGACAGGACAATTATTTAGTTGTGGTGTTATATTTTAGGGGTTCAAGTGCTGATTTATTTTGAAGAGGCAAAACTTATGTGTTAAAATGATTCTTGAAATATTTGGAATACTCATTCCACAGATCTGTATTCACTATCATTTTCACCAAGTCCCATGCAACTTTCTTCTCCTTTCTCCAGCATTTATACAATTGGGTCTTTCTTCAAGCATCAGCCACAAAAAGGATTTGACTTAAATTGAAAGTTTTTACAGATAAAAATATTAGAGTTACACTCTGGGGGATACAGCCCTGACTAAAAGGAAAAACTACTTATGTTATTAAAACATTCATAATTTTTTCTCAAGAGTGATGAAACGATATCTTGATTTACAGATGCAACTTAAACGTTCCTTTAGTTAATATGATATAGCGAATCTCAACCAGTGATGGAATACAGGGAAGTGGGAGCAGTGAGCTAAATATGAGCCTAGAAAAGTAGACTGTGAGCTCTCAACATGCTCACTCTCTCACTTCCTTCTGAACTCCACTCTGCATCTCTATTTATTTCTCACCATTTGCAGCTCAGACTAGCTTTGTAATTTTAAGCACTAATGGTAAAAATAAATGGAATGGCAGAGAAGCACAAAAACTCTAGTTGCTGGGATCAGTTCTTTAACACCGTGCTACTGAGGTCTTCCCACACACAAAATGTGCTTTGCTCCATGTTAAGATTCTGTGCGGAACGTATACACATCTGTGTATTTGTCTGGCTGCTTGGGAAAGTGGCTGCCATACACATGTGCAAATGAACGCTGCATCCTCTCATCAGCAGCCTTTTAGTCAATGGCCAGTGAGCATAGCTGTGTTCACAGCTGGGTTACAGAAGCTCATGCATGTTATGATGCCCTCCTTGTCTTTTGCAATTACCGAGCAGAGCCAATGCAGTTCTACTAAAGAAAAGCAAGAAAAGGAGAGAGCATAGAAACCCCTCGTCATTTATATTTACATATTAGCATATCAAGACATAAAATGAATATTCTATTTCCTTGGCTCCAGTATGAAGATTTTACCTGGGAGTCATTTTGCACCACTGTCATCTTTTAGTCAGTTTTCAAACTACCATTTCTTGAGACCACATCATTTAATTCTGTAAGTCATTCTTATGAATATTTCTAATTTTAACAGTGATGAGAGCTGAGTAAACAAATAACATTCCACTTAGTGTACAGACTCAACATGTCACACGCATGTATGTAACACAGAGCAGAAATGGCTCTTTGAAAAAAATGGATTATAATCAATTGTTCTGCCAAGGACGACCTACTTTGACAGCTCTTAGCCAGGAAGGAGGTAGAGAGGACAAACTAGAGACTGAGGTGAGGGCAGCACTAAGTCTGGAGTGCATTATCTGCTGCTGGCAGCTGTTTATTCCAGGTGGAGGCAGAACTTCTCCAGCATATCAAGAACTCTTCCTGAAGTAGTAAGTGAGTCATCTAAGAGGATCGGGATGAAAGCACGGAGAAGCTCTGAAGGGAACGCCTCCAGCTATGAGAGTACCTCAGCCAGGATGGCAATTCTGCTCTTTCCTGATGGAAAAGCAAAGCCAGCTCATTTCTTCTTACTTTCTTTCTGCACTCACTTGGAGAAAGCAAAGGAGTAATGGGAGAGGGTTTAATATAAGTGTCATTAAAATAGCACTTAGGTAGAAGAAAAAAGCTTCCGCATGAAAATTGCAGAGATTGCAACCTAGACAAACAGTAATTTCTGCCTTACTAAGAGGGGAAGAAACACATGCTCATGAAATGTTGGCTTGGCAATAACTGGGGGATGGGGGAGAGAACTCTCAAAACTAGGGTCCAATAATAATAGGAGATAACTACATGTAAGCTGCTTAAGTCTCTAATATATATTGTCTAATTATACAAACTGCAACTATATGTTATGTGAAAACACTTTGAACCAAAACATCTAAATAAACCAAGAATGTTACAAAGGTTATGTGCTAACATAGAAAGACAAAGAGTGATACCTAGGGATCTCACATCCAAACTTAGAGATTAGGGTATTTTCCATTAAGTTCCCTGACATTTTTAGCACAAGGATTTCATCTTTAATCAAGTCTCTCTTCAAAATCCACTGTGGGAACTGGCCTAAATCAGCATGAGTAGACATTTTATTTTATTTTTAAATTAGCTTATAAAGAAACAGGTTTCTATGTGGGGTTTTCATACATATTTCATCAATGCCCATTCTTTCTATAAATCTATCACTAGCAGCATGAACCTTTACTTTGTTCTTCTGAACTAGACATATGCCATTCATGAGCTTCAAAGAAAGGCCAGGGGATTTTGAAGCCAATCTGAGGGGCGTTTTAAAGTCTCTTCAGCATCCTCCATTAAGCATAAGGACAGTTTTTGCTCTCGAGGGCAGTTAAGCATCCTACTCCAAGCTGTGACAAGAAATGTAGGCCATGGAATGAATTTTTGGCTAAGTAATGCAGTCTTACACACACACACACACACACACACACACACACACACACACACACACACACACACAAATATACGCACATGCAAAACCCACATGAATACAAATACACATGAATACATGAAAAAGCAGATGCCCATGAATATATGCAGATACTGAAACTCACACACATACAACCACCAACACACACACATAGGATGGGTGGGGAGAGGTTTTCCTACACTAGCCCAGACTCAGAAAGCTTTAACACAGGTTGATGGGTCAGAAGTTCTTCGGGAGTGTTACTAAACTTCTTTCTGTAACACAGCTCCGGAGAATTTTAGGACAGTAGTCTTATTTTAGACAGCTACTGATGTGCTTGATGAGATTCAAACTTTACTTCTTCATTTTTATTTCCTATTCCATAGGTCAGATTCTCAATCAGTTTTGGGTTTTGCACAAAATATTTGCCAAAAGCATCCTATTTTTCAGAATAAGTTATCCATATTAAAATGATTCTCTTTCCTGTCTGTATTCTCCAACATTAGACACTGAGCTTTTAAAGAACAGGTTATAGCCTGACAGCACAACACCTGAATATGCTAGTCCTGTGAGTGGCTCCATCAATAAGGGTTTAACTTACTGAAGTGTTGTACTTCCGACAAAATAAAAACTGAAGAGACTTAAGGCTAAGAAGCATGTGATGGTGACAATCTTGTGAGATATAGTCTCCATGAAGAAAACTTGTGCTATAATGTAAAAGGAAAAGTATCATATCCATACATACTATCTCCTGGTGTATTATACAATCATATTTTACTCTTTGGCTAAAATATAATCTATGGTATATTGGGACCTTGCAGCATAAATATAACAACGCATAAGAAATATGACATTAGCTCATACTTTTTGGAGAGTGAAGTAGGATATAAGGAGATATTGTGTAAATATAAGTTTCATTTACAATATTAGTGAAGGAGAAATTGTCTAATTCAGGGCCAGGATATTTTTTTTAAACTAAACAAAAGGCTCATGTGATATACACAAGTACAGTAATAGTTACTAGGAAAGACACTGGAATATACCTAGATATACTAACATCAGATTGTAAAAGTACCTCAGCTTTAATAATTGAAGGTATGAAAGGTTTACTTCTCATAGACAACTCATGAGGATAGCAGAATTTAAAATACAGAAACATTCTAAGCATGATGCACAGCTGCCTTGCAAGATTAGAACTTTGCAAGTAAACTGCATCATGTAAATGAGTTAATAATTTTGATTTATGTGTCCATGTAGAATTTTACTAGTGATAGCTGTCATTTTGGCTAAGCCATCATCAATACTAGTATTGCAGGGGTATACCTCAATGTCTATAGAATGTAGCATTTGTCACTTTCCCCATTACACCAGAGTGTGGAAAGCCATTTTTGGATTGGGTTTTATCATATTGAAGGATAATTTGTATGTGACTAAGGTTTATAGAATCCAATGTGTTGTAGTTCAAACAAAATGACATACTTTAGGGACCTGATGTTAAAGTCAGAGAATGGAAAAAGAAAATCAGCAGTGTGGAAAGTAGAGCCTGGTGTTTGTCTCTAGCCTGCAGAAGTCAACTGGCAGAAATATAATGAAGAGAGGAGCTTTTGCTTGTCATTCCAAAATTACTTTATCAAACCTGACTTTGATGTCTTTTGAACAACATAGAGAAATACTTAAGATATAGGCATTTACTCTATGTGCCTCACATATTACAGAATATTATCTCAGTAGGGAAACTTGAAGGCTAATAGTTAAACCCAACAGCAACATGACTCAGATATGAAAGAAAAGGCCATCAGACAGCATTTCATACTTTCTTCTCCAGATCCAAACACACTTGGTCTCTAATGTACCCGGCTTAGGGAAATTATTTCATTTTACCCTTAAACAGTTCTATACCTATTTAGAGATGAAGAACTAAGGTTCTCTAATCAATAAAGATTGTTTTTACAAGATGGGGTTTAACTTTGGAGAATTTTACCCTAAAAACTTAAAACAAAGTGGAAGGATTGAAACAAAACATGGAGAACAGAAGCATATCCCATAAGTCTGCTCCTCTAACTGTTATTGTGACCAGGAGATAAAAATCTGGCCCTATAAGAATGAGACAACTTTACACATAAAATATCTCAAAGGCTCCATCAGGAAACTTCCGAAGCAGATAAACATTTCAGTAGCAAAACACATTAACAAACAAAAAAATAAATACACCTCCCAAATGTAAATGGCAAACATATTGAGAAAGAACTCAGGGAAAGGGTATCTTTCTTAATAGACCCTGCAAAAAATACCTCCCAACATTTCTAACCATTGAAATAAAAGCCATGTGTAATAAAAACATTAAGATGATAAAAAATTGAGAAATACAACAGAAGAGGGAGAGATCTCTCATGCTTGTGGATCAGTAGAATTAATATTGTGAAACAGACCATTCTACCATAAAGAATCTACAGATTCAATAAGATCTTCATCAAAATTCTGTCAAATTCTTCACAAAAAGGAAAGAAAAATTAATATGGGAACACACACAAAATAGCTAAAACAATCTTGAATAATAAATGAACTAACTGAGGTAACATCATCAGATTTCAAGTTATATTACAGAGTTGTGAGAATAAAAACGTAGTACTGGCATAAAAACAAACATATTGACTATTAACTAATGGAATAGAATTACCTGGTCATAACTCCATATACCTATAGATGCCTGATGTTTTACAAAGAGGCCATAAGTAAATAATAAAAAAAATTATGGATTTGGTGCTGCTGAACGTGGATTGCTGCAGTGAGAAGAATGAAAATTTATCCATGTGAGTCATCCTGATCAAAATGCAACAGGAAGATGATGAAGGATGAAGCACAAGAGTAGACACCATGAATCTGATAGGAAAATACACTTGAACTCATTGGCAGGCTCATTTTTTTATTAAAAGTTTAGAGAGAAGTCTGAAAGAAAATTGAAACAAGGAATGCAATTAGAAAGGGATGAACAACTTCTAAAGAAAAAGCAGTCTAGCCCTCTTTCTTAAGACCTTGGTTGCCATAAAGGTGTGTTGCTAATTTCACCATAATAACAATGTAAAGCTAAAACAAACAACGCTGTGTGTATCACTCAACCCAACTGAAGTTTTGTATCTGTTCTAATATATATGGAAAGGAATACGGTATAATAATTGTGGAAAATATTGGCTGGTGCAACTTGTTAAAGAAACATAGAAAACACTAGAGAGTATTGCTTAAATCGCCTCTGATTCTTGCTTTAAACAAAAGATTCTTGTTTAGTCCCTTTAACAAGAGAGCTATCACAGGTATAGACGCTATAAATATAACAGTCCAATAAGTAATCATTTTAAGTTTTGTTTAAAGAACACACAAAGAATCTTTCATAAGCTAACGGAAGTTAGAGTGATACACTCTCAGAAACGTAGGCTTCCAAAGCTCTTTTTTAAGAAAATCAATAGCAATATCACGCAGTGCCATGATGATGTTTCTAAGGCATTTGTGGAACTTCGCATCTTTCAAGAGGAGGGCTGTGATTTCTAAGCCCCTTTCCCAATGATGCAATGTATTGATTTTTTTCCATCACATTGTTCAGGAGGCCGGTTTATTTTTATAAGAACACTGCTACAGTGAGTCCATTAACACAGGAGAAGGCGTATCTAGAAACATTGCCCTAAAAACACCTATGAAAAATAAAAAAATATAATCTGTGTTATATTCATTTTATATATTTCTAACTCTGAAAGTATTATGTATTTTGGAAATCATTACTACAAGACCAGAATCAAGCAAGGAAACTTAAACAGTAAAAGAAAGGAAACGCCCACACTTAAGGGAGTTTATTACCCCATGTTTCAACCCTTCTTTTTCTCTATCAATAATCACAATATAGTTTTAATTTAAAGGAAAATAATTTGTTTTTAATTTATAATTTAGGTTGGGAAGAGTTCTGAAACCTTTATGTGAAAAAGAGCTGCAATCCTCTGGCCTGAGTTACATTTGTTTTCACAATGCAGAATCACAGCTTATGTTTCTTTGGAACTTACCAGTCCTGCAGGTTGGAGTGGGAGTATGGAGAATTTGTGTGCATGTGTTTGGGATTTATTTAACGTTAATTGTGGTTACATAATTTTTATAAATATTATATATTTTTAGCTATTATATTCTTGAGTTTTTACCTTAAAAAAACATATGATAACATTTTTAGTTTACATAAAATTCACCCAAATTCTTTGAATATGTCTGTGGTTGTTTGAAAGAGAATGGTCCCCAAAAGAAGTGTCACTATTAGGAGGTGTGGCCTTGGAAAAAGTACATCACTGATAGGGAAGACATGGAATTCTCCTTCGTTCCATCTTCCCTCACGGTGACAGTCAGTAGACTTCCTGTTGCCTACAAGACATAGCACTTTCAGCTTCAGTGCCATTATCTCCCCATCACGATGACACAGACTCAATCTCTGAAACTGTAAACAAGCCAGTAAGCATCTCACCTCCATGGCTTCTGCATCATTTCCTGCCCTGTTTGACTTCCTGTCCCAACTTCCTTCAGTGACAAATAACAATGTAGAAGTGTAAGCCAAATAAATCCTTTCCAACTTGCCTTTTGGTTACGGTGTTTCATTGCAGCAATAGAAACCCTAACTAACAATCTCAATGTTATAATAAAATATATAATCTTGTATGTTGGAATGCTGATGGGTACAGACTCCACTGCACCCACAGTCATAGGTTTCAAGGAGCGGGGTATATCATTCACCAGTGATGTACCATGAGTATACCACATTAAAACAATAAGTCCTGTGAGTAACAAAAACAGAAAGGACATGAAAGTATGAGGGAATTTTCAAAGAAGTAATTTGGTAGGAGAAGGAGTAGAGAGAAAAGAGAGGACAGTGAATAGATTCTGAGCAATCATGCGTGTGAGTACAAGTGTGTGTCTGTGTGTGCATGAGTACATGCAAGCATATTGGTGTGTGCATGAGTGTATGCATGTTTGTCTATGTATCTGCATGTATTTCATATACATATGCATGCATGGGTGTGTTCATAAAAGAATAAATGAAAAAGAACTAGAGGCCATGTCTGAACAAGTCACTGATCACAGTTCTGGAAACAAAAGAAATAGAAATGTTTTATAATTTCTTCTACTCTTTTTCATCAGCTACTTCTCCAGTCTTTAAGCTAATCTAATTAACACAACAAACCTTTTCTACCCACAAGAGACTGGACTTGGTGCTGTGACTGATATTTTTCAAACACTAAAAGGTCATAATTACCAATACAATTAATATACCCAATAAAATTATCTCCCATACTTAAAAAATGAAAGAAAAATGTCCATGATAAAATCAAGCTAAAGAAATTGAGAACCATCAAGCTATTCCTACAAAGAATTCTGGAAGAAATACTTAGATCTGAAGAGAAAGATAAATATATTCAAACAATAACAGAGAGAAAAATAAATGATAAGACACTTATTAAACAAAGAAAAGTATTAAAACATTCCTAAACATGAAAAATTCAACAAAAGCCAAGCATTTGTAGTGCATGCCTTTAATCTCAGAACTCTGGAGGCAGAGGCCAGTGGATTTCAGTGATTTCAACATTATCTAGGAATACAGAGTGAGTTCCAGGATAGCCAGGGCTATCATAGAGGAACCAAGTTTCAAAAAAAGAAAGGAAGGAAAGAGAAAAAGGAAGGAAGGAAGGAAGGAAGGAAGGAAAGAAAGGAAGGAAGGAAGGAAGGAAGGAAGGAAGGAAGGAAGGAAGGAAGGAAGGAAGGAAGGGAGGGAGGGAGAGAGGAAGGGAGGGAGGGAGAGAGGAAGGAAAGGAGGGAGGAAAGAAAGAAAGAAGGAATGAAGGAAGGAAAGAAAGAAGGAAGGAAGGAAGGAAAGAAGGAAGGAAGGAAGGAAGGAAGGAAAGGAAGGAAGGAAGGAAGGAAGGAAGGAAGGAAGAAAGAAAGAAAGAAAGAAAGAAAGAGAGAGAGAGAAAAGAAGGAAATGAAGAACGGAAAAGAACAAAATGGGAGGGGGGAAAAGTAAGCCTAGTAGTTATATTACAGAATCCTTATCTTTGTTATCTCCAAGAAATACACATTCCCATCAAAGACAAGTAAACAGTCAATTGAGACAAATTATAATTATACTTATATACATCCTGAATACAGGAAGCTTTGACACACTTCAGTGGATGGTCTTACAGCCATGAGTATACAGGTAGTACAAATTGGACATGGCGGATTTTAAATATATATATGTGTTGTGTGTGTGTGAATTTAAGAAGAGCTGGGGAGTAAGAACAGATATAGAAGGAGTTGGGGGAAGATCTATGGGTGAATAATCAAAATATATTGTCTTCATATATAAAATTCTCAAAAAATAGTAAAGTCATGTTAACAACATAAGACAATAAATTAATAAAATTTACTTGTTGAAAAACCAGATTTCTATACATTTGATCTTACAGCTAACCTTCAAAAGCCGTAAGAAAATAAAATGTGTATAAATTCATTCACTCTTGGCAATTTGTTACAGCTCTTCTCACATTTTAGGATGTGTGGTTTCTAGAGCTGAAGCCACTATACAAAGATTTTTTATAACTTTGGGATGACAATGGAAGAGCTTTGTAGCATCTGTTGTATTGTGCTATAAAACAGGTAGTGATGCTCAAAGACTGGAGGGAGGAAGTCAAAGACAACGTAATGGCAAAGGGGACGCAAAGATGATGTCTCAGATGATTTTTAACTATGAAAAAGACACAGAACACTCCAAGATGAGCATGCATTCTTTTCTCTAATGAATTCGTTCTATTTATAACATAGCCCAATAAAATTACTTTTCTAATGAAAATGACACTGGTTATTCACACATTCAATAGAAAGCAAGAAACTTCAGATTTCACTTCCAAATGATCACAAGAAGCAAAATTCATAGAGAATTTTAAAATGAAAACGAATATTATAACACTTTTGATAGAGATCTGGGCGAGAAAAACAACTTCTCCTGTGCCTGTGTCAGAATGGCCAACAAAGTAGAAACATAAAATGTGCCTTTCCATGTGCTGGACTCAACTTTGAGTAACACTCTGGAAATCTGAATAAACTTTAGTTTTGTATAAAGCCCTATAATTTGAATCATCCAAATGGTAAAAAAACAAGAGATACTTTCAGACACAAAAAAAGAGCCATTGTATCAGAAGAGATTTTCAAAAGTACCACCTTAGAGTGTTTGTTGTGTTATAGAATTTCTGTGTTAGTTACTGTGGTAAAACACAATGGCCTAGGGAGATCCATGCATGTCTCTCAGGGTCCTTCTTGTAACCTAGCTTCTCTGAGGGTTGTAGATTGTAGTCTGCTTATCATTTGTTTTATATATAATATCCACTTATGAGTAAGTACATATTGTGCTTGTCTTTCTGGGTCTGGGTTACCTTGTTCAGTTTTTTTTTTTTTTTTTTTTTTGCATCCATTTGTCTGCATATTTCATGTCTTTGTTTTTTTTTTTATAGATGAGTAATCCTCCATTGTGTAAATGTACAACATTTTCTTTATCCATTCATCAGTTGAACAGTATTTAGGTTGTCCAGGGTCTGCTTATTATGAACATAATTGAGCAAATATCCTTGTGGTATGAATGTGCATCCTTTGGGTATTTTCTCAGGAGTGGTATTTCTGGATCATCAGGTAGACTGATTCCCAGTTTTCTGAGAAACCCCCATACAGATTTCCAAAGTGGCTACAGCCTTTGTACAGTTTACATTCTCATGAGCATGGAAGAGTATTCTCCATATTCTACATCCTCTCCAACATAGGCTATTGTCAGTGTTTTTACCTTAGCCATTCTAGTAGGTGTTAAGATGATATCTCTGAAGTTATTTTAATTTGCGTTTATCTGATAGCTAAGAATGTTGAAGACTTAAGTGTTTTCCTGTCATGTGAGATTCTTCTGTTAAGAATTCTCTGCTAAGATTTATACCCCATTTTTGAATTGGATAATTTAGTATTTTGATGCCTAGTTTGAGTTCTTTGTATATTTTAGAGATCAATTCTCTGTTAGATGTAGGGTTGGGGAAGATCTTTTCCCATTGTGTAGATTGTTGTTTTGTCTTATTAAACATGTCCTTTGCCCTACAGAAGCTTCTTAGTTTCAGAGGTCCCATTTATTAATTATTGCTCTCAGTGTCTATGCTACTGGTATTATATTTAGGAAGTAATACTCCTGTGCCAACACAAATAATACTCCTGTGCCAATGCAAGTAATACTCCTGTGCATTCACAGTTACTTACCATTTTCTCTTCTATAAAGTTCAGTGTAACTGGATTTATGCTTAGGTCTTTGATATACTTGGACTTGAGTTTTGTGCAGGGCAATAATATGGATCTATTTGCATTCTTATATATGTGGACATCCATTTATCCCACTTATCATTTTTGAAGATACTTTCTTATTTTACAGTATATATTTTGGCTTCTTTGTCAAAAATAATGTTTTCATAGGTGTGTGGATTAATATCTGGGCCTTTGATTAGATTCCATTGATCCACATGTCTGTTTTTATGTCAATTTCAAGCTGTTTTATTACTAGAGCTCTATAGTAGAGCTTGAAGTCAGGGATGGTGATGCCTCTAGAGGTTCCTTTATTGAACAGGATTGTTTTGGCAATCCTGGGTTTTTGTTATTTCATATGAAATTGAGTATTATTCTTTCAATGTCTGTGAAGAATTATGTTGGGATATTGATGGGGATTGCATTGAATCAGTCGATTGCTTTTGGTAAAATGTCTTTTTTTACTATGCTATCGTGCCTATCCAAGAACATAAAAGATCCTTCAATTTTATAGTTTCTTCTCCAATTTCTTGAGGGGACTGGATGGTGGAGTTGGAGGAAGGATAGAGATGGAGAACAAAACAAGAGAAATATGAATAGAGAGAGTCATTATGAGGTTAAGGAGAAACCTGGTGTTAGGAAAATCCCCAGGAATCCACAAGGCAAGCAAGATTCTAATCAATAGTGGAGAGGGTACTGTAGTAGGAGGTTTCTGGCCCAGACTTTTGGGCCTAGCCTCAAGGTTTAGGCCCTTAGGCCTGCAGACCCACAGACCCACAAACCCACAGAGACACACAGATTCTTAAAATAGTTTTGAGCTGATCAGCCTAAGGCCCAGGCATGTAATTTGCAAATTCTCTACCCTTCATCTAAACCATGACTCTTAACCTGTTCAGCCATGGGGCTCGGTACCTTTTCTCACAGAAGCATGGTTGTTCTCTGCTTCTTCTGGCTTCTCTCTGGCATTCTGCTCTGTTCCGCTTGTTCCTAGAGACCTCCTAGTCTGGTAGCCCCGCCCACACTTCCTGTCTGCCTTTGGCCAATCAGCACTTTTTATTAAACCAATGGGTGGGACAATTATTTACAGTGGAACAACACAATCTCCCACAGGGTACCTGAAGTGACCTCCCCTTATAATCAGATTGATAACTACCTCGATTATCATTATTGAAGCTTCATCCAGTAATTGATGGAAGCAAATGTAGAGATCCACAGCTAAGCATAGGGTAGAGGTCCCTGGGGTCTAGTCAAAGAGATGGAGAAGGGATTATATGTGTAAAGGGGTCATGATCGTGATAGAAAGCCAAAGAGATAGCTGACCTAAACTAGTTGGAGTCACTCACTGTAGATTGACAGTTGGGGAACCTACATGGAACCAAACTAGGCCCTCTGAATGTGGGTGATAGTTGCATAGCTTGGGCAGTTTGTGGGGACCTTGGCAGTGGGATCGGAGCTTATCCCTAGTATGTGAACTGGCTTTTTGGAGTGCATTCTTTATAAAAAGATATGTTGCTCAGCCTTCATACAGGGGTAGGGGCTTTGTCCTGTCTCAACTTGATATGCCAGACTTTGTTGAATTCTTATGGCGGGGAGGGGGGGGCTTATCCTTTCTGAAGAGTAGAAGAAGGAATGGAGAGAATCTAGGGCTGAACTGGAGGAGGGGAGTCAGGGGGAACCACGGCTGGTATGTAAAATAGAAAAAATGACCAAGGCATCCTAGAGAAGCTAGAGTTCATTTGGGCTTATAGTTCTAGAGGGAGAATCCATAATGGCAGGGACAGAATGAAAGAAGGCAAAAGACATGGTGGCTATAGCTGGAAGCCAAGAGCTCACATCTTAAACTTTCGGTAAAAGTAAAAAGAGAAAATAGCATAAGTCTATGCTCTCAAAAAACACACCAAGGGACAAACTTCTTCCAGCACAGCCACTCATCCAAAGGCTCCCCAGACGGGGCCATCAACTGGTAACCAAGAACTCAAATGCCAGAGACTATGGGGACATCTATCCTTCAAACCACTGCAGTTTCCCAATACATTTCTTGAATGTCATCACTGTAACAAGTTCAAACCAAACTTGGTAGCTAAGTGTTAAGCTCCCATAAAACATGACAGCTAATTTTTCAAAATCAATAATAAATATATTGAAATTAGTTTGAATTTCAGGTGGAGAATTCTTGGGGAATTATTGCTTTATGGGAAAAAAATCTATAAATGTTATTAAAGTACACTGTACAGAGAAATGAGCTTGTGTTACTAAATGTTAGATCTCACTAAACTTCAAGATGCTGTTATTTTACACAGTAATTCTTGAGTATGTTAATTATATGATTTGATATTTTTATAGAAGCATTAAGCAATTAATTTTGATGTTGTAGTTGACAACTATTTCTAAATGTGTTTTTATATTAAAGTTAAAATATTTCCAACAATAAATATGCACTTAAAGTGTTATTGCTTTTTTTAATGACACTAGTTTTAATTCTGTATAGTTCTAAGTTAATAGAATCCAATTAAATCAAAGGCTTTTTGTTTTTCTTATCAACTCAGAGTATGTTGACAGTAAACAATACGCTGCATTTTACACACACATACACACGACATACATACATCCAAGTCCTTGTGACTAGGACAAACATGAGAAATGATGGAAAGAACCAGTCTAATGATTTTCCTTTCTTCCTGAAGGAGTCATACATGCACACATTCATGCATGCACACACATAATGTTTTCTAATGGTGCGACCAGAAACATTGCTCCAAATCCTACCAGTTACGGCTCATTCTCACTATCACTATAGAGGCTCACACCCTGTTTGTAGTACTGCAGAACTGTCACCAAAGCTCAGACTGAAATCAAACCTCACAACACAGAATCTAGGTAAACTTATTCCAACCAGGAAACTTGAAGGCTTTCTAGGAATTCTTGTATAGCATGTAACATCACCACAACACAGCTAGAAACAGCAGCAGCAAGATTAGCCTGTCCAGATCCTCTTTGCCCTTCACCAGAATCATTACTGCTCTGTGTTCTGCTATGATTTTCTAACTGTGAGGCTGAATCTGACATTTTCATGATTTTGTACGACAACAACTTTACTTCATAGATTTTTAAACGCTCACTGAGAGATGTTATCCTTGTGATTCCTTTGTTTTGATTTCTCCTTTTTAATTACTTTATTTTTCTAATGTCCCATTTTAATTTTTATGTTGATTTTTATCACCTATAGTACCACAGAAGTGTGCCCCTTTAGAACATTATATGAGTGAAGGAAATAAGAAGATTGAGTTTATAGAGAAACATGGTTTTTTCAAAAGATATTCAGGAAGAGACTTTGTTAGGGTTTTCTGTTTTGGCTTTTGTTGTTATTTATTTTTATTGGTTATGTTGAGAAAACACTTTCTTTGCCTTCACATCTTGGTCTCCCTTCCTGCCCTCCCTAGATGCTGAGATGTGGTTACTGTCAATAGAAGCCAGTTGGTATAGGAAGTTGGGTACTGAGGCATCAATCAGGATGGTGTCATGTATCTAACATACAATACTGGGATACTGGAAGTTTACTGTGTGAAGGACATCCTGCTAAACATGAAACATGCACTAATAAAAATGTATCTAGTATAAAATAGGAAAAAAATCTAATCAAAGAAACAAACCACCATCCTATTTAGACTCAAAAATATTTCCCAAGTGCAGGACTCACACTTGCATTCATCCTAAGTTCTTTAGCTGTCAGGATGCAACACAGTAATGACAGGAAGATGAACAAGTAATTACAGTTGTCTTGCGGCAAACAAAAGCCAAACCACTACCAGAGTTGCTGAGGACATTCATAAAATGTTTGCTATGACAAGAGAAACCCAAAATCATAGGTTGAACGAAACCCTCTCCGACTTTCTCATGAGAGTAGTTGATATTCAAAACCTTAACCTTACAATGAATGGAAGCTTATTTGAGAATAAGAAATGTGTAGATGTGACCAAGTTAAGATGAAGTCACTGCAATCCAATAGGGTCAGTGTTCTCATGCAACCGAGAAACGCAGGATTGCAGCACATGGGAAAACAACTTGACAGAGATGTAGCAGGTAAAATGCTACACTGGATAACAGAGGTGCAAGGTCTTCAGTGATGCATTAAAGGGAGACCTTGAGAGAAGGGAGGGCTTCAGCTGACGCCGCACAGGTGACATCTAGACTTCAAAGTTGAAGTACTCACAAAACTATGAGAAAATAAACACCTTAAGTTTTATGCTCCCAGTTTGGAATATTTAATTTTAACTACCTTAGAAGGGTAATGCAGGATCTTATATGAGGGTGACAAAAGTTTTCCATATTCATTTAGGTTATGACTTAACACTCAAATATCATTTTGGTTTTCTATGGAAATGGACATTCTGGTAAAAAGGCACAATGTAATCTATAGCATACAATTGATTCATTTGGCAATTTATCATCACTATAGTTATCAAATGGTGTTTTATTTCCAGAAAAGTACAGCTTTTGACCTTCAAGGCAGAAGGGGAACAGTAGCCTAACATGACATAAAAAGCTTTCTCTGTGTTTCTTGTGTCTTTAAGATTTTCAGGCTCTCCAGTGTTAACAATGGAGTTATAGTGATTGAGTTTATAAATTTTCTTTCTCATCCCATCACAGTCTTCCTGGTGACCAACATAAAATATTTCTTGTAATTGTATTATTGTATGTCAACTAAAATTAGATCAAGCACTAAAATATATGCTTATTTCCAAGAGTTCTTCACCATATATAATCCTATCACTTGCCACTAAAGTGTATTTATCAAAATCCTCAGCAAAGGAGGCATGAGCCCTGTACCAGTTACCAACTCTGTTTCCAAGGTCCAGGATCCCCACAGTGCCCTTGGACCGTTGAGGTCACATCACATCATTTGATTCTTTGGTTTATTGGGATCATTGTTTTGTTGCATGTCCTCCCTTGTTTAAAAATTGTGGTTCTTACTCATTGTCTAAAAGAAATGTTAAGGAAGCCTGGAACAAAAGTTGGATAGCGTTAAACTGCAAGAACATTAATGGGAATAAGTTGAACTTGTTGCTTCCTGTAATGAAGAACATTGGGACTTTTATCTTTCTCAAAAGGCTCTAGTCCATCCAGAAAACAGTTAACTCATCAATTCTCATATGTTTTCTGCTTGATAATATGCTTTATTTTTGGGGTGGTGTTATGAATGTTTACCTTGATTTTGATTACTACTTTATAGTACTTGAGCAAACCCCCCACCTCTTTCAGATTCTCATATAGTTTCTCTTAACTGTTTTACTTTAGCGATTGGAGTTTGGGCAGTAATGTCTTTCTTAATTTTGGCCATATTAAAATATTAATGATCTGGAATATGAGATCCAGTATATAGAAGCACTTTGCTCCTAATACTAGAAAGCACGTTTCTCTCTCCCCACCCTACCCCCCCACAGGTCTGATTATTTTTAAGGGAGTGCAGACTGAGAAGCTTTTAGCAAAAACAGCTGATGTCATGGTACTGTGGTCCAGGCACATTTTTCTTTTGGCTGCCTTCATTCTCTTGGCCAAAAGTTCACATAATTTACAGTGTCCCTTTTGTTTTTATTAGTGTACTGCTGCTTCAGAGAAATATGCCACTGTTTGTGGTACAAGATGTGTAGTAACAAGATATTGAATCTTAGACATTTTTGGTCCTGGGCTTCTTACCTTCTTTGTTTAAGGGCTTTCTGACAACATAATGGGGACATTACCTTCGTTAGAGATTGAAAAGGTTTTGATTTGGGGTAGCTCTTTGGGGCCCCAACCACCAAGCACAGTAGTAGAATCTGTCAATCCAGAGAATCTCTCTCCCTCTCTTCTTCCCTTCCTCCCTTTCTCCTTTCCTCCCTCCCTCCCTCCCCCTCTCTCTCTTCCTCCTCCCTTCTCCCTCCCTCACTCTTTCTTCTTCCCTCCACCCCTTCTCTCAAAAATAACCAAGTTGAGAACACTCAGAATGGCACCCACAGTGCATCCACAAATTGACTTGTATTTCTTCTCTCCAGTCAATTTATAATTAGAATGTCCCTTATTCAACAGCAGGTGAACTATGCCATGAATCATGATACCTTGCTTTATGGGAAAACTTTGTTAGTCATTCACACCATTGACTTGTACCATGTAACCCTTCCACACTTCACAAAAAGCAACAGCATCTACTTCTATAGACACAATTTTTCATAGAAAGTACAAAGTTCATGTTTGTCATCTAATACATTAAGCTTCTGACAGCCAATAGAAAGGAAAAAGATATTCAACTTCATTGTGACATAGTCCATAGCCTAGAAAGAATCATAAAAATGCACACAATTTCCTATCTGGACATTATATAGTAATTATATGAGTAGCTACGGTTAGAGTTTGTGGGGACTTACTAGTAAAAGTGTTTATATAATTCACAGTACTTCTATAATATCTACATTATGAGTTACCCTTTCCTTTTCAATATGACTCAGGAATTTGCTTACAGTTTTGGATTGTGCTAGTGTGCCTCCCTATCAGATCCTAATACATCAAATAACCATGGCAGAGCAGTAAAGAAGATTTTTAAATAGGTGTGACATCAGCATCTAGCCTGGAATAAAGTATAGTTATAGGTATAGTTCCTTGCTATCATGGGCTATTTCTTCCTCACCAAAATGCCAAAGATGAATGCAACACCTTTGGTAACAATATAAATGAAAACATATTGTTATTCCTTAAGAATTCAACACAAAAAGTCCTTCTACAAACAGTGAGAGTATTCCTTTATCCAAAGGTATGTCATGCTTCTCACTCTGCACATGGCTTGGCAGTTCCCTAAGTCAGGAATACTGGACACAGAAAGTCTTAGGAGTTTCCAGCCAATACTTTATTTATTCATCCAGTGACAGGGAGTTAGATTAGTATCTATGGAAGTCAATATCAACTCTTAACTTCACAGAATCTAGAATCACCTAGAAGACAGGCCTGTGGGTATTTTTGTGAGGGTTATCTAGATTCTAATTAGAGCAATCTTGACTGCCAGTAAGGGGGCCGGGGTGCATACCCACTTCTCTCTGCTTCCTGTCATGTAATGTGCAAGCTGCACAGGGTCCTTGCTTCCATGCTTTCTAGCCATGATGGACCATACCCTCAAACTATAAACAAAAATAAGCCCTTCTTTCCTTAAGTTGCATCTATCAAGTATTTGGTCACAGCAATGAGACAAGTAACTAATTCAATATCCAAGCATTAGACACTGTAAGAGCTCTCACAATAGATATGAAAGTGAAGATTTCTGTTTGCTGTATTCATTCCACTTCTGTTGGATATGTACAGAGAACTGATTGGCAGATTGTGCTTTAGAACCATTTAAACTCCTCAATGAATCTGCATGCTGTTTCCATGATGAATATGCATTACACCACGGTGATACACAAATACTCCCCATCAGCAACCTTTGTTACATCTTGACTTTTTGATAGTACCTTTGCTAACACAGTTGAGTTGGTGTGTTATTGTGATTTTAGTTGCATTTCCCTTAGGATCAGTATTTCAGGAGATTCTGAGTATAACTAGTTTTGTGTCACTGAAAATTACTATGCATTTACTAAATAAGGAGATTACAAACAAATACAAAGAAATCTTAACAGCTTGAACTGCAGGTAAGCAAGCAAGACCCTTGCTTGCAAGAATGACTATCAACACCACTCATTGGACTCTGTACCTCATAATCCTCAATCCATTTCCCAAACCTACCCATCCCCCAGCCTCAGCTGCTTCATAAAACACAGCCTCTGAAGAGCCCCAGCAGAGGAGGTGAATTACTGTCCTCCTAGCTGGACAGCCAAGCCAGATAAAATAGTCCCTCATTCTGGACAACAGACAATAACTCTGTAAACAAAATAAAATAACAAAACCCATAACTGCTCCAGCTGCACATAAGCAAGCAGGACTCCTTCATGTAAGCCTGACCACCATGACCCCTCATTGGACCCTTTAGCCCATAAGCCTCATTCCATTGCCCAAACCCTAACCATCCCTCCATCTCAGATTTTCTCTGAGACACAGCATCCGGAGAGCTGCATGACAAGAGTGGCTTCCTGAGACAAAGACTCTGGAGAGTTCCATCACAAGAGATCCAGTTGCAGATCTCAACTGCGCCCTGAGATACAGACTCTATAGCCTCTGATTTATCCAGTAGCTCAATTGAAGCCTACAAACTAAGTATCTCTCAATTTAACCACCTATGGGTCAAGGAAAAAGTAAGGAAAGAAATTAAAGACTTTTTAGAATTCAATAAAAATAAATCCACCAAATACCCAAATTTATGGGACACAATGAAAGCAGTGCTAAGATGAAAGTTCATAGCTCTAGATGCCTATGTAAAAAAAAAAAAAAAATTGTAGAAATCTCACACAAGAGACTTCACAGCACAGCTGAAAGTTCTAGAATAAATAGATGAAAACTCACCCAGAAGAAGTAGACTGCAGGAAATAATCAAACTCAGGGCTTAAATCAATAAAAGTAAAACAAAGAGAACAATACAAAGAATCAATAAAGCAAAGAGTTGGTTCTTTGAAAAAGTGAACAAGAAAGAGAAAACCTTATCCAAAAGGCAGAAAGAGAATATTCAAATTAACAAAATCAGACATGAAAAAAGGGGCATAACAAAAGACCGGGGAAATCCAGAGAAACATTAGGTCATACTTCAAAAATCTGCACTCTACAATATTGGAAAACCTAAAAGAAATGAACAGCTTTCTTGATAGTACCACTTATCAAAATTATATCAAGACCAGATAAATGACCTAAATTGACTTATTCCCCCCAAGAAAATAAAAGCATAGAAGCATTTGTTAAAAGCCTCCCCTCTCTCCCAAAAAAGTGCCCAGGGCCATATGGTGTCAGTGCAGAATTCTACCAGAATTTTAAAGAACTAATGCCAATACTCCTCAAATTATTCCACATAATAGAAATAGAAGGAACCCTGCCAAACTCTTTTTATAAAACTGCAGTCACCCTGATACCCAAACCACACAGACATGTGACAAAAGAATTATAGACCAATCTTCCTCATGAACATTGATGCAAAAATACTCAATAAAGTTTTGGCAAATTAAATTCAAGAACGTGCCAAAAAAATCATCCACCATAATCAAGTAGGTTTCATTCCAGAGATATAGGGATGGTTCAGCATATGAAAAACTGTCAATGTCATCCGTCATATAAATAACCTGAAAGGAAAAAATCTACATGATCATCTCATTAAATTCTAAAAAGGTCATTGACAAAAACCTAACACTCTTTCATGATAAAAGTCCTGAAGAGATGGGGGGGGGGGAGGGATACAGGGAAAATACCTAAGCATATTAAAGACAATAGAAAGCAAGCTGCCAGCCAATTTAAAACTAAATGGAAAAAAAAAAAACTCAAAGCAACCCATTAAAATCTGAAAAAAAACCCAAAGCTATCTACTCTGTATTCAATGTTGTTCTCAAAGTTTAGCTAAAGCAATAAGACAATGAAAGATCAAGGGCATACAAATTGGAAAGGAGGAAGTCAAACCATCTCTATTTGCAGATGATAAGATTGTATTCATACGTGATCCTCAAAATTCTACCAGGGAACTTCTCCAGCTGATAAACACCTTCAATGATGCAGCAGGATACAAGATTAACTCAAAGAAACCAATACTTCCCCATACACAAATGAAAAAGGAGATGAACAAGAAATCGGGAAAACATCACTATTTACAATAGCTGTAAGTAACAACAAATATCTTGGGTAACTCTAACCTAAGAAGCGTAAGACCTGTATAAAAAGAACTTTAAGTCATCGAAGAAAGAAAATGAAGAAGATATTAGAAAATGGAACCAGATCCCATGCTCTTGGATAGGTAGGGTCAGCATAGTAAAAATAATAATCTTACCAAAGCAATCTACAGATTCAACGCAATCCCCACCAAAAATCCCAACACAACTCCTCACAGACCTTAAGAGAACAATATTTAACATCATATGGACTAACAAGAAACCCAGGATTAGAAAAAAAGTTTTCAATAATAGAACTTTAAGAGGCATCACCATTCCTGACTTCAAGCTCTTCTATAGAGCTACAATAACAAAAACAGTTGTTACTGGAATAAAAACAGACTTTTGGATAAACTGAATGATTTGAAGACCCTAATATTAATCCACATACCTATGAACACCTGATTCTTGACAGAGGCCAAAAATATTCAGTGAGAAAAAAAAATCTTCATTAAATGGTGCTGGCAACTGGATAGTGGTATGTAGAAGAATACAATGAGATCCATATCTATTACCCTGCATAAAACTCAAGTCCAAGTGGATCAAAGACCTCAACATGAACCCAGTTACACCAAACCTGATAGAAAAAAGTGAGAAATATTTTGGGAAATAGAAAAAAGTGGGAAATAGTTTGGAACACATTGGCACAGTAGACCACTTCCTAAATATAACATCAGTAGCACAGTGACTAGGAATCACAAATAATAAAGGGGAACTCCTAAAACTGAGAAGCTTTTGTAAGACAAAAGATTTGGTCAATAAAACAAAATGATAGTCTAAAGTATGGGAAAACATCTTCACCAACCATATATCTGACAGAGAATCTAAAATATATAGAGAACCCAAGAAACTAGAGGTCAAAACCCAAATAATCCAATTTTAAAATGAGTTACAGAGCTAAATAGGAAATTTTCAACAGAAGAATTCTGAATGACTGAGAGGTATTTATAGAATTGCTCAATAACCTTAGCCATCACAGAAATAATGGAAATCAAAACACCTCTAAAATATCATCTTAGACCTGTCAGAATGGTTAAGATCAAAAACACAGATGACAACCTATGCTGGAGAGGATGTGTTACAAGGGGAACATTCTTCCACTGTTGGTGGGAGTGTAAATTTGTACAGCTACTTTGGAAATCAGCATGGCATTTCCTAAGAAAACTGGGAAGCAATCTACCTTATGATCCAGCAATACTACTATTAGGAATATATCCAAAGGATGCATATTCTTATTCCAAGTGCATTAGTCAGACTATGTTCATAGCAGCATTACTTGTAATAGCCAGAACCTGAAAACAACTTAGATGCCCCTCAACTGAAGAATGTATTAAAATTTGTGGTACATGTACACAATGGAGTACAGAAAAAAAAAATGACATTCTAAATTTGCAGGCAAAGGATGGATTTGGAAAATATCATCCTGAGTGAGGTAACACAATTTCAGAAAGATAGACTTGGTATGTACTCACTCAGAAGATTTTAGATGTAATGCAAAGATAACAAGGCTACAATACACACACACACACACACACACACACACACACACACACACACACACACACACAGCAGCTAGGTAAGAGGAGAAAGTTAAGAGAGACATCCATAGATCTCTGTGGGAAGGGGAAATAGAGATCTCCTAAGAAAATTTCAAGGTGGGGGAAGGAATAAGGGGAGGCAAGAAAAGAACCTAAGAGAATGGGATGGTAGGGCAAGGGCAGGGGTGGGGAGCAACAGAGAGGAAGACCAAAGAAATGGATGTCCTGATAGAGGGAGCCATTATAGAATTAGAGAAACCTGTTATGAGGGAACACCCAAAAACCCACAGGATGAGCCCAGCTAGGACTCCAAGCAATAGTGGAGAGGATGCCCAAACTGGCCTTTCCCTATTATCATATGAGTGACCACCCTAATTACCATTATAGAACCCTCATCCAGCAGCTGATGAAGGCGCATGCAGAGATCCACAGCTAAACACTGGGATGAGCTTCAAGTCCAGCTGAAGTGAGAGAGGAGAGATTGCATGAGTGGAGGGATCAGTATCATGATGGAGAGACCCATGGAGTAGACTGTCCTGTGAAATGACACCTGAGGAAACTTCATGGAACGGATCTCGACCCTCCAAATGTAGATAAGAAAGTCAAAGGCATGGACAGTTTCAGGGGCCCCTTGCAATCAGACCAGAGTCTATCACAGGTTCATGAACTGGCGTCTTAAAGTCCATGCCTACTGGGAAAACACTTTAATTAGCCTTAATACTTGGGTGAGGGACTGGATCCAACCTCGACTGGATATGCTTGGGATTCTTCGCCTTCTCTGGGAGTAAACTGGATGAAGAGGGAAGGGGAGTGAGGTGGGGAGAGGCTGGGGAAGGACTGGGAGAAGGGGCAGCAAAGGGAGCAGTATTAGGTATGGGAAAAATTTAAAAATATAAAAAGATCTACTGTTATTAATGCCTCATTAATAAAGATAATTCTACATCTTGGCAGCCATTGATTGTGTCCAGCATTTTTATCTCTGACTTTTGAAAGATTTACAATAGAGTGCCTATCACAGTGGTTGTTCACGTAATAGTCTTCCTTCCAACTTTCTGCTTTTGAGAAAGACTCCATTTTATCTCTATGTTGGATAAGGCAGCTAAAGTGTTCCTCCTTCTTTTACCCAAGCTCATCATTTATAGCTGCCCAGGTTCTGACAGGAAGTCTGGTGGGAGTCTTATTTATCCACAGAAAAAGAGCCTTTTAGTAAGTAATTTTTAATTACACAATGTTTAAGAACTTCATACATAACTTCTGTATTTTCATAATTTTCACCCTTCCTTCTCCCCTGCTAAGCTTCTCTCTCTCTATCTCAGTGTGTGTGTGTGTGTGTGTGTGTGTGTGTGTGTGTGTGTGTGTGTGTACTTGCATGTCTGTTTTTAACCTAGTGAGCCCCCTTAGTGTTGCTGTTATGTACCTATATTTAGGGTTGACCATTTAGGATGAGATAATCTCTCAGGAGTCTCTGGTTTCAACAATTAGATAACAATATGCCCTAGTGTGGTAAATTTTTCATTTTTTCCTGATCCTGGGTTCCTGGGGACTTTGGATGAGGAGCTGATAGTTCTCGTAATTATAAAAAGCACTGGCTATGACCTTTTGTTCATCCTTCTGTTGCTGTATTCCTAGGAACACAATTATATAGACAAAAAGATCACTGGATGCCTCCTGACATTCCTTGGTTCTTACTCATATGTATGATTTTTCTATTTTTTTCTCTAGAATCATTTCTAAACATAGCCTTAAATTCCCTAAAGGCTCTTAAATTTTTCCCTTGATTGTACCCAATATATGTTCATAAAGGTGGTGATTTCTTTATTTTGAACTACATTCTTTCATTCCTTACCATTTCCACTTCATATTCGTATTTTTTTCTTGAACACTTGTAAAGTACTTATAAACTTTTTAAGGCCTAGTCATCCTGTTATCTATTATCTGTACTCTTGTCATCCTGTTTTTTATTTTTATTTTTCCTGGTTTTTGAGGCCAATTTTCTTGCTTTGAAAATATTTAATACTATAACAGATATTTTGAATTTTAAGTTTTTTTTTTTCTTTTTGGATGTCTTAATTTGTTTTAGCTATGTTCCAAGAAACAATTATCATGCATAGAGTTAGTTTGATTCCATTTTTCAAAAAATCACCTTTAACATGATCACAGTGAGCCTCAGGCAGGTTTTAACCTATGGGTAATTGTCTCACGTTCCTGAGGACTCTATTAGGTTTGTGTCTGTTTCAACCATGTCAACATAACAAACAGTACACACTGAATGATTCACAACAGAAAACTCATTCTTTTAGTTATGGAGAATAAAAGAGGGAAAAGCATTTGTCATGCAGCCTCTCCCCTTGATAATGATCAGGCTTTTTCAACAATGTAATGAATCCCTGTCCTTTTTAAAATCTTACCTTGCAGTATAACTTAAGTACATCTATAGAGTCTCAATTCCCAAAAATGTCATATCCACAAGTACCAGAGGTGGTGACCTGAACAAATATTTGCAAAGCACATAACACCTTCCATATTACAGCTACTCCATGAGCTGGTGGTCTGGGTGATGTGGTCACTAAATTATCAGCAGGGTCTAAGTGCTGTAGCCAGCCACTGTACTGCCAGAAGGTCCATGCATTGTTGTACTTACTCCCTTCTCATGGTCTTTCCCAACACTGGAACTTCATACTCACAAACATGTGAATCAGTACTTTAGCTATGGGTCCCAGAGGATCTCTTTACAAATCACTGGTTGGCTCTGTTCAGCTGTATTTTGTACCATTTCTTAAAATACTAGCATCTTGGGCTTCTGAAACTCCCACCTCTGCCTTTCTAATGCAGTGAAACTGCCAGACTCCACTGGAATTGGAAGTCTTTTCCATTGCTAGACTGGAGCACTTGACTACAATCAGTTCTCATATCTCTATTCTGTCATGGGTTGGTGGTTTTTCTTTCAAGTTGCCAAGTGCCTCAATGCTGTGACTGCCTTTCTTTCAGAGAACTCTGATAGTTTAGTGCAGGAGGCCAAGTGTTGTGTTCTTCCATAATCAGAAAGACTGGGAATTGTTTTCTGATGCTTTATACTATGTTTGCTACTAACCTTTCAAGTACTTCCAAGTAACTTATAATTTAAAATGTACTTTGTGCCATATTATTCCTTTGATATTACCTGTTTGCATGCTAGAAACATTTCATCTTACACAAATATACTCTGTTTCATACTTACATGCTTTTTTTGTGCTTTTAACCTAACAGATAGCCTTGGTCAAACTAGGCAAACCACTGAGCTTGAACCCATCCATATACTATTTTCTAGTGGTAGATGATTTAATAATAATTTATTAAAACCTTAGTAAAAATGGCATACTAGCACACTATAACACTTGACAATTTATTATTAATACATTTCCCATATTTTTCATTCACTGGGTTGTGTTTTGTAGTAGAGCAGGGGACCAAACCTATGGCCTCATGCACACTAGGCAAAGGTTCTAAGACTTGTCTACAACCTCTGCCAAATAAATCTCATATTTAACATGATGAAATTTATGACTTACTGACTCTCATAATCACCAATATAAAAATGTAAGTAACATCTCTTATCACTAAGTGTTAAAGGCAGTACATTTCCTACCATACAAGCTTATAGCTAGAGTCCAATGATTTTGGCTACTCCTACTATATAGCTGAGCAATTGTAAAAACATGGCTGTGGTAGTTTGAATGAGATGCCTCAAAGAAGCCAATAGAATTTGAATACTCAGTCCCCATTGGGTTATATTTTTAGAAGGATTATGAGGTATGGTTTTGTTGGAGCATTTGTGTCACTGAGTGCTGACTTTAAGATTTCAAAAGTCTTGCCATTTTCATTGTCATGCTATTGCCTGCTTAGAGTTCAAGATACAAGGTCTCAGCTGTTCCTGCCACCATGTTTTAACTTCACCAGAATGGACACTAACCCTCTGGAACTTTAAGCCCAATGAAGTGCTTTCTTTTATGTAGTCTGAAGTTTCTCTGTCCCATTTCGCCAGTCCAGTTGCCATTTAGTCCCAAATAATCACACAGAGGCTTATATTAATTACAAGGTGTTTGGCAAATTTGGCCTATGGCTGAGGCTTATTTCTTGCTAACTCTTACTCTTAAACTAACCTATGATTTAGCCATGTGGCTTGGTACATTTTTTCTCATTGCAACTTCCTCATCTAGTCTCCCCTTCCTCTCACTGATATCTGCTGCTCTGCTCTTCTGCTTTCCCAGAATTCTCCTAGTCTGGTTGCCCTGCCTCTACTTCCAGTCTAGCTAGCTGACCAATCAGAGTTTTCATTAAACCAATATTTACAGTGTACAAGAGCATAGTCCCATGGAACCCTTATAATTTGCCTTGGTCATGGTGTTTTATCACAGTAACAGGGCAGTAGCTAGTACATGGTGCCTGGATAAACTGCAATGCCAAAATACCTCTCTATAAATGTATACTGATGGCTCCTATATCTAATGGATGAGCATGCTTGTAATGCTTCTAAATCCTGGGAAAATGTTTTAATTTTCCTACGGGCCTTCTCTAAAATATTTTTACTTCATGACTGCATTGGCATTCCACTTTGGTGTTGCTGATTTCGTCTGTGGATGGTAGTCCTCAACATTGCAGCCCACAGATTGGGCAGTCTCTGGGATTTCTTCTTAAGGGCTCTAGGGAATTCTTTATCTAAAGTCTGATGCCTGTAGGGATGTGCTGGTAATCCCATCAAGACAGCTGCATCTTCTCAAATGATTGTTCTTCTGTTTACTGTGTTTTCCTTGGTGGTTCCTAGGGGCCTTTGATGAACTGAATAAAGGCAGAAGAACTAACCAAGCCTAGACTTATACTGACTAATCAGATACTCCACTCCTGAATCTTTAGGCACTGGCTGTCATCAGCAGCTGTCTTAGGAGTTGCTTCAAGAACTGGCCTTTTCAGCACCTCTCCTCAGATACAAAATTTTGATCTCATTAGAGTGAACTTGGGGCAAGGCGGAAGTGCTAGGTGTCAACAAACCTGTGTTTAAGACAAACAAAAAAGCTATGCCTTTGGTACTCTAAGAAGAAAAGCAAGCAGCAAAAACCAAGATATATTCTTCTCAAAAGACTTTTGACCCTATAGGACAACATTCATGGGAATCGAGGGTTTTGTTTTTGTTTTGTTTTGAAGTAAAACAAAGGTTTTATAGGATAAACAGTATAGAGTAATATAGTAGTCTGTTATGGTTACATATAAAGTATATATAGTATAGCATATATAAATATATAGTATATATAGTATAGAATATGTGTGCGTATATATACAGTAATGTGTTAAAAAAAAATAAAACTTCAACATCTCTTTTCCCAGTTTCAACAAATTAAAGCAAAGTGGTCCCTGCAAAGCGAGAGGAATTGAAGAATGTGCAGTGTGATTTGCAAAGGCAAAAAGAGATGGCAACTTTGTATGACTTCAGCAAGTATTCTTTGTGGCCTAAACTTGTATAGTATAACATCAATAAAAAGTGTACTCATCAACCATGAAGTTATGACTTATTTATTACTGCTATAAAAGACTGCTAAAAAGCCTATACATACACGGCAATTGCCAATAAAAATAACCGTAAAGATGTTAAGACACTGATTGTCATTCTCATGACCATCTGGCACAAATGAAGGCATTTACCTACATGACGTTATACAGGAATTCCAGCATCTCAGACCTTATTTTCTATATCACATGGCAATACAACGTTAATTATGACAAGTTTGAAAAGCTGTGGACTCATAATATACCATGTTTTGGGCAGGCTGATTAGATGCGGACTAAAGGGTCAAATAGTTCTGTCAGTTCCTTACTGCTGCCCTTGCTTACTTTCCTGAGGTTCACTTATTCTTCTTTTCCTGAAGCTCGTATTGATTAATCTTTGCTGTAGTTCATCCAGTACCCTGTTCTCATCTTCCAATCGAGATACAATCAAACTGGACTCTACTGCAAAGCAGTCAACTGCAGACAGGGCCAGTCCCGATTAATTAGTAACAATCCAGAGAACTTACAGGGTTTGTTACATCTACAAACCACAAATCTGGCCCTAGTGCTAGATCTCTGGTTCAGAAAGTAAACCATGAAGTTTCAGTTTCATACTAGGTAATGGTACCATTCTAGAAGAGAAGTTGATGCACAGTCTGAGGGAAAAGCCCACTCATGCTACATCTTTTTAGCCTGGCCTGTCCAAACAGTCTCATTAGCATTAGGTAAATGAGTCAACTGTATCTGTAAAGAAGTCGGATTCATGTCAGAGAGGGATAGTCATTTCACAGTGCTCAGTGAGACAGAAACAATAAAGATGGCCGTAGAGACCTCCCCCACATACACATACATACTGGTAGGAAGGATAAAATAATGAGAGTCAGGTTTTTGTTTATTTGTTTGCTTTTAGAGACAAAGTCTTTCTATGTAGCCCTGGATGTCTTGACCTCACCATGTAAATCAGGCTGGCCTCAAATTCACAAATAAACACCTCCCTCTGTCTCCAAAGGGCTTGGATTAAAGGTGCATGCCACAAAGCTCAGTGAGTGTCAGATTTTTATCAATATTAACTCTGAAGTATAAGAATGATGTGGAAAGCAGCTAAGATAGAAAAGTTTAGAGTTCAAAATCAACACATATACGCACAAAGAAAAAAGCTGGCTGGAATGAAATTGTGGTTGCTTCATAGCCATTTCTATATCTTGTCTTTGGGGCAGGCCTTATTCTAATTTCTAATTAGCAGCAGGATAAACAGGGGTCAGTACCAATCGCTGGACTCTCGGGAGTTATTCTCACCCTCTGACAATAAGCACCATGAAAGTTAAGATTCAGCCTATGTCTGAATTAAAATTTCCTTATAAGTGACTCCAGAGAAGTATAGTGCTCACCCCATGATGAGTTATTTCATGTTTGCTCTTCTTCCCATTTGATGGTATTAGCACCGCAGAGGTCACTGCTGAAGGTACTGAAGGTGCCACCTTCAGCATGCTTCTACCTCACAAGGCTGAACTTCCTTCATTGCATAGCCCACGTAGAGTGGACAATACCATGGCCTTAGGGGTATGCACATCCTTTCACCCAAATATGTGAATGTGTTGTTACCTTAGATAGTCAAGGGGACTTTATAGACAAATGTAGTTGATGACATTGAGAGGAAACAATTTCCTAGGGTTATGTGGGTGAGACCAAGAATTCTTATAAAAGTGAAGCAGGGAAAGTTGTGGTAACAGAATTAAAAGTCTAGGGCAATGCAAGATGGTCCATCAGTTGGAGAATGTAATCAGCCTCTAGAATCCAAGAAAAAGAAGGATACAGCAGCCTTACAAGAAATGTAACCTGACCAACAACTTAAAATTAGAATTATAACCTCTAAAATAGTAACGATAAATGTGTATTGACTTAAGCTATTGTTAAGGTCTATTTGATTAACATGTTAATCCGCCTATCAGAAATAAATGCATAATTCATGCTATGTATGCCTACATCATTTATTATTATTTTATTATATATCCGAAGTTCCTCTCACTGTGAGCTGGGTGCTGGGTACTTTACTACAGATGACGCACACTTGTTACAAGGTAGTTTCAATGGTGTACTTTTAGCAACACAGCAGTGAATCATTATTGCCTATCTGGTGATATGAGGCATTGCTAGAGAAGTACTAATGAATTAGTACAGAGACAGATAACTAAGGGGAAAGCATAAGTAGCACAGTGCATAGCACCCCTAATCCACAGTAACTCTAGCAGGAGAGCTGATGTAAGGTAATGCCTCAATTTCTCTTGAGGACTTCTCTAGAGTAGCTACTTACTACTCCAGTGATCTCTTTCCCTGGGATGATTGTGAGAAAGAAGAGGTATAAAAGACTGCATAAGAATAAGAGAAACACATAAAGAAGTATGGTTTTTGTCTTTTTATAGACTCCAAGTTTTCAGTATAATGATTACTCAAAACACAGCACCCATGAAGAGACTGAAGGGCAAAATTACCAAAACCACAGCCTTGGCTAGCACCTTTCTCCAAAGGAGAATGTGAGTAGACTACCCAATATAGGGAAATTGCCTCCTATGTTTGTTAAAACCTAAATGCTGCCCCCAGTTTCCACCCAGAAACACAGTATGTGGATCTGTGTTAGACAGTGGCATGCTGGACTAGAACTCTTTAGTTTAAAAAATAATAAAAGACAACATTTCTTCTGTGTGTCTATTCAACTCTAGATTATATCACTGGGTAATGGGCTTAGCATTCTTGTTCACTTTTACTTTGAAATAAGCAGTGTTCTAAAGAAATAAATTGCATTATTGTTATTTGAGATAGGGTCTCACTAAGTAACCATAAATAGCCCAGAACTTATTGGAATCCTCATGTCTCTCTCTATCTCTAGACTGAAGAGATTAAAAGTGGTGCCATCCTACTCAGCTACAGAGATTTTTATTTAACGTGTTTATAAAATTTCATAATAGATAAAAGTAAAAAAAAATAGAAATATACAGCAAGACAAAGATACAGAAACAGAAACACAGAAATAAAACGAGACAAAGATAGAAAAAGAAATAGAAACATTAAGACAGACAGAGAAGCCAAGAACAACCAAAACAGGCTAAGGTAGTAACACTGAGAAGATATGTTCCAAAATGTAGAAGCTCTTTCTAACAATCACTGGTATCTGAGAAAAATACAGAAATTTAAGCTCTGCATTAAATATAGAAATTTTTAAATGAACAAAGATATTAAACACATTGTGGTCACTACATTTTTAGCAATTATTTAAATATAGCCATTTCTTGCCAAAGCTGAAATCAGTGTATGATGTTTAAGCAATGATATGTGTTTCCATTATCAAGAGAGAAGAGAGATGCTCGGCGAGACAGCTCCATAGTGAAGAGCACTGGCTGCTCTTCTGGAGGACACAGTTTTGGTTCCCAGCACAAATATGATGATTCACAACCACTTAAAACTTCAATTCAAGGGGACCCAACTCCCCCATCTGGGTTTCTAGGCCACAGGTATCCACATAACAACCAACATAGAGCAGGGGAGATGGAGAGACAGAGACATGGACAGAGAGAGGGGGTGACAGAGAGGGATGACAGAGTCAGAGTAACAAAGAGAGACAGACAGAGACAGAGAGATATTGAATATTAAAGCATTAAAAATAAATCCTCCCATGCACAGGAACTGAGCTGATCCACCTTGGGACATCTTGCCCTTTAGAGGGAGAGGATGGATGATGGGGGGGGAGGCTGAAGGCTGACTGGGAGGAGGGAAAGGAGGGGGAGCAGGGGAATCATGGGTAAAAAACACACTTTTATTTAAAAATAATAATAAAATGAACATACAAAAAAAAGTTAATCCTCCAAGGGAGCTCCTTTGACCAGTTTTGTCTGAGTCACAAATGGAAACTCAGAAAAGGTAGGATCTAGCTTCTTCTGACCACTTAATATTTATTCTTAAATGTTTGTTCTTAAATGTTCTTCTAAAATTCCTCCTGTAAACACTGCAAGTGAATTATATTATTCCTAAGTTTATATCATATGCATCATTGTGATGCTTTCACTATTTGCTTTACTAGAATAAAATTATACATTTCAAAATGGGCTTTCATGTAATACCAAAGGAAAAGCAACAATTCGAATGTTTCAAAGATTTAACTTGTGAAAAAACTTTTTTATAATTGCGATGGTCTGGGTATAAAATGTCCCTCTACAGGTCCCCGTTTGGAATACATACTCCCAGCTGGTGGTGCTGTGGGGAAGCTGGAGAGTCGTTAGAAGGTATAGTAGCAGCAGGGAACTGGGATATGCCATCAAAGGTTGTGACCTGGATTCCAGTTCCAGACACTGTCTTGTAGCTTGTGGCAATGTGAAATACTCCTGCATCATGCCCTCATGTCTTTCTTAACAGAATGGATGAAGCCCCCTGAAAGCAGGTCACAAAATAAATCTTCCCTTTCTCAAGCTGCCATCTCAGAAATTTTGTCACAGCGAAGCAAAATAACTTTACATAATATCAGTTATATAAAGTTAATTAAAAGTAATACGAAGTTAATTAAAGTTAAACAGATAATTCAAATAATTATCAGTAAATATTTGCAAGAAGTTCTAGGAATATCAATATATTTTTGGAAATTTCATCTACTTTGTTTTAAAGGTTGCATAGCTTCTAATTTTTAATGCCTATATTATTAACCATTCATTTGCAGCCACAGAAGACCAATTCCAGAAGCCCGAGGATATGAAATAACATGCTGTCAAGTCCTGTGTAAGGTGGCATGGTATTTTCATATTGCCTGCAAACACCCTAATAATCATCCTCTACTCATCGATTTTAATAGAAAACACACTGAATAATGATGTGAAATCATCTGTATGGTATCACTGAATGAAAAATGATAAAAATTCTATGCATTCAAAGTACAGGTGCAGTTTTTTTTTTTTTTAAGTATTTGTGTTTCCTGACTGGTTGAATTTGAAACTTAAAAGAGATGACTGCCTTTCCCTTTTGCAAAATCTCTGAGATCACATCAATGGGAAAGAATTTTTAATAATAAAATACAATGCTTAATTTTTTGATAACAAAGGCAAATCATATCAAAATGTATGAATGGGAGAGAAGGTTTTTGGAAGAGAGAGGCAGATAGGAATGTCAGAAAGGGGAGAGCGGCCAGTGTGCATGTGGATGTGTAACTAAACAGAGCTTTTAAAATCGTGTCTTAGGCAGAGTATGGTGTATGCTTATGATCCCAGCACTCAGCAGGCTGAGGCATAAGGATTCCTACAGATTCAAGGCCAGCTTGTGCCAACTAGTGACTTGAAAGGTAGCCTTCAGTACAAATAGTGAGATTTGTGTCTTCCAGAGCAAAATAAAACAACAACAACAAAATGCATTCTGGTCAAAGAAGTGATTTGTATTAATTTAAAAAAAAAGATCTGTTTATCTTAGGAAGGACCAGGACTTTAGGAGAATGAAGACACAGCATTTATACTGAAGGCCTCCAGAAGACTCATATCCTAAATCATCAGCTCTTCCTGTAGCATCCCAGTGACTAATGAGTCAGACTGAGCTCTACTTTGAGGATTTCTATCTTTACCTTTAAGGAGAACTCTGGGCATCATGATATCTCTAAACAGAATTATCTGCTGATTTGTATCCTAGCTAGAACATGGGGAGAAATGGGCCTTCCTGGCACTTTGTGTAGTGGAGATAGCCTTGGAACATAGAAGCAGAGCAGTTTCCTAAAGGCCTAGTCACTATAGATAGCACAGGACTGGTTACAAGCTAAAACAATTTAAATTATTTTGATCAAGATCTGAAGCAACTAGTAGAAACCACCCAGCATCATATACATCTTATTTAGAAAAAATTAGAATAGGCCTTTCTCAGTTTTAGAGATACTTGTATCTCACTGTCTTGCATGTGACAGATAACATATTCATGACATTCCTAGTTATGCATGAGTCAGGAACATACTCTGGTCAACTGATGCTCAAATTACATGCCAGAATCCTATAAGTATGATTTTTCCTTTTCATAGTAAAGATTCTTATAAGCAGGTAATGTTCTGAATCATCACTGTAATACACTTGCATTTCTTTAGTGAATTTTATCATCCATACAATCTCAGTTAATTATCTCCTCCAATAGGTTGTTTTATTTTTGATCATCATTTATTTTAAATTTAAGTGTTATTCGGACATGATTTTCTAGCATTTCTTTTAGTTCTTAGTGATGGCTTCTTACTTATATGTTATTTTTCCAAAAGTAACTCATCAGACAACAATAGATGCTGGCAAGGATGTGGGAGAAAGGAAACTTTTACACATGGTAATGAGAATCCAAGTTTGTCCAGCCACAATGAAAATCAGTGAGTGTTCCTTAGAAACCTAAAAGTATATCTATCTACCATGTACCATTTCTGGGCATATACTCAAAAGACTTTGAGTCACTGTACCACAGAGATACCTGCTTATTCATATTCATTGTAGTACTGATCACAATAATAAGCTTGAGAGGCTATCATTAAGTGATTATACAGGGAAAATACTGTATACCACTGCAATGGAATTTTTCCTCAATCATAAAGAAGAGTAAAATCACGTCATTTTCTTCCAGAAAGTGATGTAATTAGAAATCATATTAAGAACATAATAAGAACATTAAGATATAGAACATGTGCTTCTGTGTGCATGTGTGTGTGTTCCACATGTAAGTGTTGAGTTACTATAGAATTGCATTAAAGTAAGATAGGCAATGACTGACAATGTGAATAGCATTGATTTACTTCATTCACTCATGCTAAGATACCCATTTCCTAGTGCAGAAGAACCACGTCACAGTTGGCCTCTGTATAAACTCATAGGAATATGAGTCCACAGGGAGAGCTCAGAGAGTTCAGTGCAGCAGTTGGCAAGATACCCTGATAGTTCAGTTGAGTGTCAATTCAAAGGCAAAGGTAATAATGAAAGATTTACACCCTTTTCTTTTTTTCATTAAGATGTAGTGGGAAAGTCATAGTTCTACAAGACAAGAGTGAGATCATGGGAAAGCTTTCAAAGTAGCTAATGCTCTAGTTTTCTTGAAGTATATAATTGACCTTTAGAGATTACATAGAAAGAATAACATTTAAGGAGAAACCAATAATAATTACCACAGTTTGATCACTATAGACTGTATGGCTGTATTTAAATATAAAATGCTATGTCATGAAAGGCTGGCATGTGGTGGTACATGCTAGTAATTGCTGAATGGGGAAAGGCAGGGGACCCCTTTTGCTCAGCTCAGCCAAGTTGGTGAGCTACAAGCCAATTAAAGATTCATTCTCAAAAGAAATAGACAGCCTTATTAGGAAGGACACCAAGTTTGTCCTCTGACTTCCACATGTAGACACACATACATGTACATGTAAATATATACATCACAAATAAAGGGTCAAATATTATTGACAACTAAAAAAATAACCTTGATGCTAAACTTCAGTTCAACTTATAAAAAAAGACATCAGTATTAGCCATGACAAAAAATAAAGCAACAAAGTAACATGAAGCCACATCTTTCTTCATTCACTAGTGCTTTAAGTGCATGATGCAATTACTATCAAAAGTCACATGAAAAATATATTATAGAGGTGGCTTTCAATATGCACATTGGATCACATGGCAAATCACACCGGAACAGATGTGGAATCCAAAAATCAGACTCTAGCATTTCATATTAAAAATAATAATCACTGAATTTTATAATATCTGCCCCAATGCTATATGATTATATTTGTCAAGAATGAGAGGTCTGATAAAAATAATCATTAATCATCAATCTTAACTAATTTCTCAGCCAGGGTCTTACCTTTCTCTTCATTACAAGCTCAGTTACTTAGTAACTGATATTTATTTCCATTGAAGCTAATGTAATGCTTTTATAAAAAAATGATTTTATTTATTTTATTTCATTTGAATGAGCCTTTTACATGCATATAAGTGTACTGCATACAAGATTAGATCCTGTGGAGTTAGAAGACACCACTGGATCCCCTGGAACTGGAGTAACAGATGGTTGTGAGCTGCCCTGTGAATGCCAGGAATAGAATCTCCATCCTTTTAAAGACAGATAATTTTAAGTTAAATTTATATCTTTGAATGTAGTCTTGTCACAAATCACAGATAAAATTATCTTACTTGCTAAGCTTGTCAAATTTTCAACTAGAAAGTCTACTTTGTAGTTGGTTTTAAATCTATTGGTCATGAGAGCTCACTTGAGCAGACTAGCACTCAACATGGGGTAACTCTTAACTTGGTTTCCATAGTGATAGCTTTGCATGCAGTGATGCCTTAAATATCCTGGGCATTGTGTTTTTGTTGCTTGTGACAGCAGGAATGCCTTATGAACAAATCAAGCCTCGGAAGCACTTGAGCTTTATTTAAAGATCTATACATCAACTTCTTTCAAACCTATCATTCTGATTGTGAATAAAGCAAAGCCACATTTCATTCTTTGGATTGATGTTACTTATATCTGAAATACAGTAAGAATCAGTAATATGCCTACAAAATAGAATTTAAAACTAGGAAAATTTCTGCTAGTAAAAATGCACTAGAGATGTTAAGATTGGAATGAATCGCTTCAAAACAAATACACTTGGAAAGAAAGTAAAAATGTGATGTAGAAAACCCAGGACATGCCATATGAATGGTTAATCTTCTCACCCTTCAGGCCTCCCATCTCTGGTAGAATCATCTGTTTTAAAATCAGAAAAGTGGGCTTTTACCAAACCCATATCAGTGGAATCACAATTTAAGTGCAGTGGTCATTTCTAAATAAGAGGGTGTGACTGAACATCTGACAGTGATGCCAATGTTAATTTAAAGCTATGACAATCTTTAGGTGGCATGATTATCTTCCATTTAAAAGAACAACAGCAATATTAGTACATCGTGTATGCAAGCAATTTTGACAACCGAAAGAACTGTGGTTACCTTTCCAGTACGATTACCCCACATTAAACATCGTGTCAGTTGTAACACTCAATACAATAGCAGTCCCATAACACACCTTCCTGTTAAAGCATGTTTATAAAGGGCAAGCAACTTCTCCAAAGACACACTTGAGAAGTTGGGTCTGTACAGTCTAAATAGTGGTACTTCTCTTGTGCCCCACATGTGCCCCCATGTATTGCCTGAATTCTCAAGAGCTCTATGTGATGGTTAACTTGTTTTTATTTCCAAAAGCTTACCAGGTTGCTTCATTTTTCAATAAAACTAAGTTTCTTAGTGACTTTATTTGAAAATACCTTCTAATAATACACATAAAGTATATAGATTTTAAAAAGTAATTTTCTTTTAATATAAAATACTCATTGTCAAGTGGTGAATTAGGATGAAATGATGATCATTAGACATTCTTAAGTTTTGCGATAATGATTTAAAAGTTGAGGGACAACCAATCTTTTGTTTAATATAATGAATTTGTATTTATTTCTAAATTAAATCTCTCTTAAAACAGTTTCTAATATGAATCTTATTTTCCTGTTTGCTATGCAGAAAAGCTTCTCTGCCTATAGCCCTAATAATTGCCATTCTTGCTCATGATTTATACAAGTTTTCTGTCAATATTTTCTCAAATAAATGAGAAAAATAATATCTCATAACCAATGCAACATACCTGAGTGCCGTTTTCTCAGCTCCCTGTGTCTTCCCTTAAATGCATTGCTACAAATAGTGTGTGTGTGTGTGTGTGTGTCTGTGTCTGTGTCTGTGTGTCTGTGTGTGTGTGTGTGTGCATGTGCATGTGTATGTGTGTGTATGTGTGTGTGTGCATGTGTATGTGTGTGTATGTGCATGATGTGTATGTGTGTGGGAATCAGGATCAGGAAAACCATCCACCGTTATTCCACATATCCTTCTATTATCTCAGAGACCCATAAGATCTATGATGATCTCTGAAAAGTCAAAGATGAAAAGCATAATGAAGAGAGTTCCTGTCTCTCATTCAGATCCTTTGTTAAAGCAGACCTTCCCACGTTTTCCAAGTGTGACAACTGAATCTTATTAACACTATTAGACATTTTTTCATAATTCTAAACACATTTTATCATTGGCTTTAATGAATACTAGTTTATATATTTATCAGTATTAATTCTTTAACACTAGTTTTGTTATTTAGACTGGAGAATAATCTGGATCATAATGAGCATGCATATGAAGGAAAGTGTAACTTGCCAGGTGACTCATTTGGTTCATGACAGATTTCAAATTAACTTAAAGCATATCTTCAAAGTACATGGACGAAAACCCTGCTAGAATTTTACTATATTCTAATATTGAGATTAAATGCAGGGGGGGGAGTTATTTTTCTCCTATTTTAAAATTTTACATATTATTAATTGCTTGGAGAAGGAAAATAGATGTGTAATTATCAGTATTTGAAACAGAATTCAATTTTTAGGAAGAAACATATTCCAGAGACATATATACCATTTACTAGAGTGGTCTAAAGGTGTTTCTGTTAGAATACCTCTCTCCTATTGCCAGCTCATGTCACTTGGATGTGCTTGGAAAAGAGCCCAGCACATGATCATGTGATCATGATGATGTGGAGGGGGCTGTTGGTGCCTGTGGAGGAGGAGTAGAGGAAGCAGCAGCAGCAACAACAAATATATGCCATTCACTTTTCTAGCTTCTCAGATGCGCAGAACCTCTGATAAGCAGATTGTACACATTTGATTTTGATTCCTAACTATATAACAGAGAGCTAAAAGATCAATTATTGTCTCAGGAATGAGCAGCTTAGCTATCACAGTTTAAATGGTGTGTCTTTCTAATTTAAAGTGATAAGAAAGCAGAGGGAAATGTGTCAATGATTTGAACAAGGGATCATGCAGCTTTCAGAATCTTTTTCTTAAACAGTAACCAGCACTTCTCATACCTCAAAGCTCAAAGCTACCCTAGTCAATAAATCCATTTTATGAATGTTTTAGAAAGTAGCAGCATTTTGTAATTGAAATAGGAAGAAAATAAGAATCAAAAAGAGGAAACAGTCTTTTTTTCTTTGACAGATCACCTTCAACTGGCACAAGTGGCTTAGAATTAGAGTCTAGGCTTTCATCCCTCTCCAGGTTAATTCAGACTTCTATGTTTAACTGCTTCCTAAGGATACCCAGCAAAATTAAGTCTTATATAGAACATACCATCTCCCTCTTTATTGTATGGATGCCCTCAGCATACATACAATGGCCTCACATAATGTGATTTCCAAGCCAGAGAGGAGGACACCTACCACCAAAACAGACAAACAAATAAACAAAACAAAATATTGGAGTTTTATGCGACAGAGAAAAGGAAGGAAGGAAGGAAGGAAGGAAGGAAGGAAGGAAGGAAGGAAGGAAGGAAGGAAGGAAGGAAGGAAGAAGAAAGTCATTGGGCTTTGTGTTATTCTTAGTATTTTCCCTCTGAACAATTTGTATGTTACAGCAGGGAGTTGAAGAATGCAACCACAATTCTCAAAGATAAATGAAAATACACGAAGGCTGTAGACACTGACTCACAATAGACAAAAGTCTAGTAAAGTTAATGATATCCCAGTGCACAAGCAATGTACTGTGTCAGAAAAGCAGACTAGTTAGGGAACAGAAATGTAAATTACATTTTATTAGGCATGTACACAGGCAGTCTTGGGAGATAAGGGTAGAAATTAGGTGAATTTAGGTCAGGATATAAAATGATTTTTTGGAACAAGTAGGAGAATATATAATTAATTCTGATATACATTAGGAACGAGGGAAAATTACTTTGCATATTTTTGAGGTCTAATTAAATCTCTGTTTAAGAACATAATTTTTTTAGCGCCCAAAAATTAAACTTCACAATATCTACCTTTCCAAATGTACCTCCCAGTAAGAGCGTTTCAAATTGTCTATCATGCAAATTAAAAAAAATCATGTGCCCTCTTAGATTCATTAATAAATTATAAACACCTTTGGAAAGTCTATTATTTGCCCCAAATCACCTAGTATGCTTTCTTAAAGAATCTATCCAGTAAGTGTTAACTATACTAAGCATACTTTGTAGTTTTATAGCTATCAAAGTGCTGGTATTCAGCAGAGCTCACCTAACTCAGAAAGTAACTCATCAATATGTGGCCTCTACTCCTTTACATTTTTCCAAAGGATTCTTTGGTTTTTTGTCATCTAGGTAATTATCATAGAGGTCAGTCATCCCTCCTCAGAATTTTATAAACATTTTATAATCATGGGTCTGATTTCTCTGTCTTCATTTCTTGGTACATGCAGTACTAACAAATGTGTGCCTGGTGCAACTGAGCATCTAGCCCCCATTGTGATTCTCCCTATTGTACTACACTTAAGATCCACTTACGGCTCTTTGGTACATTCATGATTTTACTAAAGCCCAAAGTGTTTGTTCTATTAAATGTGTCAGTTTGCATGCGATTTAGGAAATAGTTCCTATACTCCTGATTTCTCTAACTCCCACATATATTTTTTGTGCTGTATCTAACTTTGGAAGCTAATATTGTTATAGGCCAGAAGAATAAGTTCATGAACGAAAACAATGTAGGCAAGTTGCTGTTTCTGTCCTATGTGAAATAAAAATGGAAGCACCAGGAACATCTACACACAAGCAGGTCAAATGTATCCACTTGATACTTCAAATAAAGCTGAAATCTAAAACCCCGAGAAGGATTATGCACTTGAATGTAATTGCCCAAGTGCTGCCTCATCAACTTTCTTCATTAACATGAGCACTGTTAGCACCTAATTAAATTTATAAAAACAAAAATTTCTTAAGTACTGTTACTGTATAAAATGCATTCCTGGGCAGTTTAGGAAAAGAAATTAAAAATGTGGATGTGCCTAGTCTGCTTTATAACTGAATACCATTTTCAAATGATCAATATTCTGTTTGTAAAGTGGTTTTTTGTTTGTTTGTTTGTTTCCAGTTTCGCATTTTCTCTGAGGAAAGCCTGGACCTGTGAGAACTCAGTTTAGGTTCTTAGAGATATGAAGTAGGAAAGAAAGTCCTCTAGCAGTAGACATTTTATTACTATGTCCTATTATGCATTAGTTCTTCAGCATTGTATCAAGGAATCTAAAAAGAATATGATATGCAGAGAAATAACCAGGCCAGAAAGAACACAATAAAAGCAGAGAAGGTCATTTCTGCCCCCAAGGTGCCTGCACTTCATCTGACTTTTACCTCCTTACTCTTTGGAACTGGACAGAAGTCTTACTTGAGTTAAAGCATTGCTTACTTCAACTATGTGCCTTTTGACTCAGTATCTCCATTTCACAGAAAATAAAACACTCCCCCAGAAAAGATAAGAGAAAAATGAGTGTTTAACTAACAGCCAAGTGCAAACTAGCTGCCTGGAGTCCAGATTTCCCTTGTCTTTCCATATGCTGTGCTTACCATGTGTAAGCTTGGAAGACACCAAGAGGAAGTGAATGCCCACAAGCTCAATGTGCCCAAATAAAATATATTGGAGATGAGGCAGGTTAAGGCTAAAATGTACACGTACATTCATCCCTCTGACCCCACCAATTCCATACTTGACCAACTCAAAATGAAAAGACTTCAATAACATCAGCCAACTTGTGCCTTCGAGTTTTTATCGCTATGATAAAACACCATGATTCAGAACATATGAGGTATCGAATGTTTATTTCATCTTCTAGATTGTATGCTAGCATCTAGGGAAGTCAGGGAAGGAAGTCAGAGCAGAAACCTGGAGGCAGCAACTGATATAGCAGCCACAAAGGAGTGCTACTTACTGACTTGTTCCTAACGGCTAGCTCAGCCTTTCTTACAACAGGAGGAACACCTGCTCATGGGGTGGCAGCACCTCCCTCAGTGAACTGTGCCTTCCCATTGCAATTTGGAATCAAGTAAAAGCACTATAGGCTTGCTCACAAGCCAATCTAGAGGGAGCATTTTCTCCCCTAAGGTTCCCTCTTCCAAATGGCTCTAGCTTGTTGACATGAAACTAGCCAGTAGGATTGTCCTCTTGTCAATTTGGCACACAAACATATCACTACTGAACTGTAACCTGCTCTTTCTTCTTGTTTCTAAGATGTCATATTAATAAATATCACACAATAAAATAATTATAAACATGAAAGTCTGTCTTTAGAAATTCAATTAGAAGTTCAGTCTCTTGAAAATATCCAAAGTCTTTAAATATCCTAGTCTCTCTAAAAATCCAGAATCTCTTTGAAGTTTCTTAATTTTAGACTCAGGTAAAATCAAAATTAGTTGAATATTTTCTTATTTCAATTGGGAAGAACCAGGGCATTGACACAATCAAATCAAAGAAAAAACAAAAATCCAAAAGTTTGAAGATCAGTGTCAGACTTCCAAGATTCATTCAAGGTATTCTGGCTCATTCACAGGGCCTGAGGTCACTTCTTTGGCCCCACCCTCCTCAGCACAAGTAGTGTCATTTCCAGGACCTAATTAATCCTGTCTCAGACTGCAAAGTCACAGCCTCTCTCCTAGGCCTTTTACTATAACTGAGGCTAAGGCTGCTTATTCACCAATGGCCTTCCCAGCCTCTCTTCAAGGACTTCAGCCCTACCACAGAGTACCAAGCCTCAGCTTCTTTTTATGAAACCTTCATGCCTTCAAAACCCACACCACATGGGTGATTCTTAAACTACCAAGTTTGTCTACCAGCACAAGGTACAACAGCCTTTCCTACCGTTGGATCACAGCCTCCATAATTCTGGTTTCTTCTTAGTTACAGCTAATTCTCTAGTCCCTGCTGAATAGCATCCATTGTCCCAGCAAAGCAAAAGCTTTACTTCATTAGTAATGGGGTCTTGTTAATCACAGCTGATTCTTCTGCTCCAACTGCCTATATACCACAGAGTCTTAGGTCCAGGAGAGTCTTTAAAATTTCCCTCTGAAATTTCACCATCCACCACCATCTACATCACTCAACATTCTTATCTTCCAAACTTGCACAGAATAGCCCACTGAGCTCTGAATACCCCATTGCTTTTCTAGTTCAATTATTCAAAATCGTTTGAGAGTATTCTCCCCAAAATGGCCAGGTCTGTCAGAACCACACTTGAATCTCTCTTATCACTTTTTGTCTTAGAGTTTCTATTGCAGTAATAAAACACCACAACCAAAAGCAACTTGTGGGGGAAGTGTTTATCTCATCTTACAGCCTGTAGTTCATAATCTTGGAACTAAAGGCAGAGCTGATGTAAAGGCCACAGAAGAGTGCTGCTTACTAACCTGTTACATATAGCGTGTTCAGTTTGGTTACTTTTTAATTTTAATTTCTTTTCATTTTACATATCAACTGCAATTACCCCTCCCTTCCCTCTTCTGCCTCTCCACCTCTATCTTCCCCTCAGCCCTTATCTATTCCTCAGAGAGAGTAAGGCACCACTGATGAGTCAAAAACATCTGGAATATCAAGTTGAGGCAAGACCAAACCCCTCCTGCCCCCACATCAAGGCCTAGCAAGATATCCCACACCTAGGGAATGGGCTCCAGAAACCCAGTTCATGTACCGAGAATGCATCCTTGTCCCACAGCCAGACCCCACAAAATGCCCATGCCATTCGACTGTCACTCACATTCAGAGGGCCTAGTTCAGTCCCATGCAGGTCCCCCAGCTGTCAGTGTTAATTTTTGTGGCAGTGTGGTTTGTATTTCCCTTTCTTGGGATTTCCTGCTATGTTATCTATTGCTTGTGTTTTCTTGGGTGCATCTAGCTTCCTTATTTGGAGTTTTCCTTCTAGTGCTTTCTGTAGGGTTGGGTGTGTGGATATTTGTTTAAATCTGGATTTGTCATGGAATATCTTGTTTACTCTATATGATGATTAAGAATTTTGCTGGTTATAGTAGTCTGGACTGGCATCCTTGGTCTCTTAGTGTCTGTATATTATCTATCCAGGACCTCCTGGCTTTCATGGTGGTATCCATTGAGAATTCAGGTGTTATTCTGATGTTCGGGGGGGGGGGGTGGTTTGGGATCAGGGGTTGGGGTTGCCTTTATGCTCAGAATCCTGCTTTTTTCCCCTTGGGGGAGGGGGCTAAGATGACTTGGAAGCAATGACTTAGCCTCTGAGAACATGTAGAAGCAAGGAAGCTCAATTTTATTAAAGGAGGGCAAGACTTTAAATACTTTTTCTCCAGACCCTCCCTCAGCTATGGGCAAGAGCTTTGATTTGTTGGTATCTGCAGCTTCTGAAAGTGTTCTCTCTTGCTGGCCCAGGAGGGTTGTGTCTGGATTCTACCCTCTTCAAGCCCCCAGGCAGACCTCAGGTTGACTTATGCAGATGTGCTTAGAACATAAGCTTTAACAGACTAGTTATCAACAATTTGCACTGAGGTTGGGCTCATCTCCAGACCTCTTAGAAGCCCATATATTCTACACTGATGAATCTGCCTGTATAAGTTACTTGATCTTTTTCCTCTGTAACTTTTAATATTCTTTCTCTATTTTGTTTTTTAGTTGTTTGATTATTATGTGATAAATGGACTTGGGGGGGTCTAGTCTATTTGGTGTTCTTAAGCTGTAAGCTTCTTGTACCTTAGTAGGCATTTTCTTCTTTAGGTTGAGAATGTTTTCTTCTATGATTTTTTTTTGAATATATTTTTAGTGCCTTTGAGCTGCAATTCTTCTTTTTTATTCCTATTGTTCTTAGGGGTTTTTCCCCCCACCTGGTGTCCTAAACTTCCTGAATGTTTTGTGTTATATAATTTTTGGCATGTTTTCTTTGACTGCCGAATCTATTTCCAGTATATCTTCCACACCAGAAATTCTCTCTTCTATCTCTTCCATTCAGTTGGTTATGTTTGCATCTGTAGTTCCTATTTGTTTACTTATATCTTTCATTTCCAGTATTCCCTTGGTTTGTGCCTTTTTTATTTATTCTATTTCAGCATTCAAGTCCTTGTGTTGTTGTTTTGGGGTTGAGACAGGGTTTCTTTACGTAACAGGCCTAGCTGTCCTAAAACTTGCTCTGTAGACCATGGTGGCCCCAAACTCATAGAGCTCTGCCTGCCTCTACATCCCAAGGGCTGGGATTAAAAGAATGTGCCACCACTGCCCAGCCAATTTTCAAGTCTTGAACTGTTTCCTTCACCTGTATAGTTGTGTTTTCTTGGCTGGCTTTCCTCAAGGGATTTGTTGGTCTTCCAATTTCTCGTTTGTCCTTCTTTTATTTCTTTAAGGAAATTTTTAAGTTTCTCTTTGTGGTAATATATTGTATATGTAATAAAGCCTGTCTGAAACTCGGAGGACAGAGCAAGCCATGATGGTCAGGGACTGGTGACCCAGGCCTTTAATCCCAGCACTTGTGATCCCATACCTCTGTGCACAATACTTGGGAAACACACGCCTGTAATCCTAGCACTAGGAGGTTGAACTAGGAAGTGAGATAGCTGGGTGGAGAAAGAAAAGGCTGGAGGAGGCAGGAGTCCTTCCCTTTTTTTCCTGAGACCTCCAGCTCTTCCCCTTCAGCTGACAACTTAGAGGCACTCATTTCAAAGATTTTTGAAGACAGGAGCTGCCCGTTTTAGCTTTATGAGTTGGCTGTTTGAGAACTGGACATGGCTTATTCCTCTGTCTCTCTGATATTTCAGCTTTTCCCCAATATCCAGATCCATGTTTTTATTATAATATCTAATAGAATTCATACAAGCTCTCTTTAAGAGCCTCTATCATCTTCATAAAGTTATTTTTAAGGTCTTTTTTTTTTTTTTTTTTTTTACTTCTTCTAAGTTGTGTTTTTCAGGTCTTCCTGCTATAGAACCACTAGGTTCTGTTGCCATATTGTTCTTTACATTGTAGGTATTCTTTTACTGATATCTACCCATCTTTTTCTCAAATTGAGGTGAGCAGTGTTTATGTCTCAGGGAACTGTTCTTGATCCAATCTGCTCTGGCTGTGTCAATGACTCAGGGAGCCTCTCTTGGTCCAATTGGAGATCCTGGTTCAATAGGGGTTAGGGGATTCTGTGTCTCAAGGAGCCACTGAGATACCAGGGGTATGGGTGTATTTGGAAAAGATAGTGTGACTTATAGATTACAAGGTCCAATGGGGGGGTGTTGGTGAGGAGGCCTGCCTGAAAGAGTATTCCCTGCTGGCCTGCAACTCAGGCAAGAATGGGTGAGGGTGGAGGAGCTCTGCCTAGGTCCTAGAGACTATAGTCTAGGGCTGGGATGGGAGAAGAGTCATTAACCTTTTGATCCAATCACAGCTGGTGGATTCTATGTTTTTAATTTTCCTCATTGTTGAAAATTGTTTTTCAAATGGGTCTTGCTCTAAAGTACTAGCTGACCTAAAACTTCCTAACTAGGGCAGACTGGATGGAAACGTGATCCTCCAGCCTCTGCCTTCTGAGTACTGGGGAAGAATCTGCTTTGGTTCATTATTTCAGAGAGAGTTCAGCCTGTCATATTGATGAAGGTGTGGAAGAGCTCATAACAGATAGGAGGATGGCTTTGGGGAATGACACGTAACAGTTAAACTAGAAGTGTTTATAAAGGCTTTGATGCATTATAAACACTGTGATCTTCTGGCCAAGTTTTCCAATCCAATCTGTCAAATTATAGAGATTGCATAAGAAAATTTTAAATTTTAAAAAAGAATTCTGATGATTTTTTTTCTTTGTATCATTTGCCATGTTTTCTGGTATTATAAAATACCAGAAACAGTAACACGTCCTTGTGGTGGGATTTAGGTGTCAGCTGATAAGGTCCGAAGATGCTTATCCAGGGTCCCGGGCTCCTGAAGGGGGGAGTGGCCAACGCCATTCATAAGGGGCTTCTGGGACCCTGGGAAGGCCCATTTATTGGTTCCTGACTGCTGGAAAGACCGGTTTGGCATCCATCTTCCACCGCTTGGATAATCCAGTCCATTAGGTGCTAATATGAGCTGTTACCTGTATCGTGAGTGTTGGTTTATATTTTAATAAATATTAATCTTAGATTGGTGCATTTTAAGAGAAACTCTGCCTACACAGCCCAACTTTTGTCATTTTGGTCTAATAAATTGCTATTGGTCATTTTGTATTTAAAGAAATCTCAATAATAAAAGATGGGCTGCCTGTTTTAGTTGTCTGTTATATAACATCATAATTCTAGTTCTTATTGAGGCACCACCGGCAATGCCACTCAATACTGCAGTCAATATTAATTCAAAATTCCCTGCTTTGTGGAATTCAATCAGCTGTAGCTTTCTTCCAACCCTCATTTGCCAAGGTTTGCAATTACAACTTTAAACTTTAAAATCTTCTGTTGTCTTTTCTTTGTTCTATGTGAGGAAGAATTTTGATCTGGACCACAGGATGGCTTGGCACTCAGAAATTCTCTTGCCTCAGTCTCCTGAATGACAAAATCACAGGGTCTGAGTCAGCATATTCCCTTGTTTGGGCCCCTACTCAGGAACCCCAGGCTGCCATCAGATCCTCAGCGATCACAGGACCCTAATGGGAAATGGAAATGTTGAATTTTGCACTCTGAGGAGGCTGCCCAAGAAGGAATCAATTACACAATACATCAAGAGTTCCTGTGTGATAAATTAAACCCTTCTCTGATTCATAAGCAGGGTTCTCAGTGAGTTCTGGAGGAACCAGAAATTTTAATTTGAAGTGGATTGACATTTGGTATAAACTGTGATTCAGAAAAGAATACAAGTCACTTCCCATCTAGGAATGGGTAAATCAGAAAGAAATTAATCAAATTATAAATCAAAACTTAGTTTATACTAGCATTGATTGCCATTACCATATGACAAATAAGGAAAATACATGCCAGAGAGTTTGAGTCTTTTCCAATATAACTGGCCAAATCTCACAACTATCATTCTTTCTTCTGCACTATAATCTAAGGAATATTGCTAACGAGAAACAAACTGTCAGTGTACCCTCACCAAAAGAGAAAATAAAATTGTAACATATTCATGTATTTTGCTAAATTCTTGAATTAGACATTCTATATGGAAAGAAGGCAGAGCAATTCACCCTAAACTCCAGTATCTATCAGTCAGACTGACTTCAAGGTTAGCTCTAGTAACATGCCTTAGAGTTCCAGCCTGGGATTTATGAGATGCTGTCTCAAGAAAAATTTACATTTGAAAATGACTGTCAGCTAAATCAGAGGATTTACTTATTTTATGTATTTTAAGATTCATTTTTCTGTTGGAAATGTTTATTTTCAGAGAAGTGGATGTCTTTCCATTCACCCCTGAGGACTTCATGAGGTAATCCCCTCACTGAGCTTCCTGATAGTATCACTTTAGTCAAAAAGTGGGAGAGCAGTGAGTGGCTTTCTACTGCACTGCTACTTTTGTGACTGCAGTACACTTACAATACATAATGGACATTCAGTAATCTTGGAAGTCAGGTAAACCGGGGGTAGTCCCAGTTGAGACAGCCATTACGTGTGTAATTAGAAAAGGAGTCTGTCAGGATTAGAGCAGCCTGGCCAACATGTTGTGTGGCACAGTTACTTCAGGGGCACATTGAAAACCCTACAGTATTGGTACGTTCACTCCTAAGTGGACTCAGTTTGTATGGACACAGTCCCTGCCTGACACATCGTCACAGTGAGCTGTCATCTTCTCTTCACAATTTATTCTTACACTAACTGTGTGGTGAGCTGCACTCTGCTTTCATACAACCCACAATCTCACATCTCTATAGTGTAAACCACATGCTGAGACCATAACTGCCAATCCTATCAGTTGAAGTGGAACTTCTCAGCTTTTGCAACTTCTTAAAGAATGTTTTATTTCTCCTCATTTAAACACACACACATACACACTTTACCACAATGTCTGTTGGCCACTGAGTCTAAAACTGTGATTACACATATATACATTATTACATAAATGAGTATTGGACAATCCCTAAATCAAGTTCCAGTTCCTTATATTCGTAGTTTCCCCTGAGCCCTGTGTAACTTAGAAACGTCTAGTTTTCCTTAGGCTATAACTGTGCTTAGTCTTATATCTTACTCCATTTTACTCATACTTATTTGCAGAGCTTCCAGAATATCTAACACAGTCATTTATCTCAATTAAGACAGGAGCATGTTGCAATTCCAGTGGCTGAGTGGAAGATTCACAGGATGCACAGCAGGCTTAAAGTGATGTGAATGCATTAAAATAATCACATAATTCTAAATCCTGCAGTAGGACCCACAACAAATTGACCTCATATTTTAACATTTCTTTTTGAATTTTGAGATTACAGTTATATTATTTTACCCTTTCTTTTTTTCCCTCCAACTTGCACGCATTTCCCTGCCACTGCTTTCTTCCAAATACATGTGTGTGTGCACATACACATAAATAAAACCTGCTCTGTCCATGTTACGTGTGTATGTATGAGCTCAGGACTGACAGTTTGGTTTTGTATAACGAATTTAAGTGCTCTTCCCTGGGGAAGATGGTATTTCTTCAACTCATAGCATTACCACTTTGTTTAGAGTTGAGGCCTCCTGAAGTTTCCCTGTCCAAATATGCATGTCTATTGGTATCACCCAGAAGAAACCTTATATTAAGTTTAAATCACACAAAAGCTTTGGAATATCCTGTCAATGAATTTTAAAACATACATCTTTACATAGTAAATGTTTTGAATTTCTCTTGGCTGACTGAACTCAAAACCTGGAGTTCCTAACATAGAAATGTAGAGAATACCCTACATATATGTGGTGCTTTGATTAGAATTACAGTAAGATATCTGAATCATTTTAGCATTTTCCATACAAATGCTTGGATCCTGAGAGAGCAGGGCATCCTTTAATCAGTTTTATGCCTCTCTCTGACAGGATGCTTGATCAGGATCATTGATCATATGGTGTCAGGCGTTCTTCAAATCCAAGCTGTACTGACAAGGAATTTGAAATCAAATGCACAGTACTTCTTTTGTTCCTCCTGGAGGACATGTTTTCATGACCGTGTTTCTGCTTCACTAATTAGGTCATCAATCTAGGATTACAGGCAGACAAATGAAACAATAAAACAATTTAAACCCAGAGGTATTCAAAGTGATGAAACCAACTGTCTCATGCATATTCTCACATGTCTTTTCGCCCCACAGTTAAGTTTCAAATTAGAAAGTTAAAAGCCAGGGAATTATATACCTATAGCACTAAACAAGATCATATTAAAGATCAAAAACCTTATGAGTTAGTGTTAATATATAATGGGTTTAAGGCTATACTGATTGATGTGGATCACCTACACTGAAGCTTGTGCAAATTCAGTTGAGATATACAATGCACTTGTATTTTATACTGATACAATTGTATATTAATAGCATGGTTTTTTACTTAAATATAAACTTTTCCTAATTTAGGAAAAGAACATTACATGCCCGAGGACAGGGCAGACCCAGGTCTGAGTCTGGAAAGAATCTCAGGAATGCGCCTGATAGCCAATAGATTGAAAAATTAGTTTCGCACCAATTGAAAGTTCAGCCAGAAGATTCAGGGCTTGGGTTCACATCAGAAAGTGTAGCCAATGGCTGCTGTGCCCCTCACTCTTTGCCCAATCTTGGGATGCCAAGACATGTAGCATCCCACTTACATATGCTTTTCTTTAAAAACCTCCTCACCCTCACCTCTGGGTTCATGGCTAAAACCCTCCACTACACCAGAACTCGGGTTCATTTGAACCTGTCCAAAACAATAAACTGACCTACATGTGTTTATATCAAATCCAGCTCCCTGGTGGTCTTTGGAGGTTCCTTGACACAGGTACAACATTGTCACACCAATTAATGGATTCTGGCCATGTGAATCAAACTCCAAGGTACATTGTTGTTACATCATTGGCAGCCATGTAACTAAGATACAGTTAATATATAGTATTCTCTGGGCAGTATCAATGAGAATGACCCCCATAGGCTACGTCTGTGGAACTGCTGGGGAAGTATTAGGAGGTATGGCCAAGTGAGAGGTGGTGTACCACTGGGACAGGCTTTGAGGTTTCAAAAACCCATGCCAGGCCTATTCTTCCTGCCTGCTGCCTATGTAGCAGTACATAAAGCTGTCAACTACTGCTCGAGCACGATGCCTGCCTCCTTCCTGCCATAATCATGGACTAACTCTATGAAACTGTTACATAGCCCCCATGAAATGCTTTATTTTATATGCTCCCTTGGTCATGGTGCCTACTCACAATAATAGAACAGTAACTAAATAGGTAAGTTTAAGGATATTCTTATATAACCTTTCTTTTTAATAAGTATCTATACTATCTCTTGAACATGTAGTATACTTTTTCTGTTTATCAGGTATGTTCTATAAAAAGAAAAACTTGTTAAAATCTAACCTTCAGTGAGTCTGTGACTTTATTTGGAAATAGGACTTTATAGCAGTATTCAAATTAAAATGAGATCATTAGAGTAAGTCCCAATTAAGTATTACTGGTTTCTTTAGACAAAAATTTAGACACTAAGAGCAGAGGAAATAGAGGCAAATGGGGAAGAGTTTGGCTATAAATCAAAGGATAACCAGTGTGGGCTGCCAGAAACCAGCATCATGAAGACAATGAAAGCATTCATTACCTCTTGTGACCCCCCCTCACTCCCCCCACACACATCCCAACTCTAGCTTCTTCTTTCCTCTCAAGGTATGACCTCCTTTTGGATAACATGGGCTTATATGTACTGCCAGAATTATAAAGAACAGAAAAAAAATTACTCAAACCTCAGTGTATATATGAAAACAAAACAAAAAAGGTGAACACCTCAGACCTTGATCAATCAGATGTAGTTGATTGCAGCTAAACCTGTACAAACTATTCTCAAGGGATCCACACAAGCAGAACAGGTAGGTGGATGAAAAACCAGGTTCTGTTCATGACTCTGTCACACTTCAGACACGTGACTAGTTAGTTACAAAGTATTAGCAAACATAACTAACCTATCCCAAGATTTACACTAAAGCTTTTGAATTAAAAATGTGCACCTGCCTTCAGAAAAGTGAAAATAAAAATATTTATTAAAATAGACTCTTTGGGGTTCAAATCAGTTTAAGACAGAAATAAAACAAAGGCTTGTATTTTTCTAAATAAAAATTTTAAAAAAGGCATATTTCGGCAACTGTCTACACAATTTGTGTGTCTCTGGTTCAATTTTATTTTCTCCACCTATCCCTCTCAATTCTTGGCAATTTAATCCTCATATGATAACATCTAACTTCTTCCTTATCTTCATGTTCCTCTTATCTCAAACATTGTTCCTACAATATATTTTATTTTAAATCAGGCAGAATAAGATAGATTGTACTGTGACCAAAAAAAAAAAAAAAAAAAAAAAAAATGAGTTTAATGAAAAGAATGATTGCTGTTCCCATAAATGTATCCATCAATCTAAGGTTTTCCAGGAAGTCCATCTCCATGTAGTGGGTCAACATTCCTGTCACCAAGTCTTCTTGCAAGTTCTTCAGTTCAGGTTTGCTGCATTTGTCACTCCAGAAGATCAGCTAATCACCTTCACAAACAGCGGTCAATCTTAGCTAGATTTCCTTCAACCCATACTCCTTTGCTTTCACTTCTCAAGCCACAGCATTACCAAGTGACTTGATTCTCAGTGCATAGGTGCTCCTTGCCAGACCAGTACTTTTGTTTCTTGGAAAACACAAACATGCGTGATACAGCAATGTTAAAGAGCTGATGTCAACCCTACCATTAGTTGTTGCCATATTTCTGTGTTATAAGCCACTCCTGCCTTATAAAATGCATACATTGAAGCACTAGAGCTACATAATTCCAGTCTCATCTATGATCCCAGACACATGAATGCAGTGGTTTAAGTGTGCCATTTAGATGGGTAAGCACTGCAAACTTAGTATAAGTACCATTAAGCTGTTTTCTGGCACCGACTACTCATCTCTGTATAGAACTGGACCCTACCAGTTCAGAATAAAGAAAGCTTGGTGTTCTCTTGACATAAAGTTCAAAAGTTTAATGTCCAATCAGTGGGGTAAAGCAGACCCTCAAACTAGCCATAATCACGATTTAATATCTTTCTGCCAACAACACATGGCCTAGATCTTAGTCATCTTTTCAGCCTAGTTAAATACATACATTCATAAGTTCTAAATAACTATCTCAAACACATCCCTGGTCCAATCTGTATAGAAAAGACAAAGTAGTCCTTGTGAATATAAGTTAGATTACTTTTCATTGACATGTTTCTCTCAGAATGTCCCATAAGCTTTATCAAGGTGCATCTATTACATCTTTTTATATTTTCTTCACATATGACTCTCATGTTATTTAATATACCTTTCTCATAGATTCCTTTATAGATCTAGTCAGACAGATCCCATTTAACTCACATGGCTCAATCCTCACTCTGGCTTTGTTTTTTTTTTTCCTTAGTGCGGGATTATCTTCCTCTACTTAATGTATTTTCATAACAAACACCATTCCATGCAAACTCCACTTCCCCCTGGAATCCTGCTCCTTCTCTGGTGTATTTTTCACTCAATACTTATGTTGCTATATTTACTTCACTATCTGTGCTGAAGTGTCAATGGTGAGAAGTTGAAGGTGAAAATTTTAGAAAGTATAATTACCACTTAGAAAGTTGTGGTTAATGGGCCCCTAGGATGAGGAGATGAAATAGGAGGAAACAGGGCCAGAGAACATGGCAATAAAGAGAAAAAAAAATTATTTTATAATATTATTTTGGCCAAGATTTGCCTACTTGAATTCATTTTCTTAAAGTTATCAATTATACACAAAAGTTGGGGGGGGGAGCTAAAACCCATGACTGCATGACCATATTGTGCTAATACTTAAGAGTTTAACAGGTCTGACTCCATTTCTTGATATTTATTTTGGAGGACGCTTTCTAGTATTATATTTAAAAAAATTAAGTTTAGAGAAGAGAAAATATGTTCTTATATAATGAGTAACACTTCAGAAACTACATTTTCACCTATATCATTTTTACAAATTGCTAATTGGAAAAGTGTTTGCTATTATTTGCTGTTCTGTATGTGACTGTCAAGTACTCATATCCCTAGAGTCTATAAGCTAATGGGTAAATTTGGTATGAATCAGCAGAGGTGGCCTTCACTTATGAAGAACAACCCAGCCAATAGCTTGTTGATAAGAACTTGAAATTACACATTCCTAGCTTTTGTTAATAAGCTCCATTCTCCACAGCAGGATGTGACTGACCAAAGTATCAGCAAGACATTTATACAGTGGATTTAACTTTAGAATTCATAACTTCATCTCCATCACTGAGTGGCTTGGCAGCACTTTTTTTTTTTTTTCACTGATCCATAAATGCAGTGTGAAAGTGCAAATTTCACACAAGTTAGTGTTTTCCACCTTATAAAGAAAAATATTTTAAATTGTTATAGTAAATTCTTTCACAGATCACACACCAGAGGGGAACCATTCTCAGGTTCTGCCTTATCAGATCTTTCAGATTTCAAATTTTTCAAAACTCTGGGAGCAATTTAAGTAACTACCTGCAGTCAAGCCAGCCTCTCTGAGCCAACCTTTATCACGGAGGGTATCCCAGAAGATTTCTGAGTTTTAGTGTGTGTATACACACTCACCCTTGAGAAAGGATCACCATCGCTATCCCAGGCTAACCTGGTACTTGTTACACATCTCAGGGAAACCTTAAACTAATACTAAGTCTCCTAGCTCAGATGAAGATTATGGCTACACGTCATCGTATCTGTTATTTTCAAAAAGAGAAGCCAAGGCATACTCGAGTGGGCACGTGTTTCTCCTAACAAAAATGATGAGTGGTGAGGTTAATGTGAGAAGAGGGAAAAGATACACTCCCAAAATAAGATACATTGAACCTTTGGGAAAGTCATTATATTATTCTGAGCCAGCTTACTATATAGCTGGCAAATATTCAGCTTTACAATAGTATCCTCTTTCACTGGAGTTAGTTTATAACAGAAAATGAAGTCAGAATTTTGCTTCTAAATTCTGGCATATTATTCATCGAATCATTTTGAAGCGATTACTCAGTTATATGAGTGCCAGTTCAGCCAACTTTTAACACCTTAAATTTTGACTTATTCGTAGATAAAAATGAATAGGATATACTGGTATAATATTTCATAGAAACAGGTACCGATAAAGCTACTGTCCACATTAGTGACACTAATGATTCTCATATAACTTGTGCTCAGATCAAAACAGCACGCGGCAGAGGTTTATGCTACTTTGTGGACCAGGAAGCCACCTGGCAGTTTATGCACGAGCATTCACAGATATTAACTGGACAAGCTCAGCATGACCTTACCCCAAACATCTTCCAGCACCTGTGTCAGCATTCCCAAGTTTCTTTTACCGAAGAACAAGCTATTTGCCTTATTTATAAGAATATTACATTTGCCATTAATTTACCCAAAAATCTAATTTTAAATAAAACAAGAAAAATATATTATTGGCTGCACAACTGAAAGTTTTGAGTTACTCATGACAGGACACCATGAAGATGCACAGCAGCTCAACAAGTGGGTAAGCAGTAAATATGATGCTTACAAGATGAAGAAACACTAGCACTGTGCTTCCACTGTATAGACAGAGAAAACACAGAATCTGGAGGGATTTGGATCAAAACGTTGGGATTACAGAAAGGATAAATGCTTTTCATAGAGTCTGGGGAAATTATACTTCAATTATTTCTTTTACTTCTCAGAGCAGGCTAACAAAAAATGGACTCAAAATATATCCTAAGAGTGATACTTACATGCCCTTCACATTAGATTCTACCTACATGTACCAATTCACACATTTCCCCAATAATGACTTAGGACAAGTAAGACTTCTTCCTGTCGTTTCCCAGAAAGATGTTTGAACATTTGAAACTAATCTTGAACCAGTCTTATAATTCTGCTAAAATTATGTCATTTACATATTATATCTACATGCTATTTATATATATGAGAAGTGTGTGTGTGTATGTGAAAACTATTTTTCAGAACCTTAACCAATCAAGGAGGCTGTTTGTACCAAAGGCAATAACAACAAAATTTCAGGAACACACACTATGTATGTTAAAGATGGAATTCAAGAGCTAGAGTGATGACGTAATGCTTAGGAGCTCTTGGTGCTTTTGTTGAGGACCAGAGTTTTGTTCCCAGCACCCAAGTCAGCTGGCTCACTAATGTCCTTTAACTCTAGATCCAAGGAATGTCATACATTCTTCCAGCCTCTGCAGATACCAGCAACTCATGTGCACAGATTCACAAAAAGACAATAGACACACATGCACACACACATACATACACAAATTCAAAAACTATTTTTAAAACAATGAAATTCAGTGTTCAAGGTTTTTATTTAAAATTATGCCTTATTAAATTGTCCTAAATTAGATTAAGTTTCAAACAATAGACCATCAACTGCTCTGAAGGTGTGAATGGGTCCCAGATGCCTTTTCTTAGTAATTGCAAAGATTTACCTTTGATATTTACACACAACAGCATTTTTTTTAATCCTTAAACTATTTATTAGCACCTAAATCATAGAACTTTCTAATTCTAAGCAAAAGAACCACTGATTATCAAGGACAAACATCCCCTGAGGAGCCTAAAATACCAGGGAGAGCAGCTGCCTCCATACTGAGGAGTGCAGATGTGGGGAGATGACCTCCATCTGGAGGTTCAGCAGGACCTCTCCACAACAGAGCTTCTCTGCTTGCATTTCTATCTTCCCATAACCAACTTGAGCACCGAGGTCAAGCAAAGACATGCAGTATCACTGGCCCCATCAAAGTCGTCTGTTGGCAAACAAAACAAGCAGATTTCTAGAAAAGAAAAGAGGATTGACAGCAGGAGCCTGAGGTTGTCTATGCTACCATGGTGATATCTTATATAGGAGACTCTATGCTGGTCCCTGCCATTAGCTTTTATTATTCCATCATGGTTTCTCTTGGATACCCTAACCAGGGTCTTAAGAAAGACCAGCAAGGGCCTGCCTAGATAGATTCTCTCAAATAGGACAAGGCCATTGCAGGCTTTCAATTTGTCATGCATTATTAATATCACTGTCTTTTTATCAGAAACTTAGAAGGTGCACATTACTTAGCTCTTTTCTTAAATGTATCTACACCTTACTGTTTATTTCTTCCTTCAAAGGTATTACTCTGATTCAATCAACCATTACCTTTTGCATCATCTTACAACTTTTATTCAGATAGCAGCTTTACGTTCTTTTAAATTATACAGCGCACACGGCTGTCTTGTTCAAAATTCTTGCTAGCCCCTCAACTTGAAAAACCTAAATTCCCAACCACAGTCCACAAAGCCCCAGTATGACCTGGCTCTGAGCTTCGCAAGCATCATCTCATGCTCCTTATTTTCTTATTGTGCTCTCACTCTTGGTCTTCTAGCCATTCTGGGAAGACATGAAGCACTCTACTACCTAATCCCACTGCCTTCATAATTTCTTAACCTTTCTGGAAGCTATGCTGGCACCAATGACTTGAGTTTCTACCACGTTTTGCCCTTGTCTATGTCTATTTTCAAATATCACTGTACTTGTGCTATGTATACACCTACCTAATTCAAGTCTTAAGAGTTAGCTAGCTACACACACACACCCCAACATAAATAACAATGGATTTAGAATCAGATATGGTAAAGACATCTCTTACTAAAAGATTTCCCTGCATTTGTACTTCTAAAATATTTTATGGCAACTGAATTATTTTGGACATTCAGAAATGACACTGAAAAACATTAACATCTTCAACTATTAATCACAGCCATACATTCAGGATGCTCAAAAGTAAATAAAATCTTTCAGATCAATTAGTTCAGGGTCAAAAATAAGGAAAAACTTTTGAAAACACCACCTGACATATTTTTCTGTTTAGGGGAGGAAGGAAGAAGGGTAATGACAGGCAGGGCTGAAGCAGAGACCATCACAAAGCAAACACTAAAGGGCTGGAGAGACAGATGTAGTGGAGAGTATTTGCTGTCTTGTAGAAGATCCAGGTTTGTTTAGTTCTCAGAATCCATTTGGAGGCTTACAAATATCTCTAAGTTCCAAGAGACTCAATGATCTCTTCTGGGTTTCTCAAGTGCCAGGAGCATACAGAGGAGCACATACATATATTCAAGCAAACACACACACATAAAAAATACATACATAATTAAGAACAATTTTTAAAAGCAAGTATTAAATGTATTTTTGAAACCCTTGTGTGGTTTGAAAATTAAAAAGTAGGCAAAAGATAATTATTGGACCCTGCAAAATCTTTGCATTGAGGGGCAAGAAAGATGGATGGTTCAGCAGTGAAGACCATTGGTTACTCTTCCAGAGGACTTAGGTTTAATTCCCATCAGCTGCACGGCTGCTAACAGTCCTCTGTAACTATAGTTCTAGGGGATTCAACACCCTCTTCCAGCTTCCTTGGGTATAATACACACATTTTACACAGGCAAATATACAAGCAAAACTATCCATACACATTAAGAAAAAATAAACTTTGTACTGATGTGTGAACTCTCCAATACAAGAGTACTTAGTCATGCAATTCATGGTGTCACTTTCTCACAGTCCCTCAGGCTGAGTGTCAGAAGAGGAGATACAGCTGAGTAAGAGGCATGAGATGAGAGCAAACATGCATGGATATGAGTACATAGGTGCATATACACACATATACATGCCTCACCCAAAAGGCAAAAACGATCGAATAAACAGTTTGCTCAAGGAAGCTAGGTAGCTTGTCATCTACTCCTGTCCTTTACAAACTAACTAAACCTACCAATCAAAGCATAAATCAGGCCAGGGATCAGCAAAAACAGCATTCATTAGTACTCTAGAATTCAGTGTGTGAAGATTATAAACTTAGGACATCTTCTCAAGTATGATGCAACTGATTCAATATGGTATTCAGTATCTGAGAATACAGTGGTACTCTGTAATTATGAGATATTCAAGGATACAGCGGTTCAGTTATAATTTCTTCAAAGTATATATGGTTTTGTGTTTTAGCATAAAGGGAATGGGAAGAAGGGAGGGAAACTGTAAAATAAATTTTAAAAATTTAATTTTATAAACAGCTACTTGAAGGAACATAGACTGCGGCAGTAGAGTTTCACATCATTTCTGTGCATAAAGATTTAACACACACAGAATCCTTGGATCCTATGTTATTTTAAAACTGGACATACATATTCCTTGAAGTAGCTTCTCATATTGAGAAAAAATTATGGGCACTAACACTTAAATGGGATTTTTCTAAAATATTTGCTTGGAGATATTAGAATGTATGTGATAGAACTCTTCTGGGGGTAGCCTATAAGGTACAAACCTGCCTCTTGCCTAGGCAATCCAGCACAACTGTCCTTACTAATGCTGTTTGTTAGAAACAAAACTGGGGAATCCAGACTCCCTTCATTTGGGGATCCTTGCCCCCTCATGGTCTCCGGTATCCTCCATTTAAACACAGAGAAGAATGAAGGATGTCATGAGCCACCTTGGAATGGTTTATGTCCTCACTGCTTAATCCCAGGCATGAGTAGGATAGTGACTATGTGGCTCAGCTGAGAAAATGGGTTAAACCAGGACTTGGGCACCTATCTTTTCCCAGATTAGGATTTCTATGTCGTGAGCTTATTTCCTATGAGCTTAAATTTTTATATGTACCTAATCTGTTTGCTCTCATTGCCACTAGCCTTCGTATTTACGTATATTTAAATAAAAAGATCACTTTGCCAAAGCATTCTAGAGCATAACTTCACTGTTTATTACACTTGTGGAACTCTCCGTTAGTTTCTTCTTGGACTTCAGACCAGATAACCATGTTCCTGTCATTGTGAAAAACCCAACTCACCCAAGCGCACCGTGCTCTAGAAGATATTTGCAGCCTCCCAGTCCTTTTCAAAACATGCATATCTCCAGCTTGGTGCTGTAGCTTATAATCCCATCAAATGGGTGGAAGCAGGCATATTACATGAGTTTGACAAAGATCTAAACAACAAAACATGGCTTTGTCTCAAGAAACCCAAAACAAAAACAAATCAGTTGTAAAAGCTACTTGGTGAGTTGACACTGTTAATAAGCTAATGCTGTTTAATGGTCCCCTAAACTCACTGCATTACACTGACCAGACATGTTTAATGTTTTCAAGGCACCTGTACAATCAGTCTTCCTTTAAAGAAATTCCAGTAAGTCTACTGAACTGGATCTTAAGAACAGAAGGTTTCAACATAGTATATTTTGATCATTAAAGACACAGAAATATAAACGCATGTTAACTATAACCTCTACAAAGAAACTTGAATACAATTGCTCTAGAATTTGAATGTTACAGCAATTGCTGGAATTCTCTTTACCTTGACCATCTGATTATCAGTTACTCAATTTATAAATGGAGTCTATAAACAGCAACAGTAATACTAAGTATTAAATGTCCAGAAGCGAAAAGTTGGGTAATTATGAACTATTATCTTTGCTCAAAACATGTACAATTTGAAGGTGTAATTTCTATTTTAAAGATAATTACGTTAAAAACACAGATAAGAGCTTAAAGTTATTTTTGTCTCTCATCAAACGTTTCAGAATCTCCTTTGCCACACTGTCAAACAATTGATTTGAGTCAAGCAATGTTCTCTCCTAGCTGCACAAGTCCGTCTATTATATCCTTTTCAGCCACGCTTCTTACTGTCCATCAAAATACTTACACAATCTCTCTTGTATTTTAGAATCCAAATGTTTATTGTGGCTAAAATATACTTTAACACTTCCTTGATAAAAACATTATTTCTCTGAAGATTTATTTCACATGTCACCATTTCTAATATATTTTCTTGATCTACTAAACTTCCAGAGGGAATTAGACAAGCCCTCACATATTTCCTGGGAATATGATTTTACATTGATCATAGCATTTAATAGAATAAAATCACTTCTTATGGAAATGTCTGTTAATCAATAGTGGCTGCATGGTCAATGTGCCGGTGGCCAAGTCAGAAGAGCAGCAGATGGCAGTTAAGATTCTGGGTATAAGCCTACCAGGAAAAAGCCCTCCAAAATCTTAGATTGGTGGGGCCCTGGGATCACAGACCCAATGGAGGCATAATTCGGTGTTCTTTCTTGCAACACCCAAACACCCAGCAGCCACTTCCCAAATAATTGACTCAGAGACTTAATTTTATTTATAAATCCTTAATAGGAAGCTCAGACTTAGTACTACTAATAATAAGTTCTTACATCTAAATTAACCCATAATTCTTATCTATGTTTAGCCACATAGGTGGGCACCTTTTCTCAGTAAGGTATTCTCATCTTGCTTCCTCTGCATCTGGCCGGTGACTCCTATTCCTGGATGCCTCTTCCCAGAATTTTCCTCATCTGGTTGTCCTGCCTAGCTACTGGCCAATCAGTATTTTATTAAACCAATTCAAGTGACAATCTTTACAGTGTACGAGCATTATCCCAAAGCAACCCAAGAATACCTTTTGACCTGTGGGCTGTTGTTGTAGAGATTGTTTCTACCTTAAGCTGTACCATCTGATTAATAGTGGTAGTTTTGGCTTATAGAGTTTTGACGAGTGAAGGTGGATACATGGAGGTGTTCCACAGTTGGGGCCTATGAGTTTCACTTAAGGAGCTGTATGGGTTGTAGTCAAGTTGATTAGGAGAAACAGTTGAGTTCCAGGAGCCAGGTTGGCTCAAATTCCTTTCATCTTAATGTTGACACAGTCACAGATTTTGGTGTGCTAAAACAAAACCTTCTAACTTCAGGTTAAATTAGATGTTAAAATGAAAAGCCCTAAAAAACAATCTAAAGTTCACAAGGACACATAGCAGAGGTCAAAAATAGTCCAACTATTACTAGTTGACAATTTCTTGCTAGGGTTCGTTGATGATCAAAGGTGATTAATTCCTTGTACCCATTCCTGCCCTCAATCCCGATTAAAAAAAAAAAAAAAAAAAAACAACTATTGATGAATGGGTATGCACCCAAAAAATTTAAAATACAGCTTGTGAAGGCATAGACTTACCATTACAAAACTTTATTTTGGGGAAAGACCATTAAGTGCCCAAGGGCAAGGCCCAGGTCTAAGAAAAATCTAGGAAAGAGTCTCAGGAATGTGCCTGACAGCCAATAGATTCAAAACTTGGTCTCATGCCGAAAGTTTAGCCAATAGTTTCAAAGAATTACTCTACCCCATACCCCCTTAGACAATCCTGAAATGCCAAGACCTATGCAACACCTCATTTACATACTTCTTTAAAAACCCTCCTTAGCTGCATAGGAACGTAAGAGTTTCCACCCAGGTTCAAACCTGTCCAGAAGAATAAACAACATTCCTGTGTTTGCATCAGAATCCAACTCCCTATGGTCTTTGGGGGTCTCATGGCACAGGTACAACAAGCTGACTGTTGTTATGTATAAGTTTAGGTTGGTGATTCCTTTAAGACTGTATAGAATAAATATTGAAACAATAGAATGTTTTTCAGATGTATTTTGACCTTTAAGAATCCTTGCAGGAAAACAGTGATTGTTTTGCCGAAGGGGCATTCCAACAATCCCATAATTCTGGTCACAAGACACCTCAGGCATACCTGAGGCTTTTGTTTTACACATGAAGCATGTGATGCTCTCCTTCAGTAAGACATGTAAATTAGGATAAGGGACTTGCGCATGAAAAGATATTTCCTGTAACAATACACCTTTGTATGGCTGTCCAGGTTCAGTCCAGTTCAGCTCAACAGAAGAAGTTGGAATTTTCTGCTGACACATAGGCCTTAAAATTTCATCTTGGAGTGTTTTTCTTCAACTGACTAGGATAACATAGGTGAAGTAATACTATTAAATAAATTAGACAATTAAACAAGTCTTGTCAGTGTTTCCAGATACACTTAATAATCACTAATACACTTAATCATTAAGAAAGCAAGCAGCCAGTGTTCAGAGTGCTGAAAGAGATCTAGGTTTCATTCCTTACTGAATAAACTATTAGAGTCAAACCAAGAAAGACTTCAGTCAATCTAAGAGGGAAACTGTCGATACAGAATGTAGGAAGAGGTCAGAGAACTACAAATGAAGGAACTAAGGACATCAAGAAACATGTGGAAAGCTTTGGAGGATTTACCATAAGAGTGAAGACATTTTATCCACATTTCCTGCAAAGCACAGGCAGTTGAAGCTAGTCATACCTGAAGAAAAGACACCCCATTTAATGCTTTTGTTTATACTATCCATTAGCCATGTGGAAACATTTGCATATGCTTCAAGTGACCGAATAAAATACATATCCTCACAAAACTTTAATGATGTTTAATTGAAAAAAATCCCAAAAAGCAAACATCTCTTGAAACATACTATAGCAATGAATGTAAACACAGCTTCTGACACAAAATTATAAATTGAACTAAGCAGTCATTTAGCTTCTTTGTAGACAAATGAATAGGAAATACATATATAAAGAACTGTTGATAGTAGTAAAGACTACAACGAAGTTAGACAAGATTCTTGTAGATTCCAGGTGTCTTCATGACTGAAATGAGTCCTTAAAAAATATAAACAGAATAATTTTTAAAAAGATGTCTTAAATCATACACTACATATGTATATACAAATGTATATGTATGTTCACATACACTACGTATGTATATGCTCAAATTTTAGACACATGTAAAATTATCATATGAGACACCTAGAGAAAACAAAATGACCAGTTTCATAGCTAAATGTACAAAGTAATATTACACACAAAAACGATTTAAACATCCTTTGTATTCTATAGAAAATAATTTGAGACAAATATTTACCTTAAATCACATTCTACTTTGGGGAATTCAATTTCCAAAAATACATTTAATTTAAATTAATTAGATGTAAAGCAAGTTATGCTTTGGACATACAAAACCTCTTTATCCTCAAAAAATACACAATCTATATTTACCATTCTGCATTAGACATGAATAGACCAGAAAATGGCTCTTCTGCTGAAGACCTAGGACCTGACTGGTGGTGGAGATGTTGATTAGATCATGAGGCTGTACTTTCGCCAATGGACCAATCCTGCTGTATGGATTGGAAGGTATGTCCTAGTTGGAGGAAGTGAGTCACTGGAAGTATGTCTTAAAGGATGGGTATAGCTGTGTTTGCACTTAGGAGCATGCACATATTGGCATATATGCACCTTCCTACTCCTGGTTGCTATGAGGAACCTGGCAGTTGCTCTCTTCCATCACACCCTTCTGCAAAGATACATAATATCAGCAGTCACAGAAACCTTTTACATTCCTAGGAGCATGAAAACAACTGACTGTAGTCTGAAATCATGAGCTCAGATTTGGGGTCCTTCAACTTGTTTATCTCAGGCACCACAGCAACAAAACTTTGACAATGAAGGATGCTTGTCAATTTCCTATTTACTAACCCTTCCCTTTCCTGACTGTGACACACATATTTTTAGCAACTCTTACTCTTTCAACCCAGCATACAAATAGGCTGAACTGAGATAGGGAATTGGTTACTAAGTATCTCTGGGATTTTGAAAAAAACTTAAAGGTAATAAAAACTCTCATAACAATATCAAGTATTCCCTTAAGTATAGTATGTATTTGTGTGTCGAGCACAAATGTGTATGGATTTCAAAACCTACTCAGCTAATGTCTGCTTTGTTTTAGGTAGAGTCTCACTGAATCTATAGCTTGCTGATTCAGAGCCCCATCTCCACCTCTATAATCCTGGGATTAAAGCAGTGTCTGATACAATGTCCAACATATTTAAAACAGAAGCAAGGACTTGAACTCTGGACAATAAACACATTACCAACTGAGCCAACTTCTTGATGCCACTGAGTAAAATTTTTAATTTCAAGCATGAATATACCAGAAATCAAAATAAATATTTATGATGACAAATGTAAGGTCCTACACAGAGGAATATGGAGGACAAATGGCTACTGACTGGATTTGTATCTGAAAAAGGAAATCTACTATTAGGGAAGTTGTGGGGATATTTTCAAATACAATAAAAACATTCAGAGATATCAGAGGGATGGATCTACCCACAGTCAGTCTAGGAGGATCTGACAGTGGTAACTCACACCTTTAATCTCAGCACAGGGAACATTAGGGAGTGGTGATTTAAGCCCTTAATCCCGATCTGAGCTTGAAATCATCTTAGTTTACAGGAGTTCCAGGCTCCCAGGCAGGCAGAAGAAGCCATGGCTCACACTGTTAGTCCCAGCACTTGGGAAGCAGAGGCAAGAGAACCTCTGTAGTCACACCCTTGTTCCATCTTATCTGGTTTCCTGCCCAATGCATGGGCATGTGTGCATGGACATCATATATGTACATGTACTATGTGTCTCTGTGGTTAAATTAATATACTGAGCTTAGTGTTTCTTTCTACCCTTGTTTCCTCTCATGTTGTACATGGCATGTTAAAATAGATGACGTCGTCTGTTGTTATGAATAGAGGTTTTTATTAATAAGCAGCACGTCTATTTCTAACAATTGTGGAGTTACTGAAACAAAAACTAAGACATAATACTATACTTCATTAAACAGACGGTTTTAAATTACTCATTTAATAGTACAGTATCTGATCAGGGTAATCCAGGATTCACATATATGGAAATCAGGATCTGCCTCAAAGATTTTGTCTCCACACACATATAGAACATAAAGTATGGTTGAAATACACAATGAGATAAAAATTTAGTATAAAAACTTCTTGGACTAGGTAAGTTCAGTCAAAATTTGATAGATGTATGATGTAGGAATGCCTTTCTGTATGCTGTGAATATCGATCTTTAAATAAAGGAGCTGTTTTGGGCCATGACAGGCACCATAGAAGTAGGAGGAGAAATCAGAGCATAGGTAGAAGTGGGGAGGGATCAGGCAGATCAAGCAATCCGCCCAAGGAGCAACATGTAAGGAACACAGGTGAGCCACGGGCCACATGGCAGACAGATTAATAGAAATGGGTTGATTTAAGATATAAGAGCTAGCTAGCAATGTGCCTGAGCCATAGGCCAAACAACATGAAGTTAATATAAGCATCTGAGTCATTTCTGGGGGCCTAAGCAGCAGCGGGTGGCTAAGCGGTCTGGCACTGCAGGTCTGTGGATCTGGGGCCTCTGGCCTCCCGGAACCAAGAAACCTCACTCCAACAGATGTATAAAAATATAGTACCAATCTTTATATATTATAGATTCCATGAAGAGGTCTTTTAGCAAATGTGTTGACAAACAGCTACAATCCCAGATAAAAAGAGGCTGATGCAGCAGGATATGAATTCAACACCATTCGAGACCAGAAGGTAAGAAATGGCATATCACAAAACAACACAAAACAAAAAAATCTTTTTCTCAAAAGAAATTTGAAAAGGGCTTCAAAAATAGTTGATTCTAGTGCCAAATGTTTCAATAGAGTGTTTGTTAGTTAATAGACTATGCATCCAAACACTAAGTTTCTCAAAGCCAACAATTTAAGTATCAAATGAATTATAATGATTGGGCTAGAAATAATGATTAAATCAATGTGTTCAATTTCACACTCCACTAGTATTTTAAAACTCATGCATAAAAGACACAAAGAATCTCAAAAAGGAGACATTTTAATGCAAGTTATATAGATTCTGTTAAGATAGAGATGAAATGCATTCATCTCAGAAATGCCATAAAATAGGAGAGGACCAACAGTGTCTGAAACAAGATTTTCCCTTTTCAAAGTTAGCAGGAATTTCTAATGTTATGACTGATAATTTATATACTTTTGGGAAACTAAGTTTGGAAAAACAAATTCATAAAATAATGGCTCAATAAAATACACAACTCTGCCCAGAAGTAAAAGGACATTTGTTTTCCACCTACCAAAAATGGTCTAAATTATATATATATTAAAAATGTATGCCACAAGAAAGGAAGTAACAATTAAAAATAAAAAAAAAAAAAACAAAAAACCTTGAGTTAAAAGAGAAAAAAAAAAAGCAGCAAAGAAGCCAAAGATTGACATGTCCCATCATTCTCCTTGTTTTGTGGAGCTGTGGACTATGAGACACAAAATATTGCCAAAGACCAAGACGGAAACAGAGTTCACAGTGAGATCACGCAAACGCAAAGACATGCAGCAGGCAACATTGGCAGGGTACCAATGTTGTAAACTAGTAACGTAGCCAAGAACAGAAAATAAATAATAAAAAGTATTCTGAACTCTAATATCTTGATATGAAAATTAAAAATTAAAAAACAGACTGAATAACGGACAGTAACATACAATTACAATGGCATTGAAACAAACGAACAAAACAAAAACCCTAAATGTCCCTTTAGAGCAACACAAACGAGACAAGAATGAGAATATTCTACATTTGTTGAGACTGGTACTTGCTCAATTAACTGCAACTAAAAGTAAATCCCAAACTATTCACAACATAATAAAATGATGAAGTAGAAAACACAGATTCTGTGAGCAGACAGTGAAATTAAGAATTCATGAATGGGTTCTGGCAATCTGTGTATGACAAAGTAACCAGTTGATTTACTGTACTCTTAGAAACTGATACACCACTGACTCTTGGGTAGTCTCAATGCAGAAAAGTGTGTGAAGTTATAACTATTACTGGGTTGGATTTAATCATTTCACAGCATATATGTATCTCAAAACATGTTGCATACCTTAATACTATACACTGTTTTTCACTATTTTTTTCTATTTCACTTTTTTTTCTATTTTACCTTGATAAAGTTAGAGAGAAGCAAAACAAAGCAGAAGAAAAGTATAAAGAGAGCTTTGAAATGTGCAGCAGATAGGAAACAATGAGTCATAAAAGTATGAGGAAATACTCTGACAATGAAAAAAAAATTATTCAAGCTACAGTCTTTGTACTCTGTGGTGTCTTGAATGAGAATGGGCTCCATAAGCTCATATGCTTAAATATATGGTCCCCAGCTGGGAGAACTGTCTGGAGAAGGATTGGGAGGCGTGGCTTTTTGGAGATGTGTCACTTGGAGTGAGGCTGTGAGGTTTTAAAACCCCAAACCTGGAGTCCCAGTCTCTTTTCCCAGCTCCTTCTCCAGCACCATGCCTGGCCTTCCTGCCTGCCTATGCTACCACCGAGGATGGTCATGGAATCATGTCTGAACCACAATGAAGCCCTATGTTAAATGCTATCCTTTATAAATTGCTTTGATCATGATGTCTCCTCACAGCAATAAAAAAGTAAGGCCAACTCTAAAGGAAATTATTAGAAATTTCTTTATGTTGAAGTTACTGTATAGGAAAAGAAAATGTAAGATCAGATAAAGAAAATGGAAAATTCCTATGTAGGTAAGAATAGAGCACTGAATGACTAAATTCTAATATGTGGAAATACAAACAGGCTAGAAGTGGTACGATGAACAATAATATTTCTCAGTTGGAGGTGGGATAATATATCAGTAGTAATGCTTTCTAGGGTTTAGGCTAATGATAACTGAACTTACAAAGAAGTGCTTCTAAGCAATGAAGAGGACAAAATACTATAAAACTAAGGCACAAAGAAAGTTAACATAGAAATTACAATAACTGTAGAACTGAGAATTACATAATCCTAAAATATGACTGAACCAGTTTCTCAAAGAAGCCCTAAAATGTTGCATACAAGTGACAAATGAAAAGATTAGAAAGGGTGAAACTCAAAACTGAGATCCAGACAAAGGTGAGCAGAGAGAACTGACAAGGTCACATTAATATTAAAAATGCTGCATTACAAATTTAACGGTTTTGTAGAACAATGAAGGGGCAAATCCATAATGATAAAAGATTGGTACTGAAGAACCTAAGGGGTAAATATTTAAGTGCTGAGAATACCAGCAAGCTCAACAGAACAAGGAAGAAAAATAATCAAAGTTGAAAACTTGAACACACTTCTCAGTCCTCAAAAAAACCAAACATATTAAAGATGTAAGAGGAAAGCAATAATAAGTACGATCCAGTGGAAACATTGCACAATTCTAAAACAATTTCGAACACATAGAAAACATTAAACAAAACAACATTATGGCTACAACCATTTTCCTGGCCTTATCAAAAAATATCAATTACTATGAATGACATTCTCCAAAAAAATTAAAATGCATTTATGAGCTTTACCTTTCCATAAACACAACAGAAAATCTTACAGTTGTGTCCTTCCCACCCCTCCCAGGTCCTGTTCCCTCAGAGTTTAGATAGAATTTCCTTTCAACTTTGCGGTTAAAAGACACCAAATTCTAAGTTGGGTTCTAGTTTTTGGAAGACCATCGTGCTATCACCCAGAAAGCCATCGTTTAGGGTGTGAACCTTCGGCCTTGATGTATAATCTGGACAATAAGTCAGACCAAGTCCCCAGCTCCTCTCTCCATCTGCCAAGTTAACTCTAATTCACTTGAAAGGACACACCACTGCCTCCCTATGGTTTCCCACTTCTGCTCTGCTCTTTAGTCAGCTGATGGGGCTTACCTTTAGAGAGATTTAGGTGGAAGAGCCTTTCCCATGACATCATTGTCTTTAGCCTTGGCCTCGAGGTCCACAGGCTTACCCTCAGGGTCCACAGGCTTACCCTCAGGGTCCACAGGCTTACCCTGCAGGGTAGACAGGAGCTGGAGGTAGGTCTGGGTTCTAAAAAGACAGAGTTTGTGTGAAGTGACAGAATTATCAGGTAGACCGCCTGAGTCTTCTGCCCCGGATTCCAGCCTCACCTCTCCAGCTTATCCTGTTCCTGTCCTGCTTCCTGCTTCAAGGTTTCAAGTTCCTGATTGGACTGGTCGAGTTTCTGCTGATCTTTGGCCTGACCTTTCTTCATCTCTTTAGTGATTTCTGTCAAGCTCTGGATACGTTTCTGAAGGGGGTGAGAGTGCAGATAGAACTCATGGAATGCTGCTAGCTTGGAGCTCAGGGCTCAGTCTCACAGACAGGCAGAGGTACTGCACCACTTCAAGGCCCAAAAGAGCCTAGAGAAGCATTAAGAGCTCACCTGGTGCAGCTCCCACTGCTTCTGAGCTGTTTGCAGTTTCTCTGCAATGACATCCTTCTGCAGGGAGAAAACCATCACTTCTTAGGTGTGACTTTGGAGACAGCACCTAAGTCCAACCCTACTTACCCCTTCCCTTCTCCTGTCATTCACTCTCTCATAGTCTTCGAGGTGTACCTTAGCATGGACTTGCTTATAAGCCTCCTGAAGCTCTGAGTACTTCTTTTGGGTCTCTTCTATCTGGGATAAGGCCTGGATCAGGGCATATCTTATAGCTTCTACGTGATCCTGGTATTTGGCCTTCAGTACCTTCCATTGCTCTTTGGCTTCATTTGCCTTCTTTCCTAAGATGGGCCACAAACGAGAGCGTGAGTGAGGCTGGCTGCAGGGAGCCTTCTATAACATTAAACCACAGTCTTCCCGTTAGCTAGACACAGACCTAACTCCTCTTCAACCATTCAGACCAGACCCTACAACAAATACAACTGTACTCACGACTTGTGTCTTCAGAAACCAAAGTGTCTGGGCCTTGGGCAGTATCCTCCTGAGCCAGAAAATTCTGCAGGAAGTCCACTACCTGAAGCTGGCTACAAAGCAGCTTGTCTTTCTTCCGAGAGTTCTGTTCAGAGGAGGCACAGAAGAAGGAGCTATTCTTACCTTGAGGCACTATATGCCAAGATTGCCTTCCATTCTGTTCTTCACCTGTGTCGTCCATTATCTCAACAGGCAATCCTAGGACCAGCCCCTATTTTTTTGTAAGTTGGGTGGATCCCACCTTATACATACCCTCACAAATTCTTCCAGAATCTGGGCCGGCAGCTCTGTTTCTTCCTGCAAGCCTATAGGTTCTAGAAGGCCTGCTACCTCATCCAGGACTCTGTAAAGAAAGTAAATCCGTGCTATCATTGTACATTAACTCGAAAGGACATATGTATATGCATATATGTCGGGGACTGTACCAGCTTTCTTTTGGGTCACCAACTCATGGCATGGAAACTTATTAGTTATGAATGCAGGGCCTCTGGTTAGGTTCCCCCCCCCCCCTTTAGCTTAACCTGTTACTCTTCTACATTTTGCCTTGGGCTTTTACCTTCTTCCTTTCTGTATGTCTTACCCTGTGTTTGCTGGCTGGTGGCTGGCCCTGGGAACATTTCCCTCTTTTTCCCCTCTGCTCTTTTCTCTAGATTTCTATTTCTACTTCCTCTCTCTGCCCCAAGGCCAGCCCCACCTTGCTATGGGGCATTCAGCTCTTTGTTAAACCAATCAGGTGCCTTAGGCAGACAGGGTGAAACGGCAACGCAGCTTTATATAATTAAACAAATGTAATACATCTTTACATTGTTAAGAACGGCAACAGAAATTAATATAGCACACCTTTACACAATTAAGAGTAATATTCCGCAGCGTAAACAAATGTAACACATCTCGGCCTAGTTAACAATGCTCAGGGTCCCAAATGGACCAAAGTCTACACAAGATCCGAAGAGACTCCAGACTGGGATCAGATCTACAATGTGCCTGCAGAACATGCAACGTTAAATAAGGGCCGTGAGGAACGCCATCAGGAATCCTGGGGGATAAGGAGCGTGCAGAAGGGGCTAAATTTTTAAACAGGGAGTGTCAGCGACTTGAGTCCGTCTGAAAGCAGCCGAGGACATATTAACAGGAACAGATAATAGAAAAATCATCCTAGCAAGGTCTCGTCGTGATGAGGGACACCGAGGAGACTGGACGTGTTGGCCAGCCTCTCCTTACTGGTTGGAACAATCCACTAGAGGCCAGAGAGAAGGAACAAACACATCAACGAACAAAGGTTACAAAAATTAAACAAGTCTCCTGGAATGACAAATGGTTAAGACAAAACGTAATGGAACTGTCTCTCCCGGGCTAGATCGCAGGCCCGGACAGCGAAGGGCAGTCACCTGACATAAGGTGGCCTGCAGCAGCCATTCCGAGGTACCACTCCTCCGAGAAAAAGAGTCCCTCAGGGGCCTAGCTCCTAAATTAGTGCGAAGCCGTCTCTCGGGGGTCGCCCTCCCCAGCCGCCGCCCCAGCCGCCGCCCCAGCGCCCAAACTCACTCCTTAGCGTCCCCAGCCTCGGTCTTCTCGGGATCCATGGCTCTGCAGCTGTCTGCGCGAACTGCGCGCCTGGGCGAGCGATTGGGCTTTGCTCTTACTGGGCGGAAACCTCAGGAACAGAACCTCGTTCTCATTGGCCGAGCGCCCAGGACCCGCCCTCTACGCAGGCGCAGATGTGTCTGGATGGGGGGGGGGAGGCTGGAGGGTCACGCCTGCGCGGTAGGGAGTCCTGACGGCTGAAGGCCGGAAGAGACCCTCTGCAGCTGACAGATCCGGGCCTTTTTTTTTTTTTTTTTTTTTTTTTTTTAAATACGGTTCACGTTTTCTTTAAAATTTACTACTGCCAAATAAAACAGGTGAGGATGCTAGAGATATTAAATCATATGAGTTTAAAGCATTGTGCTTTAAAGACATTCCCACTGATCCCAGCAGAAGCAGCTGGGCCTCCTTTGTTGACAAGATCCAGTTGAAATTGAGGGGGAGGGGAGGTACTGTGCACAGACTACAGGAGGCAGAGAGATGGCTGCTCCTAAAGAACCTGAGGCCAGCAGGTTTCTGAAATATTCAACTGAGTCTTGAGCAACATCTAAGGAAATTTCCTAAGGGGATTCTTAAGGTGCCAGGAGATGAAGTAGAGTCGGTATCAGTTACCAGTTTCACAAATAGGGATTGAAAGATGCTTGTGTTAACACACCATCCTTTTCTTACACAGAAAGATCTGTGTTAAGATGATAGATCTCTAAGAAGTGTTGGCCTGCGAGTGCCAATTAATAATTAACCCTTGAGCACTACTGTAGTACCACGTAGCAGATTAAAAGAATGACAAATTTAATATTCACTTAAATAAGTGACAGACTAAACATGATATTGTTCCTAAGATAAATATTAGGCATCTGGGCACCCATTTATTAATTGTGGTCTTGGTGAAACTCAAAAGGCAACTCCCGTGAAAGGATCATTCAACCCCCTAAAAGGGGTCATATAGGTAGAGAACCATCTGCCCTATGAATGAAGTACCACTGCCTACCCTAACTACTTCACTGTAAAATGTTGAGGCTTCTACGTGCTTGGAGACAAGTCTGGCTTCAGCCAGTAAAAACCGGTGATAACTGGTGTCTTAGGACGTGCTCAATCTAAGCACTTCCTTATAAAGGCAAAGGGGATTAGCCTTGGGCTTTGAAGAGGGCTGACTCTGGATAAGACATTTCTAGACCAGAGAGAGGCCACTGCCCTCAGCCCCAGATACCAGCAAACTAAAGCCCTTTCCCATAGCTGGGGGGAGGGTTGGGGGAAAAGTATGTAAGGTTCTCCTCTACAAAGTAAAATTGGACTTGCTTGTTTCGGCTTGCACCCTGGGACTGTGTCATTGCTTCAGTGGCAACTTTCTCCCTCCCCTACCCAGGGGAAATTGCTGGACCCTGAGCACAGAGGCGAACCCCATACCCCACCCTAAACCAGGGTCACCCCAATACGTCACTTTATCCAAGACACTTAGTGAAAAGAAAATAACATAAGTAGCAAAAGAATGAAGGATATTACATGTATGAAAACCAAAATAACCAATAGAGGGATTTTTTTGTTAGAGATAGTGCAAGAAAAAGGCAGTGGAACACAACTGTAAAGTACTTTTTAAAAAAGGCAAGTCAACCTTAATGGCTAAAAGCAGCAAACAGCCTTCAAAGTGATGGTTAACTATAGGCCTTTTTGGTGTGGAAGTGACTTTTTAGATTCACACTATATAAGAAAGAGAAAATTCATTAGGCATATGGAAAAGTGACATATAGAATGTAAATATGTGCACAAGAGTAGACAGCACCAGATATGGTAACTATATGAGGAAATATGGATTTTCTCAATATTTAAACGTTTGTAAGATACTTATTGATACTTTCAGACAAAGAATGCACGTTATAGTACACATAGGTTTTTAAAATATGCTCTAATTAGAACACCCAAATAACCAGTCCTTCAGTTCTTAACGTTCTCTACGTATGTTCTATAGTCAAAGCCCAATATTAGCCAAGAGAAGCATATCTCATCAGAGTGTGATTTTCCTGTTACAGATTTTTAATTAGCTTGCTTGCCACACATTTCATGGCAATGCAAAGAACACACTCTGGAATAAAAAGAATTCAAATTCAGTCTGAGTTCAACCACCTAGTACATTGATGACCTTGAATAAATTACTTAATCAAAAATTCAATTTTGTCATTTATTAAGAAGGATAAGGATAAGAATGTTTCTTTATACTAATTATGAGAAGATTTCTTTTTGAAAACCATAAAAGGTATTTTTTTTAAGTATCTCCCACTTTTGTTAGACGCAGAGTAGCTGGCACAGAGTATTAATGCTTTGGTTTCTGTACCTGTTAGTTCCCTGTAGAAGTCATTGTAAGTGAAAGTAGGCATGACAAACTGCAGAGATTTCTTAGGAAAGATATTTTACACAATAACTTAGAAAAATTTTAAAGGGGTAAAACATGAGTGGAACCAATTATCCAACAGAAGTGTCTCTTCGTTTGCTGTGAACTTTCCTATGGTCGACATTTCCCTTTCAAGGTTTTCTGCCATTTGTTTTCCTTGTCAATTTGATCAATATCCTTAAAACTCTAAATTTGAGTTTTACTGAGACCACAGTTAAGTAATAGCTGCCAAGATGCCTAGTATTTATCTTAGGAACAATCTCACTGCTTTTCCATGAGCCATTACTCAGAAAGGCACTGTTAGTATGACGTTGGCTACAACTGTGCTGTTCTGGAATTTCAGAACCAAGATATCCCATTGTGTTTTGGGAAGGATCTTCATGTTTAGCATATAAATTACAGATCCTAAGGCAATTCTTGTCTTGGGTTGCTAGTTCCAGATGGATAGATTCTGCCTCACACACTGTTCAATTCTCTGTTTAGTCTGTCATTCTTCTTAAGATGCTCAGCATCTGTGCAATTTGGACATGGACCACCTGACCTGAATCGCAAGCCATTATGAGAAAGGATGACTTACCCAAAGCAAATCCTTTCTCCAAACCCACTTAATCCGTCCTAATCAGTCTAGCCCTCCAGCTTCTTACCCATCTTTTTCTGGCAGAAATGAGCCAAAACACCATTAGGAAAGCTGAAAAGTTAAAGGAATTATTTTTAAGCCCCCAACTCAATGTTATGTATGTTCTACTTATTGTCACACTGAGCTGGTTCTGGTTGCTTTCCATCTCATTTTAAAGGGATCGTGTACTGCCTTATCTCTGCAGATTGTTGTATTCACTTTGAACAGAACTATCTTATTCTCCATAGCTAAGGCAAATGCTAAGTTGATTCTACTGCACCATTCAACAGCCATCAAGAGAGACCCATAACAGGATGTCTTGGGAAAGACAGAACAAAGAGGAAATCCAAAGCTCCCCTGGCATATCTTATCCATGTCTGTCTCTGCTATCCATTGCAATATTTCCACAGAGGTATTTAATCCCCCTGGGGAATTTTTAAAATAATCTTAAAAGAAACAAGCCATGAGTTTTTGGGTAAGTTGATAGTTCTGGCATCTCTACTCTACTTTTTCTCTTCCCAGAGCTTTCTTAGTCTGGTAGCCCCACCCATAGCTCATGTCTGCCATCTATCCAATCAGCATTTTATTAAACTAGTAGGAGGGAAAAATATTTACAATGTATAAAAGCATAATCCCACAGCAGAAGTTCTTATTCATTTGTAGAGTTGATATTTCAGCAGGTTGGTTTTGTTGAGTTCTTTGCTCTACACCTCTGTTTCCACCAATCTGTGCTCTTTTTCTTAGTAATAATAGTATTTGCAGTTGTTGTTATACCATGTTCTATAATATTAACGTGTTCTCTGAAACTTTACACACCTGTAATGTCTTATAATTACTCTTGCTGTTCACCCTTTTTTATCTCCTTTCCTCTGCCCTGAATAACATCCTCCTTCCTACAATCCTTTAACCACATTCTCGTTAACACAAAGATGCATTACATTTTGAATGGATGCATTTCTGTACATGTCAGGTGGATGTCTCTTGGTCCATGGTGCCGCTCAGTCTCTCTTGCTTGCTAGTTTTCTGCTAGAAGCCTGGCAATGGAGCTCCTAAGAGGACGTGGATATTTTTCTCTTTCCTTTCAATTCTGAGTTTTCATCTCATGAACTATAAGCTCTTGGTATGTTGCATGAATGTTTAGAATTGGTCTATCTTCTTGATGGACTCATTTTTATGATAATTTATAATAATTTATAATTCATATAATTTATTAAGCAACATTTATAATAATGCAATCCTCATATTTGTTCTTAGAAATGTATTCTATTCCAGTGTTTTTATTAAAAATAGAGTTCTTCATATAATATATTCTAACAAAGATTTTCCCCCCAACTCCTGCAAAATACTCCCCACCTTCCCAACTTTCCCAAATTCATACCTGTAGTGAGATTCAAGCGTTATTTGGGGAAGCTTAGAGGCATATCTCTAAAACACCAAAACCCTAAATGAAACGTGGCCAGACCTCATTGAGAGCTTGGGCACACTGACCTTCCTTTCTGTTTATTCCTATGTTCTCAAAAAACAAATCAACAATCCAGCATAAAATAGCTCCACTCTCCAAAAACTGTTTTAAAGTTCAATTTATATCATAAATATTTATATACTACTCAATAAATATTAATCCTTTACATAGTACATTTGCAATATTGTGAATATTTCTGCAGGACATACCTTTTTTTCCTTTCTCACATTAAAAACAGACAATTTAACAAACAGGACAGGACACAACAAACAAAAAAGAGCCTAACAAAAGCATAAAATACAAGTACAGATAGATACAGAATAGAAATCCCATTTTAAAAAATGAGAAAATATAATGCATAAACAAAAGACCTTCATAGAATAAAAATATCCCAGACAGGATTGTGAGTGAGGGGAATAAACATTAGAACATTGCAAAATACCAGTCTGTGTTGTTGTCTTGCCCCTAAGTATATTCTCAGTGAGACTGCTTTGGAAAAACTAATTTTTCCTTTGCAAGTGATTGTCAATTGGAGATAGTTTCTGGGGTGGGGATGTGGACTCATGTCCCCTCTTGGTGCTAGAACCTCATCTACCTTGGACTTGTGCAGATCCAGTGAATGCTGCCACAGTCTCTGTGAGCTCATCTGAGTATCATCCCTGTTGTATCTAGAAGATCTTATCTCTTTGGTGTCTTCCATCCTCACCGGCTCTTCAAATATTTCTGCCTCCTCTTCATCACAGTTTTCTGACCCCTGAGGGAATGGATGTGATGGACATCACATTTAGGGCTGACTGCTCCAAGGTCTCTCACTCTGGTTGTGGACCTCTGTATTTGTTTCCATCTACTATAAGAAGTTTCTTTCATGATGGCTGAGAAAGATACTGATTTATGAGTACAGTAGAGTGTTGTTAGGAGTCATGTTATTGCTGTACTCCTTTAGTACATCAATAATTGCTTTTTCTCTAGGTTCATGGACTGTCTAGTCTCAGGTTTTTGGCCACCCAAGCAGTGTTTGGCATAAGTTGAATCTCAAGAGTGAACCTTAAATCCAGTATAGTACTAGTTGGTTAGTCCCATAAGCTTTGTGCCCGATAGCACAAGTGAATCTTTCAGGCAGGCCATCACTATAGATTCAAGGATTTGTAGCTGAGTTGGTATGTACTTTTCTTCTCTTGTGGCATGCAGAGTACTTTTCAGTATGATGAATACTAACCAGTAGGGTGATGTCTTTAGTTAGACACCAGTCTGACTTAGTTCCAGTTTTAATTTTAATTAGATCAACACAGCAGTGGTCCAGTTTTTATAAAAGTATATAGACCATCATTTTCTACCCTGTTGCTGACTATGTTATGCTTAAAGTAAACATCTTAAAAGTAATATATAGTTTAATCACATGTTTTAAGCTACTGTACTAAATATGTCATATATTTGTATACTTAGAAATTTTAACTCGACTTAAACATATTAGCTATATGTTACCTTACAAAAGCAAATTTTCGTTATGATTTAAGTTATTTTAGTTCTTATATATGAAATGCCATTTGGTTGTTTTGTGTACTTTCTGTTTATTTGCAGAGATTTTTATATTTTAATTTAGAGAGAATTTCTTCATGATTTCTAAATCATTACTACAATACTCCAGAAAATTACAATATGAGATTTATTTATATATTGGCATTTGATGATTGGTTTTCCTAAGTTGAAGTCCTGCTGGTTTTCAGCGTAGTTATTTTAACTGTTTCTCATACACTTTTATTAATTACTTAGGCTATTTTTTCTAAGTCTTATATTTTAGCAGCAGCTATGATGTCAACTGTAATCTGTGATTTCCAATCGCCTTCTGAGAAACATCATTTTCGTTCTCATGAACTTTCATGGTCTGCTTGTCACTTGTCATTTGTCTACTCTCAGGGCTCCTGTTTAGACCAATAGGGGTCATCCTTGGGGCCACAGGGCAGCCTTCTGAAAAGGCAAGGTGGAAGCCAGGAGACAAGGCTATGCTCCCTGTTGTTGTGTGGAGATGGGCACTTGTGGTTTCAGGTCCTGCTTCCAGTAGATCATCTCTGTGGCTTTTCTTCTGCTGCAGAGAAGGGTGTGGAGTAAAAGTGGCATGAATGAGGGCAGACTGGGTAGAAGCTGTTAGAGAGGCAGACTGTAGCCTCATATTCAAAGCCTATAAAGTTCCACAATGTCTCCTTGGCTGGGAAGATAAGTTTTTGTTTTTTGTTTTTTTTAATTTGATTTGTTTTTTTCTTCTTTATTCCATCTCTGTTGACAGTTAATTGCCCCAGGCCTCTTCAGCACCTGTGGTGTCTGAGAGGTAAAAAGAAAACCCAGGAAAATGACCAATTTGGTTTTCCATCCTGTACTCTCAGGGTCGGCCTTCTTTCCGGGTCTCAGAGGTCTGCTGAACAATTTCCAGAATGGAATTATGCCTAAAGAGGAGTCATATGAAAAAGTGAATTGATTCTATGTTGTTTGTGAATGCTCAGCTATTGATTTTTACAGCTTTGGTTTTGGTAAAGTTTTCAAAACAGAATCTTGCTATATAGCCCGAAGTGGACTTAAGCTCATGGTACCTCTGCTTTTGGGGTTATAGGCATTACCACCACTGATTTTATTTTATGATGAATTGGCAGTGATTGCAGAACAGGCTGAGCATTGGAGAATAGTGTATTAAAAATGAATCAAGAAATGACTGCATGAGAGGGAGGAAGGGAAGGAGACAGGAAGGGAGGGAGGGAGGGAGGGAGGGAGGGAGGGAGGGAGGGATGGGGAAGAGAGGAAGGTAAATGAAGGGCATCAATGGAGTACATTAACACTGTTGCTGAAAGGAATGCAGTTTGTCTTAATAACAACATCCAATTTCCATCAACTAATGTCGTAAGAAAAGGCTTTGCTTATAACTTATGATCCTTATTATTTGTGCACACACTGGATCTTAAACAATCCTATATAGTGATGCACTTCATAAGTTTGGTTATGGGAAACCTACAGCCACAGCTCTGGAGACTGCGGACAAACTCGAACACGTCACAGCATGAAGCTAAGCATGGAAGTGGTATGGAACGGCAGAATTCCAGGTCCCCCAAGCCAGGAATGTGTGAGTAGGAGGAAGAGAAGTTTTCAAAACTGAAGGACAGCAGGGCTTTTATCTGTGAGCAGATGGTAGCACACTTTGGTTTTCAAAATATACTTATACTTTGAGGGAAATCTACTCAATGACTATTACCTTTGAGCATCAAGGACAAATATGGCCTGGCTAATGCCCATCCAACTGTTTGTGCAGTCTGTGCCCTTTGGGGACTTCTGTTCTGCATCTAAAGGATGCTTCCTTGCATCTCTGTTGCTATCCACTGCCTTGATGACACACAGCAGACCACTCAGGTGCCCTCAGCACTTAAGCTAACCCACTGAGGGAAAGATGAGGATTCTTGTCTGACTTTTTTTTCCAAACTCACTAAGGACTGAATAAGAAGAGCATCAAATAATGACAAGAAGAAAAATGGTCTTACAACTGAGAATAAATTGTCAACAATGGAAAATATATAGAAGCATATCTAAATGATATTCAAGCTAGGATCACAAACATATTTTATAAACAAAATGCTATAGTATCACCCTTAGCAAATGTCTAGTGTAATACATGAGCATGAAAGAGCAGAACCAACACCATCCTGAGAACAGGAGTCCATTCAGTGACTGAGGGCTGAACTCAAGCCCCCAAAATGTGCTGCGACAGCAGAGTTCAAATCACACATCCTGGACACAGTCAAACAGGAAGTATGGTAGTCAAATTTAACAAGAGCCGGATGTCTCTGCAGACATCCCATATCTTGCCATAAAGCCTGTCAACGTTATATAACAGCAATTTTGTGCCTCTAGCCTGGTCAATAATTTCAAAAGATCACCTCACTCTATGTCCCCATATGTAATCTGCCAAGACATACATATTCCTGCTTGTGTTTTTTCTCTATCTAAGACCTTTGTAATCAGGGCTCAGGCTTTCTTCTTTATTTGCTGTAATTGCAGTCCTTGGAGAAGACCTTGCCTGGGCTCAAAGAAACCTTCGTTACATCAGGTCCATCGTTTTGTTGGGGGTCTCACAACATAGGCGCAACAAGTACACATGGCAACATGCTTGTTCTTAAATGCAAAAAAAAGACCACATATGATCAATATAAGAGCTCTTACAAATGCTTTTCTCACTTGTAATTTGAGCTTTCTAAAAATTAAACCTTATGTATTTCCATTGCTTATTAAGTTTTTATTCTAACATTTAGTATTATTACTATTACTGCTGTTGTTGAGGAAGGCACTGCTGATGTCAGAAGACAACTTTGTGGAGCTGGCTATCCTGTGGCGTCTTGTGCTGCTTCTCTTTTCATGTTTATTTTGCACAATATATGCAGCATACTGCTCGTCGTGTGGGGATCAGGATGTAGGATGAAGATAAAGTTAATGTGATGGGCTCAGTCTGTAAATATGTTAACATGAGTTTTCCCCCTTTTCATGTTAACATATCTGATGGTAGTGTCTTTGTTCAGGTCTTGTATAGACAGCCCTGTTGTGGCTTCATAAGTGAAGCTTCCCTCACATATCCAGGAGATACAATCTCACAGCAGACACCCTGTTCCACTGTCTCTTAGAGTTCTCCAGTTCCCTGTTTTGAGATACTTCCTGAGTCTTAAATGCAATAGCTGTGTTGGGAATGAGCACCAAAAGATCACCTTTTTGTATTTTGATTGATTGTGGTTTTCTGTAATTGTCCCCTTCTGTTAAAGGAAGTTTATTCTCTTTGACCTAAATGTGGGAAGCATTTCCTATTGACTCTAGTAGCCCTGACATTTGTCTAGGTGCTCCTGTATCAGCCTCCATTGACTGCCTCATTGCATTTTGGAACAATATCATATGTTCAAAATTCATAGCCTGAGTGAGCTAAAGCCATCTTTCATAGCACTTTTCTTTTTTAGATTGTAGTAGGAACATAGAAAATGTAACCTCACTATTGGCAGATATCCGAGATAAACTTTTGTTAACTCCGTGTTTATGTTTGCATGGCATATGTCTTGAATTTTCTCATACTTTGTAACTGAAGTGCCATAGGCACTAAACAGCAGATTCTCTTTTCTCATTCCTTCAGCCACTAGCAACTACCATTTTACATCCTGTTTCTAAAAGTTTGACACTTTTGATGTACTCAGGTAAATAAAACCACGAGATAATTTTTTCCTGTGACTAGTTTATTTCAGGTAACTTAGTGTGAGTAGGATTCATCATGCTGTAGGATGAAGTCGGGTTCCCTCCTTACCATGAAGATTGCATCTGTACCAGGGTGGTACTTGATTATGCTTCTTAAAGTCACTGTCGTATTGTGCTCTTCCTATTCTTGGAGAGTGGAGTTGGATTACTTATTTTTTAGGAAGTATAATTTGATTATCTCATTTATTTTATTTTATTTTATTTTATTTTATTTTATTTTATTTTACCAGTCAATAGAAAGACACTAAAATTAAACCTAATACAGGGACCAAAAAATATCTTGTGTTTAAGACAGAAGTCCAAATGCTCCTGTGTGTTAGGAAACAGATGCACATATTCAAGCAGCTTCTCAACAAGCAGGATGAAAGACCAGCATGTGGTGTGTTTCTGCAAGTAGGATATGCAGTTAACTAGAACACAAAATCAAGAAATATTGCCCGTATTTAAATTTTCAATGCAATAATACTTAAAGGAACATTACTTACTAAACTATACTATGGTTTTTTTTTTTTTTTCTGAAAGAGCTATAGGAATGGGAAATGCATGTATTTCTCCTAAGTAAAATAAATTCAAATGAGAATTTAAGGAGTCATTTCTTTGCACCAGTGAAACTGAAATGTTCCTTTGCTGTCCTATATTTGGCAATCACATTTTTATCTACTATCTTAAGGCTTCTAGATTAATAGAAACACAATGAAAATAAGAGCAGAAAGAAGAAAAGGCATGGGCAAAGCTCTTGGGAGTGTTCAAGCCTTAGGGGTAAGGAAGAAGGGGTGGAGGCCAGGGCTTGCTGTAATGCCTTTGATTACCTTAGGGCTTTGCTAGATTAACCTTGGCTTTGATGCTGTAAAAAGGCAATACTGAGTCTGAGGGAGAGAACACAATGGATTACCTGGGGACTGGCACCTAGCTTCTTATCCACTTCACCCAGCTGCCCAATTTCAGATGCATTACTTGCACAGGCTGAAATGGTTTGAGTGTAAGATAAAGGAAACAATCTGACTGACCTTTACAGCACCCTAAACTCTAAGAACTGATAGTGTCTGAACTTTTTTATGTATCGCTAGCATTTTCTCTTCCAAATATCAGAGTGGAACTTAGTGTGAGGAGTACTCTGACTTTCTGGGACATGACTGCAGAATATGAAGTAGACAGTAAAAGCATCTGCTGCTGTCTTTCCTCAAGCTCTGGAAGCCAAGTTCACTCCTTAGTTCCTCTACTGTCCAATGTCATATAAGATCTTTTTTTTCCCCTTTTGCTATTTGTGCTCAAATATTTATTTCCACTATATTAAGGCTTGGAAATGCCAGCAATTGGCACCACAAGTGCCACTTTAATCACCAACTCAAAGCAGCAAAGATAATGAGTAATGTATTCCAGGGATAACACACTACAGACATTTTCGGGAAAAACAACACAAGAGATATCTCTTATTTCTCTCTTCTCCCTTCTCATTTATTCCCCCCTCCTCTTTTCCTCTCCTCTCCACACCACCCTCTACCCTTTGTATTTCCTCCCCATACCAACTTCTCCTTAATTTCCTCAAAGGAAAATGAGAGTCAGGGTTAAAAAAAATTTTAAATTCTATATTCACCTTTAATTTTGTCAAGTTCTTGCCTGACATTGAGTTTATATCAATAGTTACCTCCCCCCAGACATAAGAAAGATCAATGAAGTACAATGTGAACATTTCCCTTTCCTCATTATATTTTTCCCATCAGCCAACACAACAACCAACACACAACACACCACACACAGCCGACACAACAACTTTGTCCATTATATTAAGACTACATTTAGGAACAGGAAGATTGCTTATGTATTTGCACAAGTTTTCACTAATTAATAACTGAATACATCTCTTGGATGAGGTAAAATATTGCTTTTATTCCCTTTGAGGGGGATTAAAGACACATTTAGATCTACTTATTCTACACTGATCTGATCAGTATATACTGATGAATCCCTTTATATTGATATGATCACTCTGCCTTGGCATCATTACTACATTGATGTGAACCCTATACGTTGATTTTATAACTCTAAACTGATGTGGCATACTCTACATTGATTATAGCACTCTGTGCTCATATCTCTACATTAATGTAATGAAATGCATTGATGCAGTTACTCTACACTGCTGTCATCACTCCACATTGATATGACACACTAATTTAATTCAACAGATAAACAGTAAAATGTTCTAAAGGATCTGAATGTTCTAGGGAGGGCCTAAGCAATGATGTGTTAGCAGTAATGCTTTGCTCAGTATTTTTTTTTTCTGAATTCCCTGTAGTCAGTAGGGCGAGACTTTTACTGTGGAATAAGTCAAATCAAATCTCTTTTGTATTTACCATACGAGAGGGGATGTTGAAAAACCATTCTGTGGCTGTAATGAGCAGTTTTATCCCAATATTTATCACCATGATGTTAATTACTGTAGATTTGCTACACCAGAGTTCTAAACCATTAGTCTTGGTGGTGTTGAAATTGCTGCTGTGGTCATATCTTCATCAACTTGTTTTAAGTTGCAACTGGAAATGATGCCTGCTAAAAGTGGGTAATTACGTCAACAAATGGATCTTTCCTTCCTTTGGCTATAGACTTCAGATCTCTTTAATGCCATTGGTTTTAGAAATGTTTATGGTTCAAATAAGACTGATCTCTCTCTCCCTCTCTCTTTCCCCCCTTCTCTTCATGCCTCCCTCCTTCTCCTCCCCTCCTCTCCTCTTCTCTCCCCTCTCCTTCTAGAGTGGTTTCTTTTCATTTTTCTATTCTCTTATTTTCTTACTTAATACAATTCTTATAAAATACCTTTGGCTTTTCTTAAGAGGAAAGCTATTATGAAGTGAGTCAGGAAGCCTTGCAACTTCAGAGTACTTATCCGTGTTTTAAAGTAGTTTTATAAAACGTCTAACAATTTTTATTAATATGGAGTACACTTATAAGAAACAGTCACAAAATATGACTGCAACAGAAGTTGGTGCAGTCACTTCTTGAGTGACCACATCCTCATAAGCATTCTGTATCTTTTAAACTAAGGAAGAGTTGTGACAGGCTCCTTTGTTCCTGTTTTCACACATAAACACATGTGCAATGTTCTTAGCACTGGACCACCATAATAACTATGACATAAGGTGTAATGTGGGAGGCCTGCAATAAGAAGGTCAGTTCTTTTATACCTTTTCAGGCTTGATATAAAATATTTTAAAGATATATTAATATCATGTTTGTCTGTCATGTGTGTGTGTGTGTGTGTGTGTGTGTGTGTGTGTGTGTGTGTGAGTGAGAGAGAGAGAGAGAGAGAGAGAGAGAGAGAGAGAGAGAGAGAGAGAGAGAGCGCAGAGACAGCCTTTTGGAGTTATATACTTGGGTCCTCTGGAAGAGCACTAAGAACTCTTCACTACTGAGTCTCCTCTTCAGATTGAGTAGAAGACATTAAAAAGCCATTCCGGACTTTGTGTGGTAATGGGAATCTGTAATCCTAGTACTGGGGAGAGGGAGGCAGGGGCAGCATCTCTTTTTTTCCCATTGTTCTCTTGAGCTTTTATCAGTGTATCACTGGCAATTTGTAGGAAGAGTTGCAGTGTGGTTTCAGAAATGGCATGTCTCAAGTGCAGACATTTCAGTAAAATATTATGTCTAAAATGACATCATTCTGTTCTCAGCTATGTACTATGGATTTGTTCTGCCAACACTCACCTCCCTAAAAAATAAGCCTAAAAAACACATTGCTTTTGTAATCTCTCTCTCAGAAAAATTATTTTTAAGTGCAACTAGATTATCTTCCTGGGCTAATATTCCACAAAAGCCACAAGTGAACTCTGCTGCACTTATAGACATTTTAATGTAAGTCCATTTAATTATTATTATTGTTATTGTTATTTTAGTTTTTCAAGACAGGATTTCCTTGTGTATCCCTGGCTATTTTAGAACTCACTCTGTAGACCAGGTTGGCCTGGAAACTCATAAAGGTCCACCTACTTCTGCCTATTCAGTGCTGGGATTAAAAATGTGAGCCACTACTGCCTGGCATAAGTCCATTTTTAATGCATTTAACATAAAGTGCATTAAAAACTTCCACAACAGAATTTATTTTTCTGTAAATATGTCAGTTATTGGAAAACAGTAAAGAGGTAAAAGTGTGTAGCTCCATCTGAAGGCACATGCGTGTGTATCTATCTTATATATACAGTTTGCCTATGCACACAGTGTAATTTTGCAGACAGTGCCTCTTTATTTACTATACAATGAATTTGATTAGTACTTGATAGAAAATAATTATAACTATAGGTTGACATTTGAGCCATCAGCTTGATACTAAAGAATGCTCAGAAATAACTCTGACGCAGGTACTTTCATAATCTTCTCTCAGAGAAATTTAAAGTTTTGTGGTAAGTAACACATTATTTGTTTCAAGATAAATGTGCCTTGGGCATAAGAAAATAATAGATGTCCAAAGATATGCATAATCAGATGCTCATGACATGTGGATGTTTCGTACTTCAGGGTAAGGGGAATGTTCAGATATGATTAAGGATAATGTCTGAAATGTCCTCATAAGGCAACTTCCTGGGCTTCTATAAAGAGAGTAAGGAAGCTCTCCTCTCTCATGACCCAGTCATCTGTGAAGGGTTTCCGCTTAGTAACAAAGTCGCACTGGTGCTTATATCTCAGTGATGTGCTTCAGAGAACACAAACTCTAAACAACAAGCAGTAGCCAGAGTTTACAGTAGCCTGGAAAGTCATAAACCTGAGTTATAAACTACCAACTCTCTCACTAGCATTCCTTCTTCTGCTGCCACACTAGAGTTTATTCAGGGAAGTTGCCAAGTGGGTGCAAGGGAAGAAAAGTGGGAAGAGAAAAGGAATGTGGCATCTCCTTATAAGAGAACAGGTGGGCACAGATTGCATAGCCATGCCCAGGGGCGTGCCCTCCATATGTAGCATGTTCTGCTAGCATCATGTCAAGTTATTGGACTAGCACATTTACCACATAGCTGCTATGTTCCAGGAATTCTTACAATTTCCTATCACAATAACTAATACATAACCTGACAACAATAGGGTAAAAAACACTCATCAAATATTCAATAATGTCTTTAGTAAGCACAGACTAGACTCTAGATATTTGTGGATCTTATATATAAATATGAAGGTCAAATAACATAAAATACAAACACAGACCCTGCTCCAGATGGAGAACTGAGGAATGTGACCCATTACAGGTCTCGGAGCATAGCTGTGGCTGAGGCAGCTATGAGATTGAGTTCTTGTTTTCCATAAGGTAAAGGTTATGAGGAGGTTCAAGAGAGGTTACCTTCAGAAGTAGCTATAGTTCAAGTAAGAGTGTCCAAAGGCTTCAATAAGAGCCGAACCTCATTTATCATTGCTGGAGGGAATGAGTTGGCTCCAGGTCATCTCACACATGAAATAATTCTGAGCATTGGCTGTGGTTGGTCATGGTGTGTGTGTGTGTGTGTGTGTGTGTGTGTGTGTGTGTATGTGTGTGTGCTTTGAGTCCATTGATGATGTTTCTCCATAGTACTGGCCAAGTTCTCTCAGAGAATCCAGACAAGTGAGTAAGACAGGAAAGTGAAACCACATTTCTCTTCTCAGAAGGGATCTTGATGCCATTAAAAACGTCTGAGTCAGTTTGTGTTCCAAAGGTTTGTCCCCTTAAGATACCTGCAAAACAAGGGGAACACTCCTACATTGCTGCTAGGAATGGGGAATCAATATATCCAATGATCCAGCAATACCACTCTTGGGCATATACCCAAAGGACATACATTCTTACCCCAAGGACATTAGTTCAGCTATACTCATAGTAGCATTATTTGTAATAGTCAAAATCGGGAAACAACCTGGAAGCCCAGCAACTGAAGAATGAATTAATTGTGGTATATTTACATAATGGAGTACTACTCAGCAGTTAAAAAAATAACATCCTGAATTGCAGGAAAGTGAGTGGATGAATCTGCAGAGTATTATCCTGAGTGAGGTAACACAGATCCAGAAAGATAGGCATGCTATGTACTCACTCATAAGTGGATTTTAGAGGTAAAGCAAAGGATAACCAGGCTACCATACACAAACCTCAAGCAACTAAGTAACAGGAGGAAGTTAAGAGAGGCGTTCATTGATCCCTCAGGGAAGGAGAAATAGAGAAGATCTCCCAAGAGACAGTTTCCTGGGATCATATGGGGGAGTGAGCAAGGGTAGGTGAGAAGAGAACGTGAGAGAATGAAATGGTTGCGTGGGGGGAGCAACAGAGAGGGAGAGTAAAGAAGTGTGTATTTTGATAAAGGGAGCCATTGAAACACCCAGGAACCCACAAGATGTGCCCAGCTTGGACTCCAAGCAATAGTGGAGAAGGTGCCTAAACTGGAAGCAGAGGCAGAGATCCATAGCTAAACACTGGGTTGAGCTACTGGTCCAGTTGAAGAGAGGGAGGAGGAGAGATTGCATGAACAAAGGGGTCAGATTCATGATGAGGACACCCACAGAGATAGCGGCCCTGTGTTATTGGGAGCTCACAGACTCTGAAATGATAGCTGAGGAACCTTCATGGAATGGATCTAAACCCTTTGAATATAGATGGCAGTTGAACGTGGCAGTTTGTGGAGCCTCTTGCAGTCAGACCAGAGTTTATTCCAAGTGTTTGAATTGGCTTCTTGGAGCCCATTCCCCACAGGGGAAAACATTTCTCATCCTTGATACTGTGGGGAGGGACTCAGTCTTACATCAACTGGATATCCCAGACGAAATTGACTCATCTTGGGATTCCTTGCCCTCTCTGGGGAATGGATGAGGTGTTGGGGTGGGGAGAGGCTGGGGGAGGACTGGGAACGGTAGGGAGGGAATGTATGGGAAAAATTTTAAAGAAATATTTTTAAAAAGATGCCTGAAAAACTACTCAGGTGCTTATTTATAAAAGATTCAGACTTTAAAATGACATAGATGGCCCAGTGAGGTTCTGGGCAGGTTTTATTGTCTTCTCAATGGAATCTAGAGTCACTGTGAAGAGAGGTCTTAAACTGAGGGGTTCTGCCTGCCCTGTGGCCACTTTTGTGAAGGATTGTCTTGACTGATGATATCTGTAAGAGAGTCTAGCATCGTCTCACTCAAGGAGGTCTAGGCTGTGTAAGAAAGTTGGGTAAGCATAAACACAGTGCAGGACCACTGAGAGGAAGCCAGGAAGCAGAAAGCACCCTTCCTCCTTGGTTTCTGCTTCAGGCTTCTGTCTGAGCTCTTGCCCTGACATTTCTCAGTGATGCATAGTGACCGGAAGTATATGGCAAATAAGCCCCATTGTGCGCAAATTTTCTCCTAATAACAGGAAAGCAACTAGGAGACATGACTAGAAAGTTATTTTATGTAGCTTATTACATTGGTCCAGATTTTTAAGTAATTTATGAAAATAATACTTGAAATAATAAAAACAAACTTTAAATAGATAAAAAAATACCTTTTTAACTTAAAAACTTACCAACTCATTTCTTCCCTACCATTTCACTTAGCTATCATTATCATCTAATCTTTAAAATGTAAATGTGTGTCTCTAAAAAGAAAATTCTTTATAAAATAATGTTATCGACATAGCTAAAATTGTAAATGTTAGTTCATCTTGACAAAGCTTGTCCATGGACCTTGGAATTTCTAACCGTAATAACTTTGTTAGGTTCTCAACATCCCACACTGACTCTGAGATCTCCATGTGGAAAAGAAATGAGATTTTATCATCTGTTCCATTTTTCTTCTGCAGGAATACTTCTCAGGTGGTGTAAGGTTTTATATTGACTGTCAACTTCATAGGATCTAGGATCAACTTAGAGATGGAGCCCCCAGATAGAGGGACTTTTTAGATTAGTATAGTTGAGGTGAGAAAACCCCCCAGTAACTACCAGATAAGAAGCAGGAAACCAGCTGAGCTCCAGCATTTACCACTTTCTACTTCTTGAAGTTTACATGATGCTGAATCAAAGCTAGAACTCCTTACATGCTGGGCAAACACTCTGCCTACAGCTACATCCTTAGCCCTGCCCTGACACCATTGTTTGTGACCTGTCAGGTTGGCTTCCTCACAGAAGAGGTAAAAACAGAATAAGAATAAGGTGCAAACCAGCACTCTAAACAGCAAGAATGATGGAAATTTGAAAGAGGCAAATGAATAGCTTCCTAAACAACTAGCTTCCCCAGACCCAGTGCCACAGCCAGCTATTTCGCTCCTATTCACCACAAAAATAAAAAACTTGTCGAAGACTATTGGGATCTAATTTACTTTGTGGAATGTAGACTCACTAGTTCAGTTGTGTCAGATATGATAAGGTGTGAGTGGAAATTTGAGAAGAGTGATTTTCTTGTAGCCAGAGGGAAAAATCAGAGAAAACTATTTCTTATTCAAAAATATAACAGTAACTGGAATTTTCTCCCATTTGGATTTTAGTTTTGTTTAGAGCCCAAAGCTAAAGGCATGCTCCTGTGGTCTAAAATAGTGTCTGCCTATGCAATGAGTACTTGCAAAGGAATAGGGAATAGCAAGCATTCTGCATCCTTAGAGAAGCAAGAAGCACTGAACAGAATTAGAAAGGTAGTTGTCTACAGCCATGAGAAAGCAGTCACAGGCATTTTCTGGAAGCTTGGTATGTGTCTTCTGAAGTTTGTGGCACTGATAGGCTGGTGTTAAACTCTCCCTTGAAAATCAAAGGTCTGGGATTGACAGGAGCTACCCCTGGCGGGAGGCTCTGAGAAAAAGTTCTGTGCATTCGAAGACAATTAAGAACTACAGTTTATGTCTGGGCAGAAGAAAAGCTCCAGGCTGGCCTCAGGCTGGAGATGGGGTAAAAATGAATCCACCTCAGGCGTGGTCTCAATGACAGCATATCCCCAAAATAGGAGCTTTGAGGATAAATGGATGCAGTAACTGAGGGAGGAAACTAAGTGTTCCCTGGCATCTATTTAACATGTCTCATGAGAGGGCGTGGAAGAGTCTAATGCACAAAAGCTCAGGGATAGAATGCACCTATGTGCCTATCAACAGATTAGTGAGCAGTAAAATATAAAAATATGATATAATGTAAACAACACAGTTTTATTCAGCCAAAAATGACTAACAAAATGCCATTACTAGGAGAGGCTACAATTGGAGTACATCATACTAAAGGGAAAAATTCATATTCAGAAAAAGTGGTACATTTTCTCTCATTTATGTTTTCTGAACGTTAGACAGAAGCATAAAACTGTGTATGTAATAGGATGTGGAAGTAGAAGAGAGGCCAAGGGGAAGAAGGGAAGAACAGAGAGGCTAAGAGGAAGAAGGGAATTGACTCAACGTGCATAATGTAGCTGTAGGAAAACGATGTGAAGCCAGTGCCCCTCAGGCTCTTTTCAGACTTAGTTTTGCCTTTTCACTAATTTTACAGATGAAGGATCCAGAGACAAAGCAGGCGGGGCACAGGTGAGGGTGGTTGTCAGAGCAACAGCTCCTGCAGGTATGTTTAGGAGCCATAGTCAATGAACATGCCAACATGCCATCGGCAGAGGCTGGGCTTCCTAAAGGCCTAAAAAAGTTGATTTTAGAGCTCTGGGCCAGGATGATATGCAGCTGGATTTTGAAGTATAGTTGTACTGTTTCTCTCTCTCTCTCTCTCTCTCTCTCTCTCTCTCTCTCTCTCTCTCTCTCTCTCTCTCTCTCTCTCTCTCCTTAATAGACTTTTTCATGCTGGCTGAAGAGTTTTTCTTTATCCCAGCCACAAGTAGACCTTCTCTGTGGCACTCTGGACATTTTAACCATTCTTTAATGACTCTTGATTCAGTGCCTAGTTGTCATCATGCTCCAGAATTACAATGCACACTGCTCTGACCAGTTAGTTTCACTTGTTAAACAATTCAACATTATTTTGTCTGGAAAGATGCCCATGGAATATGTAGAATTGCTTACTATGGCAGTAACAATGAGATTCCCTTTGGTGATACCATGATGGTAACTGTATCTTAATTTTTAAACGGTCTGACCAGCATATTGGCATACATTTGTACTTTAAACACTCAGGAAGCTGAGGCAGGATGTTGCAAATTTGAGTTAACTTGTGTTATAGCAAACTATTATAAATATTTTTTAAAAACTATTCTGTAATTGTATCATATACTTTTAGGCATGTGATTAGGTGCTTAGAAATCTTCCTTGAAGTAAACACCTTTGAACCTTGTAGCTGAGGAAACTGGAGTAGAGCAAAGTGCTTTCCCAAGTTAGTGAAAACAGTAACTCCCAGAGCTCAATTCCATACTAATGGCCTCCATATCCTGCCTTTGTTTTTGTAATGCCACTTATCCAGATGACAAAGATACCCATGCTTTCTGTTCTCCAGGTATGACCTTTCAAAAAATATTCATAGAAACAACATGCATTTTTCAGAGAACAAAAATCTGAGAGCAACTCTCAAAACTGCTTATGAGGCTTAGTGACCTTTACTATGACTATACAGCGCAGAGTAAACTCCAAGTATATACTGCAATGGTTAGTAACAGCTGTGAATTTTTGTATCTGCTGAGAAAATAAAGCTGTTTTTGTTTTCTTTGATGTGTTTGCATGAGGATGTATATGGGTTCATGCATTGGTACAGGTATGCATAGATTTGTGTACATATGCTTGGTAAGACAGAGTTATCTTCTGGTATATTTCCTCAGTAATGTTCACAAAGTTTCTCACTAGTCTGGATCTTATTGTTGAGACTATGCAGGTTAACCTGAAAGCCTCAGGGAGGTACATGTCTGACAAGATCAAGCATTGATCATACAAGCATATGCCACCTAATGTTTTTACCTGTACTCTGGACTTGAACTCAGGTCCTAATTCTTTCAAGGAAAATGCTTTATGACCTAAACTATCTCCCTAGTCTTTTTAAAAATTTCTTTTTAAAAAATACCAATATTCAAATATTTTGTTGTACAGAATATAAAAATTATATCCTGCCATCTACTAACATTTATTTAAACTTATATTCTATTGTTTATGCACAAAGAAAATACACGTTAGAAATAAGTGATTCAGTAAATAAGTAACGTTGGATTATAGCAAATGTAACAAAGATTTTACTTGTTTATCCTGGGTAAAATCCTGTTGTCTGAAGGTCAGAAAGCACATTTAAGAGGAACAAATATCAAGAACAAGACTGGGCAGTTGAAAATTAAAGCTCCATGCAACACCCAGTATGACATTTTAGATGTTAAATGGAATACAATTCAGTTCAGACTGGACAGCTATTGTCAGTTCAGATCGCTGTTTGATATGCAATTTATATTGAGTTTCAGCAGAAAGAATTTTTTCTGCCTCAGCTTCTTGGCTTTTAACACAATGTCTCACAGATGTCTGACCTTTGGTTTTTAATGTGATAATGTGCTTCCAACCGACAAAAAACCCAAAGCTGATTGTCAGAACAGAAGTTGTTTTTCAAGGAGAATGATCCCAAGTTGTGGACATAAATGACACCATGTATTTTTTTCAGGATGCCTAGTCACATCAAATGTCAACGTCCTGGGAGTGTTTCAAGAATGGTACGTAAATATAAAAAGCAGCATATGTTAAGACACTAAATTAGTCGCAGTTATTTGTTTGAGAAAAAAATAGTTTTTCCTCTTTGGGAAGTGCTCTACCTCTCATGCTATGACACTTGTCCTGTCTGTTGGTGTTTCATTGCGCTGCTGTCATGAGGTTGGATATGCTCCTTAGCCCTGCTCCCATCAGCAGTATTTACTATCCTCACTAGCTACTGGTCTCAAAGTTTACATCCCCTCTACAGCTCACCATAGGCTCAGATTCAGTGATGTCTCCCCCAGCATTTTGTCATAGGTTTCCAAATTGATAACAATGAGGGCAAGGTCACATCCATTGTTTGTTACCTTGACAGATTGTCCTCATTTGGAACTGATGTTGCTTAGATGTCAGGATTTTCTAGAGGACCAGACACATAGAATGAATGTATATTACAGAGGGGAACTATCAATCTCTTTAGAGGGTAGCATCAACAGGGTCCAACATTGCTGTCTTTACACTGGAGGGGCAGAGAACTCTGTAGCACTCAGTCCATAAAGCCGGATGCATCAATAATCCCTGTCTGGTGATTCTTGGAGAGTCACTGGTCTTCAGTCCCCAGGGATAGTAGATGTCAGGGAAGGGTGGAACTGGGTACCAGGGTGTTTTACTCACCAATTGGAAGTTGAGAAGAAGCAGTATCGGTTTCCCCTCTGACCTCTTTACATGTGTGCTGCGGCCAGAAGTGCTACCAGCTGGAGGGGAGGGGGGGATTTTACACCCTTACTTATGGCTTCTGGGGAATGCCTTCACAGCCCAATCCTGAGAGGCTGTCCAGATTGATTATAGATTCAGTTAAGAAATAATGAATACTAAGTGCCCGCAAAGGTTCATGAGCTACAAACTTGGTTGCCACTGGAAAAATATTAAGCTATTAGAAATATCAAATGATAGGACCTGACGCATAATATGTGGGCAAAAGGGCCTCCATGTGAGAAGTTTGAAATGCTCCTCTTGTAAGGGGGAATATTTTCTTGTGGCTGTATTGTGCTTGAGATTATTCTGTAGTGAACATGCCATGTACGTAGCCCCTTCAGCATTGATAAATTTTATTTCTCAACTAAGATGACTCTCAGTGAGAGCCTCTCACTATGATGCAGGACATAGTATAGTGTATGTGCCTTTCAAATATAGAAATGGTGAGCGGCATCTAGAGTTTCACAACTTCAGGTATTGTGTTATAGCCACACGGTGATCTAGAACAATATCTAATTGCCCCATACTGAAGTGAAAGTTTTTCAAAAATTAAAGTACTTTTGAAATCCCTTGTAATATTTTATCATTGTTAATCTTATGCGTTTGAACATGTGGGTATTCCTTTTGGGGTGAGAGTCCATGGTCTATTGTTATAACATCTCTTCAAGATTCTAAAGGTAAGAGCTAAAGATTTCAGATTATTTTAATACGGCTTAATAGTCATTACAATTAGGCAACACTCTTTTCTTGTTTTCCCTTTGATATCTTGGGGATGTTTTCCTTTAACTGTTCGAATGCACTTATCCTTGAATCTAGAATGTCATTTCCTGCCGATAGAGGCCCTCTCTTTCTCCCTTCCTTTTTGGTTATAATATCAAGAAGTTAAAAATATCAAGAACTACCAGAAAGTGAGGGTGAATGACAAAGTCTGTCCTTTAGATGCTTCCGGTGAACTTCCCTTCAGAAGCATAGATCTACCAATTACCCAAGTCAATTGTTCCAACTTATTTTTTCCTCACATCAGTCCATGACCTTGAAATGGGTGTCTTGCTCCGACCCTCCTTTTTATTTGCCATATCTTAGCACTTTTTCCTTCTATCTGCCATCTCAATGCTATTTTCCCTTACCCCTGTACTAGCAAAATGGCTTTGGCCTGCAAATGTCCCAGTACATCCTCAGGCATGAAATCCAAGTTTCACTGTGCTCATTAGTATGTTCCTTCCTGTTGCTAACTCTGAATATCTGCCCCCCTGAACCCAACTGACATGAGCTGCCAACCATTCTGGGTGTTTACTCATGTTCTCTTGATTAATGTTGGCTCACAGTTAATTCAGATATGAAAAGTCTCCCTTTGATAGCTTCTTCTATATTCCTCGGTTAAACTTGTTTCCCTGTTTCAGCTAAAGTCTTCCCTATCCTTAATGTTTGGTCAGAATGACCATCATTTGCTGTGGGCTATTGCTCTTGTACACTGTAAAGATTTGTTGCTCATATTGATTTAATAAGATTCTGATTGGCCAGTAGGAATTATAGGCGGGGCTAGTGGACTAGGAGAATTCTGGGTAGTAGAGGAGCAGAGCAGAGATGCCTGCCAGACACAGAGGAAGATGAGAATACTTTGCTGAAGGCTAAACATGTTTAAGAATCATGGGTTAACAAGTAATAAGCCTGACCTATAGGTCAAATGGCCTGCAATTATGTTTCCAGCAAGGTGGGACAGAGAAACTTATGACTACAGTCCACTGCTCTGGGTTTTCTGGCGATATATCATGCCTTTCATATCATCCTTCTCACACACACACACACACACACACACACACACACACACACACACACACACACACACACACACCACCCCCCGGCAATATTTCATCTCTGCATCTTGAAAAGCTTTACATGTTAACTAGAACTCTCAGTGCATTTGTTCTCCAGGGATATCTGATTCTGGCTATTTCCCTATGATCTTATCCACCTCCTCCATGTGTAATCGGTTTTCTTGCACAATTGTCCTTGTCTTAGGTATATCATACGCCTTTTTTTCTTTATATTTGCCTATAATTTCTTAATTAGCAAAGGAAGTCACATCTTTGCTGATAATTATTATCACTCTGTATCTGCAAAACACAACACACCCAATTCAATTCTAAATTCAATACTGTGTCAAACCAAATTACAGTGGCGAACAGAGATGTAAACACTATAGACACAGTCCTGAGAGAGTCTGTGGTCCAGTTGGAGGAGAAAAAGCAGGATATTCACTGCATTCTGAAGAGAGGTAAGAGACAGGAACTGGGGATCTAAGTACATATTGGATGGCTCATCTCCCCAATAACAGAGGTTAAAAGTATCTTTGTCACTGATCTCCTTGGTATCCCAGCACTTCCCATGCACCGTAAGGATGCCTAAAAAACTGAACAAATGGCTAAATGCAACCCTAGCTTTTAGAATGTGTCAAATACTCGAAATTATCAAGTCAGGGACAGAAAGCCACTGAGGCTCTGGGAGGCACAGGGAAGTTGGTACAACAGATTGCTATATGAAGTAGTTCGTGCTAGTGATTTCAGAACACAGGCAATCAAAGCTGTGATGCCTTACAATAGTGAAGTGGCATGATTAGACAGATGTTGTAGAAAATAGTTACAGCCTGAAGAATAGACTCAACTGGGAGAGTGTGTGGAGAAGGCTTTGCAGAAGCTTCTCAGGAGGAACAACTGAGAAAAAAAAAATGGCTGACAAACTGCCTGAGCTTAGATGGAGCAGGCATTCCTCTCACCCAGAGAACCACAGCAACCTAGAAGGGAAGGGAGAGGACACAGAGAGCTGTTTATTCTTTAAAACATCCTGAATCAAAGGAGGTTTCATATGATTTCTGGGAGTTTGATGGCAGAAATTCTATCACTGTATCCTGCCTTGACATGTGTCACCTGAAAGCTCCAGCTGTCCTTTTCACAGAAGTCACGTTACTCACAGTTAAAAATACATCTCCTTGAGATCTTTCTTCCCACTTTCAGCCTGGTTAAACTCTAGGCTCTCAGTTCTTTTATTTTTTCCAAATGTAATCCTGCTGGAATCTTCCCCATTGTCCAGGGAACCTGTCCCTAAGGCCTTTTCCATTTATACCCTGCCATTTGACCAGACTTGATTTTATTAGCAGATTCTATTGGGAGTTTTATTAAATACATACACACCAATAGAATCTTTCTTCTCAACATCACTACTAAGCCTAAATGATATGATTCAGAAGCACCTATCCAAGTTCTTGTGCAAATAGTTATTGTATGTATAGTCACTATCAATTACATGTTAACTGGCTGTGGTGGTCCCGGTAAGAAGTGTGCCACTTAAGTTCAGGTGTATGAATACTTGGTCCACAATTAGTGGCTCTTCGGGTGCAGTTACTGAACCATTAAGAGGTGGAAGCTTACGGGAAAAGTTTGTCACTGAGGATGGGGTTTGAGAGTTTATGGCCTGGCCCATTTCCATTTCATTCTCTGTTTCCCAGAGTGCCCATGAAAGGCAATCAGTCAGCTTCAGCCCTGCTCCAGCCAGCTGCCATACCATCCTTACCATTGTGGACAGTCCATCTGGAGCTATGAGATAAATAAACCCTTCTTTCCACACATTCCTTTAGTCATGGTGCTTTATAACAACACCAGGAATATAAATAATACACCAGCGACCAGGTTCCCACATATATTTGGTTTAAATCAGAAGGGAGTTAGGGTATTAAAATATATGTGTACAGCTTTAATACAGTGAACTCTAGACTGCCACTCCTGTCTATGAGAATGATTTTTCTGCTTTCATAATGGATCCCCAAGGGGGCACCTTTATTTCCTATTTAAACTGCACCAAAAGACTGGGCTATTTATCAAAAGAAAATACAAAACTACATATGATGTTTGTTGATAACAAACTGATGTTTGCATAACTCAGTCAAGCTGAAGAAATTCACTATTAACTTGCCAACAAATCTCATTCAGCTGAACACTGCATTTAAGGAGAGAAGGAAATCAATTTTATCAGTCACAATATATTTGGATGAGAGATCAATGCAAATTTCTGAATATGCCATTTCTCACTTTTTCTCCGGAGAAGGGAAATCAAAATTTTCCCATTATTAACTGTCATAAAAAAAAAGGCATTCTTGAGATGCACTTCTAGGAGGATAGTGATAGAATGCCATATAGTTTGAATTGCAAATACTTGCTTAATTTTTCTTTCTTCTTATATTCTAGAAGTGAATCTTTTCTTGCCCTTTTAAAATAAGTGTAATACACAATTATATTTTTCTCATATTTCTGTTTCTAGTGTTTTATGTGGAAATAACAATTTTATTTGTGATAAACAACTCATTTGTATTCTAACCAAATACATAGGGAGCACTGAACACCGAGGTGACAAGCAGGCTGGTTGTTGTGATTCTGTGACATCATAGCTTAGGGGAAATGTCCAGCTAATAAGGAGAGGGGGACCACTAACTGATAAATGGAGAAGATTGAAATGCCACCCAGAACACTTCTCCACCTGCCAGAGCATTTGGACAGCAAGAAAAATATATAAGATGGTGGCAATTGCCTTTGTGTAGTTGCCTTATATGAACTTTGCTTGGGGTAGTTGTCATTGATGTATAGGGTCCTCATGTCCAGTTCCAGAAGTGTGCCTTTGTCAGTCACCCTTAAAGAACCTCAGTTTATGAGAAATCATTGTCTCTCAAAGTATGCCTAATAATAGCTCCAACTTTATAGCGCACATGTGAGGTAATGATTTTTAATCAGTGTTAGACTAAAATTGTTAAAATAGACCATTCTGTCACATTGCAAGTAAAGGTAAAGTGTCTTAGGATGTAGCAAGTGGAAGGCAATTATTGTCTCCAAGCTATATCTGAGAAGCAGAAGAGGAAATCCCCATGTGGCACCTGCCACCAGTATGAACACAACAAAGAGGTGGCATCTTTATATTGAGTATTTTTTTCCTAAAGCATTCTAATATTCTAAACATAAAAGGTAAATGTGGCATATACATTCACTTCTCATAGGTATCTTCTCTCTGGGTATTGAGCATGATGTAGCATTTATCCCAAACATATATCAGAGATGATATAAATGATACCTGAGATGAATTCTGTTAGGCCAAAGGTTTATCTGTCAGGAAACCCAGCCAAAGAGGACGGAGCTCCATTGACTGAAGGACATTTGGGCTGACATCTCCACAATAGAAGAAAACAAACAAGTTGTTAGCTTGGTCAGGACCTGATGATGTGTGTTAGTCATAAGGACGGAATTTTGTCATTGCATACAAACATAACTATGGTCCGTTTGTCTTTGGGACAGGATGGCATCACCATGTACCTAGGGTAGGTGTTTGTGTGCTCTTTTGTGCATAATAAATAAAAGAGAGGCACAATCCACAGCAAGGAGAGAGTATTGGTGATAACAGCTTGGATCAGGAAGAAACACAAAATCTGTTGTCACTTTTCTCCAAGAGAGTCCCCTTTCCAATTCCACTCAAGTTTCAGTTGAAATAACTTCAAAGGGATTCAGAGGAGATTACAGATCATTTTTGCTCTTCCTCTGAATATCTGGTTCTTTTCAAAAGATACCACAATGACATCCAAATCCATAATTCAAACAAACAAAACAGAGCTAGAGAGGTGACTTCCGACAGATACGGCTTTCAACAACCACATCTGGCTGCTCATAAACCCCGAATCTCCAGCTTCCACTTTATTCTGGTCTCCATGGACACCTTTACATTTGTAGCAAACACGCGCGCGCACACACACACACACACACACACACACACACACACTCACACACACACACACACACACACACACCTTTAAAGAGATACTTACTCTATTGAAACCTAAGTGTCATCTATTGCTTTTGGTTCATGATTGGTTTTTGCTTGAAGTTTTCAAGTCTTTGTTCTGGAGAGGGACATCCATACAAACCTCAGCTTTAATCACAAGTACATATTTCTCAGCCATTGCCTTTATTTAGTCCCAATGCACACAAGATCCCCATCTGGCTCAGCACACATCCCTGTACCGCACATCCCTTGTGGCCAAAGAAACTGCTTTATATTTTATGATAATACTGACTTATTCAGTTACTTCCATATCTATCTGAAAATATATGGGCAGCCTTAAAAATATTTGTGCTGAGGAGAGTATCATGAATAATTTGGAAATAACATTTTCACTTGTTAATTTTTTACGTTTACTTGTTAATTTCTATGGGTATGGTAGTTGTTAATGATTTTTTTGTTCATACTATAATACGATAGTCTATTGTTGCATTAATAAATCAGTAACATATGACTGAAAATACAAAAAGCTGTTAACAACCATCTACTTAATGACATGTAATTTAGGATTAAAAAAAAAAAATCCCTGTTGTTGTTATTGGTAGTGGTGGTATGTGTGTGTGTGTACAAGAAACAAGGAAAGCAGGTTAGGCCTGGTAGTGCTCAGAAGGGTGAGACAAGAGGATCTCAATGAGTTCAAGGCCAATCTGGACAACTTAAAGAGACCCTGTCTTAAAATTAAAAAGTAAAAGGAGAGCTGTTTTCATTGTTGTTAAAACATGGGCCTAAGAAGACCCTAGATTCAAGGTTATTGTTATCTTTGTGAGTAAGAAAGCTAAACCTAGGAACAAATCTTTGGAAAAAATACTGAGAGAAGTATACATCTGCCCCATTGCTCGCTTCCAGACTCCCATGGATCATCTCTCCATCGAAGATTCCTTTCTTCCCACATCCTTTCAAATAGGAAATGAAACTCCTACGTTGAGGCTAAAAGTGACCATCCATTGACAAGATATCTCACTTGTAAACAAGGGAAGAAGGAGTAAGATGTGTAACTCAACAGACACGAATATAATGTTGCATCTGCTTCCATCAGTTGCTAGATGAGGATTCTTTCATGACAATTATGGTGGCCATCAATATGATTGTAGGGAAAGGCTAGTTCAAATGTTCTCTTTACTATTTTAGAGTCTTTGCTCTAAAATACGAGTCTTAGCTCTAAAACACAAGCTCTCATGTATCCCAGGTTTGTCTAGGATTAAAGGCATATGCCACCATGTCTAACTTCATAATTTTAGGATAGAGAAATCTACTTGTAATTCAAAATTGGTATTCAATTAAAATAATCATTTTTTTCTCCTAGAAAAAAAAAAAGACTTAGCTCTTAATTCCATATTTAAAGCATGTGTGTTTAGGAAACCTACATATGATCCTTAAGGCATCTGTGTGTGAGAAGCCTACATATCAATGTTTTTCTGTTTTAATAAATGCCAAACTCCCTCCCACCAAAATGCCTTTGCTCATTACTGTCACTGAAAGCGTTGGGTCCATTACAGTATCACGTTACCTCTTTTGCCACCTAGCTCAAATAACTCACAGTCCTTTTCTCTTTCCCTTCTACAGCAGGAGTTGCTTACGGACTAACTCTGTACTGTCTAAGGATGCTATAATGGCTCCCTGAGCAATTACAAAGCAAGATATCGCTGAGTGTCTGCAGAGCCCATTTCTGCTCTTCTTTCCTGTCAGAACTACAACCAATTATATTAGGCACCTTTCTAATTGCTCTGCCAAAATACCCAACAAGTGAAACTTGTGGAGTGAAGAGTGTCTTTTAGCTCACAATAGAAGAGCACACTCCCATGTCTGGGAAGTCATCTGGTGAGAAAAGCATAAGACTACTGGTCACATTGTGTCCTGTAGCAGTGAGGTTTCTTGGTCCCTAGTGGCCAGAGGCCCAGACCCTGCTGCGCCAGACCCCTTAGCTGCCTGCCGCTGCTGCTCAGGCCCCCAGAATCTCAGCTGTATCCAGCTGCAAACCTCTGTGCTCTCCACCACAATGATAATGGACTGAATCTCTGAAAGTGTAAGTGACCACTCAATTAAATGCCTTTTTACAACTTTTTATTTTAATTTTTTTTAACATACCAACCACAGTTCTCCCTCCCTTCCTCCTGCTCTCACCCTCTCCCCATCTCAAAAAGAAAAAGCCTCCCATGAGGAGTCAATGAAGTCTGGCATATCAAGTTTAGGCAGGATCAAGCCCCCCTTCCCCTTCAAGGCTGAGCAAGGTATCTCTCTATAGGTAATGTGCTTCAAAAAGCCAGTTCATGCACTTGGGATAATTCCTGGTACCACTGCTAGAGGCCTCACAAACTGCCCAAGCCACACAACTGTCATCCACATTCAGAGAGCCTAGTTAGATCTCATGCAAATTCACCAGCTGTCAATCCAGAGTCAATGAGCTCCCAGAAGCCTGGGTCAGCGATCTCTACGGGTTTCCTCATTATGATTTTGACCCCTTTGCTCCTATATGCCCCCCTCCCTCTCTTCAACTGGACTGGGAGCTTGTCCCAGTGTTTAACTGTGGCTCTCTTCATCTGCTTCCATCAGTTGCAGGATGAGGGTTCTATGACAATAATTAGGGTGGTCATCAATTTGATTACAGGGGAAGGGCAATTCAGAAGCCTCTCTGCTACTGCTTACAGTCTTAGCTGGGATTTTCCTTATGGATTCCTGGAAATTTCTCTAGCTCCAGGTTTCTCTCTAACCTCAAAATGGCTCCATCCATCCATCCATCCATATATATATCTGAGTTACTGTGTTCATGATGTTTCTTCACAGCAATAAAAATCCTAATACAGATACCTACAGAGACATTTCTCATGCAAACCATAATAAGTATGGAAAATATCCTCAATTTGCACCAAAGAAATGAGCAGTTCTAAGTAGATCCCTGAACTTCTTTATGTGTATTGCACGTTCAGCACATTGCTCAAGTATAGCTGGCTGATAAGTTTTATGAAAATAAAATAATGGTATAATGAATAGAACCAAGAATGCAGAAAGAGAAATCAAATGGACCTGAGTAGAGTTGCCTCCCCATTTAAAGATACCGATGTTCTGTAGTATGAGGTTTCTGTCCCTGACTTTCAGGCCTAGCCTCAAGGTTTAGACCCGCAGACCCCCACATGTGCAGAGACACATAGATGTTTACAATAGTTTGCAGCTGATTGGTCTAAGGCCCAGGCATATAACTTGCTAGCTCTCTACCCTTCATCTAACCTGTGACTCATCCTGTTCAGCCATGGGACTCGGTACCTTTTCTCACAGCAGCATGGTTGTCCTCTGCTTCTTCCAGCTTCTCTCTGGCATTCTCCCATTCTCCTCTGTGCTTCCTGTTCTCAGAGTTTCCTTAGTCTGGTAGCCCCGCCCATACTTCCTGCCTGCCTTTGGCCAATCAGCGCTTTTTATTAAACCAGTGGGTTGGACAATTTACAATGTAACAACATAATCTCCCACATCTTTTTATTTTTAATAAATGAAAGAGTTGTTTATTTGAGAAAGTCAATAAGATAGATAAATCTTTATTCATACTAACCAAAAGGCAGATACATTGTATCCAAAATAACAGAATCAAAAATGAAAAGAGGGATATAACACAGACACTCAGGAAATCCAGAAAATCATCATGTCAAACTTTGAAAACCTATACTCCACTAAAATGGAAAACTTTAAATGAAATGGACAGCTTTCTGGACAGGTATCTGTCGCATGAATGAATGAGACTCAGGGATATATCTCTGAAGAAGTTGGAGATACTAGAGGGAATAAACACCACAGTCAAATCTTACCCAGTTGTCTTGTAGCTTCCTCAGCCTCGGATTCCCTTGGAATGGATTTCTCTGTGTTTGAATTCTGTCTTAAGTATTCTTTTGGTAATTAAGGCATGGCCCCACCACACCTGCTTTGAGAGCCTGGAATTCCTTCTATAATCTGAAGTGACCTTGACTCAGTTGGGAATAAGGGCGTAGGTCACCACTCCCAAGATACTCCCTGTGCTCAGATTAAAGGTTTGAATCACCACTCTCTGATTCTCCTAGACTGCCTGTGGTTAGAGTTCTGAAACTTCTGGAGCTTCTGTTAACTCCCTGCATAGACTGTGGGTAGATTCTCTCTGATATTTCCAAAACTTCTGAAACTTTTATTGAATCCCCACATATCCCCTTTTGTGTCAAATTAAAAAAAAAAAAAGAATGTGATAGCTAACATAATAAAAACAATATACAATAGGTACAATAATTATATACAATATATACAAACAATAAATGAGTAATGTCCTGTAGGGGTATTGTGTTAATTCATGGTAAATAATTGTCCCACCCACTGGTTTAATAAAAAGCGCTGATTTGCCAAAGGCAGGCAGGAAGTATGGGCAGGGCTACCAGACTAAGAAAAACTCTGAGAACAAGAAGCACAGAGCAGAATGCCAGAGAGAAGCCGAAAGAAGCAGAGGACAACTATGCTGCTCTAAGAAAAGGTACCCAGCCGCATGGCAGAACAAGAGGCATGGGTTAGATGAAGGATAGAAAGCTAGCAAGTGATATGCTTGAGCCTTAGGCTGATCAGCCAAAAACTATTGAAATAATCTGTGTGTCTCTGTGGGACTGTGGGTCTGCGGGTCTGTGGGCCTAAACCTTGAGGCAAGGCCCAAAAGTCAGGGCCAGAAACCTCTTACTACAATGTCCAGTCCATTAACAATTGACAATTCCAAGAAAATATTTCATTAATTATCATATTTTGATGAATCCAAAGGATTATACCTAATTCATTTCCTTTCTAACTAAAAGCTATTATTTTGATGTCTCTTAAACTTATAAACTTTAACTTCAAAGTTTCTTTTCTAAAACTGTCATTAGAAAACTGTACCTATAACTATCTCATTTTCAACTACCTCAGAGACCCAAGAAGGAAATAATATTTACCCAAATAACTAGGAAGTGCAAGCAACTTCCAAAAACTAGAAATGACAGAGATGACACTTATCTGCCTGGACAGTCAACCAAAGTTCCTTTATAAAGGTGGGGCATCCATCTTCATTCTACAGGCCCAGAGTCTCTTTTCATCTCAATGAAGCAGAAAATATGCTGTGTCTATTTTGGGGTAGTTCAGTCACTTCTCCTTGTGTCTTGAAGACTGAAGTCTCTCTTCAAGGTTCTTTTCAATTTTCCTTTGTGGTACTTGTTGGTTATTAGTCTCGTGCCGGTATTTAGCCTTAGATGGAGTTTACCACCCGCTTTGAACTGCATTCCCTAACAACTCAACTCCAGGAAGATCCAGGCCCAGCATGCCAGAGGCCGCTACTGGCCTCACACCATCCATGGGCCATCTCTGACAGTTTTCTCTGAAAAACAGGAACCTGAAGGACCATCTTAGCATGTTCTGTCAAAGTTCAAAGGTCACTTTCTGAGGAAATCTGCATGTCCAGTTCAAATAGCACACTGTCAAACAGTCAATACAGGGACAGGTTCTTGTCCAATGACTAACCGTTGCCACAAGGAAAGTAAACTCCATATGGAGTTTCTTCAATGCCCTTTTTTCTCTTGAAGTATATTGGGGTACCAGGAGCAGACCTGTCTCACTGTACAGAAAATTCTTTAAGTTCTAAAAATATTTTAAATGCCATATTCTATGGATCTCTGAAGTTTTTGAAGAACACTGTTTATCTAAAATATATTTGTTTGACCTTGAAAACATATCTAACATGACTATGTCTGAATGTAATGTCTAACTACTGACTTGCATTGCTTTATATTCTAATTAATCGGAAATAAAAACTTTCATGGACTAGCAATTTGGATTACAATGTTAGACAAACTGATTAAGTATACTACCTCAAACAAGCATAGAAATATTTGTACAATGTCACAATCTCAAGATGCACAATTTGTATACAGAAAACTAATGCAGTGTAAAATATTTAAAGCTAGTACATCCTTTTAAAAGAATATTCCATAATCTATCCTTATATCCTATATATCTGTATCCCCTTTTTCTTTCTATTTTTTTAAACACAAATCTTGAATCATTTTTCTAACCATAACCATGAACAGTTTTTAACCAATTAACCTAAACAATGACAATCATCCATGACCCGTTGAACAACCAACACCAAGCCACCCCACCACTTGGGAACCAAAACCAACTCACCCCACCACTTGGGAGTATGGGCACTGTGTTCTTAAGTTTACTTCCTGCTGACTGGGGGCGATGGCATCTTTTGGGAATCCTGAAAAGAAAAGTTTTGTTAAATGTCAAGTCCTGAGATAAGTAGCTGTGTCATTTGTTGTCCAGCCTCTGCAGAACAGTAAAGCACACAGCTTGTCTCAAGTCCTTGCCATAGTAGTCTATGAAGCTGGCTCATCTCAGCGAGCTGCTACAAAATTGTCCTGAGCAGTTTTTAGTCCAGATCTGATCTTTGATTGGTGTTTGTCAGCCTAGTGACTTTTTCAGAGTTCATGTGAAACCATCATTGTGGGCCCCATCTTCCTTTTGGATATTTCAAGTTCGCAATTAGGCCTTGTCCTGGATCACTGCAGAAAACTGATAAGAGACTAAAAACCAACACAATGTACAGGAAACTAAACATATAACAATTTTTTGAGCATATGATTAGTAACAATAGAATAGTCCCTTATTTTTGGTTATTCTTCTGTCTCATATCAGGTGGCTCTTCTGATATGATACAGAGATTTTTTTTTTTTAATTTTCCTTTAACAAGTATGCTTGAGTTTAGAGGAGAGAGCCACATCCAACTCTAAAACCAGCTTTAAATTATAATTAAACTGGGACTTTAACTAACAAAAAAATTTTGGAAAGGTTAAGCAATGAGATTTTACCCTATGAAGTATACTGGTACCAATAGTTACCATATTCTTTTGTTTCCAAATTTTCCTGGATAGCCTCTTTTGCTTTAGATGTCTAGATGTCCAAGGCCTTTTAGCTTCTTGAAGATGGGTATTTCCAATTTTCTGTAAAGTCAAAAACAGAAACCTGCCCCGACCCTTTGTTTTTTCTTTCAACTGAAAGAATTGTAATAAGGGTGGATGAGCTATTAGTTCTTAGTTTCATGAAGTTTCTCTGGTTTGGTTCAAGTCTTTATTAATTTTGATGGTATCCATATCTTTTCTTCGCTTGTGGAAATAAATGCAAAACCCCTTCCCCAATGTAGCACATACCCTGGCTTCCATTCAGAAGTTAGTACATCTTTGAAGTAAATAGGCTGATTTAGTTCAGCTGTTTTTTCTATGGCCCAATGCCTTTCAGCAGCTGTTGTTCCTTTGTCATTAGCATTGAGAAAATTCAAAGTTAATAAAGCATTATGTAGTCTATCTCTTGGGGTTTTTGTTATTCATTTTTGTTTATTTAACATATCCTTTAGAGTTTGATTTGATCTCTCTAAAACTGCTTGTCCTGTAGGATTATGTGGTATTCCTGTAATATGCTTAATATTATAATAAGCAAAAAATTGTTTCATTTTAGTAGAGACATATGCTGGAGCATTGTCAGTCTTTATTTGTGCAGGTATTCCCATGATGGCCATAACTTCTAGCAAATGTGTGATTACAGAATCAACCTTTTCTGAGCTCAAAGCAGTTGCCCATTGATATCCTGAAAATGTATCTATTGTGTGATAGACATATCTTAATTTCCCAAATTCTGTAAGATGAAATACATCCATCTGCCAGATTTCATTTCTATGTACACCTTTAGGATTACTTTCTGCTGGCAATGGAATTTGGTTATAGAAAGAACAGGTGGGACACCTTTTTAAAATTTCTTTGGCTTGTTCCCAAGTGATAGAGAAATCTTTTTTTTAATCCTTTGCAATTAACATGATGATTTTTATGAAATTCTGAAGCCTCTAGTACATTTCCTATTAATAATTTATTAATTTCTCATTACCTTGTGCTAAAGGACCTGGCAGACCTGTATGGGATTGAATATGTGTTATATAGAAGGGATGATTTCTAGTCCTGATTATTACTTGTAACTGAATAAATAATGAAGTTAATTCTGATTCATCATTAATAAAATCAGCTGTTTCAATGTGTAGAACAACTCTTTCTGCATACTGAGAGTCAGTGACTATGTTAAGTGATTCTGTAAATTCCATCAACACCATCACAACGGCATATAATTCTGACTTTTGAACAGAATTATAAGGGCTTTGAGTCACTTTACTTATATGTTCTGATTTGTAACCAGCCTTTCCTGAAATGTTTGCATTGTTATAAAATGTAAGAGCTCCGGAAATTGGTTTATCTCGTACAATACGAGGGAGAATCCAATTAGTTTTCTTTATAAATTCAATTCTTTTGCTTTTAGGATATTTGTTGTTAATATCTCCCAAAAATTACTCCAGGTTCTTTGCCAAGGTTCACTTTCTGCCCATAATTGGTCAATTTCTTCATTAATTAAAGGCACAACAATTTCTTCCAGGTTCATTCCTGTCAATTGACGAAGTCTTAATTTTTCTTTAAAAATAAGTTCAGAAATTTTTTCTACATATGTCTTTAACTACTTGCTTTGTTTATTTGGAAGAAATATCCATTCCAATATAACATTTTCCCTTTGCCTTAAGATTCCTGTAGGAGAATTCTTAGAGGGCAAGATAACTAGAATGCAATCCACACAATCTACATGTGCCTCTTGTAATTTCTTTTCCACCAAAGCCAGTTCTTTCTCAGCTTCAGTTGACAACTCTCTCGGATTATTTAAGTCCTTGTCACCATTTAACATTTTGAACAGATTATCTAGTTCATAATTTTTAATTCCAGTAGTTGGTCGTAAATTGGCAATGTCTCCTAGTAGTCGTTGAAAATCATTAAGTGTCTTTAATCTATCTCTCCTGATCTGTACGTTTTGGGGTCTAATTTTTTGTTGACCTATTTTATATCCTAAATAATTAATGGAATCCCCTCTTTGTATTTTTTCTGGGGCAATCTGTAATCCCCAAGCAGGCAAAATTCTTTTCACTTCTTCAAAAAGTTTTTCCAACGTATCGATACTTGAATTGGCCAACAAGATGTCATCCATGTAATGATAAATTATAGATTGTGGGAATTTCTTGCGTATTTGTTCTATTGGCTTTTGAACAAAATACTGGCACAGAGTAGGACTATTCAGCATTCCTTGAGGGAGGACCCTCCACTGGAATCTCTTTACAGGCTAAGAATTATTATAAGTGGGCACTGTAAAGGCAAATTTTTCTTTGTCTTGCTCTTGTAAAGGTATTGTAAAAAAACAGTCTTTTAAATCAATAACTATAATAGGCCATTCTTTAGGTAACAGAGAAGGCAAAGGAATTCCAGATTGTAGAGAGCCCATTGGCTGGATCACCTTGTTTATTGCCCTTAGGTCTGTTACCATTCTCCACTTTCCATATTTCTTCTTAATAACAAATACAGGAGAATTCCAAGGGCTGTTTGATTCTTCTATATGCTGAGGATTTAACTGTTCCTGTACCAGTTGCTCTAAGGCCTGCAATTTCTCTTTTGTTAGAGGCCATTGATGAACCCATATAGGCTTCTCTGTTAGCCATTTTAGAGGCAGTGCTGTGGGTGTTTTTGAAAGATCAGCAGCTGTTTTGCCTTGTTTCTCTATAACCGAAATGGTCTGTGACCGTTTCTCATAATACCTTCTGATATTTCTTCTGGAACCATGTACTAGTTCATGGCTTATTTCTGTATTTGAAGGAATATTAATCTGTGTGTTCCACTGTTGCAGTAAATCTCTTCCCCATAAATTTATAGCAATATCAGCCACATATGGCTTTATATTCCTCTCTGTCCTTCTGGTCCTATATACTCAAGCCATCTTGCACTCTGTTTTACCTGAGATATGGACCCAATACCCAAAAACTGAACATTTACCTCCTGTAGGGGCCAACTTGGATGCCATGGTTCTAGTGAAATTATGGATACATCTGCGCCCATGTCCAATAAGCCTTCAATAATAACATCATTTATTTATACTTTTAATTTTGGCCTTTGTTCATTGATAGAAGTTTGCCAAAATATTTGCCTTATATTTTTTCCTGATTTTTTTTCTTTTTCTGCAAATTTTATATAATTCCACATAGTATGTCTTTTTAAGATAGGTTTTAACCTTTTTAATTGTTCTGGGAAGGTGTTTCCTCCACAATGGCAGGGTAAGACTGGATTGGACTTGATATGGGGGCTTTTTAACGCCCCCAAGGGGCGTTTCCTGTGGGCAGAAAGTACCTGACCTGGGTTTTTTTGAAAGCCCCCTTGGAGCATTTCCCAAGGGCAGAAAGTTCCCTTGTCTGTCCCTTGTTGACCTGCATTCATTAGTCTAATGTCTTCCTTTTCCACACAACATCTTGGTTGGATTTTAGCATATCTGATGGATTCCCTAGTGCCCTGCTCATGTCTCCACCATTGTCTCACAAATCCCTGATCAGATGAGACATGAATGCTTTCTTCTCTCCAAAAGGCAGATATCTTGCCTGACTATTTTTATACATATAAATAAGCAGGGATCTTTGTTTATGTAGCTGTACTTAAATGCTTCACCAACTACAAGCTAGTGAGATAGTGCACCAAGAACTTGTCAGGGTCATGGAGCTCAAGGATGCTGCCACTTGGGGTGTGAGTCATCAGAAGCCAGAATGAAGACTTTAATCTTTCTCTGGTTTCTAACATGAGTTCCAAATAGCACCACTGCCTAGCATGTGTTTGTGTAGTTGCCTTTCAGTTGTGGTCTATAACCAATAACATCAGCCGGAAAGATGGGAAACAAAAAACAAAAATTACGCCTTGAAAGCTTACCTTTAAGAAATATGATTTTTAGCACTAGATACTTAGAGATCTGAGCAACTTTAAGTACTGGTTCTAACTGGGTATTTCTGATAGAACTGGAGTTTCAGCCATAGCCTTTTTCTAACTATATTCATTTTTCATATTATATATTCAAAAGTGATTTGATCTATAAGCAGTCTATTTAGCTATAGCATCTATAATGTCATTTACTCATTTACCATCAATCTGTAATTTATGTCTTTCATCTCTATCCTCTATCATCTTTATATCTAAAATGTCTGTTAAATGTACACATATATGCTTGTGTCTGCCTATAAACTTATTGATCAATTTGAAAGTTTTTTTATATGTGCATTTTAATTATCAAGAGCTATAACAGCTATTTTTAATTGTGTTTACTTTTGTATCTCTATAAAATATTCTATATTTCCATATGCATCTGTTAATCTACCCAGATACTATCATCAAACTTTAACTTGTACCAACATGAATATTACCTTATTTATGACAATAAAATTTATATATATTAGTTATAGACTCCTCTAGGAAGTGCACTTGATTGAATGACCATATTTTATGATTCCTTACATTCCAGTTGAGATATTTGTACTTAAATCTGCGTGCTTTAGCCTATAAATATATTACTCCAGTAAATTTATCTGAATAAAGTGTATATTTTCCTCTCATGTCTCCTTCTCAGACATCTCTTTGTATCTAGGAGTAAATGGTCAGTATTACATCTCAGGGAGAATGGGATCTGTGACTGTGTTCTCAGGCTTGAAGACTTGGTTCCTTGAGGATGGAGCCATACTGCATTTGGTCTTTTCATCCTTACAGTGATTGGTAAGCTCCATGGCTGCTTTGTGGATTGGCATACATCTATGATACACCACAGAAAATTAACCCTTTGCATTTGAGACTGTTTGCTAACATAGAAGTGAAACCAAGATCTTCATTTTCTTCTGTTACCTATGTGTGATCCACTCTCTCTGATACCAAGCCTCCTAGCACGGTACCTTCCAGGCCTTATGTTTTTCCAGCAGGGATTCTGGATAGGAAGGTGAGGTGTGAGGCAAAATGATACAGCTAATTCATCAGCAGGGGAAGTGAATTCTGGTGTCTTTCTCAGAACCAATCTCTTCCCCAAATCTTAGCCTCATATTGCTCAGTTTGTTTATTGTATTTTAATGGGTGCTTCTGTTAAACTATCTTTCAAAGGCTTGTGGAAATCAGTTAAGATGTTTTTAAGCGGTTTTTCTACCACTTCTTGATATCATTAAGCTGTCTCCTTTTTGACAACAATTGAGAAAGAAAAAAAAAAAAACACTTGCTGTGATTCATCAGACATATAAAGGTGCAAGATAGTTGAAAGCCATTCCTACAGAGTTCTGATTAGAAATTACCTGTTCTGAGGAACTCCTCAATATTTCATACCTGGATATTTCCCTTAGTTTAGAACAATAATCAACTTAAGATTAATGCTGTTGAAGAGAGAGTCACAGTATTCATTGGAATCCACTCTTGCTTTGGGATGTGAATCTGAAGCCTGTAATGATTTATATTTCCAGGGAGTAAACATAGGTCTTTAGCCTAACAGCACAACTATAGCCAGAGGCAGTCATATTGCATGTGGCCTTGGGGTGTGTTTTCTTTTTCCAACAGCCACTGGGATCCTACAAGGGCTGTGCATCTTTATTTTAGCTTAAAATACTTGAGTGAAGGAATTGCCACTGGACAGATGAAATTCACATTTACTTTTGATCCCAAATGATTTTACTCTCAAAACTTTAATTAAAAAGAATATCTTCTCTTTCTGCTACTTTGAAACTGTAAGAGAGAATACAGTGCATTTTTTAACCAACATTTGAACAAAATCAAGAAAAAACAATATATATGCTTTTAAAGAAAACAGTGCTAAAGGGCCATTACCTAATAGCAAAACTAAGCTGAGGAGCCAAGTCTCTCTACTTGAGATTAGTGGCTACAGAAATATGTTATTTCTGAAGTAGCACTCTAGAGAGAATATGAAAAAAGCAACAGAATTGAGCACTTTCATCAATTTTGACCTTGTTATAACTTACATTACATGAATTCAAGTGGAACTCTGCCTTTCTCAAGAGCATCCCACCTTCCTCTGCTGCTGCTTCAGGCATCAAAGAGGCAGGAAGAAGTGGAGAGCCCCAGGTTCAGCTGTGTGAGGGAAGCCACTTAACAGGAGGGAGACAGTTCATACCTATTATATCAGGAAGCAAAAATAATGAAGGTGCATGTCAGTGGCCTTATGGAGCCATCTCTATGGATCCCAGTTTATTCCAGTTAGCTTCTAACAAAATACGGTCCTTATTTCCTTTTCTTCTTCAAATTTGTCACAAGCTCTGACCAGCTTTTTATGACCCCGACTTACAGATATAATCAGTTGTGTAGTTATGTACACCTGTCACAGTGGTGAACAGTTATATGAGCATCTAGCCTGCTTGTATTCAAGATGCTTCTATAGGATTCCCTCACATGTAAATGCTGAAGATGTCTGTGGATGGTTGCTCCCAAGCCTGACGCAAGGGGCGGTTAGAATAAATAGTTCAGAAAAGCATTCATTGCTTTCTCGAGAGCATCCATCCATATAATGATTGCTGCATGAAGGCTTCTTCCTGCATGCAGTACCTGCATCTTAACTAGTGTGCATTACTGTAGTCTTCTGAAAAAAATTGCATTTAAACAAAATCTTAAATCAAAGCTCAAAATTAACACTAGTCTCTATGCTGGTGCTCAGGGCTTTGTTGCAGTTCTGTTGCTGTTGACTGGTTTTGTTTTCTATTTTTCTCTTGAAAAGCTCTTCTGAGTACGTTGTGGATTCTTTCATTCACTCACTTGCTCACTCATTTATTCACCCATTCATTCATTTATTCACCCACTCTGACTCACTCATTCATTCATTCACTCATTCACTCATTTGCTTGCTCATTAACTCATCCATTTGCTCATCCACTTATTCACTCACCAATTTATTAAGTCACTCATCCACCCACCCACTTATTAACTCACTCATTTACTTAGTTACTCATTCATTCATTCACTCATTCATGCATTTGCTTGCTCACTGACTCATTTATTCCTAACTCATTTATTCACTAACTTACTTATTCACTCACGTATTCATTCACATACTCGTTCACTTTTCTCACTTATTCACTTGCTGACTAACTCATTCATTCATTCATTTACTCACTCACTCATTCACCTTCTTACTCATCCACTTGATGATTGTAGGGGGAAGTATTTGTTCTTTTCTCACTATGTGGGGGAATACGTGACTAATTCCTGCCTGTCTGGACACTAGATGTTTTAAAGGGATGGTCATTAAACTTCACAATAGGAAGGTCTGAGATCATACCTAATTTTCCCCAAAAACTAGAATCAGTTTCTCTACTCCCTCAGATACATTTTAAGACCTACCACCCAAGGCCTGTTAGATTAGATTGTTAGACTTGTCATATAGCTAATGTTCCCTCAGTGTAATACAAATTAAACTGATCGGGTTGTTGAAATTATTTCAAAAGATGAACAGTCATAGAATGGAAATAAACTACAGAAAGTAGGAAATTTGAGTAACTAAATCTCCTAGGAAACATGCATAGCAGATGGTAAAGTATCCAGTTTCCCCGTTATAAATAAATTTCACAGACACTCAAAGCAGCCTTCGAAGTTTTACTGCACTAACTAATGACAGGCAGCCTCGGCAGCAGGCAGAAGTCTCTCTGCCCCCCTTTGTGTCTCCTTAATTTAAACCCATTTCTGCTCACACCATCTCTGTCTAGGCTTAGAATCTGCACACACATTAATCTGGAAGTCACAAAGACTATTTGGGAAATTTTTCTCATATTTTTTTTTGGGGGGGGGCTTTTTGTAACTTTCAGATGATGATACAACTAGCTCCCAAAATCAGCCTCAAGCTGATGCTGGAAAAGGATGTGTCTTTGAATTGTCTGCTGCTCTCTGTCTTCCGCCTTTAGAGAAGCAGGCCACTGTTGTAAATAAGTAGGATCAAAGTCTAACCACCCAACTGCCTGGCCATAAAAATACATGTCTGTGACTCCCATCCTCTGGGGCTGAGATGATTCATCCCTTTCTTGTATTCACATGACCTATCCTATCAACTGTGGAAGAATTAATTGGCATAGAGAATGGGAATGGGTTCTGAAGCAAATTAAATATCTTCTTTGAAGCTCTTCTTACCACGAGATTATCTAAACTCAGACACCACTGGATCATCCTACACATTTAGTATTTTAATAAGAACCAGCATTTCATTCAATAAATTTCATATTTAAATAAACCAAAATTTGCCCAATAATATTTTTGAATTATTACTAAAAAGATAGTAGGATTAAAATGTCTCTGAGTTGGTCATGAATGTTTACTCATTAGTAGGAAGCTCATTCCCTCAGACCCAGTTTTACAGTTGTTTGCACACTGAGTTGCTGACTATCCTAGACATGTAAAGTATATCAGCCATGTCTCAATTTGCATCTGGACTTCATGTGTTAGAAACAAAAGCACATAGCTCAGAGGTCTGAAGTGAATGTTCTAGGAGAGAGTTCACACCAATATGCTTGGTATACTCTGGCACTTAGCATGCACAGTGGATACTCAAATAGACTGTAGCTCTCTTTGTGTTATTAATATTATAAATCTAAAGGACTGTAAACATGTGAAAGTACATTTCCCAAGGTCTTTGTAACTCTCATTGAACTTGACAAAAATTAGTCACTATAGTTTCTGCTAGTTGGATTTTTTTCTTTATGTCATTTTAAGACAAGCGAGGGCCATCAGGGATGAAGGAACCTTAACTAGAAAATGCCTCCAGCGGTTTGACCTGAAGGAAAATCTGTGGGGCATTTTTTTTTTTTGATATGAGATGGACTATCCTTCTGTGATAGTGCTGCCCCTGAGGATGTAGTCATAGGAGCTATAAGAAAGCAGGCTGATCAGATTGTGAAAAGCAAGACAGCAAACAGCATTTCTTCAAGGTCTCTGTCTCCAGATTCCTACCTTGAATCCCTGTCCTGACTTCCTTCTAGTCATGAGGTATCATAATTTTTAAGCTGAAATAAACTTACCTCTCAAGTTGCTCATAGTCATGGTTTCTATTACAGAGACAGAAAGCAAACTAAGACCACTTTTGTTTAACTGCTCTTCCTGTACTTCCAAAATCCTCAGGAAATTCTGCCACTCCTGCTGGTGTGCTCTCTTCTTAGAAAAATGTTTGCATATTTGATTATGTCTAAGTTCATGGGAAAAGCTACTCTCTATTTCTTCAATCTCTCTGACCCTGTCTTTTACATACCCTGTAACACAAAGCCCACCAATTACCCAAGACCCCATAGTTTTTCAGGCCTCCAGTTATATCTCTAAGCCAGTTCATGTGAATTCTCATTCTATTGAGGTTTCCCCTCTAATGAAATGGGGACATGCAGACATACAAGATTATAAAATAGGTCAAATTGAAGTCACATCAGTTTTGTATCATAAGTTGTCCCAAGTGAATATCTAAAAAAATAAAAAGGGATTGTATTTATAACAAAAATCATAAATATGGTAGTTCAAACAATCTGACCAATACATTACTGATTGATTTGCACAGACAGAAATAAATGAATTAAGTAGAAAATAATGTTTGTATCAACTTACAGATTTTATGTTCACTAACACTTCTATAATTTCAAATTTCAGCAGCAAGAAGATTACAGCTATTGAAATGTTCAGTTTTTATTCTTTCTCTTTATAATAATTTAAACAGATTGTGATGCCCATACATATGATAAGCATTTGAAAAATCTATTGGCAGTATAAACAAAGTTATAGCTTACTAACACCATAAAGTCATTGCTATTTACAAATCTTTAGAAAATGAAATGGTGACATACAAGGTAGCTGGTTGAATCTTGATCCCCTTTTATTTATTCATATGCTTTTCAGTATTATTACACAATATATTAAATTAGAAAGCAAATAGATTGCTTCCTAGACATTGCAACTCCTATTTGGTCTTTTTAAGTTACTTATAAGGTTTAAGGTAACCATGGTTACAGTAGAACGAAAAGTAGCTAGATTCAGATAGGAAGCCAGAGCACTCATTCCCTCTCACTCAGCTCTTGCCTGGCCTCTGCCACCTTTGGTAAAACCAGAATAGAGTAGGCAACTACTTTTTAGAGTTGTCATAATAATTAACGAGATCATTACATTTTCTCATCTTCAGAGAAAACCTGAAGACCTGTCTATGCCAGGAAATATTAGCTATTATCATAAGGACTATTCTTCTTAATATCTAAGCCTTTTACTGGCAATCAAGTTAATCATCATATCCTTCCAGGAAAAAAGGGGAAAATTAATTCAAATCTTAAGAACTCTTCATTTTTAATTCAGGTTTCAAGCCCCACATAAATGTCTTGAAACAGATTGTGCCTGTGATTGTGATTGGAGCAGGCACAGTACCACTCCATGTTCTAAGTACTTGAGGTTCTAGATATCAGAGGACACAGGTCATGGCCCAAGAAATCAAAAATTAGACTTCCTATTTAATCAAGGCATTGCTGCTTCTTGTAAAGGGGAGATGAATTCTTCAACTCACTGTTGAACTCTGGGAAATCCTCCTCAGCAAAGATGGATTGTCTTTAACTATTTTTTAAATATAGTTATAATGTGATAAAGAGAAAACAAAGGATGCTCAGTACTGCTGTCAAAAAAGTTTTTTTACCGTTTAGAAAAATAACATAAAACAAAAAAATTCAAAGAATTGTATTAAGAGTGAGGTTTCATTGATAGACAATATAATAAATCAGAGAGAAGGGTGTGTGTACTGAGGGTACACACGTCATTTTGAAACAATGCACAGCTGCGTGAGCTCAAACTCCTCCATAGTTATATGAAGTAGGGTGATGTAATTGACTTGTCTGTGTCTCAGGTTTTCCAGTGGAACTTCAATAAAATAGAGACAATGATCATATATCCATTATGGAGTTGTGATCTTCAATGACTTCTCATGAAAAGTTACCAGCAGTTGGTTGGGTATTAGGCCACTGTGTGAAGATATCATCTATGTTTCTTAGTTAGCATCGTAAAACTTTGCTTGAAGACTTTCTACCATTTATAGTTACATATTGCAAGAAATTCTTCACCACTGAAGACTCAGTTATCAAAAAATAAACATATGCAAGCCAAACATTTACATAGAATGGATTCAGGAGGATCAGTAAATACAAAAAGTTGAACAGACCTGCTGTGTCAATGAGACTTTATTTTCCAGGGGTCACTGAACTGTCTTCTTTGAAAAGCTCTAAGGAAAAACATTTTTTTTTTTTTGTAGTTGTGACCACATTTACAAGCCACATTCACCTATTTTATGCCCTTCCTTATGGGTGTATTTTTTAATGTGTAGTTGAATGCCTTTCTCCTGAAGACAGAAAGGTTTACAAGCTAACTAACAAAGAAAACATCCCTGACTTTGTAGTGAGGAGAATCTCATTTATTTGTATTCTGGTCTCCACCACTTACTAACTTGGTGATGTTGGCAATTTATAACCTTTCCAAGTGTGTATTTCCTCTCCAATATGGGCTAATAATTCGTACTTTTCAGAATTGTCTTGAGCGTTAAATATAAATTACTTTCTGGTTCACAGTGTTGGTATACAGTACCCAGTGTCTGATAGTTAACATTATGAATATGATTTTAACAGTAAGCTTTAGAAAAAATAATGTAGCACAGATTCTTAGAATCCATCAAAACAGGTTGTAAAAATGACTTAAAGAAACATCCACCATGGCAATGACTAACATTTTGAAAAGCTTTATTTTTCCATGGAGACCCATATCCCAGCACAGCATTGTGCTGCTGTGTTCCTTTTGTCAAGCAAGGTAATATACATGATGCATTGACTAACCACTAATGAAAGTTTTTATTCTTAAGACACAAAATATTTCCCAACACAGAGCACAAGGTCTTTGTGCTCATGTCAGCTCTAGAGTGGAACTTCAGAAAAAGAAGTAGAGAAAGTGTTTGTTCCTGTAGACATCAAAACACAAAGGTAAAAATGAAAGCAAAATGTCATATGGCAGAATTTTTGTTTTGAAAAGCATGGCCTGAAAAGTGTGCTTCAGTATCACAAAATCTCCAACCAATGCTACTTTAAATATTCTGAGATACAGTATCAGTTTCTTAATGGCATATGTTCAGCTTACCCAACATTTTCTAGTGTTTGTTATGCAGGACTCAGTACCTTCCCTAAGGGTAGAGGTAAGAAAGACTTTTCTTCTTATGTATCTGTAAGGGAAAAGCATACCTTTCTCCGCCATCACAGAGGGTCAAGCAAGCAACACTGTTATTATTGATATAATGCTGTCCCAGTCTAGCAGTTCCTAAAGACACTCAGGGATTTAGTTCAGACAAAAATTAAACATAATCTCTTTGTTATGACTCAGGCTGCTTATTCCCAGAAGTTACCAGGTCTGTCTTTTATTTACACTTACATGGATATAATGGTATTTTCTAAGAACTGTTTAAAGGGTATTAGTCATGGAACCTCATATTTACAATTTAGTACTTCAAAAGAGGAGCCTATGCAATATTAACAAGAGTCAAAATTGGACTAAAGAGAAAACTCAAATGGTAATGTGCTTGCCTTATAAATAGGAGGACTTTGATTCTCCACAATTCCAGGCATAGTGATATGTCACAGATTTATAATTCCAGAGCTGGGGGGACAGAGACAAGAAGATCTCAGAAGGTTGACAAGATGGCTCAGCATATAATGCCACTTGAAACAAGCCTGTTGACCTGAATTCTATTCTCCTAACATACAAGGTAGAAGGAGAGAATGAACTCCACAAAGTTCTATTCTAATCTCCACAAGGCTAAATGGTACATGAGCATACACACACACACACACACACACACACACACACACACACACACACACACACACACACAACATATAAACATATCATACAAATAATAAGAATAATGACAAAAGTAATAATAACATGACTTCTACATATATGCTTTGCCTTTTAGCTTGATGACTCTGTAGGACTCCTAACAGAGCAGATGTATCTCTGACTCTTTTGCCTGCTTTTGGGACTCTTTCCTCCCAGTAGCTTATATTGTTCAGCCTTGATATGAAGGCTTTTGCCTTATATTATTGCATCTCATTTTGTCCTTTTTTGACTGTCATCACTTGGAGACCTGCTTTTCTCTAAAAAGAAAATGGAGGAGGAGGGGGTCTCAAAGAGATGTGAGGAGTAAGGGAGGGGAACTGTCCTCAGGGTGTATTTATGAGAGGAGAATCTATTTTCGATAAAAAAACTTTCTCTGTTCCAGTGCAACATCTCATCATATTCTTAAGTAGTTACTATCATACAGCTGTCATGGATTAATGTGCAGAGACTGTCCACTGTTCAGGTGTTCCCAGAGATGTCTCTTTATTTTCCTAGTTGGAAAAAAAAAACAATGATTTTCAGATACAAGAGGATAACTGAGTAGATATTGGTCTTTGTTAGAGTTTCTGTTGATATAATAATAAAGCTCCATGACCAAAAAGCAAATTGGCAAGTGTTTACACTCCCATATTACTGTTCATCACTGAAGGAAATCCAGACAAGAATTCAAACAGAGCAGGTTCTTAGAGTCAGAAGCTGATCACAGGCCCTGGAGAGTTGCTACTTACTGAATTTTTTTCACATGGCTTTCTTGCCCTGCTTTCTTATAGAACCCAGTACCACCAGCCACAGGTGGCAGCACCCACCATGGGCTGTGCCATCCCCAACTGATCACTAACTGAGTAAATGGATTGCATAGGGGTATTTCTTCAACTGAGGCTTCTTCTTCTCTAATAACTCTAGGTTGTGTCAAGTAGACACACAAAAGCATCCAGTACAATGTCTATACCTCTTTACAATAGTCTCCAGCTACAAAGAGAAATGCAAAAAAAAAAAATGGTAATGCCTAACCTAGAAGAAGACATAAGTAAAACAATGTGTTAACATACATCTGATGTTCTATAAGAAGACTGTGGTAACTAACCAATATGTAAGTACTCAGCCTCAAGTTTCTCTTCATAGGGTGCCTGTTCTGAAAGCCAAAGTACTTTATTTGGACACAGTTTCTTGTTTCATCATATCATAGTTAAATTTTCATGGCTGTGAAGAGACATCATGACTATAGTAACTGATTTTAAAAGTTTTAATTGGGGTGACTAGCTTACGCTTTTAGAGGTTCAGTCCATTATCATCATGATGGGGGGCGGGGAACATGGAGACATGCAGTCAGATGTGGTGCTAGAGGTAAAAGTGCTTGTTCTTATAGTCAACAGGAACTCAACCCACAGCCACACTGAGGGAATCATGAGCAAAAGAGACCCCAGAGCCCACCTCCACAGTGACACAATTCCTACAGCAAGGCCACACCTTATAATAGTGACCACACATCTTGACTACATCTTACTGTATATAAGAACTGCTAATGGAGAGCAGTACATGAAAAAGATGTTCTGGAATGGCAAACAATATTATTGGTTTGGGTAAGAGGGCTATGCAGGTAACCAATTATAACAAAATAAGAGAATAGTACAGTTATATCTTAAATGCATAATTACTGTCTTGGAGTTTTATTGCTATGAATAGATGCCATAACTGCAGCAAGGCTTATAAAGAAAAACAGTTAACAGGAACTGGCTTATAGCTTTAGTCCATTATTATTGCAGCAGGAAGCATGGCAGCACAGAGGCAGACATGGTGCTGGAGAAGTAGCTGAGAGCTGTACATCTGGACTCAAGGGCAGTGGAAAGATAAAAGTGACATTGGGCTTGGCTTGATCTTCTGAAACCTCAAACCCACTCAGAGTGACACTTCTTCTAACAAGGCAATCCTACTCCAAGAAAGTCATGCTTCCTAATTATGCTTCTCTTTATGGACCTATAAAGGCCATTTTATTTCAAACAATCACAGTTATATTAAATGAAAAATGCTGTAGAGATGCATGGTTATGAAAGAAACATTTCTACATGTCATTTATTTTTATTAGTGAATATTACAAGGCACTGTATTTATTAATATTTGTCTTAGCTCATAATATATTGAGAAAAGCCAATAAAAGACAGAGGGTGATACCGTGTGTTAACAATACAACCCTGACACAGGAGACATGAGAAAAGACAAGACCAAGAAGAAGTATTTCCCCCTTTAAGTTTCCTATTTGTTTATAATTCCCTCAGATACTTTAGGAGTGAACAAGGAATTTTCTCATTTGAAAAAATAGTCCACAGCATAACTGCTCATGAACCCAGAGCTCTCTAACTGGAATCTGCACCTAAAACTTTCTTAGAAATTCAGAATTTTGCTCTCTGAGAGACTTTATGATTTGTCTTGATTTCCTTATTGTATTACCAGTGCTTTGAGGGTACAGCAAGATAGGACTTAATAATGGACTGCCCAATAGAGTATTCAGGCAAGCCTGAAAGGATGCTCTGAGAAAATGATGAGACTTGAAGCATGTATAGCCAAGTATTCAAGTCACTTACAAAAGGTTCCACTAAAAAATAAAAAGGCCATTTTGACAGTGACAGAAATGGAGGCTATGAATTCACTCACCACCATGGACATCTATGTACCATGGGTGACCTAGCTACAACTGCTGCTGGGTTCTGGGTCTATCAACAACAGAGACTAACACCGATCTCTTGATATGACAGCATTTCCTGCGGTGACCAGCTCTTGACTTGGTAGCAGGTTGACTACTTGGACCAGTTTCTTCATGAAAAAAGTAAGATTTGTCCATAATGGAGTAGATTTTTACCGTGGTTATGAATTTGCTGTTCCTTCATTAGTGAATCTAGGATGCTTTATTCACTGTTAGTCTGTCATCGTTTAACACCATACGGCATGGTTTCAGAATAAGAAACTAACAGCCAGTAGGCTCATACTTCTAGAATCCACCGGTCTTTCCACATCCCGACCATATTAAAGTATCTGGCTTGAAAGATAGAAGGACCTTTTCAAGACACAGTTACAATGGCAACAGATGGCACTGGGCAGGAAGGCTGGGGCAGAGTACTCCTTTTGATTTGAATCAGCAACCAGTACACTACTTTTTCTTCTGTAGCCAAGATTCAGAGGTATAGGAATTAAGGGGTGAAAATGTGGATGATTCTACTATAGGCCCTAGGAAATAATTTTTTTTTTGCTTCCTGCTTCTTAACCATAACGGATTCCTTACATTAAGTCATGCTGGCCTAGAATTTTTTATTCCAGACAGGAAAATGTGCCTACCAGGAGACATGACAAAAATTTTATTGAATTGTAAACTCAGACTTACCCCCTGGCCACTTTGGGTTTCTGATGCTCTTAAGCCAATAGGATAAAAAAGAAATAACAGTATTAGGAGAGTTGATTAATCCATACTACCAAGGGGGAATTGGATTTTGATTTTCCACAATAGATAAGGAAGATTATGTCTGGATTGCAAGAAATACTTTAGAGTTGTCACTTGGTGTTACCATGCCCTGTGATTAAAGCCAATGGAAACTACAACAACCTAATCCAGTCAGGATGACAAAAGGCCCAAACTCTTCAGAGATAAGTATGTGGGTCACTCCCCAGAAAAAGAGCCAATTCCTCCTGATGTGCTTGTTGAGGTTGAAGGAAATAAAGAAATTAGTAGAGAAAAGAGTTATAAATATTAACTAAGGTGATATGACCACTTGTAGAAGCAAGGATTATGATTTACATGAATTTTTCTGTGCCATGCTGTTAAGAATATATTTTGCATATATACATATTATTAAGCAGACATTTTCCTCTATCATGTAACAACAATTCAGAAAATGTCAGTGGTTATTATTATATTTAAGTTATGAAAACAGTAAAAGACTAAACAATCCTCAAGGGATATTCCAATATATTTTAAAATATATAATGTTGTTTATAGTTGTTTGATCTGGGAACGCCTTTCTGTATGCTGTGAATCTCAATCTTTAAATAAAGGAGCTGTTTTGGGCCATGACAGGCACCATAGAAGTAGGAGGAGGAGGAATCAGAATAGGTAGAAAATGAATGGGCGGAGTCAGAGGGAAATCGAGCTGAAGCCCACAAGAGCAACATGTAGGAGCACAGGTGAGCCACAGGCCATGTGGCAGACAGTTTAATAGAAATGGGTTGATTTAAGATGTAAGAGCTAGCTAGCAATGTGCCTGAGCTATAGGCCAAACAGCCTGTAGTTAATATAAGCGTCTGAGTCATTTCTGGGGGCCTGAGTGGCGGGCGGCTGGCGGCTAAACGGTCTCAGGCAGCAGGTCTGTGGGTCTCGGACCTCTGGCCGCCTGGGACCCAGAAACCCCACTACTACAGTTGTTCATAGGGTAGTTGTATGATCTGGTTATTGTTTTCTGTAATACTAGGTTTTTGTCTGGCCTAGTCTCAAGATCTGTATCTTCCCAGTGCTTCTTAGCGCCCCCCCCCAATGATTTAGATATTTATATTAATTTTATGTTGTTTGGCCTATGGCTCATTGCTAGCTAGCTCTTCCATCTGAATTCTAGTCATTTTCATTAATCTTTCTTACCATATGGCCCATGGCTTGCCTGTGTTACTTTACTTGTTGATTCTTAGGCAGCTAGGTGGTGTCTCTCTTGACTCCGCCCTCCTTCCCCTATCTATGCTCTGATTTCCCTACCTACTTCTCAGATGCTTTCTATAGACCAAGACAATTCATTTATTATTCACAGCATACAGAAAGACATCTCACATCACTTTTTTTTGTTTAATCAAAAGGAAGTTTTTAATTTTAACATAGCAAAATTATATATATTAAAATAGCTATTAAGAATTATAGTTATAATATTTAATTTATTTGTAGTTAGTAAAATTAAAGAAAATATTTTATCATTTAATTTTTGTAAGTTTAGTTTTATATTTACTATATTTTTTATAATAGCTGAAGAAAACTATATTTATAACTATCTCATCTTTAACCATATTAGACTATAGAAGGATATAATATTATTTGAGTAAACAGGAAGTGCAAGTAACTTTTAAAATCTATAAATGACAAACATGACATCTGACTGCTTGGACAGTCACTTAACTTTTTTGGTATTTTTTAGTGAAGTAATAAATTTGAAAAATATTTTATCTATTTTGACATAGTTTGTCAGTCACTTGGATGCCGGATATTGCAGAGATATTTGCTTGTAATACATCAGAAAAAGGATCAGTATTTATTAAGGCGTTATATACTCACTGATATAAATTGAACCTTAAGACAATTTTTGGAGAGTGGGATTATCTCAAGATGGATAGTTTGATCCACTCCCTGAGCACTCAGGAACAAACAGGCACAAGTCAGATTTCCCCAAGTCTAATAGGTTCTGGCCATGCCCTGTAGAGAGTCCCAAACTCTGGAGCCTCACATTTAGGCTTCCCTATGTAAGACCTGAATCCCACTACAGTTTTCCTTTAGAATGATGCACAACATAAGGAGATTTGATTGTTTGTGAAGTTAACAAATGGTGGACCTATGATAGCTAATCTTGGAGGTCAACTGAACGACATCTGGAATCACTGAAAACTTAAGTGGCTAGACATATTTATGAGCGATTTGTTTATCTGATTATTTGAAGTGGAAAAACCCCAAATCTGAGCCATACCTAGTGGCAGCCCACATCAAATGACAGGAGAATTCTTGAGGCTTGTGTCTACATTGGCTTCAGTCTAATTGATAAGTTCATCTGTTCTATTGTTTAGACACTCCTTCACCTGCATTAAAATTAACTTCTTCAGAATCAACATAAACTGAAAACCAGCAGCTTTCTGTGAGTTCTCTAGGACTCCAGTTCCAGATTGGGACTGTTGAAACAACCAACCTCAGGATTAGACAACTGTTGGATTCTCAACCTTTCCAGTATGAGAGAACCACTGTTAAACCACCTAAGCCACATCCTATATAAGCCAGGAAAATGATCCACAGACAAACGCAAACAATTTTTCCAGAAAGTAGAACCAAATTAACAAGCAATGAATGAGTAGAAATAGATTCATTTAGTGTTTTAATTTTTTCCTTGCTGCTTGAATGGAATAAAATGAGGCTTTATCAGAAATAACATATAAGTGATTTTCCTCTAAAGAGACATTGATATCAACTAATGCTAAATTCTTCTCAGGTCTACATCTCAGAGTACTAATTATTACGATATAAAGCAACATATTCAACAAATACAAAGTATGTGCTGAACACTAGACGCACAAGGATATTGTTAAGTAAATATACTTTCTTCTGAAACCCATTTGCTTTGTGTGAATGTATTGTCAAAGGACCCTATATTGTTTGCAATAAAGGACCAATTCCTACTTTGCTTAAAGTTAATAAGCAAAGAGAACTGAAGAGTATAACACATTTCTATAACAAATTGGAGTAAAGTAAAAACAGTTGTACACTATTCTAATTACCAACACCATCATATCAAGAAAACATGCTCACAGGCAACAGAATTAATAACCATTCTGGTTATTCTAGAAATGTTTCTCAACCATAGAACAAAAAAAATACAGGTCCACCACCAAAGGACAGCTTGAACCTGACACAGACTATGCAGGTCTGATGTTAAATACTGCAATAAAATCAGATATGGAATAAGAGATGAGTTTAAACAAAATATTTGGATGTTTTTGCTTTTATTTTCTTTATTGTAATGAAGATATAGTTGTCCTGTCTCTTTAGAGATTTGATGCTGCTCATTTTCAAAATCTAGAACTCATTGTCATTTGAATGATAACAGTTTGCACAGTACTGGGCAAAACATTGCCACAAATCTTTAAATGTTGTATGCCCCCAGGTTTTATACCTTCATCTCTTTGTTTGTTATGTTTTGTTCTGTTCTTTTCCTTCAAAATTCCACCTTTGAGCTTTTTTCCTACACCTGGAACATAACTTATCATTTACATTCACATCAGAGAATCAGACTTCGAATTCATTTCTTTCTTCAATATGTAAGAAAGTTATGTCTATGGGTATTTTCTTTAATGCAAGTCTGTGCATTAAATGGCTGCCTGACACATATGGAAACCAGACAGGGAAATTGTAGCCCTTGGAACTGGAGTTATAGGTAATTATGAGTCACCATATGGATACTAGAAACTGAACCCAGGTCGTCTTCAAGAGCAGCCAATACTCTTAACCACGGTGCCATCTTCTTAGATCTTATACAGTATTTTATTATATTATAATATAGGCATTGGTGATTCTTCTTTGGAATATAGGCTATTTTTATTTTTTGTATTGTATGGTTTTTAAGATACACTTATTGTCATTAAATAAATACACAATAAATTATATAATATTTATGTATATGTGAAAAGAGCATACAATTAGCCTTTATCTTGAGTTAACATATAAATATATCATTATTTTCAGGTTCATAATGCCCATTAAGTTAAATTAATATTAAAATATAATTAGTCTTACTTCTGACTTAGTTGGACTCAAGCATCTTAACCAAACATACTGTTATGTAATATTGATTCTGTGTCTGGTTGAACCATGCTTCTTTAGTTACTTCCCTTCTTCTATGGCTAAGTTTATCATTGGAATTTGAATTTTTATTTTATCATACCCTATTACTATCTCTTTTTTGAGTAATTTTTTTATAACACCATCTCCTTTGATTTTTTTTTATTACATATGCTCTTCTTTAAAACTTTTGAACATCAGTAACTTGGGGTTATATTGAGAATTTCCAAATTCATGATATGAATTTACCTCTCTTGTGTGTATATACATATGTATGTATATACATATTTACATATAAATATTCCATATTTTTGATGGTATTCATTTTATTTGAATGTCTTAAGCTACATCAGTTTGTAGTTGTTGAATTATTAATGAGCCATCTTTCCTTATTTTTTATTAAGTAAAATATGATGTCAATTTTGTAGCCAAATAGAAATGGGTTTAAAGCTGAGCTTGGTCATTTTCCACATCTATGAATATGACTTTATAAGTCCCAGGAGACAAAAATTAAACTGGGCATTAAAACTGAGAAAAGTCTTATTTCTAAGCAAAATATGCATGTGTAACTGCCACACATCTAATATAGTTGTCAGGATCTCAGGTTATAACTGACACACGTGGCCCCTTGATGGTTCTTTCTCCAGCAGTCCCCCCTTCCTACTGTTTTCTGTGCTACAATCTGTAGAGGAAATGCACATACTAGAGCTGAATTTGTGCATCACAATAAATTGCGTACTCTGCACTTTCATCTGCTTTGTCTGGGACTTGTGCTCTGTGACTGTGGCTTTTACTTCTGAGTACATTGTCATCTTTCACTTTCCCAAGAGGACATATAATGTCATTTGAGAGCATGCTTTCTTGGGACTTAAACCTTCTGCAGGTGATTTTCTTCTAGTGACAGTTCAGGGATCCGTGAGTCAACTTGGAGCTTAGGAAATGACAGCAATTGAGAAGACTTGTTTTATTAAGAAGAAAAATGAATCCAATCATAGTTAAACAACTTTTTGTGACAAAGATATCCTTTAGAAATTATTCAAATGCTGAAAGATTCTTTATTTTATTTGTTACCTATTCTTCCTCTTTCCTCACAGTTTAATTTACATTCAGTTTCGTCAGCCTGAAAACAAACAGCTAAGCATCAGCAACAGTGGAAGTAGAGGCGTAACTTTTGCACATCACTAGCCAATATCCTACCTTATGGAGCTTTGCTCAGTCTGAATGGTAATATCAGAATGAATTCCAACCTCTATTTAATTTTTCTCATTTATAAAACAGGGTCAATACTAATAGTTCCTATCTCAGTTTGATGAGATGACTCATGATTCAAATAAACTATTCATCAAAGATATGCACTAGATGTGTTGAGCTTCTGCTTTAAAAATCTTGGATGTGTTTCATATAAAGTCCATTATTTATATCTATCTATTGCAATAGTTATCAAGTTATATTAATGGTGTTGTCTGCTTATCTTTTTGTACAAGTTAATAGACTTGGACAAAGTCAGAGAATGCAAAAAACTCAAAATATTGATCATTGACTGAATAAAGTGGGAACAACTAGTTTTCCAAACTCCTGCTGATTTTCCAGTAACTCAAATTTAAGAGATGACCTATCACTTGCTGTGAGGTCTAGGACCTGGTTTGTACACACATTAATAAATAGATTTATGATTTACTATTATAGAATCATGAATAATTAATGAAGTAGGTGTAGTGTGGACCATGTTATGTGGTAGCTATAAAAGGTGAATTACATTTAAAAAAAAAACAATATTTTTTTTCTTTTTTTATTTAATAGTTTTATTTAATAGTTTTTATTTAATAGTTTTGTTTTTCATTTTACATACCAACCACAGTACTCCCTTTCTCCTGCTCACCTCCACCATGTTTGGTTTGAGTCTTAGTAGGGGTTATCCTGGGGGATTCTTCATATAGAAAAAGTAAACAAACAAAAAAAAAAAAACAAAAAAAACAAAAAACCAGGACAGCCAAACAATCCTGTATAATAAAGGAACCTTCGGAGTTATCACAATCCCTGACATCTATAGAGCTACAGTAATAAAATGCTTCGTATTTGCTATGGAATTATGTTCTCTTACATTGGAAATATTTGTTCCTTCTATTGGTCTGATAAAATGCCAATTGACTTGAAGGCAGACAGAAAGTGTGGGTGGGGCTACCAGACTAAGAAAACTCTCAGAAGTGTAAAAGTCAGAGAGAGACTTCCAGCAGACAAGAGGAAAGAAGCAGAAATGCTGCTCTGAGAAAAGGTACCAAGCCACACGGCTAAACAAGAATCATCGGTTAGTTTAAGAGTTAAGAGTTAGCAAGTTATATGTCTGAGCCACAGCCCTATCTATCAGCGTGAAATTAATGTAAGCCTTTGTTTGATTATATGGGATTAAGCAGCAGCAAGGCTGCAAGTGGGTCCAAATCACAGGGCTAGGCTGGAAAGGCTAGGCCAGGAAGATTTTATTACAGGTATGGGCATAAAAACAGACACATGGATCAGTGGAATTGAACCAAAGACCCTGACATCAATCCACATACCTATGAACACAGGATTTTTGACAAAAAAGCCAAAAATATACATTGGAAAAAGAAAGTATCTTCAACAAATGGTGCTGCCATAACTGGATGGTATCATGTAGAAGAATGTAATTAGATCCTTATCTATTGTCCTGTATAAAACTCAACTCCAAATAGGTCAAAGACCTTCACATAAATCCAGTTACATTGAACCTGATAGAAGAGAAAGTGGGAAATAACCTTGAGCGAATTGGCACAGGAGATCAAATGTAACACTTCAGTTAAGAACTCTGAACAGTAGTGAATCAATCCTCCCTACAAAAAAATCCTCCATACAAAAAGTCAGTCCTCCTCTGTAGGAGTATTGTGTTGTTTCATGGTAAATAATTGTCCCACCCACTGGTTTAATAAAAAGAGCTGATTGGCCAAAGGCAGGCAGGAAGTGTAGGCGGGGCTACCAGACTAGGAAAATCTCTGAGAGCAGAGTGCCAGACAGAGCACCAGAGAGAAGCCACAGGAAGCAGAGGACAACTATGCTGCTCTAAGAAAGGGTACTGAGCCACATGGCTGAACAGGACAGAAGTCATGGGTTAGATTAAGGGTACAGAGCTAGTAAGTGATATGCCTGGGCCTGGGGCCGATCAGCCCAAAACTATTGAAAACATCTGTGTGTCTCTGTGGGACTGTGGGACTGTGGGTCGGTGAGCCTAGACCTTGAGGTTAGGCCGGAAAGTCCGGGCCAGAAACCTCCTACTACACTCCTCTACAAACTTCTCATTAGATAACTCCCTAGGCATGAGTTCTATATAATCTTTTGGCCATTTGAGACAAATTCTAATGAGTTCTATATAATCTGTTGGCTAACTGAGTCAAATTCTAATAAGTTCAGTATCACACACACACACACACACACACACACACACACACACATTCTGCATTAGGGTTATCATTGCTGTGATGGACACCATCACCAAAGCAATGTGGGAAGGAAAGGATTCATTTGGCCTTACACTTCCATATTGCTATTTATCACTGAAGGAAGCCAGGACAGCAACTCAAACAGGGCAGGAAACTGGAGGCAGGAGCTGATGCAGTAGCCATGGAGGAGTGTTCTTACTGGCTTTCTCCTCACGGTGTGCTCAGCCTGCTTTCTTATAGAGCCCAGGACCACCTGCCTAGGGATAGCAGCCCCCACACTGGCCTGAAATCTCCCACACCAAGCACAAGCACTAATTGACTTTATGGATCCATTCTTAGAGTTGTGGTACCTTCTTCTCAGAAGAGTATGGGTTGTGTCAGGTTGACATAAAACTAGAAGACCCCACAAACATGAGAGAGAGAGAGAGAGAGAGAGAGAGAGAGAGAGAGAGAGAGAGAGAGAGAGAGAGAGAGAGAGAGAGAGAGAGAGAGAGGAGAGAGAGAGGTGTGCTTTCCCCCTCTCTTTACTAAACAGGAAAGAAAGCACTGTTTGTACACATTTTAGAAGTGAACTAAACTCATCTTAGTGTTTGAGAGCATTTTGTATTTTGCAGAGACAGCATCTTTCCAAGATCTACTGGCAAGGAAATAACTCTGAAAGCATTTAGACTGTTTACCATGTGCTGCATTCTTTCACATTTCATTTTAATGCAAATTCTCCTTCAAAGCTAATATTAAAACACAGTTTCAATAATTCCAGTTCCTCCAGCGTAGGGAGCAGCGACTGTACCGTCAAATATTTCCACACTAAGATCCCTTCCTTTGTGTAGTGCTTCTACCTTCTGAGTTCTCGGGTTTACCTAGGAGGATCCATCGCTCCCCCCTGCTTAGCATCAACCACTCTGCTGGCTGTGCCTGGAGCTCCCCTTGCCAATCATAGCCACTTGCCTTCTGTAAGCTCAATGTCATTCTCCTATGAGAAGACTCTCTGGGTTGTGTCACTCTAAAGAGAATATGTATGCTCATATATGTGTGTTTCTAGCATATTCAATAGCCACTACTGCTGCCATATTAAACATTTGTTTCCAATTTTGATAACTAAACCTAGGCATAAACTTACATTTCAGAAATCAGACTCACAGCATGCTGAAAAAATATAAATTACTGAAAATGTGAGCAGTCAGTAAAGGGCTTCATAAACCCATTTTACTCACAAACACATTGGATTTTTCTTTTTCTGCTACAACAATCATGTTGTCTATACACATCCAGTAGAAATAAAATTACTGATAAACAGTGATTATAATAACTGAAAAAGCCTTGTCAGACTCTTTTGTCAGGAATGCTCTGCGTTTTAGTGAAAAGGCTTTTCAAAACAAAATACACACAACTCACAGTTAAAATATATGCATGCTTTGCTATAGCTGAAAACCAAAACACATAAGAAGAGAAAGATTAGTGAATCTTCAACTATATTAGAGCCATCTGCTGAAATACGAGAACGAGTTCCTGGTCCATGATGAAAAATTTCTTTGAGTTACACAACCATCATTAAAATTCCAGACGCAAAACAGAAAAAGTTAATCTCAATCTCTCTCTCTCTCTCTCTCTCTCTCTCTCTCTCTCTCTCTCTCTCTCTCTCTCTGTGTGTGTGTGTGTGTGTGTGTATGTGTGTGTGTGTGTGTATGTGTATGTGTGTGTTTCTAGAACTTACATTGTAACATTTTCTTTTTGGTAGGTAACTTTTCCAGAGATGGTTTTGATTATGGTGTTTACTTTCTGTCTCTTTGGGCCTCCACTTCATTTTTTTTTTTTTTAAGGGATCCATTCTAAAGGTCATGTACTACTTAAGTGTGAAAAACTTTAAAAATTAAGAATAGCATAATTATATATATATATCTACAGAAGTAATATAGGCAACCTGCTTATTCCATCAACCTCTAAGATAAAATTTTAGACCCATTCAATGTGTGAAAATGTACATATGTGTACACAGGAAGTAATTTCAGATGTGTTCTGACTGCGTGAAATGTCCTACACAGTCTCATTTGTTTGAAAACTTGGTTTCCAGGTGAAGAGTCATTTTGGAAGATTGTGGAGCCTTTGGGTGGTTGTTCTCAACCATGACAGGCTTTGATCATAAGTTATCTTGAAAGTGTTCCCTTTGAAAGTCCATGGCAAATGTCTCCTCAAAGCATGGTTGACTGTGATTCACTCTTAACCTGTAGGACACTACAGGAGAGACAATGGATATCTCTATGAGAGAGATTCATCATCTCTTACTATGTTTGTAGAAACCATCATGCTTGAAGCTGCACATGGCCATGAAAGAAGTTTACCTAAGCTAAAGCCACCAACCTTTGCAGAACTAATGTGTGTAGTTGTGCTAACTTTTGGTTCTCTGCTTAGCAGCTTTTGTCTTTGAGTTCTCCTAGACTTGATATTGGTATAGTAATGAACTTGTGCTAGCAGGCTTCAGACTTTGAAATGTCATCTTGCCGGACTTTAAACCTGCTCAAAAGAAACTTACAACACAGAGAAGGAGCCTTTATTTTCCTTTTCAAATTCTAGCCACCTGACTCTGAGAAAATGTGTTCTGATTTTATACCACATAGTTTGGGATGGTTTCTTGCTTGTAAATTATGACGGGAACAACAATCCACTTTAACATGCTTATATCTATAAGCATTGAGTTTGGCTATACTTAACTAGTCACCCAAAAGATTGAAGACAGTAAAAATTTTGAGGTTCTGATTATGCTTGAAAATACATTTTAATGACAATGGAATTGTTTGGAAAAACATACTTCTAGTATATTTTAATATATACTTCCAGCTAAATACATTAATATTTTTACCTACAGAATTCTTGACTGTTGAATTTTTGGGAATATTCCATGCATGAACATTATGTTACCTGGTACTTAAATTACATAAAAATGGATGCGGGAAAATGGAAATTTCCTGAGGACAATGGCACATACTTGGAAACCCTGCAACTGGAAATCTGTGGCAGGTAGATCAAAACCACCGTGATATGCATATTAAGATCCTGCTATAAAGAAATGCAGTGGGAGAGAAGAAAATCAGAAGAGGAAGAGGGTTAGGGAGAATAAAAAAGGAGAAAGATTCATTTATTGATTATTCAGTTATCCAAACAAACCTCCTCCGGTATCTCCTATGGCTGAGTAGCTGCTGCTGAATGAAATATACTCAGCGAATAGTGGAGTAGACAGCACAAATGTTCTTTAAAACAGCAACAATTTGAAGGAACTGGAGGCACACAGATCTGATGGAAACTGGGGGAGAGCCGAGACCGCAGGAGGGAATTGCCCAGTTTATTCTTGTGATTTTAACCTTTTGCCTGAAGACAATGGCAGGCTTGGTGGTGGTGGGAGCAGCAGGTAACAATAGATCTAAGAAGCAAAACAAAACATGAACTTCTGTGCAGGCTTTCTAGCTATAAGGGATCAGAAAATAGAGTATGGGGCTTTGAGAGTCAATGCAAAGTGATACAAGGACTATTATGTACAGGTGTTAAGAGATTAGCCTGAATTAATGTCTTAAACTTCGGAAGTTAGAGACAGGTGATGGGTACTATGTCAGGTACTAATTAGCAAGTAGTGATAGTTATTAAGATAAGATTACTAATATATCGTGGGTTCTGCTTGTCACAAAATGTCAGCAAGCCACCTGTCAACACTGAAGAGTGTTTAAGTATGGATATCCATATTTACAATTGTCTAGGGTAAGATGTAATCTGTATTTTTAAATGTTACTATAATTTAAAATAGAGATTACAGCCTCTAGTTATATATCTTAAGGAGTATTCCAGTGTATGAGTGCTCTTGCTAATACTGCCCAGGAAAGGGAGTCCTCCAGCCATCTGAATACTCCAATCCATAACTCCTGGCCAGCCAAGGCTTTCCTTTGACTTCTATAGTGACCAGCAGTTTATCTTTATATCATATCTTATTTTATATTTATTGTTTCTTTTATCTTATGCATTCTCCTTCCAATCATCACTTTGAATTATTTTTATTTATTTACAGGTATGTACATCTGAGCCTTATGTGTTGTGTGTGGACCAATAGAAGGTATAAGGAGGTGTTGGATCTCCCAGGAACTAGAGTTAGATCGCTGTGAGCTGTCATGTGGTTGGTAGGAACTAAACTGTGGTCTTCTGAAAGAGTAAGAAATGCTATCAAGCATGGAGCCATCTTTCTAGCCCCCTTCCAGCTATTGTCCTTAAGCCATATATGTGAAATAACCCAGGGTATTTAATCTATGAATGTTTACAAAGGCATAGCCCTTGTACCCCTTAAACCCAAGAAACTGGATGCATAATCTTAGCCAATCTATTTTTTATTTTATCAGGGTTTGTCTAGTATCTGATGGCTCCTTGTTTACTTATTTTTGATATTGGTGGTTGATTTTCAATGTCTGGATTAATTTTTTTTTCTTTCGAGTTTGCTAAGTAATATCACATTAACTGTCTAAGACAAAGCTGGGAAATAAATGTGTTAGCTTGAAGTCTGTTTAAAATCTAGAAAAAATTAAAATGTGAGAATTTGACAATTAATCCCAGAAGCCCAAGAAAGCATGACTAGAAGTGATGGTATAATCAGAGAATGAATAGTAGATTAAAATATTGTCCTACTTAAGGTTTTTATTGTGGTATAGAGACACTGTGACCATGGCAACTCTTATACAGAAAATATTTATTTGGTGTAGCTCACTCACAGTTTCAAAGGTTTAGTTCATGGACACCATCACAGAGAGCAGGGTGGCATGTGGGCAGATGTGGTGCAGGAGTAGCCGAGAGTCCTATATCTTGCAAGCAACAGGAAGTCAAATGAGATACTGGAAAGCATCCTGAGCATAGGAAACCTAAAAGTGACATACAACAAAAGCACACTTCAAAAAAGCCACAGCTCCTAATAGTGCCACTCCCTATGTGGGATAATTACATTCCAACAACCACAAATACCTTTCAGTATTTATATTTAATTCCTGATTTTGTAAAACTGAAAAGTCAATGTGGAACTAAAACTCTCAGAAAGAAAGATGTTGGACTAAAGGACTGATTAAAAGGAACATGGTGTCTAGCTTATCTTCTGCAACAAACATTGATGTTCTTACATGTTTCTATGATACCAGAAAATAAAATAGTTACAGCCTTACATTTAAGTTTTCGAAAGCTCTATTGTTATTATTTTAAAAGTATATATATGGGGTATATATGTATGTACATATATGCACACAGTAGTGTAGGTGCCAACAAAGTTCAGAAGAGGACATTGATATCCTGGAGCTGGAGTTATAGGCAATAGTGATCAGTACAATCTGAGTACTTGGAATCGAACTCAGGTCCTCATCAGGAACAGTCATTTTTACCCTTTGAACCATTTCTCCAGTCCCTCACTTAATTATTATCTCTAAGAATATATTTAACGCTTCCTAACAGCTTCATTATTAGTGAGTTAATGAAAATAGTTCTAAAAAATCAGAAATTTTCTCAACTGTAATTTAAATTTGTTTCAAATGTTTATGGTGAAAATAACGTCATTGTTAAATAAGACCTTGAGTTCATTTGAAGTAAGAGAATTATAACCAATAGACCAAATTCTCCCTTTTCTGATACTAAGTGGAGGACCTGAACAGTATTGTGCTTTGCATACTTAGATATTCTTTAAGATTAGAACTAACAGAATAACAAGACTTGTTCATATTTAAAATTTTAGATTACATTAGTCTTTGTGGTACATTTTGTGTGTGGGATAATGGGTATTCTTTCAATATGCACTGTATATACAATAATTGTGCTATGTGTTTCTCCTATGGGGAGCAAAAAGATACTTCACCTTATGACCAGAATTATAGGAAAATTTCAAGAATAATTAATTAGAAATTAATTTGGGGGAGATTTTGTGAACCTGCAACATTTCCCTTTGACAGTATAGCTGTAACAGTGCAATAAGGTGTTCTGATGCCATCTCTTGTTTGTCTCAGTGTCTCTCCTGTCACTCAGCCACAGATAGTGCTTTGCTCTGCTCTGCTCTCATCCTTAGCATCGCCATCAAGTGCTCTCAAGTGGTCTCTTCAGCTTAATCAGCAGGATTAGGAGTTCAGCTACCAACACCAACATAGAGCTTTCTGGCTGTGGAAGGCACGGTCATCAGCCTACCCTCTTTTCATTGAAGGCTGTGATATTGGTGAAGTAGTTGTGCCAAAATGAAATTTATAGTCATGTTTGCAACTTTTAAAAGTGAATGGACTCTTGCTACCAAGCACAGAAATCTCTATGCAGCATATTCTTTTAATCATTGCAGAAAAGTACTTAAATGTTGTCCAGACAACTCAATGATACTAAAGTTGTTTTTATTGTTAAGGGTTAGTCTCAGGTCATTCAGCAAACATGTTTTACCTTTTGAGCCACCTTGCCATTCATGTGGTAAGACTTTCGATATGGCAGTCTGAACTCTGTAATTTCCATGGGTATGTGTGTTAACCTCCTGTTAAAACGTTCAGTTTCAACACTAAGTTCCAAACACCAATTTAAATTAAATATGATTCCAAAGAACATCTGTTACCTTTGCATTTTTCTATCCCCCTTTTATTTGTCCACAAAGCACATTATTTTTAATTCTGATAATATAATATTCAATTTTATCACTTCTGGCATGGAAAAGATAATACTTGGTTATTAAATGATGTAAGATATGCAAGACATCTGGGTCAGAGCAGATGCACTCATTAGTGGTTGGAGAATAGAGACAGATGCTGGAAATACAGGGTGTTTAAATGGCTACACAAGGTTAACCCAGAACATACAATTTCACCTGAGGATCAGAATTAGCAACATTAGCTGACAAAAATGCACTATCATGAGCTGGCTACAGCAAAAACCTTCCAGAATTTTACACCTGTTATAATGTAACAAATGGACTTTATTATAAATGGACTATTGAACAAACCAGATATGTTCTTTTATGTGTAAAATTATGTCCTTTCAAGTTTCAATAAAGGGATAAGCTTCAGAAAATATGGTCCATGTTGTATGATTTAATCATCTAACTTACATTTTCCCATAACAATTGCATTGTGAAATGTTTCCTGAAACTTAAGAGCAGTTCTATAAACTTAAAATAGCATTTGGAAGAAGGCACTTATTTAATATCTCAATTGCTATTGTTTTCTCCAATATATAAGTATAAATTTACATGAGTTCAGCAAGCATTGTAATCAGAAGGTAGAAGAGGTGAAAGCAATATTCAGTCACGTCGCAAAGGTCTTCCCAGCACATTAGAAACCCAAGATTCTAGAAATATTTACCTTTTCTGGCTTTACTGTTGTCTTCACAAGATTTACATAAGAAATGGAAATCTTGTTCTGGCAGAACAGTCTTAAATATGGGGGTGGGGATTTCCATGTATCAGAGCTCCCTGCTGATACCTTGACTTGGAAAATACACTGTGGTGAATAAAAAGAAGAGAACTGTTCAGTCACACATTCTTTGTTACTTATGATGAACAGCTCTCTGCCTGAGTGTACACAATTAAAGACTGTAGCATAATGAAACATTCTTATGCCACTTCAAAATTAGAGCCAAATCCACATCTTTTGAATTAACCTAATGAGCCAGTTACCTATTCATCTGCTGGTAACAGGTAGAAAATTGACTCATACCATGACTTTCCACTGCTCTTCATTATTACTTTCTCTACAGTATGCATGCATTAAGTAGTGTTTAATAGGGTCAGTGTCTGATGCAGGCACCCTAGTAACCACTTGTAGGGCTAGGCATGGGAGGTGTGCAAAGATTATCCTCATTATTTGCCAGGACAAGAGAAAATTACGATTGCAACAATATCAAACTGCACATGAGAATTATCATATAACATGTTCACAACAAGGTTTGGCAGAATTCAGAAAAAAAGTGAAAGCATTAGGTATCAATAATTTAATAATCTTCATAGTGACCATTCATGCAGAGTGGACATTGAAGCTACAGAGAGGAGAGACAGAGTTCACTAAGAAAGATAAGAAGTAAGCAAGATCTCACCTAGAACTGTATGATACAGATAAATAGGCTAGCAACCCATTGGGCAGAGGTAACACTGATACAGCAATTACAGGGAGTGGAGGGCAAGGGCATTTGCTGGAATAGTGATGATGTTTACAGGCCCCAAGATAATTGTCTTAGTTAAGGTTTCTATTGCTCTGAAGAGACACCATGAATGACCACAGGAACTCTTATAAATAAAACATTAAATTGGGGCTAGCTTACAGTTTCAGAGGGTTAATCCCCTATCATCATAGTGGAACATGATGATATGCAGACAGACATGGTAGCTGAGGCTTCTGCATTTTGATCCACAGGCAACAGAAAGGGGACTGTGTCCCATACTGGGGCATATGAGACCTTAAAGCCAGCTCCCACAATGATACACTTTCTCCAGCAAGACCACATCTACTCCAACAATACCACATCCCCTAATGGTGCCATTTCCTATGGGCCAAGCCTTCAAACTCATGAGTCTGTAGGGGCATTCCTATTCAGACCACCACGTTAACCAAGCATGATTTCTTCTTACCAATACCCACGCTTATTTGTAGGAGTGTCCCACAGTTAACCACAATGAGTTTATGCATATGAAAGATAATAATAGATGTGATGTTGGCCACTTAGAAGACTGAGGTATAAAACTCATTGTTGTTATATCTTTTTCCATCTTCTTCTTTTCTCTCTTCTGTGCCCCCCCCTCTCATTACTCATTCCTGGGCCACTAGTTCATGTGTAATCCCATGGGGAGGAACATATAATTTAAAGATTAGGAGCCTTCTTCAGGGACTCATGCAAACAAACTTGCAAGCATGTCATTAATACACTCGAGTCTCCGATTCATCCTCTCAACAGCTTGACAAAAAGTAATTTGAAAGTATTTGAGCCTTGCAGGACTCTTCAGGTCCTCAGTGGCTGGGATAATGAATGCTTGACGTTTTCAGAGTGATTTGAGGATTTTTTTGTTACGGGCTATTGATAACTAAGACAGTGTTGGGTGGCCTTTGTAGCATGAAATATCTCATGTAGCAATGTGGTTGCATGTAGATCAAAAGAGAAAGTCTTAGGAATGAGAAGATGGATTTCAGTGACTTACAGTTTCTTGAGCCACCTGCTGTGCATTCTCTATGTATTTCATCATCTGATATCCCATGTCATCCTTTAAGAGAAATGTTATTTGTATTCTTGCTAAATAGAAAAAAACAGAACACTAAGAAACTCCCCAAGATAGTACAGATAATATGCTGTTAGGCAGAATGAGTCATTAAAATTCATGAGACGGGGGTGATATGACATACATTCTTGTAGTTCTATAGGATAATTTTCTCATCTGTAAGGAAAATTGGGATGATTATGAATTAACCTTCAGATCTTCGGTACTTTATCCTCCCCCCTAGAATAAAAATATTCCTAAGATGCAGCATAGCTTGGCATGCATCATAGGTCTTGATATAGTTTAATTTTTATAGCGCAAACATTTGAGAGCTGTCTTGCACTCCTGAGTGAATCTGCAAAATGCTTGCTTTTGACCTATTCTGAGGCTTAGAGCAATAAGAACCATAGAAAAACTGAACACGCTGGGATAATTTTGAACTACTACAGAGTTGGTGACTCTCTTCAGAACTGTTATATTCTCCAAATAATGTGAGACCCAAGTAAGTTGGAATAAACCATCAAATGGAGGAAAAAGACGGAGAAAGAAAGAAAGACAAAAGGAAGGATTCACAGAAGACAATAGCAACAGCCCCCAAACACAATTTCTAAATAAATCAGTTAGAGACATTAAGGTAAGCCTCAATACTTACCCTACAATATATCTCAAGGATGTCTTTCAAAAAGTAGTGTAGCAGGATGGTCAAGAGCATGGGTAGGAGCCAGAACTACTCCGCTGGGATGGATTTGTAGATTCCCACTTATCTGACTCTACTCCATGGGTCTCTAGGAGCTTTTATGCTGAAACATTCTAGAAATTGAAAGACCAATTTCCAAAGTAAGCACAGTGCCCACCCCAGTTCCTGTGTTTCCTGTTCAAGCTTCTTTCATATTTTTTTTCGTTTTGTTCAGTGTATGTCCCCCAAATCCAGAGAGTGTATAAATTTTATAGAGCTGTTCAAATCCCATTTTAGGGAATCTTGCTTTATTTTGCTATATTTGCTAGATATGTTTCTTCTAAATATATCCTAGCCTGGAAAGGGTGGACAATGGCGATAACACAAGGAAGATAAATGTTCTTGTCATTGATAGAATTCTCTCATTTTCTCATTTCTCCATTTAAGGCTCTCCAGATAACAGCCGATAAGGAATATTTATGAACACTAACCTTCATTTTCTCAGGTATTTATTTATTTATTTAGTGTGTGTGCATGCATGCGTGCATGCGTGCGTGCGTGCGTGCGTGCGTGCGTGCGTGCGTGCGTGTGTGTGTGTGTGTGTGTGTGTGTGTGTGTGTGTGTGTGTGTGTGTGCAGGTTCTATGAAGGCCAGAGAGAATATCAGATTATTTGGAACTGGACTTATAAGTGGTTGTGAACTGCCTGGTGTATGTTCTGGGAGCTAAGCTCTGGCTCTTTGCAAGAGCAGTAAATATTCTTAATTTCTAACCCATCAATGCAACTCATAGTCTCCTTAAACTTCATAGATCATAGAAAAGAAAATTCTATTTTAATTAATATAAACATTATTATCATCATAGCTATAGCAGAATACATGCTGTTCAATCTCCACTGGGAATGTACCTTTGGAGAAAGTGTCTTATCTAAAGGGACTTAAGAATTCAATGATGTGTCAAATAATAAACAAACACTCAAAGATATCACACATTATGAGAGGTGAGCACACATTGATCAGTATAATAAGTATAGCATTCCATGGTAAACCTTAATGAAATCCTTCACCATAAGTGAAACAAATTTCTTCCCAAAAGGGGCATGAAAAGTTCAATGAGCTAAGCAGTGAACAGGTTAAATAGGTGAATAGAAAAAAATGCCTTCCCTGCTCACTCATGTCAAGAGTGTTTTTTTTTCCCCTTGTGTACATCAAGTAGACATTTCCCTACTTTTTTGGCCCTGGAAAGAGCAGGGAGACTTGCTCAGCATAGTCTGCAGTAGCTGGCAGGTGTTTCAATCCAGCCTCTGCTATGAGGACAAATCTTGGCTCAGACAGTCCAGTGGTTGGCAGGCAAAACAAGCCATCCTCTCCAATCATGATGAATCCTTCCTTGGACACTCCAATGGCTGGCAAATCAATTACACTAGCCTCTCTTACTAGGATGAATCCTGTGTTGGACATTCTAATCACTGGCAGGAGAATGAAGCCATTCTCTCCTATCAGGATGAATCCTCAGTCAGACACTCCACCTGCCTAGAGCTTGGTGCAGGCACCTTGTTTAAGCTTCTTTTGGTTTCTTGGAATTTAACATTGTTTTTTATCTTTCTTTATTTTTATAATGCTATTAAACATGAATATACATCATGAAGTGAGAAACCACCAATTGTTTACTCAAAGAATTGAAATACTATGCTGAAGACAAAAGAAATAAGGAAAAATGGATTTTCTTTAGAATTTCATATTCTCACATTCCAATGTCTTGAGATATAGCTACAATTTCAACCTTTATCCCTTTCCTATAACCACGGCGAACCTAATGGTAGATTTTCCTAGTCATTTCTTCTGAAGCCTGGGCAGGCTAATCATCTCCAAATGACAAACTGTTGCTTGTCTAATGGCTCCTGTTAGTTTGGCACCTCATTCCTCCTGCACAGATTTCTCATTTTTCTCTTACCCAGATTTATTCAGGTCTCCATTGATCCAGTCTGCTTTCGATAGGATCTCATCATTGTAGCTGCACAGTCTAGGCGAGGATGACCTCTGAAGAGCTTAAGATCTTCCCCAGTAGAAACCACCCCCTTCCTTCTCTTTCTTACCCTGTCTCAAGTAAATATGTAAATTGTTCTGCCTTGTGCTGCTTAAAGCCCAGGAACCCACAACACATAGTTCGTAGATGAATCACTAAGAAACCAAAGAGGACACCCAAGCTACAGTCATGTAGGATTACACAAAGAATCGTGTGGAGGTTTCAGTAAGACTGTTCCCCATAGGTTCATATGTTTGAAAGCTTGGTTCCCAGGAGATGGAGTTGTTTGAGAAGAATTAGGAGGTATGTTGGAGAAGGTGTGTCACTGGGGACTGTGTTTGAGTTTTGAATAGTCTTGTTTCATTCCCAATGTTCTTGCATAGCCTCCGGCTTGAAGATCTGAGTGTGAGCTCTTGGCTATTGCTACTGACATGTCTTTGCTCTGTCATCATGGATCCTAATTCTCTGGAACTCTAAATTCAATGAAATGCTTTTGCTTATAAGATGTCTTGGCCATAGTGGTTTATCACACCAGTAGCAAAGTAATTAAGAAAATATGTCATATTTAGTTTTTATGATATACTATAAAACAAAGCGAAAACTAGCAAATGCTAGTTCAGTTCTTATATTATTATAGTTATTTCTTCATGAGCTTCATAGATATGTACGTACACACACTGTGATATGTTTCTGACCCTCCCTCAGTGTCCTTTCTTTTCTTCGCTCCCATATCCATGACACTTCTTTCCTTCTCCATTAGGTCATCCTCCTACTTGCTTTTCTTTTGAAATTTTCATGGTTCACTACATTTAATTATTTGCTTGCATAGGCATGGAAGTACGGGCTGCATTTAATTAGGATGCTTACATGGTTTTGGGTGGGGGTTATTTACTTGGGCAAAGACACATTACCAGTGGCTACACCACTAAAGAATGTTAATTTCTACACAACTGAGAACATTAATTTCTTGGTGGACTTCACACCTTTAAGGAGTTTTGAAACACCTGGCCTCATATCATTTTAAGCAGAACCTGAGCTATCCAAACAGATTTTGAATTTTTACCCAGCACCATGGGAAGAGCAAAGTAAGGGGCACCCAACCTCCACAACACAGCACACCCTAGTTTGTGGGAAATTAATAAGAGCTCTCCACTTCCTAAATACCATTTGAGTAAAGAGCTCCCCGACACCATAAACTCCTGAAGACATAAAATATAGTTCATGAATTGTTTTCATTATTGACCTTATTCAACCCAAAGCCTATGCTAGGTTAAGAAAGAAAGAAAGAAAGAAAGAAAGAAAGAAAGAAAGAAAGAAAGAAAGAAAGAAAGAAAGAAAGAAGGAAGGAAGGAAGGAAGGAAGGAAGGAAGGAAGGAAGGAAGGAAGGAAGGAAGGAAGGAAGGAAAGAAAGAAAGACTTCTGTAATATGTGAATGAATAAACTCATATATTGTGCTATAAAAGTGTATTCAAATGTTTATTGTGCTAATTGATACATGGTTTATCTCATAAACATTTCTAGAAGAGTTTCTCTCTCCCAAAAATGTTACGTACAAATTTATTTTGATTTCTTTTATTTAAAACGTCAAAATCTTCCATTTTAGTGTTAGGATTTTTAATATTTACTCTGAAGTCTTTTTTACCATACAATATAATCTAAAGCACTTTTGGTACCTTGCCAAGGCTTGCCACAGAGATTTTCCTCTGAAATTATTCTAGTGTTAAATTGCCTACCTTGCTGTAGGAGAACATTCGCATTCAAAACTGTTAATCATGGACACCACAGTCATATAAAGCACTTACTATCTTTCCCCCGTGGGATATTAGGTGCCATGTTATTGTACCAGGATCATTACTTTGAGTTCATACTTTAATTCTGTTCTTTCCCACCAATGCACAGCTCCTAGCCTTGTAACAACTCCTGTGTGCCTGTTTCCATTTGGGGAGTCACTTATCATTACTGACTTTCTGCTCTGGCTAAATTCCAGAAGTTTTTCCTCAAAATCTCATTGACTGAATCCTGAATAAGGAACATGGAAAGTGTGAAACTGCTCTAAGTATTGACAAAGAGAAATGATTGCAAATGTTGTAAGAAACGTCTCAATTTAGGAATGTTTGTAAGTTAGTATGAGAAAGCCAGAAATACAATGAAAGAGAATGGAATTTAAAAGAACAAGCTAAAATTATGTTAATGAACCTAAAATACAATATGAAACAAGATAGAAAATTACTTTCCTAAATGCAGACTTTTTAATGGTCACATTATATTTTGATGACTTAATAGATATCCTTGATCTGTCTGTCACAAGCAATTACTCATTAACAAAGACAGCTAAAGCATGAAGCATGGTTGACAAGAATAATGGCTATTTCAGAATCCCACTTTAACCATCTGCTAGGTGGGAAATAATGGTACAGAGAAAGCCTGGAAAATGAAATGTTGAGCCTTTTCCAAGCAGGCCCTTGTCTCCTCTTACCATTGGGTCCCTTCATTTGCTTTACGCTCAAGGCCAGCACTCCATCCTTCTACCACAGAAGGTAACACCCCATTAACATGTTCACAACCTTTCCCCATCAGATCTGTGTGCAAGCTCTAGCAACTGTGTGGCTAAGGCTTATACTTTTTGCTCTTTCCAAATATTGATTTTTTTTTTTAGAAAATTTAAAATTGTATTGATTTTTTTGTGAGTGGACAATTGCATTCTTTTCTACACTAGGGCTCTAGGCTACACAATCTCCAATTCCTGGTCATCAGGAAGTACAGGACATGGGCTCCCTTTCACGTGATGAGTCTCAAGCTAAACCAAACATTCCTGTAAGTTCTGCTCCACGGTTGCCCAGGGAAAACAGATTATAGGTAGAGGGTTTTGTGGCTAGCTTGGTGTCTATGTTTCTCTTTCCACATTCTGCCGAGTATGGTTTTGTAGGAAAAAACTAGGACAGTAGCTCTTAGCAGGCACCAGTTCAACCTCTTTATGTTCAGTAAGCTGTGTAGATGCTGTCCTCAGCAATGGAGCTCCACAGTGAATTTTCAGAGAGTGACATTCTTTCTTGGCACCAGCCTAGGAATTTTAGGTATCTCCATGGGAACTCCACAGATAACAATTTAAAGGAATGTAACCTAGCCCTACCACTGGACACCTTGTAGAAAGATTGTATGCGTCAGAAAAAATAGTGGTCACCAAGGGAACATGGCTCACTGAATCATCTACATGGGGCTCACATGAACTCACAGGGACTGACATGGTAAGCACAGGGCCTACAAGGGTCTGCACTAAGTCCTCATGCATGTAATGGTGTTAGTTTGATAATTTCCTGAGACTCCTAACTATGAGAGCAGGTGAATCTCTGACTCTTTTGCCTGAACTTGAGAATCTTTTCCTTTGGGTTGCCTTGTCCAGCCTTGATATGAGGGCTTTCATGCTGCCTTACTGAATCCTTTTTTTTTTTTTTTTTTTTTTTTTGTTCTGATTTCCTGCCATCTCTTGAAGACCTGCTCTTTTCTGAAGAGGAAATAGTTGGGGAGAGGATCTGAGTAAGAGGAGAGGTGGGAGGGTAGGAGATGTAGAGGATGTAGAGAGAGGGGGAACTGTGGCTGAGTTGCATTATAAAAAAGAAAAAGTCTATTTTCAATAATAAAAAAACCCACTAGTATATTTGAAAAACATAAGAAAATTTATAATTTCAGTTTAAGTACTGAAAAGATAAGTGATATTTTATTGTAGATGATTAGGATATTATATTTTCTGGGGAAAGAATTTTAACAATAGAGTAAAGTCCTAAAATTGTTGTGATTCCAAGGACTTTGGGAACCATAGAAAAAAGAATACTGGAAAAGGCAGAAGCCATGTGGGTTTGCTTATTAAAGAGAGAACATAAGAAAGTCAAAGAGCAAAGAAGACAGAGAAGGGTTTAAGAAAAACTTAGAGTAGTTATGAAATATTGCGACAGATTAGAGAGAAACTGTATTGACTAAAAGATGGGTCAAAGGGTCATCACTGAAGACACTCCACATGCTGAGAGGTGATCATGATACAATTATAAATCATATTACAGCCATAGTTTTGACATCAGCATTTCCACACATACTTATGGAAACATCTAGTTCTAGAAGTATTAAGATCCACTTTCAACTTCAATAACAAAAGTAAATATATTTTCTCTCCTGTGATCCTCCCCATAAACACTTTCAACAACTCAACATGAAAGTCTTGTTAGCTATATATTCCAAAACCCGATGTGACCAGTCACTCTAATTTTAATATTCCTGATGGGAGTACACAGATATACCACTTACTTTTGTCTGAGCTTCTTTTATCTAAAGAGATTGAATATCTTCTCACACATTTATTGATTGTCTTCTACACATTCTCACTTAACTAGTGATAATTTTGTCCAGTACCTTCTAGGGAAACTATTCTCCTTTCATCGATCTGTGTGTCTTTAAGAACTGTTCATGATATAGGCCCTTTGACAGTTTAGTATCACACATTTCTTAGTCTAATGGCTTGACAGTATTTTTGTTTCTTAAATCATGACTTTTGCTGAAAAGAAGTTGCTTACTTATAGATGTTTTCTTTTTATGTAAAGATTGAGAAAGCTTAGCTTATCTTGGTCATGACAACTTTATTTTTAATCAAATATAAATGACTCATTGGTTGTAGCATGGGATGCTATTGGTACTTTTTCATATTGACCAAATATTGACAATCTCTCAAAATTTAAGCACCAACATATGTTAGTTTGTTTCTGGACTCTGCTTTGTCCATTCACCCATGATTTGTTTTTGGTTTTTTTTTGTTTTTATATTTGTCCTGGCGCTCTCTCTATCTAAGATGTTTTATCATAGACATGTGCAGCTTCTGTACTACCAGTTTTTCTCTTTTTTTAAAAACTAGTTGTACTACTCTTGACATATTTTTATATTGTCTTAATAATTATCTTTTCAATTTTTCAAAACAGATATTTCAATTTCTATTGCGCTTATACTTCAGATCACCTTTAAGGAAAGCTTATTTTTTATGCAAAATCAATCTATAGGTACTTATGTCCACTTACTCCATTTTCTGAGATCTCGTGACATGTTACAATGGTTGTTTACTACTTGTTTTGGTAAAATCACCACAGCCTTTGATGTGAATCATTAGAACCACTTAGAAAAGCTGGTAGTTATGGAGGCGTGAAGTCTGTGGAAGACTTCTCATAATTTGGATGAAGAGGACCGTTTTTGGAAAATAAGAACAACTGATAAAGACACACTTATGGAGATGCAAAGTAAACATAACACTTAAAAATATTTCAGCCTTTAAAGATTATAGGGAAATTTTTATTTTAGTCTTAAGCATGAAGCTCTTGAGAACCAAAGCCATAATAATACTCAGAAGAAGCAAGGAAGTTAAGTCTTGGACATATTACATGGAAAAATTTTAGAAGCCAGAAATTATATAAAATTATTTGGTATATAGGGTGTTTTAAATGGCAACAACATATAATACATATAAATGTGAACAACTGTAAACACAGATGCTAAGCATTAAGGTCATGGTGTCAAAGTTCTATGGTGTATCACAGGTCCACTTGTTTGAATTCACATGTGCCAGAAGTTACAGAAGGGCACTGTAGGCCTTCCTGGTTTTACACACTGCTGTCACAGGCGTATGCCTGCTCTCATAGTCCTCTTAGCTGTTAGCAGTATTGTTAGGCACCACATGGAGTCAGGGTGAATAGACTTTGGGTTCCAGTGCCAGCTCTGATATAAATAAGCTTTGGCCTCAAACAAGCTACACTGCGTTTCCCTGGACTTGACAGAGAAATGAGAACATTTCTTTGAAATCTGTGTGTAATTAAAAACCTCAGTTGAATGTTATATTTACTTGCCCATAAAATGTGAATTCTATTAGCAGGATTTGAAAATTAGTTAATCTCTCAAGCCTTTCTCCTTCCTATACAGGCTGGAACCCTCTTCCACACGGATGGCAGAGGACAGAACAAGGAACAAAACCATACAGTGTGGAGTAGCTAACTGCCTGGCTGAGAATGATTTAATTGCCTTCTGTGTTGCCTGACAAGATTTAGTTCAAGATTAATGAAGGCGCTTTCATTTCAAAATCCATCCCCTCTCATTATCAAAGCTTGCTGTTTCCAGAATATTGTCATTTGGGTCCATCCAGCTTTCGTTAGTTCAAAATATCTATAAACAGCACACACAAGACTCCCTTCTCTGCTCTTACCGACAATCACACCAGCCACAGACCAGGTTCCTGGCAGCCTGGGCCTAAAGTCCTAACCAGGAAGGAAGCTGAGACCTCTTCATTCCAACAGCATTTTTGAAAATAAGACATTTTAGGTACTGGAGAAAGAGCTTTGTGGTTAAGTGTTTGCTGCTCACTGAGAGTGCTCAAGTCTAATTTCCAGCACCCACAGCAGTCAACATGCAAACAGCTCAGGAGAGCTGACTTTTTATCTGGCCTCTGAAGATGCCTACATGCATGTTCAGATACCTATTCACAGTACACCTCCAGGCATACACATGCACAATGAATAAAAAGGGGAAAAAAAAACCTCATAAAATAACACACAGGTGTAATAGTGGCAATCATACTTTGGCAGTAACCAACAGTTTTCGAATTGGACTTAAGACTTACTGAACAAGAGGGATGCCTGCAGTCCCTGGTTTGAGAAACCTACCTATCTAGTGCTTGTGAAATCATGGTTAGTGGAGGACTGCAACCACTAATTCCTAAACTGGAATAATCCTTAGCAACCGTCTATTATCATTTGCCTTTATACCCACAGATATGTGAGGCTATTCACTCCTCGTCAAGGAAATTTCTCTTTGCAATAGATGGAGACCACCATAGAAAACCACAACTAACCGTATGAAAAGTTGTGGATTCTAGTCCCAGGGATATATCTACAGAACATGCCCACACATAAGGCTCATGGAACATTGCTGAAGAGGGACAGAAAGACTTTAAGAGACAGAGATCAGGCAATTTGCTGTGAGATTGTGTCTCCTGGCAGGATCAGAAGCTATACCTGGAAATTCTCACCAACATGACCACCTAAACATGGGCTAACAAGATGACATCAGTAGACATGAAGAAGTGCATGGGAACGTCCACAAAGCCTTAATCCTACATAAATCAACTGAAGAAAACTTCAAATGGTAGAGGTAGTTTCCTTTAAAGAAGAGTATACTGATTAGTTGTCCGTTGCCAAATGGTCATCCCTGGAAACAGCCAAACATAACCTGAAAACACAAGTAGCATCGTACAAATGTACAGGTTACATTTAAGAATAATTATATAATTACAAATACATGTACAAATGCAATAACAATTTTGGGGAGGCCGTGAATTTGCAGAAGAGTGGGCTGAAGTATATGGGAGTATTTGGGGGGGGGGAAAGGCAGGGGGAAGTTGTGAGTAAATTATAATCTCATTTTATTTTATTTTTAAGAGGAGCTCTGTCACACTTGAGTCTCAAGGAAAGCTTCACTTACAGGAAGGATACTATTTTCTGGTCCGTGGAGGATTCTGTATTACAGCTATGATACCTCTAGGGAACTGAGCTTGTCGTCCAGGCCACATACGCAATCAGGATTTTCTTTTGGGGTGGGGGGAGGGTTGGAATCATTGATCGCATTTTGTCCCACCTTATTTAAATTGGCTTTTGGCTTACTAGCAGTATTTTCTAGTCAAGCCTAATTTACCACTCTGAAAATTGCCTTCATCATGTTAAATAAATTTTTGAGACTATTCCTTCTGTCAGTCTTTTGACATACACTGGATGAAACCTATTAAAACTCTTTATTAAAGTTGTTTTATGTCAGTGTGATTACAGTTTCTTATAGTTACAAGGAATTGTTTGTTATTCTAAAATTAACCAATCTTTTTTTTTTTTTTTTTTTTAAAGGTTCAGATACATTTAAAATAGTTCTTCGCACGTTGTCAAGACTTTACTGGAAATTCTATTTTGAAGCTTCAAAAGTGAAAAGGTCAGGCCAGGTATCCTGGCACAACTTTAATTCCAGCACGCAGGACCCAAAAGGAGGCAGGTCTGTATTAGTTCAAGGCCAGGGTGGTCTACAGGCCAGCCACAGCTACATAGTGAGAACCCTTCTGAAAACAAAACAAAAAACAGCAGAAGCGTCATCAGAAAAGAACCCTTCACCAATGACTGCCCAACCATGAACTGAACAAGGAAGGCACCAGTCGATATCCCAGAGCAGAGATATGAGAGACTAGGAAACTGGATCCCCAGACAAAGAACTAAGGGCAGTACAGAATGCTTAGAGGAGAAACAGTATTCCCCAGAGAAGAACACAGTGGACTTTAAATATCAAATGGTCCGTTCTAAAAACATACACACAAATAACATTACACAGACTATGCAAGCTGTATTTAGGAATATGTATGTTATATATATATATGTATATATATATGTATATATATGTATATATATTACATATATCAATGATTTTTTTTAAAAGGCCATAAATTTGAAAGAGAGCAAGGAAAAGTATATGAAAGGGTTTTGGAGGGAAGAAAGAGATGGGAGAAATTATAGAATTACATTATAATTTCAAAATATAAATGATTGTAATTATAATTTCAAAAATAAAAGAAATATTTTTAAAGTAAATAAAAATATTAGGAGCTTGAGAGATGGCTCAGTGAGTACAAACACGTTGGAAAGCCATACTTTAGTTCCTGAACCTACTTATGAAGCTAAGCATGGTGATGTGTATTTGTAGTCACAGCATCCCTAGGAAGATGGGAGGCAATCATTGGAGAACTCAGGTGCTGGGCTAACCATGGAACACTGCAGAAACAAGAAAGGCCCTCTCTCCAAAAGCAGGGAGGAGATGCTCCAGAAAATTGTCCTGAGATCTCTAAAGTCTCAACATGGTGTGAGACACATACGCGCACACATGCACACACACACACACACACACACACACACACACACGTGCACACACATACATACACAGAATAAAAAGTTATGATATTGGCTGGAAGAGTAACAAGCCCTCTTAACTGCTGAGCCATCTCTCCATTCCTGTTTAAGTTACTTTTAGTATTTTTATTATCAATGAAATATAGCCATTATATTCCACTTTAAAGTAATATAATAGCGTACAAAAATGTTTGTGTCTTAAATGAATGGGGTATAGATTAGGAAAATAATATAATGATAGTAAAATTTTAGTATTTGCCCTGGTTAGTTTTATGCCAACTTGTCACAAACTAGAGTCATCTTAGAGGATGGAATGTCACTGGAGAAATCGCCTATATGAGATCAGGCTGTAGGCAAGCCTGAGAATATTTTAATTATTGATTGACAGGGGAAGATCCAGGCCATTGTGAATGGTACCACCACTGGGATGGTCGTCCTAGGTGTTATAAGAAAGCAGGAAGGGTCACAAGGCAGTAAGCAGCACCCCTCAATGGCCTGTGTATCAGTTCTTATCTCCAGGGTCCCCCCCAGTCTGATTTTGTGCCTTGGCTTTCTTCAGTGGAATGTGATTCGGACTATATGAGCTAAATAAACCCTTTTCTCCCCAAGCTCCTTTAGGCAAGGCAGTTTCGTTATAGTAATAGTAATCTTAACTAAAAAAAGATTTACAAATTATTTTCATTTTTTCTTATAATTTTCTAGTTCATATACTAAGTATAAAAGCATAAAGAAAGCATGAAAACTCCAAGTTCTCTGAGACTTTAATTGGATCAGCTATTAGAGCTCTAAAATAAATAAGGTTTGTTCATCGGTGTCTTAGTTAGGGTTTCTATTACTGTCAAGAGACACAATGAGCATGGCAACTCTTATAAGGAAAATATTTAATTGGTGTGGCTCACTTACAGTCTCAGAGGTTCAGTCTATTCATCAGCGTTGTGGAGAGCATGACCACATGCAGGCAGACACGGTGCTGGAGAAGGAACAGAGAGTTCTCCATCTTGCAGGCAACAAGGAGGAGACTGTGACACCGAAGGAAGCTGAAACAAATGACCTCAAAGCCTCCCTCCACAGTAACACACTTTCTCCAACAGAGCCACACCTACTCCAACAAAGCCACACCTACTCCAACAAAGCCACACCTACTCCAACAAAGCCACACCTACTCCAACAAAGCCACACCTACTCCAACAAAGCCACACCTACTCCAACAAAGCCACACCTATTCCAACCACACCTTTCCACAGTGCCACTCTCTTTGGGGGCCATTTTCTTTCAAACCACTACAGACAGTAGTGATCTTTCTTGTGTGTATGTGCTCCTGTGTGTGAACATTTGTTCACATGTGAGGGGAGACGAGAAAGTAACATCAAATGTTACTGTCATTTTCTGTTGCTCATTACCTTATTTTCTGATATGGGGTCTCTTCCTGGAACTCATTGATTCAACTGGACTGGGCACAGTCAGCTGAGTTCCATGACAATAGATCTGAGCCACCATGCTTTCTTTTTGCATGGGTACTGGGGAGCAAATTCAATCCTCATGATTGTGCAGCAAACCCTTTACTGACTGAGCCAATCTTCCAACCCCCTTTGCAGAGAAATTCAAAAGTGAAATTTTAGAACTATGTAACAGGTTTATTTTTAGCAATAGGTTTTGGCAAGCAAACATTAAACAGAGGCACCACAGAGATTCTGGAGCCATGGCAGTATGGAGTACTAAGTATAAGTGACAGGGAATGCTGTCAGTGTCCAGGCTTTCACATCACCTGACAGAAAAGAGGCATTGTAAAGCACAGTTAAGCCCAGGTACCTGTCACAAGGACATGGTGTGAATCCTGTATCCTGACTTCACTGCCTTCCTGGATCCCTAATACAGAGTTCAGGAGCCCTTTAGTGTTTGGCTTCACTTTCCAGGGTCTGTATTCACCACAGTTTTTGGAGTATGGACCAACATCATCCACAGACATCATGCAACAATTGTGAATTATAGACTCCAGACCCATCAGCTAAAACTCTAAAAATCCTCTTGCTTACGAAATTGTATTTTACAGACTTTCATAAAATAAATACATTTATATTTTATATGCTTTATAAAAACATAAAGAATATAAAACTATGAAAAACTCTCCTGCTATTTTTTTTAATGCATCACTCATGTATACTGATGTATAACTCAGAGAAGAAAGTGAAGCAGAAACTTAAGCATTAATTCCTCAGCTCTTTGCTCTGATTAGGCTGAAGGAAAGATTAAAAACTTTGAGAGGAGATGGTCTATATGTATACACAGGTGTGTGGCTATACACATATGTAAATGATGTGTGTTTCACACATGAGCAAGTATGGGCATGCATGCACCAGGCCGTGTGTGTCCCAAGACAAATACATGTGGAGGCTAGAGGACAATCTCAGGTTTCATTGCTACCACCTACGTTCTTTGAGGCAGAATCTCCCGTTGACCACTGAGTGCGTACAGGCAGGCTGCAATCTGTGTGTTGCCCATCAGCCTCTTCTTCCTGACTCCTCACAGGGTGTGCTGGGAAGACGGACTCAGGCACTAACATGCTAAACTTTTTAATATGGGTTCTGGAGTTCTAAACTCAGGCACCAGGTTTGCAGGGCATGCACTTTACTTACCGAGGTTCCCTTAGCTCAGCAGTGACTATTTTTGAAAGTCAAGTTTCTTTGAATAAAGAAATGTTTTTTTCTTTTTTATAATTTCAATTAACTCTTACCATTTCTGGTCCTGTTTGCAGGCAAGATGTCTTTTTCCTTGTTACTTAAACTGTAGCTCCATTTGGCAATTCTTTCTTTTTAGCTTCTAGTGAGACACCACAGCAAATCACTCACTATGCTTATTTGGCTGTGATACTCATTCAATCACTTATTTTTCACGTGAGAAAAATGAAAGTTAAGAATTTCAAGGTTTTTTTTTTTTAAAAAAATTACTTAATTAGATCATGAAGTGAAGCAGAGACACTTGGTACCCATCTTTGCTACTTCCCTCACATGATTGGGGTCATGTGGTTTTTATTCTTCCTCCTCCTGAAACAGAAGCCAGAAGCATGAGCTGATGACTCATCAGTGTCAGAAAGGAGTCTGTGTGTAAAATCTCAACTGACATAACTCCCTCCTCCAGAAAGGTACTGTTGTGCCCAGAGTCGAGGGTATGAAAAAGATCACTTTTTAATTGTGTTTAATGCAACAGCAAAGAGTCTCTTTATTGCCAAGCTAGCTTGGGTGACTCCATCCATCTGTCCCATGCAGCACTGGACTAGGAGAAACCCTGAGCAGCAGGAAGCAAGTGTTTTCATTGTGGCGTGAAGGTGTTTCTAAGGGCTTCAGAGCTGTGGGGTTAGAGTCCTGGTACTGGTCTATGCTTAGGCTGGAGTACCTGTTAGGAATTTATTGGCTGCTTTGAATTCTAGGGATGTTTCAACATTTAGCAGCTATCTTTAAGGTTTACCTGTATCAGCAAATCAGCAGATGTGGAATGTTTGGAATATCTGGTATCTCCCCTTAGGTGATGGCTCCTCACTGGTATCCACTTCTGGGCCCTTCCTGGAGCCATCAGATGCCAGCAAGAGCTTGCTGTCTGTCTGACTTTAGTTAAGCCTGTCATGAAAGCTGTGTGCTCAAGCTGCCCTGTGTCCCTGAAGAGCAAGCACCATGATGGGCAGACACACAGAGTCAGTTAAGGCAACTGGGAGGCTGTAATGGTTTGAAAGAAAATGTCACTAAGGGTAGTAGGTATAATCTTTTTGGATGAAGTATATCACTGGAGGTGGGCTTCCTGTTTCCTACAAGTCAAGATACAGACATCTCAGCTCTGTCTCCAGCACCGTATCCACCTGCATGCTGCCATGTCCCACCATATTAGTAATGGACTCGACCTCTGAACTGTAAGCCACACATAATGAAATGTTTTCCTTTGTTAGATTTGCCTTTATCATAGTATCTCTTTACCCAGTAGAAACCCTAAATAAGACAAAGGCATAAATCCAAAAGCCTTTGCCATATGGAAAAGTGTATGTTCTGCCATCTCCTAGACATAGGCAAGTTGGTGGAGCCAGTACCTGAGATTGGATGAGAAAGCAGAAATTTTAGGTTGATATGAACATTTATTTATAAAAGAAAATCTCTGCTTTATAGTTTCAGCCAAGATTACTTTATTGATTCTAACACTATGAAAGGGTTAGTGCTTCTAGCAGCAAGACGATGTCTGATGTGCTACACCTTTCTTCTTTTAGAATGGAACATTAAGGGTTGCCTTGTCAGTAACTCAATGACAAGACTGAAAGGGGGGAAAGGGGGTCAAAATCTGCTGTGATAAAAATGGTAATTTTAAATGTCTACTAAATCCTCCCAAATCACTGTATTTAATAAAAAGGGGAAGAAAAATGCTAATGGGGAAAGTGTATTAATATAATTATATTAACAAAACACAAACATGAACAAAAAATCCACTAACAAATTTGTTCACACCTTTATTTATTGATTCACACACACACACACACACATACACACACACACACACACACACACACTCTACTTAATGATAAATTAAACAAAGGCCTTAGGCTGGTAGAAATGGTATTCTAAGAAATGACAGGAAGGATGACAATGGTCACCGAGGAAGAGGAAGAGAGCTGTTCATTGAGAGGGATCAATGGTAGGTAGACACCCACATTAGGCTTAAAGTTGATTTCCTAATTAGTGAGTAGGGTTACTTCTTAACATGGAGGGAGGAAGCAAGGAAGGAGGAAAAAAAATCAGGGGGGGGGGAGAAGAAGGAAGGACGGTGGAAGGGGAAGAGGAAGTGAGAACAGGAGAGGAGACTGTGTCTCAGGAACCAGGAACAGGGGATCCTGAGTTTCAGTCAGGGATTAGCATGTCACATGACTATCCTGAGGCAGTAATTTGATGGTTTAAAGGAGATAATAAGAACCAGGCAAGCAATGACTCCAGAGTATCTTTAGTCAGGGGTGAGAGAACCTACAACAGTATAGAGACCCCACAGACTGATGAGTCGTGTTCACAGCACCCAAGAACCTAGGCAAATCTGTACATCGGGAAGGCATCATTTGCATTGTAGGTGACCATACTAGAACGTAGACAGAACAGAATGCAGTAATACTAAAACTGATTAAGGATTTCTATAGACCAACAACAGTCCAGGAAGCTGAAAGATACAGTGACCAGTACTTGTAGGACCCAGAGCAGCTTGCCAGACAGACAGCAGGCCCTTGATGGCACCTGGTGGTTCTAGGAAGGGCCATTGAATAGACACCATCCATAGAAGAGTAAGCACCCAAGAGAAATATTTGACATTTCAAACATTCCTTTCCTGGGAAAGGGACTTTTTAACAATAGAACAGATAGTCTCCAGGTACAGGTAAACCTTAACAACAGCCTCCTGCTAAATGTTGAAACATCACTAGAATTCAAAGCAGTCAATGACTTTGTAACAGGTACCCTTACCTCCTGCTTGAACTAATTCCAGGACTGTAACTCTGCAGCTCTGAAGCCCCTAGAGTACCCTCCACAATAAAAACCCTTGCCTCATGCTTCTCAGGGCTGTTCATGTGAAGGCATAAATTTACCTTTATAAAACTTTATTTAAGGGAAAGATCATTTTTCTAGAACATCTAGTGCCTGAGGGCAGGGCCCAGGTCTAAGAAGAATCTAAGAAAAATCTTAGGAACATGTCTGACCGCCAATAGATTCAAAACTTGATTTCACGCCAAAAGTTTAACCAATATTCTTCAAGAATTACTCTACCTCATATTTCTTTACCCAATCCTAAATGCCAAGATGTGTAACACCACATTTATGTATGTTTTCTTTAAAAAACCCTCTCACCCCCTAAGCTCGGGGCTGAATTCCCTATGCTGTGTTGGAACATAGAGTTTGGGCCCAGGTTTGAACCTGTCCAAAAGAATAAACTGACTCTCATGTGTTTGCATCAGGATCCAGCTCCCTGGTGGTCTTTGGGAGTCTCTTGACACAGATATATTATATTCCCACTCCACAGCTCATTGCCATGGATGACTGATGGAGTGACGCAAGCTAGCTTGTCAATAAAGAGATTCTTTGCTGTTGCTTTGGAACAGTCTCTTGGTGATCCTTTGGGGAGTCTGGACTCTGAGCACAACAGTCTCTATGGTGAAGAAGTGGGGTGACTCTGAGGTAAAGCTGTGGAGAAAACCCTGTGCAGCTCCACACTGAACACATGAAATGCCCTCCCCCTGCTGCTCCATCTTGTCTGTGACACCTCTCAGCTGCAGGGTGGCTGTGCTTACTGTTCAGGGTATCTTGCTTTGGAGAAATTTCTACAGCCTAAACATCCTTTTAGCAAATGTCCTAAGTAAGTCAGCCTTTCCACAGAGCCTGTGTTATGCTAAGAACCTGTCACAATGACAGCCTGTCTGTAGCTTCATTTTCCTGTACTCTGCAGTACTTCAGGAAGCAGAGAAACCATCATTCCCAAAGCCACTTGCAATGCTGCTGACACATCAGAAAAGGTTTTGAAGATCTTTGTAAACAAGAAGACAGTTGACACTCTCTGAGTAGTCTTTCCAGAGAATTCTATCATTGAAGTTATAAAAAGAAAGCTACTTCATTATCTGTAGAATAAATAGTTACAGAACATCCCCTGGGTCATAGTAAGACAGATAAAATGTGATTTGAATTTGATTGCCACTGAGTGGGTTTGTCAATCAGGTTTTCTAAGACTGCCAGCCTCCAAATCATGACACGGAGACTTATTATTGGTTATGAATGATCAGCTTTATCTTATGCTTGTTCTACTAGGTCTTATAACTTATTTTAACCTGTTTCTTTTCATCTATGTTTTGCCTCTGGGCTTTTGGCCTTTTCTCCATTCTGTAGGTCTTACTTTCCTGCTTCTCCATATCTAGTGGACTAGCCCCCAGCTGACAACTAGTGGCTCCCCTTTTCTCTCTGCCTTCCTGCCCCATTTGCCCTCCTCTGCCTAGCTATTGGCCTCTCAGTTTTTTTTAGTAGACTAATAGGTGCCTTAGGCAGGCAAGATGAAACAGCAACACATCTTTACATAGTTAAAGAATTATTTTGCAACACAAACACATGCAACACGTCTTTACATAGCTAATTATTCTGCAATACAAAAACATGCATCTTTACATAGTTAAACAAATACTCCGTTCCACAATATCAGTCTCCTTCTCAAAGCAACTTAGTGCCACAAAAGACTTCTCTCAGTTTTTGTAGTACCTCTTGGAGCATTTGCTCAAACAATTTTGTCATGGGCATTGGTTGTCTTCAAAGGGTCTCAGCAGTGCTGATGTATGCAAGGACTCCATCCACACTTCTTCCTCTCCGTCAGGTTGTGCCCTGGCAGAAAGGCACGGCCCTTAGAGAATCCCAGGCTTTACTGATGATTGACAGGATCTGTGAAGCAGCCATTTAATCTCCAGGAAAGGCCCAAGATACAGAGCAATATTGTGACCTTCTGATCTTTCTGAAGTTTAAGTAAAATGTTGTACACTTCTCCCCTTTTCTCTAAGGAATCTCTTCAAAAGCAATTTCTAGATTTCAACAGCCTTTACCATGGTGGGGGGAGGTAATTTTCAAATTCTCCAAGTCTTGGCCTTGGCATCCAATGGTCAGACTTCCTCAATCATCCACTCTGCATTGAAAGCAGCAGGAAGTGTTCTCAATAAGATCTTTTATAGTCTCTTCACTTAAATAATAATAAAATTAATTTACAAGCCCATAACTTCAGGAGCCTCTTCTGCTGACTTTGCTTTCCACAAGTTAAGAACTGAGCTTCTGCCTTCAAAAGTCAAATTTCTCTTTTTCTTACCTTCAGAACGCTAGGGAAAGAAATAAACTAGAATAAGCTAGAAAAGATCAATTATTAGATACTGATTTATTGGTGTATCTAGTGATTTTCTTAAAGCCCTTCTTGTCCTGCCTATTTGCCAAACATGACTTAATTTGTTACCTGAAATAGAGCCATCCAGAGAAATAGTTGGCACAATGGGTCGCTGCCCCTAACAACCTGTTGACTGCTCCCTCAGCTTCTATAAAATCTCCTTTGCTTGCTTGCCTGCCTCACCTTGTAGTTTTAGAATATAAATAAAAATACAAGCTGGGCAGCCTTTCAGTAGCTTCCCTGACATTGGTCCAGCAGCCATAAGCTCTTTCTTCCGCTCTCACACTCTCATAGGTGTGTCAAGGAGCTCACTCTAGGAAGATTCCCCACAACAGAACCTAGCAGGAAACTGTGATCCAGACTTGAAGAGAGCTGTACAGGACCTCACAGTGACTCTTTCCTCTCAGACATGATTCTGCATTGATGCTAAACTATATTGAAACCCCAGCAACAAAGAAAGCTGCCTTGTGAGGCATCCAGCATGTTTGTTTGTTTATTTATTTATTTATTTATTTATTTATTTATTTATTTATTTATTTATTTATTTATTTTAAAAAGGACATAAAAATTATCATTGAAGGTATCAGCTAAAAATGGCTAAATAATTTGGAAATACATTTTTTTCATTTTGTTTTAGTATTTTACATTAAGTTGTGTGTGTGTGTGTGTGTGTGTGTATGTGTGTGTGTACATGCGTGTGCACGCATTAGCATTCTTAGGAATGTTAGACATTTGATAGGATTCAGTTTTGTTTTTCTACCATAGGAGTTCAAGGCATCAACCTTAGATCACCAGGTTGGGCAGCAAGCACCTTTACCTGCTGAGACACCTTGCTTCACCTAATGTTTCTTTTAAACCCAAAGTTCTTTGGTTTACTGTGAAGGCATAGATTTACCATTAGAAAACTTGGTTTTAGTGAAAGACTATTGAGTGCCTAAGGGCAGGGGCCCAGCTCTAGGAAAAATCTCAGTAAAATGCCTGACAGCCAGTAGATTTAAAGCTTGGGTTTACACTGAAAGTTTAGCTAATAATTCCTCATATGTCTTTACCCAGTCCTGAAATGCAAAAGACCTCTAACACCCCATTCATGTATTTTTTCCTTTAAAAACCCTCTCACCCCTGAGCTGAGGCGGAATCCCTCCACTCTGCTGGAACAGAGGGGAGTTTTGTACCAGGTTCATTTGATCCTGTCCAAAAAGAATAAACTGATCCTCGTGTGTTTACATCACAATCCAGCTCCCTGGTGGTCTTTGGGGTTCCCTCGACACAGGTTTATGCAGCAGTGGATAGCCCCACACATGTGCATATGGGCAACATTCATTGGATATGATGGGAAATAAAGGTATGGATAGAGATAAAGATATGAATATAAACTTATAGAAAAATAATTTGACAATAAATGCTCACTATCTATCACATGAGAAGTGCTTTGTTCTGGCTTAGAAGGTAAAAAAAAAATCTCCAAATAATAAAAACTGCCTTAAGAATTTGCGATTCAAACAGGGAAAATATGAAATGCTCAAAGTTATCTCCAATGCAAAACTGGTGAGATTAATGCCATAAAAATGCCAGTGGAGTTCAGAGAAAAAGTAAGGTTAAAATGCTTAGAGAATTCCATAGAATTATAGTAGTTAAGCTGTACAACAAAGAATGAATAAATTACTGACTATGGTAAGTGAACAAGAAAATTGTAGATGGGAAGGACAGATGTAGAATCCAGTTACAAGAGCCAGGAAAGGCCAGGTAACAGAGGAGGCCCAGAAATGTCTTCAGTCTGACAAGAACTGAGACCCTGAGAATAAGACTTGAAGACATGGTGGGGGGTACGGGTTTTGAAGACATAGGAGGGTGGCTATGTGTTTCAGTTTCCAGATTATGGTACCCAGATCAAAATCTATAGTAGGCAGGTGTTATAAAAAAAGGAAAACCAAGGTTTAAGAAAATAGAGGTTGGTGGAGGGAGAGAGCAGGGGTAAAGAACTCTTGAGGCTGCTTCAGGCTGATTTAGGTGAGTGTGGATAATTTTGGGGGAATGAGGACTGTTTGGCAGGTGGTTATGAAGTCCATCCTTGTCCCTGTGGTGCATCTTCTGTAATTCAGGTGAGTTTAAGGCATGTGGTGTGTTACAATAAGGTTTCTTGGTCCCGGAGCAGCCAGGGGCCCAAACCCACAGACCTGCAGCCCCAGACCCTTTAGCCGCCCGCCACTGATCAAGCCCCCCAAAATGATTCAGATGCTTATATTAAGTTCATGTTGTTTGGCCTATGGCTCAGGCACATTGCTAGCTTGCTCTTACATCTTAACTCAACCCATTTCCATTAATCTGTCTGCCACGTGGCCCTTGGCTCATCTGTGCTCCTTACATGCTGCTCTTTTGGGCTTCGGGCTTGGTCTGCCTGACTCCGCCCTGCTTCTCCTATCTATGCTCTGATTTCTCCTCCTACTTTTTTTATGGTGCCTGTCATGGACCAAAACAGCTTTTTTTATTTAAAGATTGATATTCACAGCATACAGAAAGACATTCCCACATCAATGGTGTGGTGAATTTAAGTTGATTTCCTAATTTCTTGAAGGTTGGAAAAATTCTGAGTTAGTGAGAGAGGCAAATTTTAGGAACCTTGGGAAGTGACAGAATTATAATGCTGGAGTGTTAATGTGCTAGTACTCAGCTAGCAGAAGTTTGGTTGATGTTAAGGTTGTAGACAGTCACTTATAGGGAGGAAGAAAGAGGGGGAGGGACATGCATAACCGTTATTTTGGATCTTTTGTTTTGAAATAAATCTTAAAGCAGCTGTATTTGTTCTTTTGTTTTGTTTTGTGTTTTTCCTTCTAGGAGACACTGGCTTTTAGTCACTGAGAGTCATCAGTGATCTAAGCTGTCTTATTAAAGTTTGTGAGTCTCTGCTGGGTTAAAAAATCTTGAGTTTTTGTTTACTCAATTTTAAAGTAGCCTCTGGTTTTGTCTCTGGCTCTCTGAGAGTGGTTCTGTAAAATAGCTAAAAAGTTACTGAACACAAAAGCATGGGGGCGGGGGAGCAGAGTTGCAAAGTACCTTGGGGCACTTTTTCTGCTGGTAACTGGTTTAGCTGGTTCAGGGCCCTTATGCCTCTGGCTCTGTGGGTGTTCCTGTAAATTAGATGGAAGGTACTGAACACAAATGCATGTTAGGATGAAAAACTCAACGGGGAGATTTAGAGAAATGAGAAACTTGAAATGGGGCTTTACCCTTCTGGAATTGGAGGCAAAGCTGCTGGTCTCTTCTGGAATCTGAGAGTGCAAGGCCTTGTTTGGGTTATTGTGTATAAGAGGTGATTGTCCTGGGTTGAACAAGAGGTAAAGGGTTTAAGGTTAGATAGGTGAACCCGGTGAGGGAACCCCTCTAGTTTGGCAGCTGTGGGAGTTGTAAGAATTACATTATAGGGTCCCATCTATTTGAGAGAGGGGGCATTGACCTCAGGGAGAGAGGTGGACTTGATCCCCAATGTTGATTTTGGATGGACAATAGTTAGCACATGGCTTAGGCAAAGACTAGTTTGTAAGGTTCCACAGGAGAGAGCAGAGATGGTATAATAGGGGTGGGAGTAGGTGTTCTGGAAGGGATGGAGGTTTGGATGAGAGTCCAGGGTTCAGTACTGGTCTTCCGTATAAGAGATTGCATGGTGAGAGATCTCTTCTGGAGAGCTCGGAGCCTGAAACAAGCTAGAGGAAAGAGTTCTGAACAGTCCAGGTAAAATTTCTATAATCTGGGGAGTGGACAGCTGGACTTCGGACAGTGAAGCCCTATATAGGAAATTTAAGAGAGCAGAGATGTTAGTTGATTGGCTAATGATGGACTTCAGAGCAGAATGTCATCTACTTATTGAATGAGTTTAGATTTAGGAAGAAACAGGGAACATAAAACAGAAGCTAATGCCTGATCCAATATATGTGGACCATCTCTAAATCCCCGCAGTAGCATAGTCCAAGTAAGCTTCATGGACAGGTAAGTGACAGGATCAGTCTAGGAAAGCAAAGATATCTTGAGACTGGGTGCTAAGAGGTATAGAAGAGGTCTAGGATGGAGAAGTGGGAGGTTCCTGGAGGAATTACAGATAGAAGAGTATAAGGGTTAGGTACAATGGGATGAATTGGGACGACTGCAGAGTTAATGAGCCGGAGGTCTTGGACTAGGCAGTAGACTCCATTAGACTTTTTAGCTGTAAGAATAGGAGTGTTAAAAGGAGAAGAAGTAAGATGGAGCTCCTTAAAAGATCAGAGATAATATAGGTTTGGTTCTCTAAGCCTCCTGAGTGACACTGGGGTCTGCACTTGAGCAAGTACGGTGTGGGATCCTATAATTGGATAACTATAGGGGAATGGTGTCTAGCAACAGAAGGATTCTGGGTGTTACACACTTGGGGGGCCACTTGGGAGGCTGGAAGAGGATATGGCAGACTAGAGCTTATAGGCTCATCAGGTACCAGAAGATGTAAGAGGTAAGAGGACTGCTGGCAGGTCAGACAAATGAGGAAGCAAAGGAAATACAAGGTCATATATGTCCCATATCTCTAATGGAAAGATAAATATATCTTCACCCTGACAATGGAGAGGCAAGAATGACAGGTGGGACTCCTAAGTGTGGCACCAGTGTCCACGAGGAAGGAGATGGACCACCCTGATACCATTATGATTATCTTTGGCTCCTTTTTTGTGATGATAGTTGTCTGGTCAGGGAAGCCCGGGCAGCTTCAGTTGTCTATGGCCAGGCCTAGACCAGCTGGATTATGGCCTATGTGTGATGCCTCCCTGCCTTGTGGTGCCTGGGGGCAGTCGCTGGACCAGTGTTTCCTTTGGCAGCATTTAGGGCAAGGCCTGAGTAGCCCCTGTGGGGCCGGGCAAGAAGGCAACCAATGACCCTCCTGACCACATTTGAAACACTCACTGGGATGTCTCCTTGCTTTGGGAAGAGGCCAAAGAGTAGATTGTTTAGCTGTTGTTTAGCAAGAGGTATTTTTCTTGGTGGGCTTTCTCATCTATCTCGTGATATACCTTAAAAGCCAACACTAAGACTTCTGCCTGTGGAGTCAGTTGTCCCCTCTCAAGATATCTAAGCGTGGCTCTGATGTCAGAAAAGTTCTGGTTAAAAAACGGGTTAGGGATGTTGCCTTCCCTCAGCTCACTCAGGATCTAGGTTAGTTAGTATACTGCAGGAGAGCATTTGTGAGCGATTCTTAAAAACTGAGATGGATTTTTTTGTTTCATTTATCTCGGACTGTTTATTGCATTATTTAAAAATTGACTGGCTTTAAAGCAGCGTTACAAAGACCTGCCAGTGAACTGGTTACACACTTTGGTTAAGGCCCCCTTTGATGAATGATAATTTCAGTGAGGGAGTGGGATGTGTGTGGGGGCGGGGGGTTCAATGTCTGGGACTGCTTTAGCCCCTGGCTAGTATGCTGCATCAGTATGGTGAACCTTATCTGTGTGAATTTTGGTCTGTTCCCAGACTCATCTGTGCTCTTCTGGGAGCAGGTTATTTGTTAAAATTACATATACACCATGAAAGGTGAGATCATAGGATTGAGTAATACATTAGAATTTTTTATGAAAAGGGTAGAGTTAGAACTATAAGAGCCCAAATTTGACCACCTAAGAGAGTTTTGTCAGAGGAAATGGGTATAAATTTACTATTTCATCTAGGCCAGCTACTTCTAGCAGAGGGAGAATTGGGTCAGAGTGATATTCAGAGTCCTTAGAAGCATGAGAACAAGGGACTGGAGGGGTGAATGTAGGCGAGGAGCTGAGGGGAGTGTTGAGGTCTGAAAGGTTGGATTGGGAGTGGTCATTAGCAAGATCTAGAGAAGCAATGTGAGGTTCTTCTGGATCTAGTTTTGTACTTAGAAGTGGGTGGGAGGGAGAACAGGAAGCCAGAAGAAACGTTTTAAGGCTAAGATGGGAAAAAGCTTGTACATAAAGAAACTCTTTCCATCTGCCTGTTCCCTGGCAAAAGCTAGATGCTCCCATAAAGAATTGGAGTCCAGTGAGCCATTAGACGGCCACTTTAAGTTATTATCTAAGAGGTTCTTAGGCCATTTCTTTGTGCAATAATGGATAAGCTTAGTGGTGTCTAGGTAAGGCATAAGGCTAAGTGGCTTGAGAGTCTCAAGACCACATCCTAGAGGTGAGGACAGGGAGATACTTTTTTTGCTGGCTTATTCCCCATTACTGAAGCTGGGTGTGTGTGTGTGGGGGGGTAGAATTCCATCACTAAATCTGGGTCATCACCCAGGTAACAAGTGGTCTTGAGAGGTCTTGAGTGCCTAGCTATCCCTAGGCACTCATCACTTCTTAGGATAGGTGTTAGGGCAAAGCTGGGAGAGATAGAGTCCGGGAGATCCAGTGATTTGGGCTGGACTTCAGTAGCAGGGGAGGCCAGAAATGATTGTCAGGTGAGGGAAAAACAGCCATGACCAGTGAAGTTCGTGGCTGGGTGTTGTCCTCCACAAAACTAGTGACTTACTGGAAAGCTGGATGGTCATCGGTCTTCTCCCGGGAACAATAGTTCACATTTATGACTGAAAAGGGAAGACTTACCATTCGAAGCTAGTGGTGTGCAAATATGCCACAGCTGGGCAGATGGTAGGTGGCATGGTAAGAGCTGAGGGTCCTTGGTGCCTAGGTGTGCCTAGGTGTGGGAGAGCGCATGACCATGTCATGGTACCAAATGCTGTTATTGCATGTGGGGAATAGATCGCAAATACTAGTAATCCACACTAGAGTTTATTTAATAGGAAGGATTATGATGCAGTTGCCTGTGGGAATGTGCAGGAAGAGACAGGAAGAGAAAAAAGAAGGAGGGAGAGAGTAAGGAAGACTTTTAGCTTATAGTGGTTCATGGAGTTTACATGGTCACGCCTACTCGTGCATATGGATGAAAGGGGCATTCTCCCCAACCCCATACACAGCATGTCTGGGCATCCAGTAGTAAACACTACATTTACCGGGTGTTCATTTGAACTTTTGTCTTTAAGTTTTAGCATTGTTTGATAGAATGTATTGCCTGGGACTAAGGAAGCCAAATCTGGTCTGGAAATTTGGAGTGAACTGGAGACCCAACAGGGGATGGAAAACCAATGGACAACACAAACAACTATTCAGAAGCTTCTGTGAAGATTGGAGGCCTTGAAATCAGAACACAGTCACAGGCACAGCATGGGCCAGAGTAGCTATAGTCCTGGGAGAGGCTGAATAACAATAGTATAGACAGAACCTAAAGCTGAGGGGTGAACTCAGGAGTAGAAATCTCAGCGCACAGGGGTGGGCAGACGCTTTATCGAACTTAGTGAAGGAACAGTAACAAACTATGTGTGTTTTATTTTCAGATAGGAGAGGACCTGAGCTTTAAGCTATGCAGTCATAGTTTGAGTTAGGTTACATAGAGCATTGAGGCCACCCCTGGGTAATAAAATATGCTGAGGCTAGAATTCTCAGGAGATGTCTTGTTGAGGGTGATGAAATTCTTAAGCTTGAAAGAAAATAAATACATAAATACAACAATAAAATTATTGACTGGTTATGGCAGCGACATCAGAAAAAGTTAGAGAGGAAACTCCTTATATTCATGAAATAGAAGAATATGGACATATTGGTTAATACTTTTGTCAGCTTGAAATAGCTAGAGTTATCTGGAAAGAGGAAATGGCAATTGAATGATGGCTTCTATTAGACTGGCCCATAAGCAAGTCTAGAACATTTTCTTGACTGATGATTGATGCAAGAAGTTTCAGGTCACTATGGGCGGCATTCCTGGGCAGGTGGTCCTGCTAATATAAGAAAGCCAATCATGTTGAACAAACCAGTAAGCAGTGTTCCTCCATGACTTCTGAATCAGTTCCTGTCCCTAGGTTCCTGCCTTGAGTTCGTGCCCTGATTTCCCTTTATTAGACATTCTAAACTGGAAGTGGAAATAAATCCTTTCCTCTTTAAGTTGCTTTGGTCATTGATTTTATCATAATAATAGAAAGCAAACAAAGACACTGGACAAGCTGCCAATGAAACAAGAGGTAGAAATAACCTGATATAGAAAGAGTATCATGAGCATTCAGACAGGACTGTCATGACGCATGAATCTGAATACAATTATTTCTACTTTTAGTTTTCTATCCTGTGTTGTGATAAAAGACTTAGAAAAAGAAGAAATTCATTTTGTTTAAGATTTATTTATTATTTATGTGCATTGGAGTTTTGCTTGCAATCATGTCTGTGTGAGGGTATCAGATTCCCTAGAAGTGGAGTTACAGACAGTTGTGAGCTGCCGTGTGGGCACTGGGAATTGAATTCAGGGCCTCTGGAAAATCAGACAGTGCTCTTAACCATGAAGCCATCTCCCCAGCACTGGAGGAATTGATTCTGGCGCATGATTACAGATAATAGCCCATCATAGCAGGGCGTTACAACAAGTGGGTATGAAGAGAGCTTATTACCCTTATCTCCAACCAGAAGAGAATAGTGGATACGTGTATGTAGTACTCAACTCTCTTGCTCTTTACTTTTGATTCAGCCTGGATACTATGATAAAATGGTGCCACCCTCATTCCAGGTTGGCCCATTAGAAATAACCCTTCACAGGCATGCCTACACCTTAATTTAATATGAACATCTCACTGAAACTCCCTTCCCAGGTGAAGTTGAGTGAAGTTGACATTGGCAATAAAAATTGAATCACATGCATATAATAAACAAAATGTTCTTGCTGATTTATTTTATAATCAACATAATATTGCATTGAGAGAGTTTATTATATATTGTGATGTTAGTGTTCTAATTTGCAGGCATGATATAGTCATTCCCCTTTGAACGGGTGAATAACTTCTAGGGAAGTAGGAGTCTTTTAGATCATAAAACACACATAATAAAGCTATCTTTAAGTACAATAAAAGCATGTCTCAGTTATATACAATTTCTCATATTCTATTGGCCCCCTCACTTTTCTAAATGTAGTCATATCACAGTAAAGTAAGCAGGCATTTTATTCTTTACCACTCCATAACACTGCTGGACCTGGTCACTGAAACATTAAACATAGGTATAAAAATATGTTACTTTAATGCTAATGCCAATGGGTTTTATTATACTATACAGAAGCTGCATTTTTAAATACTGTCAACCCAGCATTCCATCCTTTATATCTTTGCCATAAAACACCTATTTACTGAAAACCATGTATCGATCTTCTGTAGTTCTACAGACCAATGTAATGTAGAGACACTAATATTTCACAACTCCAAAGGTGATTTCTACAGACCTAAGACATATCCCTGTGTTCTTTTACAAAAGTATCTCCACAGAATCTTTGAGTTGACATAGAAGAAATACTTTTCATGGAAGCTTCCATGCCAAAGATAGCCTAGTACTGACAGAACCCACATGCAGAAATTATGAGAAAACTGAGTGGACTCAGTTCAATGTGAGATATTGCACAACCAACTTCTGGAACCGTGACAAGTAGCTTAAGGGGGCACTGACTTTTGCCTTTCACAATCTCTACACTTGACACTGTGAAGCAGGCAAGCTACACCAGCCAAATGAGCCCTATGGCACCAGCTCATTACCAAATTAAATAATTGATACTTTGAGCCTATCATGTGTATAATGTTTTGCTATACAGCCACAAGTAGTAGAAATATTTAATCATAAAGGAAGATATTTACATGTCTCCTAGTCAAATAGAAACAAGTTTTTTGCTCAAGATCTGAATTTGAATTGATTCTTACTTATTGCCTTGATTGTATTATAGAAATTTGGGCTCCATGAGCCCCCATCCTACTAACAGACATATGGCTTAGAATCCCAAATGATGATATGAAGTCAATGAACAATCCAGGGAGCAGCTAACTAGCTTATATCTACTTAGGCTCTTTATTCCCTGTACATTGTGTTTTACAGTGTGCTTAAACAGCATGTTCATCTTGTATTAAAAATATCTATGTGATGATGTAGCCTAATGTTTTATTTTCACGGATTTTTTTAAAAACCAATTACTGTTTAATTAAATATCAAACCTGATTTTCTTTAAAACTGTATTTATTCTTCTCTTTCTTATTACGTCCTGACCATAATTTCTCCTTGTTTCCCTCCCCCCAGTCCCTCCCCTCCCTCCCACTCCTCCCCCTAAGATCCACTCCTCCTCCATGTCCCTTCAGAAAAGAGTACTCCTCTAAGGGATATTAACTAAACATGGCATAACCAGAAAAACTCCCTTTCAAAAGAAACCATTGATTTTCTTTTCTTGAATAAACTTTTTCTGATATAGTAAAATTAATTTTAATAGGTGTTTTAAACTCTAGTGTGGAAATTGATTAGATATTAATATTAACACTAATGATGATTTCAAATATAAATTTAATGGCTATTTAGCCAGTACTTATGATTAAAAAGAGCAAGTTCAGAGACTCTGCAATAGCTACGTTCATGTGTTTCACATTCTCTGTCCTGGCCAAATCTGCATTGACTATGTGTTTCATCTGAAAAGTCATGGAATTTTATCTACACCAGTCTTCCATGGGCCTTGCATCAAAGTGAATAATAAAGACTGTATCTAATAAGAAATTCCTCCCCCTTTGCTGTTAAATCTTGCTGAGCATGTCTAATGGTCACAAACTAAAAATAAAACACTTTAACAGTTAATATTTAAAAATGGATAATGGGTCAGAGAGATAACTCAGTGGTAAAGAATGGGCGTTGCTTTTCCTTAGAAACTAAGTTTGGCTCCCAGAATCCAACAATTTGCCTGTAGTTCCGGCTCCACAGAATTTGATACTCTCTTCTGGCGATGGATATCTGCACCCACATGCACACATAACTGCAAGCACATACACACATACACAGACACAATTAAAATTTAAATCTTTGCAGATGAATAATAAAAATGCCAGTATTGAACAACAACAAAAAACTTTAGATTCCATTTTTTAGAATGGTAGATGGAAAAGCTAATTAAATCTTTTGCACAGTCCTTGTAAAAACATTTCCAGCAAGTCATATTTGAAAGTAGATACTAAAACGCTGACACACATATTCAGAAAGCTGCCCTATCTCCTTTATTTGGATTCTTGTTGAATTTTCAATTATTTTTAATATATTTTCCACAGTTACATATCCCTATATCTGAAATAGATTGTTGAATACAGTCTGCGATGTATACCACTTAACTTGTAGGTCCCTAGAAAACAAACCCTGTCCCTGCATAGATTCAAGAAAAGGAAACTCTGGCTGTTAATACAGAAAAATGGACATCATAAAAAGAAAAAAGTATAACATCCTAAACAAGGATAGTTACTAACAGAAAGCATTCTTGCCTGAGATATGAGACTTGGAACTCTCTGAAGAATTTAAAGTAAGGAAGTACAACCTGTTCTAAAGTGCCCAGAATTAGAAAGTGCCTGATTTAATAATCCAGACTCATGCCCAGAAAAGTTAAAAAGTAACTTAAAATGTTTCCATAACTATTCAGTCATACTATTTGTAGCAACTTGCTAGGTGCTCTCAATAATGTCACTTCCATGACGTAAAAGGATGGACCGTTAGAAGGCTCTCAATGATTTAGTGTTTTGTAAGCATTTAATATGATGAGGAAAGTATTCTATATGCATATTACATCCTCAAAGGGTTTACAATTCCCTCAGAATAGAGGATTTAATCTCTCAATTTCATGATCTCATTCAGTGGGAACATTGGGAACCTCATGCCTACGGGTCTGTCACAGAGTACTCCAAACCTCCTACTGGACTGTCACAGAGTACTCCAAACCTCAACTAAATAGTTAGCTTCAATGCACAGAAACACAGTGAATCCTAAAGAGAAAACTTCGCTCCAATGATACAAAAGAGTAAGTGTCACATTCTACAGTGCTACTAAGATATAGCATGAACACCTTAGCCCAGGCATCCTCACAAAGATTATTAAAGTCTCAACACTGCAAGCCTGGATAACAATGTTTTAAAACAACCATGCCACTGACCTGCAGTAATAACTCCACTAGATGATTAAAGCAAAGTCACTCAGAGGCTCACCTCTATTTACAAGGAATTTGCATGTTCATGGGGATTCTAGGCTCTTTCTCCTTTTATAATTTTTATAAATATTTTAGATTTATTTAAGTGCATCACATGCATGCCTGTGGAAGTCAGATAAAGTCATCAGAGCCTCTGGGACTGGAGTTACAGATAGTTCGGTGAGCCACGATGTGTTTGCTGGGAATTGAGCCCCAATCCACTGGAAGAGCAGCCAGTGTTCTTACCCACTGAGCCATCTCTCCAGCCTCACTCTCTTCATTTTTAAATACAGATTTTGATCTTTATCTGATGACTGGGATAGTATTCTATTTGAGCATTTCTAACTCTGAGTAAGGCTCTAATTTCAGCTGTGTCTCTCAGCTGTGGAGATCCATTTTGAAGGAAGAAATGCTGCAAAGTTAATGGTTAGCTACTAACTGATAAAAAAAAAAAAAAAAGCCAACTGTCTGAGATAGGAACTGAGCTTCACATTCCCCGAAGTCTTAGATGTTAAAAACTGGTAGGTGTGGGGACTGTGGGAAATTATTGCTTACTAATTGGATTTATGAGAGAAAAAAAAGACTTTTTTTTGTTTCTTATATGCATGACTAGGTGGTTTTGTATCCTGGAGCAAGGAACAAGTTGAAATGGGAGCCCTTGACTCTGTTCCAACTGGTTATCCCAAAGTACTTGACAAAGACAATCCCAGTTGTGAAACTGGCCACAGACTTCCAGGAAGAGAATTTGTAATAACTTCTCCTCCACCCCCCAACATAAAAGTTGGTGGAGGCCTGTCTACTGGTATAGTTAAGCTGAGGTAAGCATCAAGCCCTCCTTGGCCTCTAGCAAACATTGCCAATATGTTTTCCCTCATCTCATACAGTTCTTATTATCCCAGAGTCTCCATCAACAAAGAATCAAATGCCATTTCTAGCATGGAAATACCTTGCCAGCTAAGCCATTCAGAGCATGATGGCTGCTTAAAGACCGTTTTGTTTCTGGTTTTTTTTTTTTTTTTTTTTTTTTAAGAGGTTCATTTAAATAGATACTGAGACATTTAGATTTCTTCCAGGACTGGTGAATTACATTTGAATTTTTCACATATTTGTGCTGCATAAATGTGTCTGTACAGACGAAATTAATATTTGTGTGTCTTGTTTATCAAAAACCATGAGTTATTTCCCTTGAGATGTTGTGTAGAATACATGAGTGTGTTTGTTGCTGAAACTTAGATTCTAGCATATTGCATTAGCAATGACTTTAGTTCTGTCCACAGCACTCTGTTCTATAGGACCATATGCTTGAGGTATATTTAAAATAATAAGTCCACTCAAATTATTTTCTTAGAACTATTATAAAGAAAATTTCTATGACTGTTGGGTCCATTAAATGATCAGGTTGTTGGAACTCACGAAATTAGTTCAAGTGAAATTAATGAAGATATTTAAATCATGGTGTGTATTTTTCAAGTCTATTGGCTATGAGTCTAGTATCTTCCAGATTGTACTTTGGAATACTTGAAGGTCTAAATGAATATAGTATAAAACATGGCTGTTATTAAATTTAATTACTTTTTTACTGAAGGACTTAAAATTGATTTTAATACAATAGGATGTTCATCATGACACTAATTGGCAGATGTTTTAAAGTAAAAAAAAAAGGGGGGGAGCATTTCTATTGGCTGAACTAAGCAAAAGAGAACCAGTTCCAGAACAAGAGAAAAAATAAAGAAAATGAAAGAGGAAAATCGCTGTTGTGTTTTGTATCCTGTGGGATGAGAGGGTTGTTGACAGGTTTCTGCTTCAGGGCTGTCTCCTTTCCTTAGGCGCAGGAACTTGCTTTGAAGCCAGAACCGCTCCTATGTTATGCTAATGAGGGAACAAAGTATTGGAAAGAAAAATCAAAGATATGAATCTGAAAGACCACCCCGGGGGTGGGGGACCCCCCCCCAAACGGACCTTTCTTCTGGAAGAGACCCCGGGACCCAAGGAGGACCGAGCCACAGATCAGATGCAAACAGCACGAGGTTTATTGAATAACACAGATACCTGCGGGCTGCCAAATCTCTCGGGAGGACTTGTGCGCCCAGCCCTTTGTTCAGGGCCTTTTTATAGGGTTAGGGAAGCAAAAGCGTGCCTACAGAAGCAGAAGCGTAGTTACAAGGTTTTCATTGGCTGGTTTGAATGAAATCATCTGTTGAGGGGTGAGGGCCCCCAGGCTGCCATCTGGCCTGACCACAGGTTCTGGTTATCACCCGCCCCCAGGCCTGCTGCTTGTTCTTCCTGGAGCCCTTTGTTCTTTATCTCTTCCTGAAATTCCTCCCCTGGTCCGTGACTGGGGCCTGATCACGTAGCCAAGTAACTGCTTCCCTTCCCTTCCCCCTCTGCCCTGCTGACATACGCTGTGAAAGTTTTTATTACTAAGTTTTACAGGGATGCTGGTGTCTCCAGCACCAGGATATATTTTAGGACTTGTATAAAAAGCAGACATACAGTTCACAGAGGAAGCAGTTTGTTGTCGGTTGGGGAATGTTTGGCATCTGGCCCCTAACTGCAGCTTTGGGGCCAAGGCACCTGGTCTTATTTTTTTTTTTTTTTTTTTTTTTTACTGCAGTTCCTCTTTTATCAGTGGAGCTAATCTTTACTGTCCTGTTAACATGTCTTAGGCAAGTTTACTTACTGTCCTTGCAACGTGCTGTTGCTAGCACTACTTCTTGGGTAAGAGGAAATTGCTAAAACAAGAGGGGGCTTCTCAAGCAAAAGGGAGGAAAAGGGAGGAAAAGGGAGGGGGCCTTACAAATGGATACCGATCTGTTCTGGTTAATAAGAACCTCTCTCAAGACAAACAGGATATGAAAATTCACAAAAGAGAGGTGAGATTTTTCCAACATCACAGTTGTTTGTAGAATACTTTGAACCACAGATCTTTTATTTTCTAAAACCATTTTTGAATATTAGACAGGTAAGAGGAAAAAGATTTATTGCTTAAAAGTCGCTTTATAATGTAAAATAAATTTAAATAGGGGCTTAAAATGTAAATTTTTTTACATCAAATTGTTCCCATTTGCTAAACAATAACTTTCAAATTGGAATGAATCTCATTCCTCTGTTTCCTAGGGAGTCTAATACTTCAAGTATATTTCTTTATATATTTAGGAAAAAAGACACAAGGTAACAGTATTCTCTGCAAGTAGAAAATAGTGGGCCAATCAAATGGCTGCTCTGAAAGTCTCCATAAGGAGAGAATGAATATTCATATTTAGCATTGTTTCTGTTCTATTTAATTTGTAGGAGTCCATTGAAAGTATTGTGTTTTCCTTTTAATAGCTACTTGTTATTGTCAAGAGTGTCTGTTGTTCATGGTATTATACAACATGACAGCAGAAAAGACTTACATTTAGATGTTGGTTATCAATGGACTCCACCAACATAGTAAAAGAAGTTAATATACACACAAGCAGTCTGTTATCAGCAAGAGGATGCAATTCTCTCCCTAGAAATTAAGTAGAGTTCCAAAGTAGTTTCCAGAGAGGTCAATGTTAACTATAACTTGTCAGCTGGTGCTGAGAAAGGACCAGGAAAATAAGTCCTTTAAAATTCCCCAAGGCTAAGAGTCCAAACGTTTTGATATATCTGAAAATAATAAGCAAAAGCACCAAGAGAGCAAATGGAAATTAACCCTGAAGGCCTGAGAGACGACTCAGTGGATGGACCCTTGCCACCATGTCTCACAAACTGAATTCAGTTCCAAGGTCATACGTACAATGTGAGAGAAGAGAATTGACCTCTACATGCATAAACTAGGAGGAGCCCTCCCACATACACATTCAGTGAGTGAAATAATTCCTGAAATAGTTTAGTCGTTCAGGTATGCATTTACTGTTTCTGAACCTTTATAACTCAGAACCTCCTGAGAGCATGTGCAGTGCTCATGGATAGGATACACATTATACCACAGTGTCCTATAAGGAGGAGGGATATTGTATACACAATCTTGCCTGTCTGTCTTTTTCTCTATCAGTCTATCATTCATCTGTGAATCTATCATCCATTGATTATCTATCTATCTATCTATCTATCTATCTATCTATCATCATCATCTACCTATTGTTTTTCTATCTATTGATATATGTATCATCTATTTATCATTTATCTAATCTATTCTTCATCCATGTATGTATTATCTATCAGTGAGTTTTTATTATCTGTACATCATCTATTAACCACTTCTCTATCACTTATTATACATTAATCTTCAGTTATGTACCATCTAACAATCAATTTATAACATATCTCTCATATATCTATGTATCTATCTTCTACATGCCTCCTGTCAATATAACTGCATTTTGTCATTTATATTTATCTGTGTGTATCTGTCACAATCCCAACTTCCTTACTTATCACCGAGGAACTATTGTTGTACATATCAGAAAAGGAAATTTCTTTCCATTAGTATTATTTACTAGAGCAGTAACTAAACACCACAAAACAAAATACATACATAGTAATACACTTAGTTCCTATTTGACTTCCAATTATGAGACTTCCTGGTATATTTCGTGACTTTGCATGCTCTTAAATGTGTTATTTGAAACTTTAACAAAATACATAAGTGTCATTAATAAATCTTTCTTCCAGACTAAATTTATAAGTATTCATATATAGTATATATTAGTAATTAGTTCCATATATTATATCTAATTGTATGAGTTATAATAAAATTAATGATAATTTTATAATAAAATTAATATTATTATAATAAGTTACAAAAAATTAATATAATAAATTTAAATAATTCAATTTAATATCTAATTCATTGTGTATTCATAATATATATTAAGAAAATTATATATTCTAAACCCATGTGAGTATAAGTCAGCTTACTGGCTAAGATTTATAGAAGTGATTTTCCAATATTTATTGAATTCATTGAGAAAGTAATGATGTCTTTAAATAAGACATTTTAGTTGATGCCATGGCCTTACAATAAATACATAAAGATTTTGTCATTAGATGTTCAGGAAATTCAAAAAGTATTGACTTACATATGTCCACTGTTGTTTTAAAGGCAGACTCAATAAATTCCAATTAGTATTGTGGCTGTGCTTCACATATACTCGTGTGGGATAGATATCCACCATTACCTGCTTCAGTAGACAGGAAGAAATTCTGTGTATATGTATCAGCAACTTGCATCTGCTTGCTTGAGAATCCTTGTGTGCTGACTTAGCTATAAACAATGGAGCCAACTATGCATGTGTAGAACCTCTGATGCTGAACCAAATAAGCTTTCCTCCAGAAAGAAGAATAATACATTGATTATCCATCTGATGTTATCCAAAGCCAGACTGTGTGGAGTGTGTCCATTAAACTTTTTTTCTGCTGCAAAATACACTTCATACATAGTAACTTTTACACAAGAATCAAGTACTAGCTTATGACAAGCATCTAGCTATAAATATTAATGTTTGTTCATTTTGTGTGTATGTATGTGTGTGGCCATATGGGTGCCATGGTACCCATGCAAAGACCAGAGGACAACTTCTGAGAACCAATCCTATCCTTTTACCATAACAGTTATGAGGATCAAACCGAGGTAGTCTGGCTTGGCATCACGTACCTTTACACACTGAGCCATTCTGCTGGTCCCCTAAATAGGAATATTAATGAACAATCAATATGATATACATTTTTTTATAAGTTGTAATCCCAGTTTAATTATAATTTAAAGTTGGCTTTAGGGTTGAGGTATGGCTCTCTCCTCTAAACTCAAGCATACTTGTTAAAGGAAAATACAAAATCTCTGTATCATATCAGAAGAGCCACCTCATATGGGACAGAAGAATAACAAAAAATAAGGGACTATTCTATTGTTACTAATCCTATGCTGAAAAAAATATTTATATATTCAGCTTCCTATACATTGTGTTCGGTTTTAGTCTTTTGTCCGTTTTCTGTAGTGATCCACGACAATGCCTAATTGCGAACTTGAAGTATCCAAAAGGAAGATGGGACCCCACAATGATGATTTCACATGGACTCTGACAAAACCACTAGGCTGTCAAACACCAACCAAAGATCAGATTTGGTTGATACAAACTGCTCAGGACAATTTCGAGGCAGCTCACTGAGATGAACCAGCTTCACATACTACTATAGCCAGGACTTGAGACAAACCGTGAGCTTTCCTGTTATGCAGAGACTGGACAACAAATGACACAGCTACTTATTTTAGGACTTGACAATTATCAAAACTTTTATTTTCAGGATCCAATAAAGATAACATTAGACCCCCAGACAGCAGGAAGTAAATTTAAGAACACAGTGCCCACATTCCCAACTGGTGGGGTGGGTGGTTTTTGGTCATTCAATGGGTTATTGTCATTGTTTAGGTTAATTGTTTAAAAATTGTTAATGTTTATGGTTAGAAAAAAGTTTAACAAGAATGATTAAATTTAAGATTTGTGCTTAAAAAATAGAAATAAAAGGGGGATACAGATATATAGGACATAAGGATAGATTATTGAATCTTCTTTTAAAAGGATTTACTAGCTTTAAATATGTTTTCAAGATAAGACAAATATATTTTAGATGAACAGGTCTTCTTCAAACACTTCAAAGATCCATAGAATATGGCATTTAAAGTATTTTAAGAACTTAGACTTTCTGAACAGTGAGACAGGTCTGTGCCTGGCAGCCCCAATCTACTTCAAGAGAAAAATGGGCATTGAAGAAACTCCATATGGAGTTTACTTTCTTTGTGACAACGGTTAGCCACTGGACAAGAACCTGTTCTTGTACTGACTGCATGACAGCATGCTGTTTAAACAGGACATGCAGGTTCCACAGGAAAGTAATCTCTGAACTTTGGCAGAACAAGCTGAGATGGCACTTCAGATTCCTGCTTTTTAGAGTAAACTGTCATATATTCTTCAGGACACAACAAGAAGCAACTGATGAACTATATCAGAATGGGCAGAGCAGATTTCCTGCTTCACTGAAATGAAAAGAGATTCTGGGCCTGTAGGCTGAAGATGGATGCCCCAACTTTATAAAGGAACTTTGGGTAACTGTCCAGGTAGATAGGTGTCATCTCTGTCCTTTCTATATTTTGAAAGTTGCTTGCACTTCCTGTTTCCTTGGGTAAATATTATTTCCTTCTTGAGTCTCTGAGGTAGTTGAAGATGAGATAGTTATAGCTAAAGTTTTCTAATGACAGTTTTAGAAAAGAAATTTTGAAGTTAAAGTTTATAAGTTTAAGAGACATCAAAGTAATAGTTTTTAGTTAGTAGTACAAGTTAGAAAGAAAGTGAATTAAGTATAATCCTTTGGATTTATCAAAATAGGATAATTAATGAAATATTTTCTTTGAATTGTCAATTGTTAATGGACTGAACATTACTCATTTATTGTTTGTATATATTGTATATAATTATTGTATCTATTGTATATGGTTTTTCTTATGTTAGCTGTAACCTTTTTTAATTTTGACACAATAGGGGATATGTGGGGATATGATTCAAATTTAATAGTACTGCTAAGTCATTTTCTAAACAAATGAAAGATAATGAATCACAGTAAGGGCTGGGTGGGAAGCAAATCGAAAGACTTGGGATTGCTTATTTTCTTTTTCTTTAATAATTTTTATTTTTTAAAAATTAAAATAGATTCTTCTCGCACAATATATCCCAATCACAGTTTCCCCTCTGTCCATGTCCACTTCTCCTATCTCTCATCCCCCCTTCCCTCTACCCCAGATCCATCCTTTTTGTTTCTCTCTTAGAAAAGAGATGGCCTCCAAGAGGCTATACCCAGACAGAACAAAGCAAGATATGATAAGACAGAACAAAAGCCCTCGCATTGGAGCTGATTAAAGCAACAGAGGAGGAGGAAAGGGTCCCAAGAGAAAGCAAAAGAGTCAGAGATACACCTGCTCCTGTTTCTACGAGTCCATCCCCCCCCCCCCAAAAAAACCCCACCGAGCTAACAGAAATAACATACTCAGAAGACCTGGTAGATACCCCTACAGGCACTGTGCCTGCCTCTTGAGTCTCTGTGAGTCCATATGATCTGAGCTTGATTTATGTGGTGAGCCATGATCTTCTGATATCCTCTATTCCCTCTGACTCATGCAATCTCTCCTTCCCCTCTTACGCAATGTTTCCTGAGCTCCTAAGGGAGGGACCCAAAGGAAACCTCCAATTTAGACTTTCTCTTGGCATAATGTCTGGTTGTAGGCCTCAGTGCCCTCTCTCATCTGCTGCTGGAGGAAGTGTCTCTGATGACAACTGGACAGGGCACAGATCTATGAATATAGTAGAATTTAATTACGATTCATTTCTTTTTGTTTCAGTAGGTGCTTGCTTGGTTCCAACCCAGGTCTCTGGAATACCCAGTCTCTGGCTCCTGGCCATTCAGTCAGTATGGGTCCTGGGCTCCCTCTTGTGGCATAATCCTCAAGTTAAACATGACATTGATGTGCCATTCCCATAAGTCTGCTCTACCATTCCCCAGCATATCCTGCAGGCAGGATAGTATTTAAGTCGAAAACTTTGTGTCTGGTTTTGGTGTCCAGGTTTCTCTTTCTGCATACTGTAGAGTACCTCCCCACGCCAAGAGACTATAATATAAGGGTGAATGCTCCACGGAGGTAGCAGCTTGACCTCTCTATGTTCAATGAGCTGTGTGGGTGTTGTCCTCAGTAACGCAACTCCACTGTCCATTTTCGAGAGTAATCTCTGTTCTAGAATCAGCCTGAGTTGTTTAGGGAATTCCACCACCCCCTCCCCCTTGGCCAACACCTCATCTGAGACCAACCTAGTCCCACCACTGGAAGTCTTGCTATGCTATAAAATATGGCCCGTTCAAACTCCATATCCTCCATTGCGAGGAGACCTCAGTAGGGTGTGCCTGGGGAAGTTGCACTAGGTGTTCACACTGCCCTCCCCAATGTGCTCCAATTCCTACGGTCTTGCCCAGACTATCCCTCCTTCACCTGATCCCTCCTTTCTGTCCCCATCTGCCCCTGATCAACCTTGATAATCTATTCTAGTTCCTCTTCCCAGGGAGATTTATGCATTTCTCCTGGAAATGTCCTCTTTACCTAACCTCTCTGGGTCTATCACTTGTAGCCTGATTATCATTTATTTAACAGCTAATACCCACTTAAAAGTGAACACATTCTATACTTGTCTTTCTACTTATTTTCAAGGCCTTGTGAAGTAAAACAAAGTAAAAATGAATCTATGTTTGTACAAATGTCTGACATCTCTGAGACTGCCTTCCTTCTCGTGTCTTTTGTTGTTTGTCAGACATGTAATATTAAACTCATTAAAAACAAAAGGGTGTTTTGCCAAGCATCTTTTTCAGTGATATGAAAAGAGACGTCAAAATTTAATGCTGTGTTACAAATTTTCCTAACAGACACTGACACACAGATTATGAATAAAAATGCTTTCAAGTTCTTTACTGTGGTGGAAGATGATTTTCCTAAACACTTTTGGTTTAACTGTAGCTCTGTGTTCAATGATGTAAATCATGGTTTTGTTCTTTCTCTGCAAAATGAAGTTGAAATTCTTTAGATCAGCATATGCGTGTGTGTGTACGTGTCCATCTCTCTCTCTCTTTCTCTCTGTGTTTCTTACATTAGTTCTCAGACCAATGTTTACTTCTGTCTGTCTGGGGTTTTTTGGTGCATAAAACCAATAAAAGGACAAACAGGTTATTAATGAGCATCTCTGGTAATTTTGAGACATATGAACATGTTACAAACAATTTTGTTTTACGTTTTGATTGTAGTTCTGACACTCTATTTCCTTCATTTTTTTTTTTTTTTTACTTTTGAATTTTCTTTTAATCTAAGTTTTCTATGAAATAAATAGTAATGCTAAGTTGGTTTTCGGACCTTAGTTTCTTGTTGGCCTTCTGACCAGTAACTGAGGTATTTGTTTTTCCATGTGCCAGAGTTTTATAAAGTGGTGTTTGAGGACAGGGTCTGTAGTCAGAAATTTCCATCCCATCAGAAACTCTCAAATACACTGCAGCTGCTTCCCAAATAATTAACTCAGAGGCTTAATATTACTTAGAAATTTTCAAGCAATCCCTCAAGCTTATTCCTAAGCAGCCCTTACAGTTAATTTAACCCACAATTCTTATTTATGTTTGGCCACACGACTTGGTACCTTTTCTCAATCCAGTATTTCCATCTTGCTTCCTTTGCATTTGGCTCGAAACTATGTTTATGCCTTTCCTTTTCCCAGAATTCTCCTTGTCTGGTTGTCCTGCTTGTGCCTTCTGCCTGGCTACTGGCCAGTCAGAGTTTTATTAAATCAATACAAGTGACAAATCTTTACAGTGTACAAGAGCATTATACCATAACAAGGGTTAGTGTGACTCTCCCTTGAGAAACCTATATATTATTCAGTGTTAGTGCATCATTTAAGAAAAACATATTTCTCAGGGCAAACTAGTATCACGTGCTGATTAAAGTATAGACTTTTGTATCACACGATTCTGTCCTCTTTTTTTAACTAGTGGTAACATGTTATTACTTTGCTATTTAGTTTCCCAAGCTTTAGCTCTCTCACTATGACGTGGAAATCCATTTCCAAATTCAATAACACCTGTGAGTGTTAAATAGTCAATATAAATTAAAACAGGGGTAATCACATTCTGCTTTGTCATATGGATGGACAACTTAACAGCCTGTACATAACTGTACATACAATGCTGAGCCTTCTGCACTCAGGCACATCTATTCTCAATCTGCTCGGCCTTTTTGTAGACATATTTATGATTATAATATTTAACTGTATTCATCTGTGCTCTACAAATACCGCTGTGATAATGTTACATATCAAGTAACTCAAAATATTAGCGATATGAAAATATCTTTATTTGGTTCCTGAAATCTGCTGGGATTAGCTCTGTGTTTGTTTGAACATTCTGGCTTGTTCAAACACTTGTAGTCAGTTGTTTACAATTCTCCTCTCAGAAGTTTGGCTGCTCTAGAATGGCCACAGATGGCCTATTGAGGCAAATCAGGTCTGCCTCATGGATCTTTTATGTCATCTTTTGGTAGCTTGGACATGCCATGACCAGAGTAAAATAATTAGCCTTGTATATAAATGTCTTTTAAAATTTCACAATCCTTCATGAAATTAGAGCACTGGTGGGTTTTATGTTTTGAACAAGGGAGTTTGGATGCTTATATAGTAAAGACTTGGGATTCCTACAGTTTATGATTGAGTTCAAAATAGATGATTTCAAGTAGGAACAATATTGAAACAGACTATTGGACTAACAGCCCATAGGAACCCACAAGAAAAAGGACATTTTGCTTGAGTTCTGACTTCCTCGCTTTCATCTGTTATTAACAGAGTGCTTAAATCTCATCGTTGGAAATGAATCCTTTGCATGCACTTTCCTATGTATCCACTACTTCATAAATTATTAGAAAATATGTCTTTTGTGTATTTTTTCTGCCCATAAAAAGATAAGTGGAAGTGTCTAACCAGACCTTACACAGACCTTCAGGCCTTTATTTGTGTTGCTTTTATTGATAAATCTATGAAAAAATATCTCTGGGGTTTTGATTATTTGCTTTTATCTTAACAGCCAAAGGTTCATGATCATATAAATGTAATCAGCTGTACTTTTAACATGGTAATTCTTTAAATAAAATATCTTTCCTATTTTCAGAAGTTTTTTTTTTGTTTTTTTTTTTTGTTTGTTTGTTTTTTATGATGAACTGGAATGTTCTATGTGGCACTATTATAATCCTATACATGACCTTTACAAAAATGGTTATATCCAATCTCTTAATTTGTATTGTTACTCTGTGGCCAAATCTTAATTTGTTGCATTTTGCTGTTGTGAAAAGTTAGTACTGAGAAAAAAATATATAACTTAAGCTAGTGAGCCATAAGACCTATATATCTTCTCTTAGTTCTGCATGTTCCTGGGTATTTTGCTGTTGTTTTTAGATACATGTAGTTACACAAGTATTTGTTTAACCTGTTTTTATATGCTCTAAAGTTTGGTAACTTGTCTATATTACAGATAAGTAGGAAGGAACTATTATGCCTTCTTCCTAAATAAAGATCAGACATTTGACTCTCCAGCCACCTTTATACTACACTACAATACTTACTTTAGAGAATTTGTAATTGAAAATTATTTTATATTCCAGTGAGGTACACAGCCCTTAAAAATTAGCCTTCCACTAACTCCCAACATGTCTTCTGAGGGTCAAGAACCATTTCTTTGAAATACCGTTGAGGATGATAAGGATCTTTCAAACATTATTGAAGATAAAGCACCATTGAGCAAGATACTTTATCTATGGAAAATAGGGTAAGACCCGTATTGCTTTCTTCCTAAGAACAGAGCTACATTAGAATTATGCACAGAAGTTTTACTTTCCCTGGAGTTCAAGCCAGTGAGTGCACCCAAGCAGCCTCCTCTCACACAGCATCTCCTCACAACTCTCCTGTCCTTTGCTCAGTGGAACTTATTTCTAGATTTGGTCTTGTGCTTTATGTAAGGATCAAATCAACCTCTTCTTCAACATCTTGTTCATTACAGATTTTCCTCAACAGAGGAGAGGAAGTGAAAGTGTATTTATTTCTTTCTACACTGTGTGGGCAGACATTTTCCAAGGTCTGGGAACATTTTCTCACATTTATCTCTCTTTCTTCAAGGAGTTACATTTTACTTTTCTCAGTTTTCACGTAGGTTCTCCTTGTTTATTTTGGTCAGAATTCCTTCATGGAACCAAGTACTTCAACACAAATCCAGAACCATATTAATAATTATGTTGTTTTACAAAGTACATAATTTTCCTTTGGCTCCATTGGGCTTCCTGGCTGATTTGATTCATGTCTATGTGGTGAGCTACGGGTGAACTTTGCAGTTAGGACAAACTACCTCATTTTATCAAAAACGTGACATGGTGATTGTTAGATGATTAAGCATTATCTCAGTGATGACTCTATTAGTCAAGGTTCTCTAGAGTAGCAGAACTTACAGAATAAATCTATGTATATAATTTCTCTCTATATATATATATATGAATAGTTAGACAGACAAATATAGATATGGATGTTATAATTGTTGATGGGATTTATTATAATGGCTCACAGGCTGCGGTCCAAAATGGATAGTGCAAAAATCAAGTAGTTGTTCAGGCCACAAGGCTGGATGTCTCAGCTGGTCTTCACTATATCTCAGAATCCTGAAGAAGTAGCCTCTAACGCCAGTGAAAAATGGATTTACTAGTGAGGTGAGAACAAGCAAGCCACGTTTCCTTCTTCCTCGTCCTTATGTACTCTGCAGAAGATGTAGCCCAGATTAGGAGGGTCTTCCCGCCTCAAAAGATCTGTTTAAAAATTGTATCTTCCCCTTCAAAGATCTGGATCAGAAGCAGATCTTCCCATTCTAAATTAAGCACACATTCTTCACAGATTTGCCCCTCCATTTTGGGGTTTCACTTAATTCCTTACGCAGTCAAGTAGACAACCGAGAACATGCAGAGGAGGAATGAGTAAACACCTTGTATTTCTGCTTTATCCTCCAACCATTGATTCCTACATGCAGCGGCGAGCTCTTGCAAGCTTGATGTTCCTTCATTTATTTGTTTGTTTAAATCTGCTCAACAGCTGTTTATACCTCATATGACAGAACAGAATAAATGTGGATCCATTTAGTGTGGTAAGCCACTGCAAGGCCCTGTAGGAATCAACCATTGTACAACAATTTCCTCCAAGATAAAACCTTCCATCTTGGAAGGAAATCATTAAGACATAGAATGTTCTAAAGGTAGCGGAACTGCATCCTGCAGAGAAATGCTATAATCTCAGGAAGTAAAGAAACCCAAGACTTAAGTAAGTCCCTGAACTGAGTATGTTCACCAAGCGCCTTCTTCTCCCAGTGTCTGTAAGCAGCAAGAACTTCTGAAAGATATAAGCAATAGGCTGAGACACTTAAAAAAAAGAGGCTTGGATCAGCTGACCTGCTTGCAAGAGTCAAACTCCTAGCCCATCTTCCTGAAAGAGACACTCGCTTACCTGTTGAGGTGCCCTTAAGATATGCAGTACGTTTCAGATTTTCATGTTGCATGAACCATCACCAATGGTTAGGTGGAATTTTGTTGTTACATCTGTCTTTGAGTCGTTTCTGTTATTCTAATTAATTCCTCACTCACATTTCTGTAAGTAACACTGGTAAACACATTCCTGCACCAAGATGAGGGTTGGTGATATCCTTCCATGGTCTGGTTTGATATTGGTTCCAAATGCGGTTAATAGGCATATGTTAGCATTTCCCAAATGTTTAACGTTGAAGAACACCAGGTGTAAATGTAAGGGTTGAAATAAGTTGGTGACAAATTGAGAACGTTGATACAATCTAATAAATGAATAAAGAAAATGTGGCACACTTACACAGTGGAATGTTACTCAGATGCTAAAAATCCTTCTAGGTAAATAGATGGAGCTAGAAAAGACATCTTGAGTGAGGTAACTCAGATCCAGAAAGACAAGTCTATCCTCTTTTACTTAGATATTGCCTCATAAGCCTTCAAACTGGCTAATGTTAAACTCTCTGACATCAATATTTATTTTTATGAATGATCTGGATGCTATGATCTTCTCAAAATAATTCTAGTTGATTTCTGATCTACAGGCTGGCTCCTAATTTCTGACTTTACTGAAGAAAGAGATAGCTAGGAACACAATGCTCAGGGTAAGCATCATGTTCAGGTAGAAAATAGATGCAACAAATATTTGCAAAAATAATGACAAAAGGATGAGAAAAAGATCCTCCAGGCTGTGGGGCTTTATCTACCTTGATATCTCACACTGGATATTATATAAACCTGCAGCATTATTCTCAACTTTTAGCCAATAATGTCTGCTATCCGATAGAAATACGTTATCCCCACCAGAGCCTTCTGCCGTAGACTTTTCTTAGGCCAGGAGAAGGAATTTTAACATTATCTTTACACATTTGGCAAAATTTTACATTGTCAATCTTTTCTTTAGTGAATAACTTCATGCATTTCTTAAAAAAAGAGAACTGTTATACGACCAGCCTGGTTCAGCATGGAATTTCCAGATTATCATTAATTTCATCGCCAGGTATCCCTGAAGTCCTCTAAACATGCCAAACCTTTAGCAGATGGCTTACTTAACTCACTATTGCTGTTACCTATGTCCGACTTGTTGGCAGACACAATGAGCATTAGAAAGCAAGTCTATCAAAGTCCATCAAGTAGCTTCATGGAAACTGTTTTCTCTCTTTGGAAGAGTCAGTTTCAAGAGTCCAAATCCCATGCTTCCTTTCCCAATGTCAATGGTCTATTCTAGGGGATACCTCTTCCTCAAAAGCATATTTGCCATTTTATCAGAGTTAGTATTTGAATGATTCTTTGACACATTGGATAAACACTCCCGATCCTGTTATAGTTTCTATTATTACTATCCCAATCTCCCTCAAAGTTTTGCGAATGTTTTTTAGTGAGGGTGAAAAGCATCCATTCTAAAGAAGCTCTATTCTGGAAACATCTTAATGATATAACAGTTTTTGAAAGGACTGAGGAATCATCTAATTAGTCTAAAATGCATTTGTCCCGATGGTCAAAGTTTGATTAGAACATACTTATTAAAACCGTATTAAGACAAGAAACTTTGACATACATTCTTAGAAGAACCTGTGCAATGGAACTTTCAGATCTAACACCAATAATGCACAGACAGTTGATTCAACCCTTGATACACTTTCAAGCTGGACTTTAAACCCACAAGAGAGTCACTATGGAAGGGATAAAATGGGAGATATAATCAGGGGTTTTGTTTGCAGATCTAGGTATGCCAGCATGGCAATGATGCCACTCCTGGGATGATAGGCACTTGAGAACAGATGGAGCATCCTGAGGTAACATACATTTCTTTAATTTGCTCAATCTGAAATATATATGAGAGTGAAAGGTAGCTTTATTAAAAATGACTTGGAGACAGCATATTGGAATGCTATGATCCCAGAATATGTATTGTGGTTGCCCAGAAAGCAGCCCAAGTAGCCTGCTAAGATTTCTCTCTGGAAAGCTGGATGAAGGTAGTAGAGTATAGGTATTCACTTCTCCAAAAGATGGAAAAAAGACATGCAAATCTTCAAAATCCATCCGCCTCACTGTGTGTGTGAGTGGGGGGTGGCTGTATACCATTTCTTTAGGATATCACCTTTCTGATTCAGTAATGTTTAGACCTTGCAATATTTGGATCAGACACAGGGAGCCAGGCAGACAATGTCTTAATGTCAGCTCGAATTTCTGACCTTTAGCTCCTTATTCTTTGAATCAAGTTTTTGGCTATTTATCTGTCACTCCTCAATTTTATTTCACTTCAAAACTTTATTCCAGTCATTGAGATTTTAATTTTTATTCTTAAATTTTTATTTTTATGATCATCATGTGGGAGGGGGCAGACAGACAGAGAAACGGACAGATCAAGAGGCAGAGATAGACAGAGACAGAGAGAAAGAAAGAAAAGAAATATATTTCTATGGAGTAGAAGCATTTTATTTTTCCCTAAAGGTGTATTTACACATATATTTTAAATTTTCTTGTTCTACACCAGTTTCCCCCTATAATTTCTAATTACAATTAGAACTTATAATTTCTCCTAGCTTTATTTGAGTTTTTAAATCATAAATTAGGGGATTCTTACTTCTCTGTTCTTATTTATGGGATTAAGAACTGGTGAGAACTCCTATGTCCATGGTTGCCTGAGAAATTTTCTTAGTATTTGTTTTGGAGGGAGCTCTCTTAAGGTTTTATTTCAAGAGAAGTGTATAAAGATATTAATATCCATCCTCATCCACACTGTAATAGTCTTTCACTTGGGTGTTTATGGCATCCTAACTAGTGGCGTAAAAATCTAGCTGCTATCATTCTGAGAATTAGGTGAAAAGTGAGTGGGGTACCCCAGCTGTAGGCAGAGTTTCTCTGTGTCCTGCTAGATGTTCCCAAATAAACACTCATAGATGTATTAATTGTAAATGCTTGGCTGATAGCTTAAGCTTGTTGCTAGCAAATTCTGACATTTTAATTAACTACTATGTGTTATCTGCTCTGCAACATGACTGTACCTTCTTTCAACATGGCAAATTCATTTGTCTTTTCGCTGTGTCTCTCAGGACTTTTGGGATTCCACTTTCCTTCTTATTAGCATCTCTGTGTCTGGCTGACCAACCTATACCTACTGTCTAGCCACCAGCCATTCAGCTTTTTAAGTTAAACCAATTAGAGACACATCTTCAGAGTGTACAAAATTTATTCCATATCAGGCAGCTGTAGTAGCCACAGTGTACAAAAAAATTCTAGTTTTCATTATGTTTCTTTTTCTTCAGTGTTTCAAAATTCTGCTTTATGCTTTGTAGACAACAAATATTCACTATTCTGAGAATCAGAAAGTATCCCCTCCCAGAAGCATGAAAATGTAATGATTCAATTTCAGTCCCAAATTATCCATTTATTTGCACTGTATGCTAATCATCTCAGAGCCTTTGGGACTTGGGAGTGGTAAGTCATTCAGATTTAATTGTATTTTATAATTCATTAATTGCTAGCTGTCAACTAATCATGTGTTTCTCAGTCTCAAGTATTGAGAATAGTTTTTCCTTCTCTTCTGTTTTTGTTTCCTCTCAATGGTTAAGTCTTTGAAAAGTCATTTTCTGCAGCAAGCAGGGTTTTCTATAAATGGAAGTGAAAGTGTGTGTGCATAAAGTCCAGCTGATTTTTCCAGAAACCTCACTCTGACTTTTTTAAAGGCCAAGATATGTGCCAGTAAATAATAATTTCAAGGCTTGAGACTCATAAAAAGTGAGAGAGACATCTAACCAGCACTCATCAGGGTAGATGCCAATGGGAGATATAATGGAGACCTGTGATTAATTCAGACGTGAACCTGCTACTGACATCCTTTTAACATGAACTATTAACCTGAAAGTTTTTCTGAAATCCAAAAGAAATGCAATTTCTCTATTTCTAACTGGCTGGCAAAGCAGCCACATTCTGCCAAAGTAGTTTTAAAATCTACAAAGGAGACAACATCATTTGAATGAAGAGAGTGAGTAGAATTCCATTTTATAAGTATATCACATTATCAAAGAAAGGAATGTAGCCCATAAAAAATTAACAGTATAGCTGAATACAGTAGACTAACGTTTCAAAATCACCAGATAGAATGACCCTGTTGACTGGCCCGTGAGCCGGCTGCCAAGTTATAGTTTTACTTTTCCAGAGGCTCCTGTAAGAGGCACAATAAATTTTTTGCATTCATGGGCTCCTACATACTATTTCCAACAACTTGAAAATTTAGCCTTGGACATTAGTACATTTACCATCCAATTTTCTATAATAATTTAGTCAACTAATTCTTCTCTTCAAGTGAATGCAATAATGTGACATTAAGATTTCCATTATCACATTTAATAATGTCTGGTTTCAGCATAATGATCCTGTGTGTGTGTGTGTGTGTGTGTGTGTGTGTGTGTGTGTGTGTGCGCGCGCGCGCGTTGAGAGAGAGAGAGACAGAGAGAGAGATTATTGTTCTGTGTTTTAGTGATCCACTTAGTCATTTTTAAAAAATCTCTACATGTACAAGAAATAATGTTTTTAGCATCCTAAAATTGATTTTTACATTTAAATGCAATCCCTTCAGGTTATTATAAGAAGTCCATTGGGCAGAGGGTAGTTTTGTCCTCATTGTAAATTTGAAGCTGCAAAGTTATACCCAACACATGAATTAAAGTATTCGTGTTAATGGAATATAATCCTATAATACTATGTATTTTCTCAGAGATCATAGTTACGTTTGGTTCACGTTTTACAAAATGGAGCTCAGTCAGTGCTTGAAAAGGTGACAGTGCTGAAATTCTGAGTATAAAATGCAGTAAATACAGTTTTCAAATGGGTTCTGATTCACACATGCTCATAAAAGGTTGAATTATGGATCTTATATATAATGAGTCAACCTGTGTAAATTCATTTATATAGTGTTAAAAATTTTAGTTTGCTTTATTTTTTAAGATTTATCACTATTATAAATTATTTGTTATTATTATTACTCTTACTATTATTTGTAGTGTTACCAGTTTTTCAAAATAAGGTTTTTATAGCTGTCCTGGAACTCATTCTGTAGACCAGGCTGGCCTTGAACTCAAGGATTCACTTGTCTCCACCTCTTGGGTTCTGGGATAAAGGACTGAGCCACCACACTCACCTAAGGATTTATTTTTATGTATTTATGTGTATGTGGCTATGGGAATGTATTCCACATTTTGGTAGAAGTTGACAGAAGCCAGAAAGAGTCTCACCTATTAGAACTATAGTTACACACGACAGTAAGCTGTCTGATGTGGGTGTTTTGGAAACTAAACTTGTTTCCCCTAGAAGAGCAGCAAGCTCTCAAATATTGGACCATCTCTCCCACAGCCTTAAATTTTAGTTTTATTTTTAAAGAAGTAGTTTAAGGGGCTGATGAGACAGCTTAGTTAGCAAAGTACTTGTCTTGCAAGTAGATGGATCAAATTAGATTTCAAATCCATGTGATAACTCAGGGCATGTTGATCTGCACTTGTAATCCACACTCCAGATAGAAAGAGACAGAAGGGTCTCTGGAGCTTACTGATCAATCAGTCTAGCCTAATTGGTGATCATAAAACCATTGAGAGATTCTGCCTCTAGGAGAGCTTGAGCTTCTCATTGTTGTACTCAGCATTATGCCCAGCATCATCCTCCGGTTTCTCTATATATGTGTGCACAGACTTGTATGTACATAAAAATGATTTAAAAACATTTTGCCTTGAAGTATACTTAATTATATTAACCCCTCTTTGTAGCAGTGAGGTTTCTCAGTCCCAGGCGGCCAGAGGCCCAGATCCTGCTGTGCCAGACCCTTTAGCCGCCCGCCACTGTTGCTCAGGTCCCCTGAAATGACTCAGACGCTTATATTAACGTTATTCTATTTGGCCTATGGCTCAGGCACATTGCTAGCTAACTCTTACATCTTAAATCAACCCATTTCTATTAGCTGTCTGGCACGTGGCCTGTGGCTCACCTGTGTTCTTTGTATGTTTCTTCTTGGGCGGCTGGCTCGGTCTGTCTGACTCCGCCCTGCTTCTCCTACCTATGCTGATTTCTCCTCCTACTTTTTCTATGGTGCCTGTTATGACCCAAAACAGCTCCTTTATTTAAAGATTGACATTCACAGCATACAGAAAGACATTCCCACATCAACCCTTTCTTATAACAAATCTCATAGGTTACAATAATAAGTTATTTAATTTGGGATGGGAATTGAACTGACACAGGGTCTTACCATGAGGCTTATGATCTGCTTCATACATCATCATAGCTTTCTTATGTGAATTTTATCCTGATAATCAGAACATTTCTAAAGCATTTGTTCATATACTTGGGAGAACAATCAAAGATAACATTTTTTTTTCTGATAAAGCTTTTATATACTTCTTAAATAGTAATTGACTTGTTGAAGCTTTTATCTTAATTTGCAATATATTATATACATATTATATTTAAATTATAAATATATATATATATATTTATAAAATTATGCACATGCCATGTGAAGATTTGGATACTAATTTAGTCTTGTAAGCACAAATGGAGGTCATTTGAAAAGCAGGTAAGTCATTTAGGATAAGAAGATGCTTAGAAATCTCTTTGTCAGTTGCTCTGGCTATTTACAACTGTAGCAGAGAATATCCACTGCCCACTGTTCAAACTTTCTGCCATGGTGGCACAAATAGTTGGCTTTTGATCTGCAGTAATTTAATAGTAAAATTTTGATATATGTGGATTTGTCAATATTTTAATTCCACAGAATTGCTTAAAGTACTATCAGAGTCTATTATATGCTATCCGAAACCTTCTTCTGTATGCACTGCCCATGCTCCTGAGAGCTGTGCACTATGTGTACTATGCTGGGAGAGTTGTTCCCACTAGAACTACTTTCTCTCAGGTTACTCCCATTCTCCTCCAATGACAGCCTCACATCTGTGTAAAGTTCTTTTTTCCTTATTGGAGATCATCACCCCGAAGGTCTGTTATAAATCCATAGCTATCTGCCAAGTTGATTTAGGTCCTTGTCATACTATCTGCCAAGTTCAACTCTCTGTATGTTTTCAACTCTCCATCCTCCAACAATTATTGGTCCTTCATGCACAAGTCTCCATCTTTGGGCAAGATGTTACAGAGTTGTCTATTTACTTAGTGGGAGAAGTTTTGAGGATTGTAAATTTAAGACCAATCTAGGCTGTATGACAAAACACTGGCACCAGATGGACACAGACAGACAGACAACACACTTTTCATTATAATTATAAGTCTGTTTTCAGGTATTCAATGGATTCAACTGGATTCAATGTAAAGCTTATAATTATGACCCTATTTCCAAAGACATAGCCATAGGGTGAGAATCCAGATGTACCATCTGTTAACATGTTGGTCATGGGATTTTATCACTGCTCCTGGTGGAATAATGATGTATCTTGTAATTTAAAAAGTATGACGGAGGTAATGCTTGAACTAAACCAAGATTGCCAGTCAGTGATGTACTCACAGAAGCAATGTTCTAATGCTTATTAAACATAAGACATAGATTAACAATAAAGACTAAATGATGAAATGGCATTGTTGGAACAGTGAATGGATCAGAAAGACAGCAGGATGCTCAGAAGAACCACAGGTTTGAAGTACTCCTAGAACTATCAGAATACATAGGAAGGAGCTGCAGAAACCACATAAGATGGCAGGCTACAGGATACTACTAATAACACAAGTGCTGTGGGGACTAAAGGAGGAGGGAATGGAACATGAACTTGGGTTTCATCATGCTCAGAACATAGTAATTTGCCACCGATCAGGTTGATGGGTTATTTTTCAATCTTATAATGTGGGAGAATACTGCTTACTTCACAATCTTTTGGAAAAGAAACCACTGCAAATTCACAACACAGATCAGGGGTCACACCAATTCTCCTGACTAGGGTTGTGAAATATTCTGAACACACCTGGGCAATTCGCTACTATCACCCTAGTCTCATTATCAGCGCATAATAGCCTCAAGCAGAAATGAGACTAAGAACTGGCAAGATCAAATTAAGAATAAGAACTGGAAGAAAAAACATTTATAGGATTAGTACATTTTTGGTCCAGGAGGCTATGGATACAGCTCCTAAATAAAGGGCTAATCATGTAATCTTAGGTATATCACTAAATCACTAGCCCAACATCTGTTGTCTTCTAGTTTTGGGGACAACAGCACATTTTTATGCCTGCGAATAAAGTAATGCTACTTCTACTAACTAGTGTAAAATGGCATAACATTTGAGAAGAACCCAGCTCATGGAAGGACTCTAAACTTCAGATAGTAAAGCAAATGGTTCTGCTGTCTGAACAATACAGGTATACACATTGTTAGAAAAATCTTTCTTTTGAGTGTGTGGCAAGTATATTAGGAAAAGCAATATAACCTGGATATCCTTGAAATAGGTCAGCTTTATAACACCAGTTAGTAGTGACTTGAGCCTATAAAAGTAGCTCTATATTCAGGGCAAGCAGACACAGAGTCTGAGTAAAAGACATGGAGTGACTTATTAGCAATGCCCATCCTGTGCCATCAGAGCCAACAAGTCAAATGTCCAGGTGGCCCATTGGGAATCCATCCTAAGGTAGAAATGACGTACTGAAGTTGGGGTGCCAGACTACATAAAACTAGTATGTAGATAGCCTTTACACCATCTGTCAATGGCTTCTTCTCAGAGTAGATCTGTGTCTCAGTGGGTTTTGTTTTGACTAATCAGTATAGGCGATAAAAGGCAGAGCTCCCTCCACAGATGAGATGCTCAGCATGGGGCATTGGCTAACAAAGGATTGCCAAGCAAGAGCCAAAATGCAGAACTCATAGGAAAAGCATCCTTCTAATAGACAGCATTTCATCAAATTTGCATAAAAATAATAACCCCAAATGGGACAATTGTCTGCTTCTCAGAATCAGAGTATATCTTGGCTGGCTAGTCTATGGATCAAGAATGATTAGAGAGTATTGAAGATAAAGAGGACTGTGGAGGAGCTGTGTTGATGGATTTACTGAAGCGATCAAAGGTATAAAGCCCTTTGAAACCTACATTTATGCTCACTAAGTAGCAGCCAGTATGGAAAGACACCAAACACAAAATAGATGGAGTTAGCGAGCCAGCTGACAGTCCCTACTGCCCAGGGCTGGCCAGCCTATTTCTTATGCAGTGGATGCATTACCAGAGTGATAGGCATAGAAGCTCAGCATATCACAGACTGCAAACATGAAGTTTTCTCATGAAAGCTGATCTCCATGCATCCACACCAATCACGGGAATCCTGATGTGGAATAAACCTATAAAGGAATTATTTTTCTATAGTTTTTGAGTGTGAGTTGCTGCCATCAGACCCTTTCCGTTCAAAAAGAAGTTGTCCCTATTTGTCCACTGATTTCAAGCATCAACATTCCTGTTAGTATTTTGTTTCCCAGGCCTTTGGAAAGCTTGACCTATTGACCACGATCCACAATGATGTTACTAGAACAGTCAAACAAGAGACTCCTCTGAGTTTGTATACAGCTATTCTAATAGAGAAGAACAGACCTTAGCACCAGGGATTCTGTAGCCTACTGTAATGAATTGTGTGGTCCAGAGAGGGATGTAGGTCATTTCAGTGTCCACAGTAACCAGTGTTATGTCAGACCCCCTAACCCTACAATCCCAGTATCATTTTTCCTGTAACTCAAGATTAATGGATGTGAAAGTGGTTCTTTATTTCTTTCTATCATCTAAACTAAAACTTCATCTTGTAGCCATCTTTATCACTTTACTCAGACCGACTTCTCAGTATGGCTGCTGTTTGGTTGCAGCTCTTCCATGGAAACAACAATAATTTCCCCATTCTCTTTCTGTGGAGCTGGCCCTGAAAAAGACACATTGCTTCATGCTTCTTGAAAAGGTCAGCCAGGTTTTGACAAGTAAACTGGGAGCAGGTAGAAAAGGTCCTTGGCTCACTGTCCACATGTCAGCAAGGAGTTTCTGGCTATAATCGCCACTCCTCATCTTTCTAAAACAGCTAATCACATAATGGCAGACCCTAATGCCTTCTTCCTGAAGGCTGGGAACACACAACAAGATCTGGGAAGGCAGCCAGCAACACTGAAGCAAGGTTAGTTTTCCAAATATTATGGGCTTGATCACATACAGACAAACACACGAAGTCCAGCAAATGGTTTCACAGAATCACTACTAATAAAATAATTGTGAATGTTCTGGCCACACTCCAGTAAAAAGAAAACTAAGTTTTGTGTTTCTGAATCAACTTCAGCACTATAATGAACAAAAGAAAAATCTTTTGGTGGATACTAAGTTAACCCTTATCAAACCCAGCCTGTCACTTTCCCAGAGCCTCAGAGGACAGTGGAGGAACAGAGATTACTGTGACCTTGACAGAAGCTCCCTTATCCATATGTTTATATCCAAGCCTTACATTCTAGCAGAGTTAGGTCTTGTCAATCTCAGCATTGATGCGACCAATCACAAAACAGCCAGTCCCTACACTGCTCACATGGAAATCTTACTGAGAACTGTCAAACCAAGACCAACTTGAACATGACTTACTGACTCTGTGATCTAGCTCTTGTTTCCTTTTATAAGCAATGATCCATTTATAAGGCTTAAAGCATTGTACTCATTGCAGTTGCTAGAACAAGCATTTATCTTTCTTCTCATGCTTTTTTTATACAGGGAGTTTCATGGAGATAACCAGTTAGAATTACTTATTATTGGTTGGATGCACCAGGCTTAGGAAACAGGGAACTAGATAAAATCATTATTAATGGAACAATGGCACCTGAAAAGAGAGAAGTTAAACTCTCACGTATTAGTAAACTCTATTCAAAATTGCCTAGAGAGCTCTCATTTGCTTTTGTTTTCCATAATTGCCTGAGGAGAATTCATATTATTTGTAAATTTTTTGATAGGCGTATCATGTTTATACTTTTTATGATTTTCAACAGCCAAGTATGAAGTTCATTTGAAATAATGTTAATATTTTCAAGTCTAAATGAAATATTTTAATAATGCAAGTATTTTCACAGACATCTTCACCTTAAGAAGAGGAAAAATAAAAGTAAATTTATCCACAGTATTTGATACGATTTTTCAGATTTACAAAGAAGTCAAATGTACGTTTTTAACATCAGTTAGCTTAGAAACTTTATAGTCTTATCCGACTTCATCAGCTAAAGCCAACAACCTCATAATTTCTATGCATCTTTAATCACATAAGCTAAAACTTGTGTTATTACATGTTCACTTTTCTATTATAAAACTGTTCAAGGATTGGTTTTTCGTATTCACTTGAAGGTCAGTGGCTGTCATAAATAGCATCACCACTAGTGCTCAAATAAAGGACATCAAATGTCACCCATGAGACACTGTATCAGAGCCATAGGAAGCTTGAAATCTCCTTGTTCTTATAAACTGGCAGCCTGTTCTGTCCTTGTTTTGTGCCTTCTCAGTTATAGCCCCATCAATTATTAATATAAATTGATGGTGACCGTAAGCTTACCCCAAAAGTGCTATTTTAAAATATCATCCTTTGATCTGTAATTCTAAAAAGGAAATAATCAGGCCACTTGATAAATTTCCATGTAACTATAAATTATAGTTTTGAACTTCTTTAAGATATTAAATCAATATAAAATAGCCTGGGGGAAAATGTGAGAAAATTCTAAAGAATACATTCAATTACGTGACCACCTACACCCAACTTTTAGAATTATGAATGCTTAATTGTTACTGTAAATTCAAATAAAAAGTGTATATTCAACATAATCTATGATGAAATTATGTAATTACATATATATTATAGACACGTACAAATATTTATCTATAACTGCATACATACACACACTCACACATACTTAGAGGAATATGAATAAGTCAAAGGCTGCATTAGCTGGGCTGGGAGGTGGTAGCACACACTTTTCATTTCAGCACTTGGGAGGCAGAGGCAGGTAGATCACTGAGTTGGAGGCTAGACTGGTCTATGAAGTGAGTTTCAGGACATCCAGGAATACATAAAAAAAGTCCTCTTTCAAAATACTGACCCAAACAAAGCAAAAACAGCTACATCGTTGAAAAAGCCTACCGGAGCAAGGGTACTCAGCAAGAATAACTTTTAGTAAGTTTGATGTGTCTGAGTCTTGTCTTTTTCCAACTGTCCTTATAGTTTATATGGTCTTGGGGGGAAGGGATCATTGTGAAAGCTGTAAGTTTCAGAGACTTCCTGAGATTTTTAAGTTTTCTTCCTGGATCTTAAAGAGTTTCTCTCTAGGATGAAAACTGTTCTATTCAGAGGGTATTGCTACATGTTACTGTAGATAATAAATACTGTTTCCAGATACAGAGTCCTGGGATCTGGGAGATCAAATCTCACAGGAGATTCAGCTGTGCCCTTGGCTGATGATATGCCTGACTGACATGGACAGCAGTCACAGAGTCAGGAAATTCATTTCCTTAACGACTTGTGGTCCTTGTTTCAGGCCTGTGTTCCTATCAGGAGGACCTTTGTCTGAACCCTGCCTCTCTTCCTCACACTTCTCCAAGTTTCCAGCATTCTTACCACAGCAGGAAGGAGGTTCCTCCATACTATCCATTTCTGAGCTATGAAAAGTCCTGTGGTAAACTTTCCATCAACTGTCTGAATTGAGGGTGCTTCTTCCCATCCAAACACAGGTACCTCAGCCTTCATCAATGGCCAGGATAACATCTTGGCATGGTAATTTATTCACTGACTAAGTCCAATTGTTGTTCCTATATAAAGTGATATTTAATGAATGTTCAATTAGTCTGTACCTAAGGCAGGATCTTATATCACACTGGATGATCACTTGTGGAATATTTAACTGTGTAAAAACTGTATTATAATTGTTTATGATTCGGAATGAATATTACTTTAACTGTGTAAAGCGGTGTCACTTCTTTTTATGCTGCGTCTATTTAATTATGTAAACATGTGTTGTATTTATTTCATCTTGCCTGCCTAAGGCACCTGATTCATCTAATAAGAAGCTGAACGGCCAATAGCTAGGCCGGAAAGAGATAGGGAGAGCTTGCAGGTCGAGAGACTAAGAAAAAGTGAAGGAAATGTGAGAGAATGAGAGGAACACATCTAGAGGCCGAAGCCAGGCAGCTGCCAGCCAGACACGGAGACAACAGAAAATATAATATATACATAAAGAAAGAAAGGTGATATGCCCTGAGGCAAAATGTAGATAATGAGAGACACATTAAAATGGATAATAAAATAAGATAAGCATTTATAACTAATAAGTCTTTGTGTCATGATCTGGAAGCTGGTTGGTGGCCCCCCAAAAATGTACTACAACAACTGGAATATTTTATTTTTATTTTAATTGTGTGTATCATTGATGTGCTTCTGTGAAGCTGAGTGCAAGTGTCTGCTCAGTCTAGAAGAGGGAATTAGATCCCCTGGAGGGGAAGTTACAGGTAAGTTACACCTTCCCATTGTGGATGTGTAGGAACCAAATTTAGATTTGCAAGAGTAGCATGTGCACGCCAGTGGAGAGGTCTGTTGAGGGCTCAAAAGAGTTGGCATTGCCCATGGCAAGGCTGTCCCTGCCCTCACCCCTAATTTTAGTCTCAGTACTCCCCATGGGGCCTCTTTCTCTCTCTCTCTTTCTCTCTCTCTCTCTCTCTCTCTCTCTCTCTCTCTCTCTCTCTCTATATATATATATATATATATATATATATATATATATATATATATATATCCAGTGCATCCTTATATCTTACTCAGTGGTTCAAGGTTCCCCCAAGAGCTTACATGGAGGTTTCCAGCCTTCCTGTATCTTGATCCTAATACTGGGCTGGTGTGTTTTTACCTATAACTTAATAGTTCAAATTTACCTAGCTCTGATACAGAGGAAATACATTTTATATGGAGATGTGAGTGGAGACATCCATATAATTAACGACTAAAATAATTAGTTAGATTTAGTAATTTGTACAATATGTCTCCAAATGTAAAAGATTTTATTTGATACATCCACGCTTATACAGCATATAGGGATGGGGAGAACAGGCAGGTTACCAAAAGATTTCATCTATTTATTGCATCCTTCAGTACTGACCTTGATTAGGGATCATATTGTAATATTAAGTTTCTGGCCTATCAGGCCTGTGATCCAGACCTACAGACCCACAGACCCTCATTCCCACAGAAACACAGATGCTTATATTAATTATATGCTGTTGGCCTATGGTTCAGGCATATTGTTAGCTGGCCTTCGCATCTTAATTTAACCCATTTCCACTAATCTGTCTTGCCATATGACCCATGGCTTACCTATTTTTTTACATCTTGCTTCTTGGGTGGCTGGATAGCATCCCTTTTGACTCCACCCTCCTTCCCCTGTCTATGCTCTGATTTCCCCCTCCTACTTCTAAGATGCCTGCCATAAGCCAAGACAGTTCCTTTACTAATGAATGATATTCACAGCATACAAAAAGGCATCCCACATCATTATATCATAGTATTATGACCATGTTCATGTCTACTCTATTTTAAAATTAGACTTTGGTATGATAACTAATGCTTAGTAGCATGCTGAACATTATTGTATGACAATGAACTGACATTCTACTTTTAATATAAGTGTAGGAGGAGGCATACAATGGTCAAGTCATGAGATTTATTTCTTCAATGTGTACAGGAAAAAAATAGAGATTATTACTATAAGTGCTAAATTACCATCACAGCACCTATGAAATAGGTCCCTATGAAATACAGTGAGTGCAGAGAGGTGGAAATCTGGCAAAGGTTCTTGTGCCTGAGAAGCAAGCATTTTACTCAGGAAGCTCTTTCCAAAGCCCCTTAAAGTATCTTTTAAAAAATATTTTTGATGTAAAAGTTAATCGAAATGAGTGACAAACTCTCCAGAGGTCACACACTACCCTGTGGACCTAAGACAGAGGGAACTTGCATCCTCATTTCCATCAGAAATCTTTCACCTGATGTAGTGTTGTTTATAATAAAGTCAGAATTCCTATATTTTAAGTAATTTTTTTTTTGTTTCTGTAAAATCTCCTTGGGCCAGTCGTAACACAGTCATTGTTTATTAGCCTGAGGGAGGTTGGTTTATTTCTTTTACATTGCTGCTGACAATAGATAATGAGACTTTAATAGAATAAAATGCTAGAAGTGTTGAGTGGATTTCAGAACTTCGGTCAGGTTCTTCTTCTCTGTATTTCCTAACCTAACACCACAATCCCACAGACCACATCAATGGTGTTTTTGACAGATTACTTTTAAGAAAAGACAAACCAAAAATGAAAAAAAATACCACGAAAGTAACTAAAAGTCTGTTAGCTAAACTTTCTACTCTCACATGGATCAATGCACTCCCTAGCCGTCAGCGTAACCATTGCTAATAACAATGTATACCTGTTTATCATCACATAATCAATAGAGTAAGCACATGGCTGACATATCTGTTTTTACTGACTTCTTCCTCCGATTTCACCAAAGGTCCCATTTCAGAGAGTTCAGGTATTGATCGAACTTTCTCTCCTAGCTCTTTGAGTAGACTTAAATTCATGGAAAATGCTAGAGAATCACTTAGAGTGGGTAAAGGACACACACACACACACACACACACACACACACACAGAGGGAGAGAGAGAGAGAGAGAAAACAGCATATATACACAACAGACACAGACAGCATGTACACACACAGACACACAACCACACAACATCCACAGACACACACACACACATACACACACAAAGGCAGTTCCCTACACACACACACACATACATGCACATAGCATGCATACACACACAGACACAACATGCACACACACGGGCACACAACATGCACAGACACACACATACACACATATATAAAGGCAGTTCTCTACACACACACAGACACACACATACAGGGACAACATGCACGCATACAGACACATAACATGCACAGACACACACACACATATAATGGCAATTCCCTATACACACACACACATACCATGTATGTGTGTATATATATATATATATATATATATATTTTAAAGTATATATTTATATATATATTTTAAAGTAGTCAGTTCCCTGTTTGACATGAAGTGTACTACTTAAAAATAGAAATGTAAATAACGTTTACAGAAACACTGTTTCATTCTTGATTGAGAGTATGAACAAGTGACTCCTCAGCCCTGTCACCTGAAGCACCCAGCCTACCGAGTTTGCTCTCTAGAGTCTTCCTGAGAGAAAAGAGCATACCTTCACAAATGATTAGTCACCATACCAGTACTCTGTGCCCTCAGTAGCACCTGTCATGTTTCAACTCTTGGTTATACACATCTCTCTGGTGAGAAGAGTAAACTGAGGTAGTTGTTGCCTAAGGAGCTTGTCCTAATACTTCAGTTTAAAATCTAAACTGATATTTTAACTAGACCTTAAGATAGCATTGAAACATTAGATTTCCATATAGCAATCGGGATTTCATTATTGTTTGGCTTCCTGAGAAGAATGAACTTCATTTTTTAAGCCTTTAGTTAAATTATATTACTTTAGCTTTAAGTAACATAGGCAAGAGTAATTAGCTATAGATAACTAAAAAGCAATGATATAGGAATAGATGGAGGTCAGATAGTTTCCAAAAGCTACACTAACTCTGCCTTATTCTTCACTTCCAAGTTGATAAGGCTTATTCAATAACCAATGGTATTCTGCTCCGCTGACCCAGTAAAATGCCCAGGCAAACATCCATCTAAGCTGCCCCAGTAAGGGCGAATATTAGCGAGAGAACATAACTTCAAAGACCAGTCTATGTTAAAGAGCTTATGGTGACCATTTTGCAATCAGAATCACAGACCCCTCCCCCATTATCTGACCCTGGCACTGCCTTCACAGCAGAGGGATAGTAACGGAGTCCTTAGAACACTCTAGATATTTAGCTGGGCATAACACATGAACCCTGGGGCTTCATGTCTACTGTATAATGTGATCTGTACCATGTTCACCGCCAGTGTTACATCTTTGCTTTGCATTATTGTACACATATTAAGCCACATAGAGCCAAGCTTTTGTTACTGTAACTTCTACAATCAGATTTCAGATGCTCACCAATGGGCTTTGTACAACAGGAACAGGATAAAGTTGGTATATTGTATCAACAGGTAGGAAACAAATTAATACTGATGCTTGACTTTTGCTTTCTTTTTTTACTCCGCCCCTGACCTCAACCCATGGAATAGTATCACGTACATTTGCATAGATCTTTCCACCTCAGCTAACCCAATCTAGAAACTTCCTTACAGCTATCCCCAAAATTTTGTCACCTAGGTTATGTAGAACTTATTAAATGGAAAATCATCATTAATCATCAAAAATGAATGAGAATAGTCTGGAAAGTTTTGTCCTGAGATAATTTCATAAATCTAATGCACTGAGCTTAGTGGATGGCTGTCCTTGGGAGCCAAGTGATGATGCTAGGAATGTGGAGAATGGAGACAGTCTTGAGCTTCAGGCTGAGATGAGGACTTTCCTGGGGATGACACTAGAAGACAGTCCTATGCAAAGCATGGCAAGGATGGGAGAAGATTTTCTCTATGACCCAAGACTTTGTGGGAAGCTAAGCGTGAACAAATTTGTCTGCAAAAAGAGGCTCTGGGGCAGCACAGTGTTCTGACTGTATAATTGGGAATTTTGCCATTTAACATCAAATACTCAATGACAACTGGTAGTCAAGAGAAGAGCAGAAGTGCTGGCTGCTTAGCTAGAGAAGGGGGTTGTAGCTGCTAATGACCAGCACAAGAAGCCAAGTGCTTCTTACTGTCTTAGTACAGAGACATCTGAAGGTTCTTGAGGAGACTGCCAGACTTTCCTATCATCATTGGAACAAAAGAATACAAACACAATTAATTTCTCAAGGTTTCAGTTTGAAAAATCTCTAACAAATACCTTTTGCACTTAAAAGTACAAAGGGATACATTAATTGTGTTCTTCTGGCAAGTGACACTTAGGTCACTGCAGCTGTGATTTTAGTGTGTACAGTTACAGCTCAAATTGGCTGGCTGGCATACAGAATACAAGAGTAATAACATCATGGTTGTTTCCACAAGGATTCAAAGGAATGTCTGAAAGGCCAGCTGTTGTGACATGGAGAGAGAGTCTCAGAAAGCAGCTCTGATAACACCTTCCATGAATTTGTGTGGTGAAAATGGTCCCAATGTGCAGCTCAGGCTGGTGGTACTGCCAACATTATATGCCGTCTGTTGAGTGATGCTGTATATAGTATGTAAAGCATGCACTATAGCAGTGATGCATGAGATAAAGCAAGCAAAACCATAGGAGTGAGATTGTCCAGGCTTTTGTGGACCTGTATCTAGCACAGTGTGCCCTCTGCCGCTCACTTCCTACATTTTCCCCATTTTTCTTTATAAATAGGCATGATTACCTGCAGATGTCCAATCATTTTTATCTTAGAAGCATGTAAAATTCTTTTTTCAAAAAACAATTTCAAGACTTCACAGTTGGGTTTGCTGTGGGTGTAGGGGAATATGTGGACTTGTGTGTTTCCACAGTGATGGGGCAGATAATGTATTGAGACTGCTGGGAATGTGATGCAATTTTCATTAGGTGATCATTAAGAATCTTTAGGTACCAGTGAAAAGCGGGCACCTACAGCTGTTTACTTTCCTCAAAGACTCAGGCTTCTGTGTTAAGTTTTACCCCAGGGTGGGTGTGGTGATGATAATGTCTACCAAGGCATGGAGTCCCAGGGGAGGTGTTTGGGTCCTTAAGGATGGTGGGACCTCTAAGGCATTGGGCCTTGGAGGATGTTCTTAGGTCATGAAGTGACCTTCTCTTTGTATATAAACGGCTTTCTTTCAGTGGCAGAAGGCTGTCAGACATATCAACTGACATTATGGAGCAATAAGAGTTAGTGTTTTCCACATCCTACAAAAGCAAATAATGTTTCTGATGCTACTGATACAAAGCCTCCTCGCGTTCCACCTGAAACTGGCCTCCACTCAACTGTGTCCTTGTTGCCCTAGTGGAGACTATAAATTTATTTATAGTTTTATAAGACTTCTAATACAAAGCCAGTGTGATTCTCTAAAAACAGAAAACTAGGCAGAGGAATTGAGAGTTGCTCATAGGAGAGTCTGTGAGACATGTACCTAGTGATCACCAGATGACTGTCCTCTGCTGTGCAGGGGTACCTGTCCCAAGTGCAAAAAATGATGTTGGTAGAAAGATCCTGTGATGCTGAAAGCAGCAGCAGCATCCTGGTAGCATGAAGACCTACTGTCATCCATCTCTGATGTCCAGTGACATCATCTGCTGATACTTCTAGTAATGGAAACAAATGACGCACTGTAACTTGCCTTGTACGTGCCATGGGAATGCAATATCTAAATTTTATATTTGAAATGCCTGCCTTCCATTTAGTGCAATTATTTACATACGTGTGTGGCAATATTTTATGTATCTATATAATGTGGGAATGTCTTTGTGTATGCTGTGAATAGCAATCTTTAAACAAAGGAGCTGTTTTGGCCCATGACAGGCACCATAGAAGAAGTAGGAGGAGGAATCAGAGTAGGTAGGAGGAGCAGGGCGGAGTCAGACAGGAGGAGCCAGAAGCCCAAAGGAGCAACATGTAAGGAACACAGGTGAGCCACGGGCAACGTGGCAGACAGATTAATGGAAATGGGTTGAGTTAAGATGTAAGAACTAGCTAACAATGTGCCTGAACCATAGGCCAAACAGTATGAAGTTAATATACGTGTCAGCGTCATTTCTGGGGCCTGATCAGCAGCGGGCAGCTAAGGGGTCTGGTGTGGCAGGTCTGTGTGGGTCTGAACCTCTGGCTGCTCGGGACCGAGAAACTACTACATTGTAACATCTATATAGCAGATTAGACCTGAAACCTGGGGGAACATGCTCACACATATACATAAAATACACATGCACACACGTGTATGTGGAACACACATACAAATGTATGAAATAGGTACAGACACAGACATATGGAATAAAACACACAAATGCAACAGAGAGAGAGAGAGAGAGAGAGAGAGAGAGAGAGAGAGAGAGAGAGAGAGAGAGACAGAGAGACTCCTAGCATTTGTTTTATATTCCAATTTAGCTGTAGAATCCTAAGGTTAAGTTTTAAAGCATACATAAGATGTTCTTTTTTTCCCCACAGGGTTAGCAGAAAACTCACAAGTGAGTTACAGCCTGTAGGTATAATATGTCCATTGATGACTGTTCTGTACATAAAGAGTAACAGTTTTTCAAGTTGTAGTAAAAGCTTTCTCTCCCTTTTTATAGAGCCGTTTGTATGAAGACATGTTTTGCGGTGAGTGTATGTGGTAAGCAATGGCCCACTCAGTCATAGTCAGGGAACATCAGGCTAACACTTAAGAACACCAGTCGTTTTAGGGAATATTCATTTACCTCATTTACTCCCAATTCTGAAACGTTGAAAATGAACAACCATGAGTCTGCAAGTCAGGCCAATGGCTCTTCCATTTTCTTTCTCTACTTGCCTTTGATGTTTGTCACATTTTATTACTTAACTTTAGAAACAGTGAACAAATATGTGCTCATGCACAAACATTTACATTATTCAGGTGTTCTTTTGTTATGCATTCTTAACTGTGTTCACTTATTTTATTACTGCAATAATAAAATTAAATTCCATTAGAAGACCATCAATGGAAGTTACAGGGTAGTCCCTGGGCAAAACACCAATCTTAGGAATATTTTAAGGGAAAAAATTTCAACATTAAAAAAAATATATCTAAATTTATGCTAACTATACAATTTGAAGCGGAAGCCAACACATTCCTGTTTTGCTGCCAGCAATACTGAAAAATGCTTTTCTATCAATATTGAAATGGTTTTAGAGTAATGGTATCCATTTAGTATTTAATGCTTAAAATAACTGTCGGTGAAAGACACACCCCTGTGTTAGCAAGCTAGGCTATAGGGAAAGTTGCTTGATAAGAATTGGTTCAAGATAGTTGCTGACTATGCCTACTGATCAAAGTGTTGGTGGGATAAACTATGCAATTTTGAGCAAATCTCTGCCTTGCAATATGTTCTCCAAAATCGCCAAAAAAAAAAAAAAGTCTCTGATATTTTATAAATAGCCCACTTGACATTGGCTTCTTGAGCAATGCAAAGAAAAGAAACGAGGCTGGAGCGCAGTAAGTATAATATGATAAGCTTTGCTCTTTGAACATTTCTGAGTTCAGTTTGTTAGTGGACTGACTAGTCTAGATGCATGATGGGTTTGACCCATTCTTAAGACACATACTACAGTGCCTTTATTAGAATCAAAACTTGAGCCTCAACAGGTAGAATGAACTTACACTGACTTCTCTCCCTTATGTAATCTACTCTTTCATGCTGTCTGACCACAAAATCCTGGATTGAGCATATACACCTGAAGCTGTGATTCCCTCATGAGACTCCAGCATCTTCATGCTAAGCTCAATATCTTAACAATGGCCACTTCTCACTGAGTGGTTCTTGTTCATTGTTAACAACAGATACAGGAGAATGAAACCTATTCTTCCAGCTGCCCCATGGATTTTTCCACTATGTAACTGTGGCCTTTAACAACCTGGCCATTCTTAACTGTGACTATTTACTACTCTTTGAAGTAATCCATCCCTGAGGACTTAGATTTTCTGAGTAAGTGGGATAGTTGCCCTTTGGTTACAATGGTAATTTAATAAAAGGCAGAACTGGGGCAGAATGAGAAACCAGCCTTTGAAGGACCATGGCATAAACATGACTTAATAGAGTATGTGTTAATAATTCAAATTCAAGGGTGCTGTCCCCATATAGATAGATAGATAGATAGATAGATAGATAGATAGATAGATAGATAGATAAATTGTTGTGGTATAATTACTTTCAAATAGAAATTTCCTTTTCCTATTTTATATAGACCTCAAGCAGGAAGCAGAATATTAAGATGTATGTTATCAAGAAAAATACTGTCTTCTTATAAAGGAAATGGTATGGAAATACTAGAGAATAGATGACTTCATTTGGGTGAAATTTTATACTATCTTACATGTTACTTATCTGGCACAAATTGTATGATAACCCATGTATATTTTTGGCCTTGTTGACAAAAATCAGGTGTTCATAAGTGTGCAGATTAGCCTGTCAGGGTCTTTGATTTTATTCCATTGATCCACAAATCTGGGCTCAACTGTGTTCATAGCAGCACTATTTGTAATAGTCAGAACATGGAACCAACATAGATGTCCCTCAATTGAAGAATGGATTTAAAAACTGTGGTACAATTACATAAGTGAATACATACTCAGTAGTAAAAAAAAAAATAACATCCTGAAATTTTCAGGCAAATGGATGGATCTGGAGAGTATTATCTTGAGTGAGGTAACACAGATAGACATGGTCACACGTATATAAATTTTAGACATCAAGCAAAGGATAACCAGGCTATGATTCACAATTCCTAACCAGCTAGGTAACAGAGGAATGTAAGAGAGAGACATCCATTGACCTCCTTGGAAGGGGAAATAGAGAAGATCTCCTGAGTAATGGGGATCATAGGGATGAATGAGCAATGGGAAGTGGGAAGAGATCATGAGAGAATGAGATGGTTAAGTGGGAGAAGCGACATAGAGGGAGAAGAGAGTAACAGATACCTTGAGAGAGGGAACCATTTCTGGGTTAGAGAGAAACCCGGTGCTAGGGAAATATCCAAGAACCCACAAAATGTCCCCTGCAAGAACTCCAAGCAATAGTGTAGAGGGTGCCTAAACAGTACTACCCCTAAAATCAAATGAATGACCACCCTAATTATCATTATAGAACCTTCATCCAGCATCCGATGGAAGCAGAGGCAGAGATCAACAGCTAAGTACCAAGTCAAGCTCCTAGTCCAGCTGAAGAGAGAGAGGAGAGAGCAGATGAGCAAAGGGACCAGGATCATGAGGAGGAGACCCACAGAGGAGACTGACCTGAGTTATTGGGAGCTTACTAACAATGAAATGACAGCTGAGGAATATTCATAGAATATTCTAAACATTTGAAATGCTTAGAGGACAGGTGAACAGTGTGGATAGTTTGTGGAGCCTCTGGCAGTAGGATCACAGATTATTCTTAGTGCAAGAACTGACATCTTGAAGCCTAATCACTACAAAGGAACACATTATGCAGCTTTGATACTGGGGAGATGGACTTGGTCCTACCTTAACTGGATATGCCAGACCAAACTGACTCAACTTGGGATTCTTTGCTCTCCACAGGGAATGGATGCGGAGTATGTGGGGGTGGCTGAGGGAGGATTAGAGAGAGGGAAGGGAGGGTGAGCATTGGTGAGTATGGAAAAACCCTTTTAAATAAATAAAAGATAAAATAAAAAATTAATTTTTTTATAAGAGTTGCTTTGGTCATGGTGTATCTTTACAGTGATAGACCAGTGGCTAGGACAATCAGTAAGCTTTTGCATAACTATAAAATCAAATTATCATAGAAGAGTAAATGCTAAGTCACAGAAACTTAAATAATTCTAGCGAATCAATTTGATCTTTAAATAATGATATTAGCGTCACACGGCATCCTAGGTAGATCCCAGATAGCAAAATTACCCTTTGCTTGTCTATAAATAGTTTTGTTTTTGTGTTTTTAATAATCTATTGAAAGCATGAAGACAAAATTAACATTTAAATGTTGCCTGATATAGAACATGGGCTTACTACATACCAAATTCTGAAACCATATACAAGTAATAGCTTTGTGAAGTTTTAAGTTTAGAAAATTTTATGACAGCACTTATTTGGTGTCCTTGGGTACTTAAGCATCTTTAAAAATTTCCATTTTGTAAGATAATTTAAAGTTATGAAGCTAGATAAGTCATTTAAAGGTGAGATTTATATTTCCTTATCATTTATTATATTCAGTTTTCTACTAAGAACATGTACTTTTACTTTACTGTCTTCTGCATGGCATCATAAAATGGGAAAAGAATTTTTCATAAGAATACAAAGCACAGAAGAGTCATAGCTCAGGATTTACTGCCTTTAATGAACACTCTGACTACCCTAATAGAATTATATTATTGTGGATTTAATGCATCATATGAGCCTCAACTCAAATACCTTACACCCAAAAGAGCACTTGGTTTGGCTAAAGCATAGAAAAGATATTCAGAACCAAAATTCTCTTTCAAAAAGACTCACACATAGAATATAGAAGGATCATGGCTAGAAGGTTTTGAAATTTTATATTTCAGTTTAAAATATATGGTGCTTTTTCAAATCAAAAGTATGAAAATTTAATAAATACATAAGTATAATAAGTTATAGATAAAGGGAATAATATTCAACCATACACATAATAGCTTATTATGACTTTAAATACTAGATAATTGTTTTGAAATTTTCTTTTGTCAAGCAATTTGTAAAATATCTAAAATAACAAGGGATAAGACATTGTTGCCTGATAATTATTTGTTGGTATAAGAAGCAGGTGCTGGGAGATGGCTCAGTGGGCACAGCACTTGTAATGCGGCCATTAGAACTGGAATTCAGATCCCTGTTCCTGAGTGTAAGGCCTGTGCCCACTTGTGATCCAGAGTGAAAGATGTGGAAATGGAGGACCAGGACAAACTCCTACCAGCTTGATAGGCAATTTCAAAGTTCAGCAACAGGTTCTGCTTCAGTATACAAGATGGAAAGTGATTTTGGAAGACAGCTCACATGAACATCAGTCCTTCACACCTATATTCATAGACACATATGCAAATGCACCTCTTACATGCATCACCCACATACGTACACACATATACAAGAGCATCCAAAGCCAACTGAACAAAACATTTCTAAGGAGGCTTAAAAATAATTTCTTTCACACCTTCTAAATTCAAATTAAAGCCAGTCTGTTAAAGAGGCTATTTTAACAAAAAGAACAATGCAAATTTTTACTTGTGAGAAAATAACAGGCGTTTCCTTTATCCCTTGAGACATAATTTTTAAATCTTTAGGCACATCATTAGTGAACAAAATTTGTTCAAGGAAAAGCTAAAGAATGGACCTTGAAAATCTAAATTCTACTGTTGCAGGAATAAAGGAAACTCAGGACCAAATCTCTGGGAAAGGCGAGATATCAGAGAGTAAACACCACAGTCAGATCTCACCCAGCTGTCTTCCAGCTTCCTCAGCCTCCTCCTCCTGGCTTCTTCTGCCCCCTCTGTCTTTCTATGCCTGCCTTAAATACTTTCTTCCCTCAGTTAAGGCGTGGCCCCACCACTGCCTACCTGGGAGCCTGGAACTCCTTCTGTATACTAAGATGACCTCCAACTCAGATTGGATTAAGGACGTAGGTCACCATTCCTGGGATATTCCCTGTGCTAAGATTAAAGGTGTGAGTTACCACTGTCTGATTCTTCTGGACTGACTGTGGGTAGATCCCTCTGATATCTCTGAATGTTTTTATTGTATTTGAAAATATCCCCACATTCTACTTTCCACTTTAACTGAGAGCAGAAAAAGACTCTCCTCTACCTTTGTGGTAAGTTCTTCACACTGCCATTCTATGGCAAATAAGAAACATACAGAGAAAAATCTATATTTCTTCTTATTTATCGGTCATCATTTACTGTTTTTCCTGTGATGGGATTTATGGCAGAATACTGTATGCCTCAACTCTGACTCCTGTAGTTAGGCTTTACTCTGTTATTTTTTTTCTACACAGTGGTGAGACAAATCACGATCCACCTTTTCCAGTGTCAGTCACTTTTCTCCACCTTCAAGTTTTCCTAGTGAATTCAACTGTCAGTAATATAGTTGCCAGGTAACTGGAAAAAATAAACAAGGACCTGCTACTCAAGAGTACCTGATCAGTGAATGACTCTGAGCATGTCACACAGAGGCACAAAAGTAGAATCTACTGAGGAGGACAATGGAACCTGGATGGGATAACTTATAATTCTCTCATGAGAGCCAGAGTGGTAAAAAACTGGGATAAGGAATAAGAGCATACTTCAGTTCAAGTTTCTAGGCTATACAACATCATAAAGTTTACATGTAAGAGAATTCATTTAAGGGAAAAATCTAAACAAAATTTTACAAAATGAAAGTTAAGACTTTATTTATTACTTTTTTTTTTCACACAGGTCAATTCTAGGTGACCTTTCCTAGTGGAGTACTTAAATTACTTTTTATTTTTCCAATGCCATGGAGTCAGTCATATTAGTAAACATATGCCCTGACTTTTAAAATTCTCAGGTTCTAACATGATATTGGCAACAGAGTTTTTTGTGTTTGCATATGTGCCGTTTTGGATACAACCCTCACTCTCACTCTGTTATGACTGCATTTTCAAAGTTGGATACCCTTATCCCCATGTCTTGGGAACATAAGTTTATTTTCATGCTTTCTGCGTACTTAGAGTACTTTAGACAGAATTTGCCCATGATGTTGTTATTACAGTACCAGAATAGATTCTTGGAACAGTCTCTGAGTTTAAATCTTTAGTTTAAAGCTATTTAATAGAATAGAACTATACTTTCTATTCTGTTGTTATCGTAAATGAAACATAGAGAAAGTAAAACTCCTTCTACTAAACCTACTTACAAAGTCTGAGTGTGACCCCCTGCTAGTTACTGAAAAATGTTTAAGAGTTGATGAATAAAATTATGACTAACTATCTTACAATTTCCAAAGTCATCCATTAATCTTTGATGGCTCAGAATTGATATATAAATATAAAAGCCAAAGAGAACTATTGCTGTAGGATATTTTTCTATATGCTGTGAATAAAGAAACTGTTTTGGCCTATGGCAGGCATCTCAGAAGTAGGAGGGGAAATTGTGCCCAGATAGAGGAAGGAGGGCAGAGTCAGAGACACCATCCAGCTGCCCCAAAATTAACATGGAAAAGTAACACAGGTAAGCCACGGGCCATGTGATAAGACAGATTAATGGAAATGGGTTTAATTAAGATGAAAGAGCTAGCTAGCAATATGCCTGACCCATTGGTCAAATAGCATGAAATTAAAATAAGCTTTATATGAGGGTATGAACCTCTGGACATCTGGCCAAACAGACCAGAAATTTCTTTGTTTCAAACTATCTCAACAGTTACATGTAAAAAACATTCTTCCTATTGAACTGCTAACACTCAGAAAATTCATGGTGTCTAATGCAGCTAAGTTCCTGTAGACCTCTGAATGAAAATGAAGACTCAAGGAACTACCTCTGTATTGTTATTAATTTAGTGGTGAAAATTCATCTGTGAAATAGACTGGATTCAGAATCACCATGGGAACGGGGCTAGTTTCTTGTCTATGTGTATTTTCACAATGGTTTAACTGAAGAGACATGGCTCATCTTGTATATACTGAGTCCAGAACTAGACACACAGCATAAAGTTTGCTGAACACCTGTAGTAAGAGGTTTCTGGCCCGAACTTTCGGGGCCTAACCTCAAGGTCTAGGCCCACAAACCCACAGACCCGCAGAGACACACAGATGCTTTCAATAGTTTTTGACTGATCGGCCTCAGGCCCAGGCATATCACTTGCTAGCTCTCTACCCTTCATCTAACCCATGATTCTTCCAATTCAGCCATGGGAACAGCATGGTTGTCCTCTGCTTCTTCTGGCTTCTCTCTGGCGTTCTGCTCTGTGCTTCCTGTTCTCAGAGTTTTCTTAGTCTGGTAGCCCCGCCTACACTTCCTGACTGCCTTTGGCCAATCAGCGCTTTTTATTAAACCAGTGGGTGGGACAATTATTTACCATGAAACAATATAATCCCCTACAAACACCAGCCTTCATATCTTTTTGTTTCTTGACTATAGAAGCAGTATGACCAGATGCCTCCTGTTCCTCCTTCATGTCTTCCCTGCCATGATGTACTGGGCCCTCAATTTGTGAAACAAATTATATTCTTTCATAAATTGTTTTTCAGGCACATGTCACAGCAATGAGAAAGGTTACTGACTCTTAAAAATTTACTGATTATGTAACTTTGTTCACTAAGTCATTTGAGCTTCCACAGGCTTATCAATTGAAGGAAGACAATTATAATTTTAGAAAAAGAACAGGCTAAATCTTACTAAAGTTATAAACTTAATTTCATATTGACTTTTAAAGCCACATCATCTACACTACCATGCCAACTGTAAATCAGAGAAGATAATAAAATACAAGAAGACACTGTAATTGTCAACGTTCTCTCTCTCTCTCTCTCTTTTTTTACCCTACCCTCCAGAAAAACAGCGTCTGTAATATTAACAAACAGGACTTGGTTGTGACTTAAGTACCTTGATGACCTCACCAACTAATCAAGACTCCAGAAATTACATTTATTCTTTTGTGCCATGCGTGGAGAAGACCCACTTACTCTATATCCACTCAAAGAAAGGAACAAAAGGAAAAGAAATGTGAGGCTCTGTGCATGTGAAATACAAAACAAGTGTTCTCAGAATCCAGCTTGGAATTATGTCAATAAATGTGCAATCAAATGAAAGCGGTAGAATTCTTCTCCATGGTTTCGTTATATGCCCACTTCCTTCAGGACTAGAGCTAAAGCAAACGCTAGGTATTAAAATGTTTCCACTAACTTGAAATTGTCTGTCTGCACATCAGAACAGTGTGTTTATAGAAAGATTGCTGTCCCAAAAAACAGTGTATAAAACACATTATATTTAAATAATATATATGATGAATTGCTGGTTGACAATACATTCTTGTATTATAACATAAAAGGATATTTTAGGCAAGAAAAAGAGAGTGTTATTCTAACTAAATGGTATACTAAAGAAGCTCGAGCTAATGTAGCCTTCTTTTGGTATTGGTTATATGGTAGTTAAAAACTATATACAGCCTGAAATTTGTTTCTGTGTTTGCAAAATTGATCAATATGTACCAGGGAAAACTGATTTTGACATACTGCAGTGGAAAGTCCCCATACACACTAGAACAACAAGTGGGCTGCAAATCAGACATACTGTGTCTATTATTTACATGAGTTACTTCATCTATCTTTGTCACTGTTCTGTATATGATAAATGGGATGTTTTGCAAAAAATACAAAAGATAATACATACATATGAATTATCTAGAAAAGTCCACACCATTTTGTACCGCTCAGCAAAGGTTATCCATTTCTATGTATGTATTCCATTTTTTCATAGCAAAGTAGAACTCTAAGAAGTGAGGATTTAGTCATCAGTCTTAGCATGACCACATTTATACAAGATTGGCTTTTCTCAAAGTTCTATGAACTCATTTTGGAGGATGAAATATTTATAATTCTTATTCCAATCACTGTCAGCCTTCTGGCACTATCCATTTTGACTGACAAAAACAGAATGGTGTTATGCATTTTCTGATATGTTATGAAACCATACAGAATGAACTCAGTTCCTGTGGATTGTCTCCACGTGCACACATTTTCATGTCTCTGATTTCAGCATTTAGGAAGTGCTTTCTTTACAAGGTCACATTCCTGAGAGTGTCTGCTATTTCTGCATTCTGTCTGGAGTAAATGAACATTGATGAGCTGTGTAGTGGGAACAATATGGAGTCTAGAATCTTGGCAGGGATAAAGTCAATGGCTTCTTCATCACTCAAAGAAGCTATATTTTATATTCTAACCTCTCTGGAAGTAAGAGTTAAATAACACTTCATATAACTTGATCTAGCACATTGTTTTCAGGCTGGGTACTTGTGTATATTCAAACATTTACACACACACACACACACACACACACACACACACGCTCACGCACACGCAGACATGCACATAGACATGCACACACATGCACCTACACCAGGCAGGGCTTTGTAATGATCATGTATAGAAAGCCAAGTTCTTTCCACTTTAAAATATTGTTGTCAGAAAGAAAATTTACAGTCTTTTTCTCCTGCCTTCCCTTAACTTAAATGATAGACACTATTCTTGGGCACAACCAGCAAAACATGAGTAAGAATAAACATTTTAAGTAGGGTCAACTTTAAAGGGAAATCAGCTTTTAATAGCACAATATGAAACATGCAACAAAAAACACATTTCCCAATTTACTAAATCATGCACTCAAATTCCATTATTACAAATTTTAAATTCCTAGGAATAATAATAGAGGTGTAGAACTGTCCATGATAGCATAATTCTTGACAGGTGTGGAGATGTGCATCAAAGGACTTTTGACACTATAAGAGCAAGCTGTGTACCAAAAACATACAAAGACAGACCTTTGGGAAATAGATTCTTCACAAAAATCAAGGTCTTCAACATCAAAATTATGTGGAAACTAATTTCACATGACACATCATGAGACAAACTCTGATCTACAACATATGAGGAAAAGGACTTGAGGAAGAAATGTTCTCAAAAAGCAGTGTAAACAGTGTAAACCATTCAACCTTCTTATTTACATAATTTTGTTGTCATATAAACCATTGCCTTATAAATTGGGTTTATCTATATGCTCTCCACGTAAGTAGAGGGGAGGAAAATCACCCCTTCCCATTCAACAATCATATAATCTGACAGGTGACCCCTGACCATGCTGTAGAACGATTTTTAGAAAGGCAATTATTGCTGTCATTATAATAAAGTGTCATTCCTGCACCCATCCTGAAGGTGAAAACAGCTTGAACAGATGCCATGACGCCTCACTTAAAGGTTATTTCAAGTTCCCCCAGGAGCATTTACAATTTCAATTAAGCCAAGGAATGTCTGTGTTTGGAGCAGAGAGATTCATGAGCAAATTTCCTTAGTGAGGAGCCCAGTCTACTTAGACTCAGCCAAGTTACGGAGGCTTCAGGAATCACTGGCATATTCACTAATAATGATGATTTTAGATTAATTATCTTCTGCTTCTTATCACTTCCCTTTCAAAGCTCTACTCCATAAGCATAGTAATCAAGACTGGAGTTAGTAAGGCTTCATTTTCTAGACAGGGTGAGAAAAATTAAAGAGAAATAAAAATTAAGACTATAGAAAAGAAACAAAATAGTAACCCAAAGTGAATCAATTATCATTTACATATATATATCTTATATACACATATTTATGAGAGACACATATATTCTATGAAATATTTAACTTAAGTCTTATAAGTTTTATATTTTATATTAAAATAGACATGCCAATTAGTAATTAGTTATTTGAGAAATTCATACAATGTATTTTGCTCATTTTTCTCTACTCTTCACAAATATTTCTTCCTTATCCACCAAATTTCACATCATTTTTTCAAAAAATATTTAGCCCATCAAGTCCAGTTTTCTCTGAATATATATTCCTGTGTGTGTGTGTGTGTGTCTGTCCACTGAGGTGTGGCCAACCTACTTATCACATACTTAAAAAGCTGATTCTACCTCTCCTATAGTCATCAAATTGTCACTACAATCCTCTGTTAGGGTTGGGACTTTAAATTTGCTTTTGATAAGGCTTAAGCTTCTGTAGGTCCTTTGCATGCTGTGACAACCACACACATTTCTGAACTGAGAATTGTAAAGAATTCTCCTAAGTTAGAAATCCCCATGACCTTTATTCATTTTTAGAGATGGAAAGCATTCTCATTTATAAGTTGAATAAAATCAATGAGCAAAATTGAAAAATTGATGATTAGCAAAAATAGAGTTTAAATGATGAGAAAATACAACCAAATAAGCTGGTGTTATCAGAAAGTGAACATGATCATATATTATAAAATTAAAATCATCTTACAATAAAAAGCAATAGAACCATGATACTAACTCTATATTTACTTAGTAGTATTTTAATGTAAGGTACAAGAAAACTAACATTATTCCTTTAAAAACAGTTCTGAGAATCATGGCATAGCTGTTAAAAATAATCTAATTAAAGTAGAGATATAGTAAAAATGATGTACTTCTTAGAATACTCAGGTATACATTGGCAATATAAGTAATTATTCCTTATTCTATTAAAAACTGAAAATGGTGTCCTCCAAACGGAATTTTGCATAAGTAGTATGGAAGTGCATGAAAAAAGTAAATTATTCTGAAAATTGTAGTTTCAATTTGTATAAATTTAATTTGTGTAAGCTCTGGGCCAGACATCATTAAATACATACATACATACTATGAATATATGTTACATAAGTCAATATTCAATTACACTATGTAGTATTGTTTCTGGCCTGGCCTTTCTGGCCTAGCCCTCAGGTTCAAACCCACTCACAGCCCCACTGCCACTTAGCCTCAAATAATCACATAAAGGCTTATATTCATTTTATGCAGATTGACCTATGGCCAAGGACTATAACTTGCTAACTTTTAATAGGCATGTGGCTTGGCACCTTTTCTTAGAGCAGCATGGTTGTCTTCTTTCTTCTGTCTGCTGGCATCTCTGCCTGGTGTGTCTGCCTGATTCTTCCTCTTCCCAGGGTTTTCTTAGCTTGGTAGCCACACCCACATTTCTTGTCTGCTTTCTGGCCAATCAGCTTTATATTAAACCAGGAGAAGGGACAAATGTTTACCATGTACTAGAATATAATCCCACAGCAACACTATATTTCTATTTTTATTTTTTTTTTGCTATTGTTACTTGACAGTTGTCTTAGTTTCTGTTGCTGTAATAAAATTCCATGAGCATAAGCAACTTTGGGAGAAAAGGGTTTATTCCATCTTAAAATTCTCAAGTTACACACCATCAGTGAAAGAAGTCAGATCAGAAACTCAAGAAAAGAGCTTGGAGGCAGGAAGAGACACAGAGGCATTGAAAGAGTGTTCTTACTAACTTGCTTTTCATGGCTTTGTAGCCTACCTTCTTATAGTACTCAAGACTATGTTCCCAGAGTTGGCACTGCCCACACTGTCAAAATGTGGGAATTTTTTCCTACTGAGATTTGATCTTCTAAAATGATTTTTGAGTTGTCAAGTTGATATAAATCTAGGTAGCACCATTAGCTTTTGATGAACTAAAATGTTTTAAGAGGAGAGAGATTATCTCTTTTTTTATATTTGCCAAGATGCTTGAGAATACTCTAACGCATTTAGAAGGCTACCTAGACTTCCGGGTCATTCTTTAGTGACAGTTTCCTAAAAGAGAGGACCAGGAGTTGAGAAAATAAAGAAAGTAGACTTTGGGATCAAAAGGTCTTATATAAGATGATGGTATATCCTAGGAAAGTTTATCAAGAAACAACATATTACATACAGTTTGTGGAGAAAAATATATCATGCAATAGCACAAATTCAGCAACAATCTAATCAAAATCTGTTGCTTAAAGAACACAATGTATCTCAAATGGGCCATAGACAGAACTCACAGCCATATCTCTTCCAAGGGAAAGCCAGGTTACAACAACAACCCAAATCTAAATTCCTTTGAAATTCTCCCCCCATCCCACCACTAAACCTTGCAAAGTCAGCCCATGAAAAAGAACATGTCGGAAGAGACACAATCTAGCCACCTAAGAAGCAATATGTAATGGAGTACACGTAAGCCTCGAGCCACATAGCAAGACAGATTAATAGAAATAAATTGAGTTAAGATGTGAGAGTAAGCTAGCAATAAACCTGAGCCATAGTCCAAATAGCATGTAATTAATATAAGCCTCTGTGTGTTTCTGTGGGACCACGGATTTGTGGGTCCGAATCTCAGGCTAGGCCAGTCTGCAGGCAGTAGGAATTCATCTGCACCACGGGCTGGACAGATTAAAAACTTCTTACTACAAATAGTGCCCCAATCTTTATATCCACATAAAGCCTGTGAAAGCTTAAAAAGAGTTCTAGATCACCGAAACAGAGCCAAAGGCAGCTTCTGAGTTGTGTCTCTGATGTCGGTCATGGTACAGAGAAGTGGCATGTGGGCTTGAATTACAAAATGGAGGATTTGCTGCATGCAGCCTGAGCTGCCACATGTGTTCCAAATCTCACAGAAGTCTTGGTCCAAGCACAAGCTGTATATGATGGATTTAAGGTTACTGCTCTTTCAGGCAGAAAGGGAACAGAGCCAAAGACGACTTCCTGGTTAGCAGCAGTTTCTGCGAGGGCTCTGCTTGCTGGCAGCAAGCATAGGTACAGCTCCTATAAAAGATGCTTCTTGACTCAGTCTTAGTAGCAAAACTGTGTGACTCTTTTAAGAGGCTTCTTCCAGCAGCTGCATTGGAGTTTGGGAGCACAACTGTGGCCTTAAAACACAGCTCCAGAATATGTAATACTGCTTTCCAGAGTTAGGAAGGTAGGCATGACTCTGATACCTCCACAGTGTTGAAAAACCGAGTGGAGCAAAAGCAGCAGTCAAAACAGCACTTTACGGTCTAGTATTTTAAAAACAATTCTGGTTAGGAAATGTTTTAAAATATTCAACAAAGCAGATTAAATGAGTTACAATGTGTGGATAATATGCATAGGCTTGGGAGATAAAAGATAAAGGGTAGAGAAAGTCCTCGAAAAAAGATATATATATATATATATATATATATATATATACACACACACATATACACACTCATACATATATAAAATGGATAATATATATTATCACATACATGCACACACACACACACACACACACACACACACACATATATATATATATATGCCACATAAGGATGGAAATTACACAGAGTCAGGATTATGTTTTCTTTTAATTATTTTAACTGTTAATGAGCTAACTGCAGAAAGACAATTGATCACATAATCTGCTAAGTTAAACAAACATATATATTTTAAAGGTATCTTTGTGTCTTTGAAATTTGTGTCTAAGGATACGTTGCTTTGAATGAGAGATTCTGCTTTTGTTTCCTCAGAAGATGAGAACCTGTGGATTGCTTCCAGGCTTTTATTATTTTATCAAGGAAGACCTACAAAATCTCTGATGGGAAGAGATGTCCACATCAGCTTCAAGGCTTCTGACTAAGGTGATCGGGCCTCAGGACCCTCTGTAAGATTTCCAGCACCCCCAAACAGCAGGAAGTAGTAATAGAAAGCTATGCCCAAATTCCTAAAATATTGTTTGTAAATGTTTGCTTCCATTATACATGGTTGATGGTCATAATCCATCTTTTTCTAAGGAAAAAAAAGGGGAATATGATCTAAAAATCATTTAAAAGATAAATTATTGAATCTACTTTAATGCAAAAATGGCTGTTAATCTCAAAATATTTTACATTTTTATGGATTTTGGTTTATTGATACAAATTTAAGGTCAACTTTGTTATATTGTATGTATATTTCTACTCTTATTTAAGGTATTATGTTTATGTAACTCATTTAACATTGTAATGTATAATTAAGAAATTTAGATAATAGTCATCTATGATAACCAAACTTATAGTCATGGTAGTTAGGCATTTTTTTATGAATATAAAGATATATTTTAGTTAGATAGGAATCTTCAAACACTTCAAAGACCTACAGAATATGACATTTAAAATATTTTCAGAACTTAGACTTTTCTGGACAGTGAGATAGGTCTGCTACTGGCACCACCAATCTACTTCAAGGGAATGATGTGCATCAAAAAATATTCTATGTGGAATTTACTTTCCTTGTAGCAAAAATTAACCATTGGACAAGAAATTGTTTTTGTCTCAACTGCCTGACAGCATGCTGTATAAACTTGACATGCAGGATCCATAGGAACATGACCTCTGAACTTTGGCCGAACAAGCCAAGACGGTTCTTAAGATTCCTGCTTCACAGAGACAACCAGACATTCTACAGGATGTAGGGAGAAGCGACTGCCAAATTATGTCAGAATGGGCAGAGCAATCCTTCAAATTTCCTGCTTTACTGAAAGGCATGCCAGAGACTCTAGGCCTATAGCCTGAATATAGATGCCCCAATATTACAAAAGAATCTTGGGTGACTGTCCAAGCAGCCAGATGCCATCTCTGTCATTTCTAGATTTTGGAAGTTGATTGCACTTCCTGTTTACTTAGGTTATAATATATTCTTCTGTGGTCTTTGATGTAGTTTAAGATTAGATATAATTATAATTTTCATTAGTTATAATAAAAAGTAGATTAGATATGAAACTTTGGACTCACAAGAATAAGATAGATAATAGAATATTTTCTTTAATTTTGCTAAATACAATAGACTAAGATTTATAGCTGTAATTCTTTCTGGATAGCTGTTTTATTATATGTAATTTTGTTATGTTAATAGTGAAACCTTACTTTTTGGATAGACAGAAAGGGGGAAGTGATATGGGATGTCTTTGTGTATGCTGTGAATACAATTGGATAACAAAGGAATTCTTTTGGTCTATGGTGAGATATCTTAGAAGCAGGTGGGAAATCCAAGCACAGATAAGGGGGAAGAAAGGCAGAGTCAGAAGAAATGAAATCTAGCTGCCAAAGAAACAATATGTAATGGAGTACAGGTAAACTTCAAGTCACAGGGACAGACAAATTAATTGAAATTTATAGCACTCAAGAGGTGAGGACTAGCTTGGAACAAGCCTGTGCCATAGGCCTGAGAGCATATACTTAATATAAGCCTCTGTGTTTTTCTGTGAGTCTGCAGCTCAGAAACTTGGGCTAAGCCAGGCTGTGAGCAGGATAGATTAATTTGGATCACAGGGCTAGACTGAGCCAGAAATTTCTATTACAACCTAGCATTGCCTTTTCTCTCTCATCAGGGCCTATGAAAAATCCTTTGATCAGCCTGCTTCCCAACAGACAGAAACAATGATTATAAACAGTAATGTATTCTGTGTAGTTTTTGACTTCTTAAAAAGTTAAAGTGTCCATTTTAAAGCAATTGTAGCTAAGCAATTGGAATAATAAGTTATAGATAAAAGTTCCATAACTATTTTCTTGAAATTACTGAAAACATATTGTATTTAAGAATGCAATATGGACAAGATGCTGATATGGCCAAGCAAGACGCAGAAGATTTCTTCTTCTGAAGACAGTATAAAGTAAATGTAAAAACATGATGCCCACTCTCCCAAGAGGTGGAATGGGTGTTGTTTGGTCTTTCAATGGGTTATAGACAGTTGTCATTGTTTAGGGTGGTAATTGTCTGGAAACAACTGTCCTTGGTAATGCAGGAACAGTAAACCTGAACAAAGGACATTAGACTCAGGGTTCTTGTTTGAAACAAAGATATAAATATGATAAGGAAAAGGGATATATTCTTGAATCTACTTTAAAAGAAGATACAGATATGACAGGGGGAGTGTAGAATATTGAATTTATCCTAAAAAAAATCCAGATATGATAGAGAAAAAGGGTAGATTATTCAATCTGCTCCAAAACATGAAAGGATAAAAGGACAGATTATTGAATCTACTCTGAAAAGAACAAAGCATAATATGGATATAATAGGATAAAAAGTAGAACATTAAATCTATTTTTTAAAAGCGACTACTTGTTTTAAATATTTTACATAGGATTGGATTTTCATGTCAGTGCCAATCAATGAGTCACTGGGGTAGCTAGGGGCAGACACTCAGCTGTAAATATAGGGGGGAGATAGAAAAGAAAAACCAGGAGGGATCCTGTGTTTCAGAAACATGAAGACCCCACATTGATATCTGAAAGTGCTTTTATACATTTTAAAGCCAAGATTTAAATAAAGTGTAGTATAAAATATTCAAATATTATCTTAAGAAAATCTTGTGTTGTTTTTGAGTCAGGCTGCTGGCTGCTTCATTACCATATCATGTGACTCCTGCTCGCTTGGGCAGTAAGATAATGAATTATTTCCCAGGGGCTTATCAGATTGGTCCCATGGTCATCAAGTCTTAAACAAGGAACAAGCTAAACTAATTAGAACTCAAGAATAGCTGAGTCATAGTGACTCTAACTCTGAATCAGTATGGGAAACAGTCACCATTTGGGCGCCCACATTTTTGTATGTTATATGCAAATTATGTATGATGATACAACTTGAAATTAATTTTGTTAGAATATACTGTACCTACATTTCTACTCTTGTTCAATGTATTGTAGTTATGCAGCTCATTTAACAATGTAATGCCAATTTCTAATCTTGAAAGTTATTATTACCAAGTAATTAGGATAATAAATGGAATTTAATAGTCATTACAATCAAACTTGTAGTCAGATAAGGTATATTTTCAAGATCAAATGGAAATATATTTGAGTTGGCATTTAAGATGTTTTAACAACAAAAATTCTTCTTTTTCTGACAATGAGACACGTCTGCCCCTGGCAACACCACTCTACTTCAGAGAAGATAATGAGCATCAAAGACACTCCTTATGGAGTTTACTTTCTTAGAGACAAAGTTATCTACTGGGCAAAAAGCGTTCTCGCCTTGACTGCTGACAATATGCTGTCCAAAATGGGACTAAGAAGAGAAAAAAGAAAGAACCGCCAAACTTTGCCAAGACAAAACAGGGCAGCCCTTCAGAAAATAATGCTTCACAGATAAATCTTTCAGATACACTAGGCCTATAGCCCAAAGATGGATGCCCCCACATTGCAGAGGAAACTTGGGGGTGACTGTCCAGGCAGACAGATTTTTCTGTCATTTCTCACTATTTTTCAAGTTACTTACTTGTAATTCCTGCTTACTCAGTTAATATTATTTTCTTCTTGGATCTCTGATGAAGTTGAAGACTAGATAGTTATGGTTTTTCTTGTTAACAAACTCAGAAAAGAAACGTAAAAGTATAAGTTTTCAAGACATCAAACGTTAGTTTTGGTTGGTAATCCAAATCAGATAACCAAAATAAGGTAAACAATGAAGTATCCCCTCACAATTTGTCAAATGTTAAAGGATTGGACATTGATAATGTAATTCTTGACTCTATATGTTACATATAGTTATTATACTTATTGCATATAGTTTTTCTTATATTAGTTATGACATTATATCTTTATTTTTGAAAAAAAAGGAAAATGTGGCAATACATTGTTTGTAACCTCTGAAATAATGCTTACGTGAGGACCAGAGGACAGAGCCAGACACACAGTTAGCTATAGAGATCAGGCAATGGTGGCACACACCATTCTAGAATTTGGGTACAGCGATCTATCTGCGTCTCTGTGAGCTCAAGACCACCCTGGACTGTACAAGATTAATCCAGTCTAAAAAGGATACAAAGTCAGGAAATCATGGGAGACACCTTTAATCCCAGCACTTGGGATCACACACCTTTAATCCCAGTACTAGGAAAGTTGACACAGGAAGTGATATGGCCGAACAGAGAAAGAAATGTAAGGCAGGAGGAGACAGGACAACTGTGTGCTTCCCTTGCTTCCCTTTCAGCTGAGAACTCAGGAGCATTCAGTCTGAGAATTTATGGAGACATAATCTTCCCCATTTGGCCTAAGGATTTAATAGTAGTGAGAAGTTTCTATAGTGGCTTGTTTGTCTATCTCTCTGATCTCAGCTTTACCTCAATATCTAGCTCCAGGTTTTTATTATAAGAGCAATTAGTATTCTTGCAATAATTCTGCATCATCTGGAAGGTAAATATATGTTCTTAAAAATTATTTTAATACATTTCCAGTTTACTTTTAAGTTCAACATACCCAGCAGCATCATGTGAGGTGAGCCACATGTATTTGCTGTGATCTTGTCTTCCATTACAGGTCACAAGTGACAGTCAAGTGATCATGGACTAAAGCTTAGGAAAGGACTAGTAAAAATGAAAATACATTTCTCTAAATTGATATTCTCGGGCACTTCTTCAAGAGATGTGAAGCTGCTGAACACAGTACCAGGTGATCTATTAATGCCCTCATTGGCCATTATCAATAAAATACTAAAGTTTTATACAACAAAACCAAATCATAGACACTCATTTATTTGGGATCACACAACTGGGCTGTGCCAACTCGAGTATTGAAGGTTCTGTAAGACATCAATCAAGTCTAAATATATATATTGGCAAGAACACATAGTATCTAACTGTTCTACTTGTGAAAAGTGCTCTGGAATTACAAAAGAATTATCTGGGATTACAACATGAGAGTTAAATGGAAAATTGAGCATTTAAAAGATGTAAGCCTTTGGTCTGTAGGCTTTTTCTTTTTTGCCACCAGCTAACTCCCAAATTATGACACAGAGACTTAATATTAGTTATACTTGTTTGTTTTTTTCTTAGCTCTTATTTTACTCTATTTCTCTTTATTCATATTTTGCCTTGAGGCTTTTTATGTTTATTTCTGTCTGATATCTTAGTTTTCTACAGTGTCTACGTATAGCTGGCTGTGGCTATGTGACTATCCACAGGCATCTCCTTTGTTCTCTCCTCCTTCTTTTCCCATTCTTCTCTTTGGAGCCATATTTCTCTTCCTACCTATTCTGTCTGCCTGCCAGCCCTACCTACCCTTTCTTAGCCTGGCTATTGGCCATTCAGCTCTTTATCATATCAATCAGGTACCTTAGGCAGACAAGGTCAAACAAATGTAACACATCTAAAAACTCATCCTTATATCATTAAACAAATGTAGTGTAAACCTTTATATGGTTCAGTGTAAGATTTCACAGCATAAACAAACAAATATAACTCATCTTGTTAAAGTAATATTTCACAGCATTTCTTTTTTTTTTATCTAAATGGAAATAAAGGTTTTAACTTTAACATTGTAAGAATATGTACAATAAGGACAGTTATCAATTAAGGATAACATTTGCAATGTGTAGTTTATTTGTATTTGGAAAATTTAAAAAAGACCATTATTTGCCCTATTTTAGTGTGTACAAAATTTTGTACCTAATTTACCTTTTATCACAACTAAGGAACCTAACTATAATTATCTAGTTTTCAACTTCATGAAAGACCCCAGAAGGATATACTATTGCCTGAATAGACAATAAGTACAGTGTAAGTCACTCCCAAAACTGAAGAAATGATAGACATTTAGCTGCCTGGACAGTCATCCAAGTTTCTCTTCAGTGTTGGGGTACCCATCTTCACAGACAGGCCTAGAATATCTGGCAGACTTGTATATGAAGCAGGAATTTTCAACAACTGTCCTGTCTCATTTTAGAAAAATTCTGCAGTCTTTTTCCTTTGTGTTGTGCTTACCCAGCTTGCTCAGCATATAGTTATCAGCCAAGACAAGACAGTTTTTTGCACAAATAGCTACCTTTGTCATAAGGAAATCAAACTCCATATGGAGTACTTTTGATGTCCATCATCTTCATTGAAGTAAATTAGTGACACCAGGAGCAAATGTGTCTCACTGTCATGAAAACCCTTTAGTTATTAAACATTTTAAATACCATATTATTTGAAATACTTGAAGATAAACTATTTATCTAAAAAATATTAGTTTAACCTTGAAAACATACCTAACATAACTATAGGTTTGATTACTATAGATGACTACTAACCTGCATTTTAAAATTATACATTATATTTTTAATGAACTGTATAAATACAATACCATATATAAGAGTAGAAACATAATGCAGCATAACAAAAATAACTTTGTATCAAAATTAAAAAATCTATACTTGTTTAAAATATTTGTGGTTAATAGCTGTCCTTTTAATCCTGTATTCCTGTATGCTACCTAGACAAGGACAAATATCTATTTCCCATAAAATGGCCAAAAACATCTACCTTACCTCTTGGGATTATAAGCATTGTGTTCTTTAGATTGCTTTGTGCTGTCTGTGAACAAAGGAAACCTGAGAAAATTGAAATAATGTTCAAATCCTAGGAAATCTAGCTATAGCATTTGTTGTTCAGTCTCTGTGCTATGGGAAGGCACAAGGCTTCTCTGTAATCTTGGCTAGAATAGTCTGTGAGGCTTGATCATCTCAGCAAGTACCCTTGAAGATGTCCTGAATGATAGACTCTGATAAAAAATGCAACAGCAGTATTCTAAGTGGCTGGATTTATCCAGGATACCTATTTTCATTTGTGTCTGATTCTCTTGCTCTGAAAACACACATGCTTTCAAATGTAACATCCATATCTGCATTAACATGAGTATGGACTGTGTGTTGTACACAAGCTAGGAAAAGATGACTTTTTGTTTTATGCTTGAGCAGGTAAAATACACATAACCTACCTTATAGATTTCCTAGATTTACTTCTTTGTTGGTAGCCAGAACTTTCAGGGTGTGTTTCCTTCGCAAGTCTGATCTCTGTCAACCTTGAAGGAATCCACAGCCTTTCATTTTCTGTGGAAATAAAAGCATAAACTCTTCTACAAATCAACAAGTTTTCTGACTTCTGTTTTAAAGTTAAGGTAGTCCTAAAGTATCTTAGTTTAATTCAGCAGTCTCTCTTATAATCTCATGTCTCTCAGCAGCTGTTGTTCGCTTACCAACATTTTAAAAATTCAAAGTAAGCATAACAACATACAGGATCCAGATCCCCTGTGTATTTTCATCTTTAAGTGGTTCATTCTTTTTTTATATTATTCATACTTTTCATTAGACAATTTACTTTATTATTTTTTAATTGTTTTTTTTACGACTGTCTATACTAATTTACTTTTTTTTCTTACACTTATAGACATTTTAAAGCATACTGTCACTTATCCATTTGGATCTTTCTTTACTGCATATATCTAGTCTTTTCTCTCTGTCTGAGCAAAACCTTAAAGTGCTAAGCTACCACTGGGTCCTCAGTTTCAACTTTGTTGACTGGCTTTGCCTTCTCACCTGTTCTCTGAGAGAGTTGAGCCTTAAACTTGCACACCCAGTCTAGATGGGCCTTTGATCAGGGACTGCATCCCAGCAGGCACTTTTACTTAGTTTCCTATTCCTATTTAGTATTCAAAAAAGACTTTTTAAGTACACTGCTGTACAGTAAAGCCTTTTACAAGAGCCGTCTCAGTCTATGTAGAAATAAAGGGCCTCATGTTGGAATGTCAAATGTTTCATATTTTTCCTTTTAGGTACCCAACCAGCTCCCAAATCATGACACAGAGACTTTACATTAGTTATAAAAACTCAGCTTTATCTTAGCACTTATTGTAATCTGTTTCGCTATAATTATATTTTGCCTTAGGGATTTTTATCATCTTTACTTTCTGTCTGTTTATCTTACTTTTCTGCTGTCTCTACGTCTGTCTAGCAGGCAGCTGCCTGTATGATCCCAGACATCTCCCTTATTATCTTCTCCTACTTTTTTCCTTTTTTTTTTTCCCCTCCAAAGCCTAGATTTGTTAGACTACTTATTCTCCCTGCCTGACAGCCTGCTTATCTTTTCTTGGCCTAGCTATTGGCTATTTAGCATTTTATTAGATGGATTAGGCAGGCAAGATGATACAAATGTAACAGATCTTTACATATTTAATCACACATCCTTACATCATTAAACAGATGCAGAGTAAATAAATACAACATATCTTTACATAGTTAAATAGTCTGTAGCGTAAGCAAATATAACACATCTGACCTGGTCAAAGTATTACTCTGCAGCATTGCCCTCCAAAAAACCAGAGAGGACGAGCACTTGTTAAATTCATTGCATACTGTCAAACCTTCAAGTAGTATGTTATGTGAGAAATGTGGTTTGGGCAGTTACACTAGCAAGCATTGGGTGTAAAATTCTAAAGTTATTACAGCCCAGACAATAAACCATATTTTTAAAGAATGAAACTTGTTAGTAGCAGGAAATATTGTAAGTCCTTTATTTGTTTATATCATGGTAGTATTCTCTCTGCCTTGACCCCATACTTCAGAAAATTTTCCAAACCAAAAGAAAATGGCCAAATGTGTCAACTCTCTTTCCAATCTCCTCATTCCCATAGTATTTTTGTTTTGAAGTAGAAATAATGGGGGACACCATTGAAATACAGCCTTTAGACTCATCCATGACCACATAAGTTATATCAAATAGAAGGATTTTTTTCATGAATATGGAGAAAGAGTAATTATAGAAATTATGTAGTTGGTATTAATAGTTACTGGCAACTGATTTTAAAAGGTTAATATTTATTTAAGGATTTATAGGGAATCACTGATACAAGAGACTAAACAGCCATGTGGTTTTTAGAAAGCTTAACTGGTCCAAGTGGCTGGCTGAAGCTCCTCCATCCTAGAGCATGTGAGAGAGAAATAGGAAGCAAGCCAGATCTTAAAATTGGCCCTCTGGCCATGCCCAAAAACTGGAGCTTCAAAGCCCAAAGGCCACGCCTCTAGGTCTAGGTGATAACGCCTGTTCTCCACTACAAAATATAGCTGATGTGTGACTATTATTTTTAAGATTAATATAATTACAATATTTTTTCCTTCCGTCTCTTCCCTTCACATGCTCTCACATACTCTTCTCCACTCTCTTTTAAATTTATGACCACATTTTTATTGTTATTGCATGTTCCTATCTATAACCTTTCAGTCTATATAATGTTTCTTGTATGTATGCTTTCATGACTGAGCATTTGTCACTGACAATGAACTGGTTTGTACTTTCCTGGGGAAAACCACCTTTCTTCTTTATCCTTAGTAAATATGGCAAAGTGAATGGGGTAAAGCCCATAGGGATTCACCCATACACGGAGAACTAGAGGTGTACACTGAGAACAATTTCAGCCATGTTGGGAAGACTTGGAAGAATAAACATATTCAGTCCACAGATAATTTTCTAATATTTTAAGTATAATCATATCTTTGTGACACATCTGTAACCTCCTCGAGACAAATTGCTTTTGTTAATTTTAAATAACTATTTGACAATGTGATAAATATGCAAATTAGAAGTCCTGTCTAAATTTTAGGTATGTCAACACTTACATGCCAGAAATAGATTCTAGAGAAGAAAAGAATGGGCTGGCTCCTCAGTGTTTCACATCTGAATAGTCCTTCTTCAAAGAAGCACTCTGATAAAACCCTACTATGGCCAGCAACTGCTGTTTTCTGAAAGACCTGGTAAGCTTGGTATCTTTGGACTGTTAACCCTCCATTGGGGATGTCTACTGAAAGCTGAAAAGAATCAATCCTTTAAAATGTGGCCACAGCCATTCCTGTCCATGTCTGCATCTGCAGGATCTCCATGAGGTGAATCCTGCTATGTTTCCTCACAGGTCAATCTCATTCACTCCCAAGGTTCCCAAGAGACTTCCCCTTTCATGTCCACTTCACTATAACTATTTTTGCTGTTTCTTTTTACTCCACATTTAGCAATTGTAAATAATGGGTAAAATGCATGGTGTTTTCTGTTGTATTTATCCTCTTTACCTATTGAGGTCTTAACATATAGTTTACTAGGAACTAAAAATATAATCAGGGGAAATCAAGTTCCTTCTCCTAGAAAAGTTAGTAAAAAAAATAATAATAATTAAGTGTTAGTGCCTACAATTGAAGAAACCCAGGACATTTCCTTTGCAGTACTTTTCCAAGAACCAATTATCTCCCATAGCTAAATTGTGGACACTTCTGAATGATACATCTTTGTTTTTCCTCCAAATGCAATTTTTCCCCCTTCTCCTAGAGTTAAAGTAGATTTATTTTAGGGCTATGGTGGGTGATTTGAAAATAATATTTTTAAAAGTTATTTTGATCTATAGTGTCAAATATTCAACTAAAAAGTTTTAGAAACCTCAAAAGCTGTTAAGCTGCTAAAATCATACAATCCAACTTGGATTGCTGTAAATTTTATAAATGACCAAAGAAAAAAGCCCACTTACTAAGTGACTTTTCAGTAGAAGAGTCCATAGCAAAGCTGAATTTGGATCAAATGGAGTTGACAAATTAAACTAGATAGAGTCTCAGCTGCAGGGAAGGTACTGGGTGAATTATCAGGGACTAGAGTGTCAGGGTGTGCCTGTCATGAGCAAAAGTGAAGACTGAAGTAAATTAAAATTTTACTAGAACAACCCATTTCTCTCTCAGACTTCCCTTTACTCTTGGCAAAGACATGTTTTACTGATAACAGGTATAAGATATAAGATGAGATAATTCTACAGAGGCCCAGGGTAGGTGTATTTAAATAAAATTCTTAGCCTCCTCCTCCCCCCCCCCATTAATCTTATTCTCCCTAGACAGTTTGAAATATATCCCAATGTAATACAGATATGGTGATGTTCAACTATGAGAAGTCTTGGAGCCATAAAAGATAGAAAACTGATATTTGTCTTTCTGTGGCTGCTGTAATTACCTCATCTGATTGCCCCTTGTATTATTTTTAGGGCTGAAACTTCTTTTCTTTTTCTGTCCTCTGGAAAGATTGATATTTCAAGATGATTTCTCTTCCCATTGTGTGCATTATGTATCAGAAAGATGGCTTTCATTCTAACCAATCAGACTTAGTGCAGTTTTTGAAAATTACTTAATGTATCTGAGCATTTCACCTGCCATCTCTGTGACCTGCAGTTCTGACCAACCAGATATAAATGTAGCATCTCATATCATTCTTAATGGACTATTCATTAATTTCAAATAAATATCAGAACCCAGGAAAGTGTCTTACATATAATCAAAGCTTTAGCAAGAAAAGTGCCAACAAGACCACCCCAATGAAAAGATACAGCAGGTAGAGTCCGGAAGGAAATGCTAAGAGTATCCTGCTAACACATATTTCAAGACGCAGAATACTTTTATATTTTATTGAAGAGTTGAATGACTGATTATATGATAGGCTGCTTGACTGAGTATAAACTCTTACCTTCTCTACCCTATGTAAGATGGACTGGCTCAAGCTTCCAAGTTTCCAGTTCTGTGATTAGTCTTTCTGTTTTATATTCCCATCCCTGAAACTACCCAAGGATTCTAGAGTGAGCTACTAGGTTATTATACTTACAGCACTCCTATCAATTGGAGAAATTTTTGGGAGTTCAGAGTTCTTTATAAGAAATCCTAAAAACAGACTCAACTCTATTTCATGGTAGGTCACACTTACTGTGATGCAGCCCATGTTTAGCCAGTTATCTAAGTCATGTTTCTGCATTTATTCTAGGTCTTTATTGACCTAGATTTGACAGAAGTTAGGAGCCTTTTGGAATAATGACAGCTGATGTGGAATATTAGTCTAATATATGTTACATCTGTTTAAGCCATGAATATTTATTTAATGATGTAAAAAGGTGTTATATTCTTTTGACTAACTTTTTAAAGCTGTGTTACTTTGTTTCTCTAAAACACCTGATTGTTCTAATAAAGAGATGAATGGCCAGTAGCTTGCCAGTAAAGGGATAGGCAGAGCTGGTATGCAGAGAGAATAAATAGAAGGAGAGATCTAGAGAAGAGATAGAAGAAAGAGGAGAGAGTGAAGGAGGAGAGGAGGATGTGCCGGGGGCAAGAAAGACATCCACACAGGGTAACAAGGAATAAAAGATATATAGAGTTAAGAAAGATAAAAATCCCAGAGGCAAAAAATAATAGAGGAGAAACAGGTTAAATTAAGTTAGAAAAGTTGGCTAGAAATAAACCAAGCTAAAGCTGGCCGTTCATAAGTAAGAATAAGTCTCTTGTGTTTATTTGGGAGCTGGGCCCCCAAAGGAAAAACAGAACGAAATAAACAAACAAAAGCAATCACAGATAAGAGGTTTAAACACATACGCTAAACATCATTGCGATTCCTCATTTGTAGTACAGGTGTTTTATTCTGTTTTCCAAGAAGAATTGTTGCCAGAAGCCAGCATGGTTTTCCTCCACTCTTAGGCAGAGAGGAGCTAATACTGTTGTGCCTCATTCTATCCAGAAAGTTAGATGCAAGGTTATGTAAGGATTTCCCTCAACATTAAAACACAGAGTTTTATGCTAAAAAATTGCAAAAAGTTCATATCATATGTGTGTGTGTGTGTGTGTGTGTGTGTGTGTGTGTGTGTATTTCTGTCTCTCTGTGTTACATGGTGTGTGAAGTCAAGATCCTGTGGTGTGATAGTGTGAGTGTGTTTGTTTGTGTGTGTGTATGTGTGTGTGTGTGTGTGTGTGTGTGTGTGTGTGTGTGTGTGTGTGTAAGTAAGCTTGCCTGTGCCCGTCATAAAATGTGTTTTCTATCACTTGAGTCAGGCTCCATCACTGAATCTGGATCTTGTCAAAGTTTACTAGACTGGAAAACAGCAAGCCTTGGTGACCCTCATGTTATCCCTACCATCACTGGGGTTGCCATCTGGGTTCTGGGACAAGAACTCTGATCCCCTTTCTTGCTCACCAAATGCTCTCACTTGCTGACCTCTATCTCTGGTGTCTTATATGCTTTGTTACACAATCTCCCCACCCAGAGATACTGCTAATGTGTCCTCCAAGTTGCTGTCAAATGCTTCTTCTGGCCAGAGGACATCCAGCAGTAAACATGGGCTGTGTCCAAGCCCTTCATTTCTTTAGGAAATTTGCAATTATCTAATGGTAGGAGATCTATGTGTGATGATGAGACTTTTTGACACCTAGGAAATGTTCCTCCGTCTCTTTGTTGCCAGAGAACAGTGAAAAGCACTTAGTGACTAATGTTGAAGTCTTAAATGCCCAGAAAGAAAGGCACTTATGTAAGTTAAATCTGTGTCAAGAAGCTGGCAGACTTCAAGACAAGCACATTTAAAACATATGTTTCTTTCTGATATTTTCCCAGACATTTCTAAAATGAGCTTCTATTAAAACTTTCAATTTTCTATACTTGTTAAATGTCTGCATGTCTTACAATTGCCACAGACTTTTCAAGACAATAATCTGAAATGTCAGGGAGATGCCATACATGTGGTGCCAGGGAAATGTATTCTAACCTCAGTGTTTCAGTTTAAGGTTATTATCAAATGTTTTCTATTATTTTAGTAACCTATGCCATCAAATGAAAAGCATTTTTGACTCATGTGATTTCCTGTCTCCCAAAAGATGATGTTTTGAATTGAAGCCAACAATCATTATTTAACAACTATAAAACCACTGTCCTCATGTGTTATACATGGCATCTCCTGACAAGTGATGGGATTAAGTCCTGATCAACCTACTGACAAATGAAATATTAGAAGTTAAAAAACACGTAGTACCTCATCCTGCTGTCACACTAGCAACAAAGCAAAATAGCATGAGGTGTAGACTATTGATCTCTGTGATCATGTGACTGAGTGGGACCCTCCAACCTGGTAAAATAAGGTGAAAATTTAGACAGACATTTGTTGTATTGGGGTTTCTCGGTCCCGGACGGCTAGAGGCCCAGAGACCCACAGACCTGCCGCCCGAGACCCCTTAGCTGCCCAGCCACCCGCTCAGGCCCCCAGAAATGACTCAGACGCCTATATTAACTTTATGCTGTTTGGCCTATGGCTCAGGCACATTGCTAGCTAGCTCTTACATCTTAACTCAACCCATTTCTATTAATCTGTCTGCCACATGGCCTGTGCCTCACCTGTGCTCCTTACATGTTTCTTCTTGGGTGGCTTCAGCTCGATCTGCCTGACTCCGCCCTGCTTCTCCTACCTATGCTTTGATTTCTCCTCCTACTTCTTCTATGGTGCCTGTCATGGCCCAAAACAGCTCCTTTATTTAAAGATTGAGATTCACAGCATACATAAACACATTCCCACATCAGACATTGAATGAGGAATCTTACTTATACACTACCACCTTCGTAAAGGCAAAAAGCCTACAGCACATAGGGGACAGTCTCTGAAACATCACGTCAGGAACCTAGCTATGGTTAGTGTACCTCTGGTCACTAGCATAATCAGCTACTGATGAAGCTAGTTCTTATAACACCAGACCTAGAACTTCTAAGGATCAGGAGTATAATGAATGTTTCCTGCTGTCGATCATCATTGCCTTAGTTTATCATTAAAGATAAACAGATTTGGAATAATAACAAGTGGCATCACCAACTATGAAACAGTCATTCTATCAGTATCACAGTGATCAGATAATATCAAGCATCACCATCATCACCATTGCAATCATTGCACTCACCTCAAGAACGTCAATGCCAATGAAGCTGGACTCAGGCACGACTAGAAGATCGGGGGTATACGGAACAATCGCTTATCAGGCAAAGAAGGTAAAAATGAGGGACAAGTGGGAGAAAAAAGAGGTGACCATATCTACTTGGGAAAGAGTTAACAACTGTGATTCTAAATTGGTTTTGAAATTAATTTTCTATGTACACTTGTTTCTATTCTTCTACTAGCATGTCTTAAAAACAAGCCAAATTCAGTATTAGGGATTATCTTTTCTATATCTATAAAATTTATTTATATGATTTCATTAAAAAATATAACCTGCATTATATGATCTCATGATTGACCATTTGCCATTGGATAATCAGTAGGGGACCTTCTTTGTCCAGGGTTAAAGCCTCATGATTTCCTCTATTTCCTCGTTTATATGTCCATTTCTGTTATAGTTGTCCAGACCATATGTTTATATTTTTGTGAATATCTGGTGTGTGTGTATGTGGGGGGGAGGTGATAACAGAAAAGAGGCCATAAATAAGAGAAAGCAAGTACGGTTGCATAAGTGAATTTGAAGGAAGTAAAGGAAAGATTGTGTAGCTATATGCTTATTTCAAAAACAAAAATCATTAAAAATCAGAATAAATAAAAAGAAAAAACATAGGGCTGGAAGAATAGGTCAGTTGACAGAAGCATCTGCATGTAAACATAATGACCTGAGTTCAATCACCGGGAGCTATGCATAGATGAAAAAAGAGAGAAACTCCACAGACTTGTCTTCTGCCCTCTACAGACATACTGTGGTATACGTATCCCCTGAAAACAGTAACAACAAACAAATAAATAACAAAACCCAGCTACCCTCTCCAAGTACGATGGTTCATCTTGCTGTCTTTCTATTAGTTAGGTATCTTGGTAAATATGATCTCACCTCCTCCTCCTCTACCGGCTGTTGGATTTTGCTCTCTTGTGTTAAACTGGAGCTCCTGAATAAGACGTAATTTGCTAAATTCAAAGGTACTTTCATTCACTGACTTAACTTCTCCATAGCTTTGGGTTTTAGTGAAGTTTCTCCTCTACTTGTTTACTTTTTCCCTATTTATAAGTTTCTTTATAACATTTTTATGACTGCATATGTTTTCTACTCATAAAACCCTAGGTTTCTCAAATTTTTCTTTATTCATCCATGTGTCTTCAATTGAATAAATTCATATCTGCTTCAATTACATTTATTGTTATTGGTGTCTCCAGTCCAGCCCAGGGTCCTAGCTCTACACTTGTCTATCAACACTGTCCAATGGCATAATGTTTCCGTGTCTCTTCTACTTACATGGTCAGGAAATATGAGAATCTTGCAAGATTCCCCACTCCTTGAAACATTTTAAATAAGCCACAAGATCATTCAATTACATTTCAGTTTAATATATTCCATTACAACTCACCTCTGTAGTAAGAGTTTCTGCCCTAGCCTAGCCCCAAGATCAGGACCAGTAGTCCCAAATAATCACACAATGTCTTATATTAATTACATGTTGTTTGGTCTCTGGCTCAGGCATATTGTTATAATTCATGGCATGTAAACCCAATATGGAGCCAACAGAACAGAAGTGGATGGAGGGCATGCCCCTATTTGTATCTATGTAAACCTGTGCCCACCTGCTCTCATTAAAGAGCAGCCGGCCACCTGAAACTCTTTCTTCCCTCCCCTTCCTCTTTCTTCCCTTCCCTCTCTCTTTCTCTGCAACTCCCCCGAATAAACTGTCATGTGGCATCTGGTAGTGTGTGCATCTGTCTTTCATGTGCAAAACTAATACATATTACTTGGTATCTGTTGCTCTTAAACTAACCCATGATTAGCCAAGTGGCTTAGTATCTTTTCTCAGAGAAGCATTTTTTGTGTTCTTTCCTCTGTGTCTAAAGGGCATCTTTTCTGTGCTCTTTCTCTTCCCAGAGTTTTCTTAGTCTAGTAGCCCCACCCATACTTCCTGTCTTGCTTCTGGCCAATCAGCATTGTTTTATTAAACCAATAGGAGGGACAAATATTTACAACATACAAGGGCATAATCCCACAGCACCCCTCCCCAATGCTTTATGTTTCTCTGGGTTCTCATCATAGCTAACTCTTAATTTATTACTTTACAATGAAATTTGGCAAACTTATCGTATTCTTCCCAACTTAATTCCTGCAATAGTTCATTACTGTGTTTATAGTAGTAATAACTCCCAACTTGACATATAAATATTTTCAAAACCATTCCTAACTACTGCCATTCTTCCTGAAATAAGTCACATAGTGGTTACAACTACTCAATAACCACCTTACATAATTTTACACATGGTGATATTTCTGGCAAATCTTACCACCTTTGCTCTTTGCTCTGTTACTCTACCTTCACTTTAATATGGTTTAATATGTCTAAATATCATCACACAAAAATATGCTTTCTAGTTTGTGATTTCTGATAAGAGGCATTTATTTTCCATCAAAATATAGGAAAGAATCTCAGTGCTGTTATGTTTTCCAATTGTTACAAAAAAAGAACAAACAAAAATATTACTTTGAAATTGATACTTAATAGCTAATAGGAAAAATAATGGGATACAATCAAATTAATTTCCATATATGGAGAATCATTACAATGTCTACAAACAATTTAGTAGTCAGCCTTGGTTTTCTTTATTAGATAATCAATGTTTAAGTCAGGAAAGTGGCTACTAATTTGTGAGTTTGAACAACTATAACAAGCCAACCTTTGTAAACTAATAAAAAGGAATGAATCAATAAATAACATGAAAATTAAATAAAGAATCAAAATGATATCAACCCAAAGTGGAAACGTTGTATAACTTAACTGTTCCCTTCTTAATGAGGTTGGACAAACTAGGAAGTAGAGTTTCTGTCTATCTTCTCCTTCATGTTCTTCTGTTTACATTGCGATTTTAAATGTTGGGAAACATTGTGGAATTCACTGCAATGATTAATATTTTTGCCTGAGTACCATTCATTTCCTTATATTTCTTGAATTACTTTTTCCCATACTTTTAGAATTCAAATGTAGTATCTCATCTAATGTGTGTTCATCAGAAATAAAACAACTGTGTCTTCAAATAAAAACAGTCATATTAGAAGGAAAATTCATGGAGTATCATTAATGCTCATTGATGGGCTTCACATAAACAATCTGCTTCTTTTTACTAACACAAATCTTTTTGTATTTTAGTCAGATACTCCAATCTAATGAATCTTCATTTAATATTCCATTTTTTGAACTTTCATGAAATATTGATTAGGTAGATAGCTTTAATTGTCATGCCTGGAATTCACTGATATAATAGTCACCATTCCTAAAAATAATAGCTAAATGAGTCATTTGGTGCTGTGAAATCTATTTTAATTCAATAAATGTACTTTGTGTTTATATTTAGGATTTTCCCAAATACTTATTTTCACGTATACGTGTATGTGTTGGAAACATAATAAAACAGCTATCAACAAAATTCTCAATGTGAGGAGAGAGTGAAAAAATGCAGTCAAAAACTTCAGCATTAAAAAGTAATGACTTTTAATCACTGAGTACATTTTATTTCATTAAACATTAACTGAAAGATATTCTGAACTAAAATTTCTAAGGGTGCTAATGGTCTAAATGAGATGTTTTCAAGTGATTAAAATATAACTCACCACTAAATAAATGTACCACTATACTCTCAGCTTGAATTAAAAATAAAAGGCAGACTCAAGGTTAAAATCAAAGCTATCCTGGTTATAAATAAAATTATAACCATAATTCTCAAAGTTTGTGAATTTATGAAAGTCATACTGAGACAAGATAGGCAAGGTGTTATCTCTAAAGTACATAAGTTAAACTGTAGTTGTACCCCTGATTACAAAGAGAGTTAGACGTGAGGGAAACAGAGACCAAAAATAAAATATTTTTAAGGATTTATTTACTCTTATTTTGTGCTTATGAATGTTTGCTTGCATTTATGTATGTATATTACGTGCATGTGCTGTCTGAAGATTGTATCAGAATCCCTGGAACTAGAGTTACAGATTGTTTTGAGCTGCCATTTGGGCACTGGGAAATGAACGTAGGTTCTCTGCCCAAGCAGTGAATATTCTTATGCTCTGAGCCACCTCTACAGGCCATAGAACCACACCTTGGTACCTGTGCCTCTTGAGGATCAAAAGACCCCTTTGTAGTTAAACATTTTTTAAGCTACAGTTCAGTTTTTCCCTACTGTGTCAGAAACTAAGGCACCAGGGTACCTCCCTAAGCACCACAGAGTGCATTAATACAGGGTCTGCACCTTCAAGACAACCAGGTTTTGGCATATTCATATTATGGCATTGTACCATTCTTATGGATTTTTAAGTGTCTTATAGGAAGAAAAACCTTAAAATGAATATTCAATCTACTATGATCTTGAAGGATAAAAAAGTCTTTTATATCTATAAACATAATCAAAAATATAACAAAAACTTAAAGTTGACAACAGAGAAACCAATGGATTGCTGTACTCTTCTTTGTGCCAAACTACTTCAAGCACGCCAGTGGTCCTTCTATATATATAATACATTTGTTTGCTCTGTGTGTATGTGTGTTCCTATGTGTTTGCATGTGACTGTGTTTCTGTGTATGTCTGCATGTGTTTGAGTGTGTGTGTGCATGCCTGTGTGTGCCTGTGTGTGTATGTGTCTGTGTCTGTGCATATGCATGTGTGTGAGTCCATGTGTGCATATGTGTGTGTGTGTGCATACGTGCACACACACATATGTATTGTGCATGTGCATTGTTAAATACCTATATAAATGCTCAAATAGAATTACAGAACATTCTTTGTGAAAATGAGTATTTAAACAAATTATCCATATCATCAGATATGATAGCTTGTTCAATCACTACACTGAATTCTAATTTGTCTTATACAATCTCTTTACAGGAAATGTAGTAGGAGAAATGTTCACTGAGCTGAGACCCAAACTATTTATATTTTTCAATAACTCTAAAAACTTGGAGAGCATGAAAAGGCAGGGAAATTGTAGTAGGAGACGGGAGAAAAATGTAATATACTAACAAGAAAATTAACTCAGTTCTAGAAGCTTAACTTGAAATGAAAATTTACATATGCTACTGATAAAGAAAACCAGCACTACATACTATGGAATACCTGTTTCTTCCAATATATCAGATACCATCTTCATCCATACCATCTTATTTTAAAACTTTTATATTGAGAGAAAATTGTTGCTTTCATTTTATTTTGAGAGATCTGAACCTTAGAAACTGTATTTTTCTAAACTAAGACAGAAAGCAAATGAAAGATTATGTTCAACGTGCTCCTATAGTGTTCACATAGCACACATACGTGTGCTGGAAAATTCCTACAGAACTGTCCTTCAGTTTCTGGCTTGGACTTTTGAACTTTATCATCACAGGCTGCTACTATGCTTTAGTTGTCAACTTTTCAAAGCCTAGTCATAGAAATAAATTTCAACTGAAGAATTTCTCAAATCAGATTGGCCTCTAGCCATGTTGGTAAAAGACTGTCTCAATTGATTTATGTGGTAGGCAATGGGGAGCATCCCAGCCTGATGTATGCAGTCCATTCTTAAACCAGTGTTCTTGGGGTGTGTAAAAAAGCAAGCTCAACATGATCGAGACAGTGAGGCAGTAAGCAGTATTTCTCCATGGGGTCTGCAATCAGTTCCTGTAATTCCAGCCTCAACATTCCTCTGTGATAAACTATTACCTGGAAATTTCTCGTAAAGATATGGCTTTCTCCACAAAGCTTATTTTGGTCTGTGTTGTTCATCACAGCATCAGAAATGTGAAGGACACAGCACATACTCAGCATCTTGTGTGTTAAATAGTTATAATTATATGTAAGGTTTCTTACATACTCATATAAAATAAAACTATTCTTTCTTTTTTTGCTCAGTTCTAGTAAGCAGGATAATTCTAGAAACAAGTTAGTGAAGCCACAGAAATAAGATGAAAATTAGCATTATTGAAACATTGGTTCCAGATGCATAGTTAGAATATAAATGTAATTCTTCACAAACATGTTCCAATCTTTTGCTCCTCTGTCAGCTATTTACACAACTGACAGAATATTAAAGAAGTTACCATTCTATTTTAGCACATTTCATTTGAACTAATGTGTTAACATGTATAATTTTATACGTTACTGAAAAAGACAAGTACCCATGTTTCCTTTCCTTTGTAGGTCCTATATTCTCTACAGGTATGTTAAATAATACATAAAACAGGGAAATAGAAGAAAAATTTAGAAATAAAGGGTAAGTCTGGGAATGAGAATGGAGATTGGGACAATAGAGTGTAGATTATTAAAGTACTTGATATATTTATATGAAAATGTCTTTACAAAATTCACCATAGTATAAAAAATAAATATATGCCAATGAAATATTTAGAAAGGAGAGCAAAGAACCAGAAAAGGAAAAACAAATAAAAATAATTGATCACATTATAATGCAATGAACTATGTCAATAATAAGACACATTTAGAATTTTAGGTGTCTTAAAATAGGAATAAAATCACTTCATATAAATAACGAAATACAGAATCTGAATAGTAACATCTTAAAAATCTTTGATTTTTGTTACCAATTCAATTCATCTATGTCCTAGCAATTCCAGATAATGCAATTCAAGACCACCAAAGGAGATGAAAAGGATACAAATTGGAAAGGAAAAGCTGAGATTGTCTTTGTTCACAGGTGACGAGAATATCTATGTTGAAATTACAAAGATTCAAAAGAAACAATGCTGTTTTTAAGTCCTCAGAACAGAAATTGCTAAAAAGACTACATGGAGGACACACAGTCATTTCAAAGTCAGCCACTTTCGGATTTCAGCCTAGGTAAAGAACAATGGCTCAGAGTTAAAAGAGCACACAGCCACTTACAGTAGCCCCTTGTAACAGTAAGACATCTGCCTCTGTGGAAGAATGCCTAAGAGAAGTAATTAAGATTGGTGTTTCTCTTCTTGTTTTGAGAAGTTTCACTCTTGACACTGTTATCTCTACCACTCTCAAAGACATCTCCTGGTGCCCTCCATTCTCACTTTGACTGGTTTTTCTGTGTCTTGCTTTTTGGATTTTCATTTTCCATAAAATCTATTTAGGCAGTCTCTATCCTTGAGGCCATTGCATCAAAATGTTTTGTATTATTGGAAAACTGTGTCAAATGCAGCATTTGGAAATAGGCATTTTTAGTCACACTTAGAACAGAAAGTAATACTGACAAAAATACTTTTGCTTGAGAACCGAAATGCAAACCTCTCCTCCAGGTCCAGTGGTAGGTCGACTCCACCAAGAGCAGTATTTTGTTTAAATCAGTAGATGACATCAGCTAGAGGAAAAACTCTTAAGGAATACCCACTGGCTTGCTGACTTCTGTTAAAATGCAAGCTTAAAACACTTCAATAAGTCTTCATGCAGATAGAGCCAGATAACTCATGATTGAGTTGAACAGATAAAATCCCTTCTTAATTCTGGATGTTGTAATAGTAACTGCTACATTTTGGGTAAATTAATTCTTAGTGTATCTTTTTTTTGAGACTATGATATAATTACATCATTTCAGACCTCCCATTCCTCCCCAAAACCCTCTCACTTACCTTGCTTACCATAAAATTTATGGCCTTTCTTGTTGTTGTTATATGCATGTACATATCCCCTAAGGGATATATATGTAATACGTATATATATGGATTTGTACTTAAATATGACCTACTCAACTTGAATGCCATTATTCGTATTTATGTTTTTAGAGCTGACCATTTGTATTTGATAAGCAATTAATGTGTTTTCTTTTTTCTCTGTTGCCTGTAGTTCTTAGTGTAGGGTTGAGGTCTCTCAAAGGCTTTCTCCCTTACACATTACTATGTTGTATGATATTTTGATTGTGTTCTGACTGAAGGCTTCTTGGAGTCAGAGGATGGGGCCAGCCTCTAGCAGATGGACCAAAATTTACCATAGAGGTTAGAAGGATTGTAGAGAGACAGGAAGTAGTAAGGAGGGTGCGAAAGAATCGAGGCCCCTGTGGACAGAGGAACCAGAGGGAAATAGCAATTGTGGCTCCTTCTCTGATCTTTCAGATTTTTACCCCCACATCTAAGTTCTGATATTTTATCGATAAGATAAATTTGAATAATGCTCAATTAGTATTTCTACTGTTGTTATTGCTCAGCTCATGTTTAGGCAATCATGTGAGACTTTACGGGTGTAGCTTCTGACATTGCTAGGAGACGGACTCATAAAAATGTCTATTATTCTCTTGCACTTATAATATTTTCATCCCTTCTTCGACAATGTTCCCTAAATTCAGATTCAGGAATCATCTTGTAGATGTATAGTTGGGACGGAATCAACTCTGAAGTTTGATGGTTTGTGGTTTTCTGTGATGGCCTTTTTCTATTGTATAGAGAAGTTTCCTCGATGAGGGGTTAGGAGTACACTTACCTGTAGCTATAAGGACACATTTAGAATGTTGTTAGGGAATTATGCTGGTGTAGGGAAGTGGGGGTTGTAGGTTTTTCCCTGAACTAATAGTCCTCGGCATTTGGCTAATTTTCCAGTGTGAGACACGGCTTTCTTTTTTTGTTGAATGAGTCTTAAGTCCAACTAGAGAGCTGTAAGTCACTGTTGAGGTATGTGTTCCATTACCGCACCGTTAAAATATATTTTCAGTGTATTTAGTGTGCTTGGCTTATAATCAAAATTATCTCCTGTTGTTCACCCAGGTAATGCTTAAAAAAAAAAAACAGCATAAAAAAGAGTAAGCTGAAAATTAGGAAAACATAGAGCATTTAAAAATAAAAACAGATAATATTCTTTGCTTCAAGATAGGTGGCATATTCAAAAATTTGTTTTTTGTATGCCTTAAAGAGTCTTTAAAAGGAAACTTGAAAATTTTCTCTGAGAAGGGTGGAATGGGTAATGTTTACACGGTGATGAGGAAATGGCTTTCTGAGCACTTCTAAGCCCATTTTCCAAACAATCCTGTTATTCTTCTTTGATGCTGGTTATAGTCATATTGCTTGTTATCTCTGGTGGAAGGATGCCATTTTTGATCTATATCATCTTTGAAGATGAAAGATTCATATGACAGAATATTATTTAAGACGCCTCATGTCTATATTAGCCTGAAGCTAGAATTCGGGTGTGAATTCTTATAATTATTCAACACAATAATTTTGGAAATAATCATATTCTATATCCTTGGCAGACCAGATTTATTACAAGTGACCTTCTTCATTATATAACTATATATAAAATGACATGCTCTATACATTCCAATGACACATATATCTCTTTTGGTGAGTGTAATCTATAACTGGAGGAACAGGGGGGATCACACGGAACAATATTTCTTATTGCAGTGAGAACCGCCAAAGCTTTTCAAACATAAGGGCAAACCATTGTTTTTAGCTGACTACATCTTCTTCATGGAGAATGAATTTTCTTTTTTCATTAATTCTGTAATTTACCAAAGGCCGAGAACAGATTAATAAAATATTAAATCTAGAAAACTGTATCTTTGGAGATAAGAACTCCATGGACTTGTGACCTGTTAATTTGAGTTGTGAATTTTCTCTTCTGATACAAAATATTCTTGTTGGAAACTTTGAACCCACTTATGCTCAAGGAAAACAAAATTCTGCAGAAACTAAATGAAGTTCTTAGTCCAGTCCTCATGAGCTGTGGGAATTAGAAAAGGCCATTTTTACTTCTTTGGGCTTTTATTTTCTAGTTTTAAAACTAGAAGCTGGAAAAGATTTTCCCAGCGGTTAATTGAGCATTCTTTGTGTCAACAGCATCGGCTGGTTGGTGTTCTAGGCATGGACTTTTCTTTTCTTTTCTTTTTTTTTTTTTTTTTTTTCTGGTGACCTCCAATCTACATTCTGTGTCCAATGCCAAAGTTAATATATGTCTGGAATTAGACTTGCGACTTATCTGTGTCTTTAACCGACTCTCATTCATGTGTTGGGATATGGATTTTGAACAATAGAATTCAGAGGTGGTCCAGCATCAGTGGTGCTCATCATTTATAAGCCACGGTTGAGAAAAGACCCTCCTATGTGTTGCCTAGACAACTTATGCCTTACAATTAAAAAGAAGTGATATATAAACTTCAGAAGAAATGTAGAACAAGCTCATAAAGTTACTGTATGTAGACATGCAGTTCAGGGAAAATGAGAAATGAAGGTATTCCACTGAAAATTTGCATATACAAAGCAAATACATCATGAGTAATCATAAGTTACTCAGCTGGTTCCTTCTCTCACATAATTACACTGCATATGTTCCTCTGTAGATTTACATACCGTGGTGCTTTGAATGAGAATGGGTCCCATAGGCTTATATATTTGAATATCTGGATACCTAGTTGATGGAACTGTTTGGCAAGAATTAGGAGATGTAGTGTTGTTTGAGGGAGTGTGTCAAGGGGTAAGGAGTGGGCTTTGGGATTTCAGAAGCCTATACCATTCCCAGTTAGCTATCTTTGTGCCCCCTGATTGTGATTCAAATATGAAATCTCAACTACTGCTTTAGTCTTATGCCTGCCTGTTGCTCTCTACCATGATGGTCAGAGACTCACCCTGTGAAACTGTATGCAAGGTTCCAATGTAATGTTTTTTTTTTTAAATAAGTTTATTCTTGGTCATGATAACTTTTAATAGAAATAGAAAAGTTAATTTAGAGACACATCAAAGTAGGTAAACTGCTCCTCTACCATTTAGGCCATTTTCTTGTATATAAACATCTTTAAACAATTCTCCTGCTCTATGACTTCCAATAGTTGGGATTACTAGAGTGAGGCAGCACACCAAGCAAAATCAAATGTTTATATTTGGAATATTTAACCATCTTATAATGTGATACTCAAATTATGTTATAGTCTGTTTCCTTCAAAAGCCACACTGGAACTCAATCCCTAAAATCACATGCAAAGAGTTTGTAAGTGAGGTTTTTGGAAAGCAACCAGGTTTAGAGAAATTTGAGACCTCAGGATCTCATTAGGAGCTATACAGGAGGTGAGAAGCCTAACTCTTTTGGCACACTGTGCCTCTCCAAGTAACATCGTCTGCCACCTAGAGATCCTGCCCAGAGTCTTCACTGATATGAAATGCCAGAGCCATATGGCCAAACTGATCTTGAACTTCATAGCCTTCATGATTCTTACCTAATCTAACCTTAATTTTTTTATAAGTTGCTCATCTACAGAAACAGAATGTGGATAAGGAACATGTGTGACCCCTGATACCTAATCTCGTAACATGATTTCAGTGCTAGAGTGATGGCTGTGTCGTGAAGAATACTCACTGGTCTTGTAGAGGATGCAGGTTTGATTTCCAGTGTCTGATTAGACAATAGCAGGTGGTTATAAGCCCAGTAGAAGGGAATTAAATGTCCCTTTTTGGCCTCTGCAGTATTACATGATGTGATGCACACACCAACAAGTATGCATAGACACCCACTTAGAAATAAACATGCCAAGTTCATGTTCTTTAAAAAACACCATGCTTCATTCTTTTGATTGCAGTTTCATTTACATATTATCTTAAACTATAATATGGCAACTAGATGTAGTATCAAATAGAAAAAAGGAAAATTTCAGATTACAAAACGTCCCTTTCCCCAGAATCTCTTTTTCTCAATATGTCAGTGCAAGCAGTGTGTTCAGCAACTGGTCATGCGCAATTTCTATTGCGTTGATTGTCAATACATGGTCAAACTCTCTTATCCCTTGTTCACAGTGAGAACAATACTAACTGAGGCTGGTGTCTGTGTATTCCTCATATGACCCACAGTTTATCAAGTAGATATTCCAGTGACAATGCTCTATGAAGCATTGTTATGGGAAATGATAGGCAGGGAAAGGCTCCTGTGTTTTTAGTAGATCGTACAACATGAAATCAAGATGTATTTCTGAGAAAAACATAACAAAACAAAAAAAATCTATTTCAGTTCACTTTACAAAGTGTGTGTGTGTGTGTGTGTGTGTGTGTGTGTGTGTGTGTGTGCACGCACGCACATGTTTGTGTGTGCGCGGTGTATGTACATACACATACCCTCACACACATATCAAGGTGAGAGAATGATCTGTGGGAGTATGCTCTCTCCCATCTGTTATGTGGATGCTGAGAATTGAACTCAGAACATCAGCCTCAGATATAGGTACCTTTATCTGTTAAGCCATTTCTCTACTCCCGAATCAGTGTTAAATATAATAGCTTTAAATAGGCAGAAAATACATATAAAAATATTGCTTGCTGCAAAAACGAGCATTCGGAATTCCTTGGGGTCAGGAAGCAAAATCCCACCACCTATTATTAACGTCCTTGAGACAAAATGCCAGAGGAAACCAAGGGAAGCTGCTGAGGTTTGCAGCAGTAAACAATCAGGACAATTCATTTTGTGGATGCAGGTTCTGTTGGAGAGAGACAATGAAGAATATTTCATCTGATCTTTCTTGGCTTTCCCGCTTCTCAAGCACAAACAACTAAAATTAAATAAAATTCATACAGCCAAAGTACAGTGAATAAACCAGTATAGAGAGAAGACAAGGGTGAATTAGAGCCTCTGTATTCTCCGGGGGAATTCTGAAGCCTCTCCACCTGGCTCATTGTTGCCGTATCTAGTGATGGAGAAGAAAGCAGGTGAAACGATCCAACTGAGGACAAGAGTGCGTGTTAGGTAGTGTGCTGTGACTATGATTCTATCTCTGTGCACTGGGATTCCAAGAACGTGCCTGAGGTTTTTAGGTAGGTATTAGAAATCTCAAATCTTGTTCTTATACTTGCAAATCAATTGCTTGAAAATGAATCCATGGCCTGTTCACCACCTAAAATATTTTATCTCTAAGTAATATCCGGTACTATGAGCCATTGATGCTGATTTCAATATAGAAAAAATTGTTGAAGTTACACTTTCTATATACTTGAATTTTATAAATCAGTTACTTACCAGCTCAAAAGAATGTTCTTTATTTTCCAATCTAACTTTGATATTTAATCAATCAAGAGACAAGGACATTCTGTGATTTAAAAATGCACATGCCAGTGTTTAAAATGACATTTTTTTAATTTTGCTTCCTAAAGTTTTTCTTCTATTTCTCTCTGCCTGATCATCACTAGGAAAGCATCATGCACAGATTTATTTTGTACTTGACTTTTGAGCAACCAAGGATGTTATTCCCCTTTCCAAGGAATGCTCCAAAATTGTGGTACACAAGGAAAAAGAAACCATACTCCTGGGTTTATTGCAGTCAGATAAAGTCCATTTTCATTATTAGCAAAAATCAAAGCAAATTATTCTTTTAGAAATCAGCTTTGAATATTATATTTCCAACCTGTTTATTATGTATTAAAATTAAGTGGAGAAAATGAATCATGAACTTCCATTTACATTTATGTGAAGTTCACCTGGCTTTTAAGTTTTTGTATGGTTGCCATTCTGCGGTATGAATGAGCTACAATTAGAAAAATTTACAATAGCTGTTTTTCTTTCATTTCAATACACCCTTTGGAAAGCAGACTTCAAAGCTCAACTTTGAATCCAATCGCTTGAGGCTCATGTGCCTAAAAGCCAGTATTGTTTCTTGTGATGGTGTTGCTACTTTGTCTTCTCTGTAATGTGTAGACTACCTCTGAGCCCTGCCTTTTGTTTTCTCTTTGAACTTGATGTCATTCTAATTTTGGCAATGCTCCCGAAGCGCTCACTTTATGAATCTGTGTGTTTGTAAGTGCAGACATTACTTCCAGCCTTTCTCTCTGAACCTTCTTTTGTCTGTTAGAGAAAAGACAGAGAAAACGACATGGATACATCATAACACAGGTATGTGAAGTATATGATACATGTGCTTTAAGTAGTAAAACCTTGATTGGTTTTAAGCTCACAGGTACAGGATAGAAATAAAAATATAGGTATATATTATGCATACATAATATAACACACACATATGTAGCAGATAGCATAGAGATCTGAATATGTAATGCACAGATAGAGATGAAACTGGTCTGAGAAGGTGCAGACAATTTTTTTTTTAATGTAAAAAGGGCAGTCTGATGCCCAGATAGATGCTCTGTTGGAGTCCTTAATCAGATGTATCCTCAATTTGAAGCATGCATGGAAACTGTCTAGAATAATTTGTGATCGTTTTGAAATGTCTTTATGCAAAAGGGTTGTGCAGACTCAGCTTTGTGAAAGACAAAGACATGGAGATGGTTTGCCTAAGTCCCCAATGCAATTATTGGAGGGTTTTCACTAATAATGTTTTTAATTTATATTAAAAGCATGGTATTAGAGTGTGTTCCTAAACAGTGAGATACACGCATGTAGTTGGCACCATGTGCAGTTGCTGAAAGGTGACTTTGTAAACTTTTTATTTAATTTTTTTTCCTTATATACCACTGCTCCCCCTCCCTTCCATCATCCCAGGACCTCCCAGTCCTCTCTCAGCCTCCCCTATCCAATTCCCCCATCCATTTCATAAGGAGGGTAACGAGTCCCAAGGTGGTCCTGTTCAAACTGGCATATCCAGTTGAGATAGGTTTGAGCCTCTCATCCCATTATTAAGGCTGCGTTAGGTGTTCCTCTGTAAGGATTGGGCTCCAAGACATCAGTTCATGCACCAGAAACATAGTCTGATCCTACTACAAGAGGCTCCACAAACTTCCCACATCATCTACCTTTGGATATAGTTCCTTTCCATGAACGTTCCTCGGTGAATGTTTCTGATTCAGTAAACTCTCAATAGGTAAGGTCAGCCATCTCAGTGGGTCTCCTCTTCATGATCCTGATCCCTTCACTCATATAATTTCTCCCCTCTCTCTCTTTAGCTGGACCAGGAGCTCAATCTGATGCTTAACTATAGATCTCTGCTTCTGCCTCCATCCATTGCTGGATGAAGGTTCTATAATGACACTTAGGGTGGTCATTCATTTGATTATAGGGGAAGTTGTGTTTAGGCACCCTCTCCACTATTGCTTGGAGTCCTAGCCAGGGACATCTTGTGGGTTCTTGGAGGTTTCCTTAGCATCAGGTTTCTTTCAAATCCCACAGTGTCTCCTGATATCAAGATATCCATTTCTTAGTTCTCCCTCTCTGTTGCTTCTCCCACTCAACAATTTCTTTCTCTCGTGATTTGTTCCCACCTCCCTTTGCTTGCTCCCCATTATGATCTCAATTTACTCAGGAGATCTTCTCTATTTCCCCTTCCCAGAAGGATTCTTGGATATCTCTCTTACATTACTCCTTCATCTAGCTGTTCAGAGGTTGTTGTTCACAGCATGAATATTCTTTGCTTTATGTTTAAAATCCATTTATGAGGGAGTACATATCATGTCTATCTTTCTGGGCCTGTGTTACCTCACTCAGGATAATGAAACACTCAAAATCCATGCCTGAAAAATATTGGATATCACTTTCTTTTTACTGCATATACCACAATTTGTTAATGTACTCTTCAGTTGAGGGGCATCTAGGTTGTTTCCAGGTTCTGACTATTACAAATAATGCTGCTATGAACATAATTGACTTGGCCTTGGGGTAAGAATGTGAGTCCTTTGAATATATTCCCATAAGTATGTATTGCTGGGTCATTGGGGAGATTAATTCCAAGATTTCCGAGGAACAGTCATACTTATTTCCAAAGTGGCTGTACAAGTTTATACTCCTACCAGCATCCTTTGCCTTACAGAAGCTTCTCAGTTTCAGGAGGTCTCACTAACTAGCTGTTGCTCTCAGTGTCTGTGCAACTGGTGTAATATTTAGGGAGTGGTCTCCTGTGCCAATGCGTTCCAGGGTATTTCCCACATTTTTTTTCTATCAGGTTTAGTGTAACTTGGTTTATGTTGAGGTCTTCAATACACTTGGATTTGGGTTTTGTGCAGGGTGATAGGTTTGGATCTATTTGCATTCTTCTACACACGACCATCCAGTTATGTCAGCACCGTTGTTGAAGATACTATCTTTTTTCCATTGTATATTTTTGGCCTCTTTGTTAAAAAAACAGGTGTCCATAGGTGTGTGAATTGAGGCGAGGATCTTTGATTTGATTCCATTGATACAAAAGTCTGTTTTTAATGCTGGTACCAGTCTGGCTTTTATTACTGTAGCTCCATAGCAGAGCTTGAAGTCAGGGATGGTGATGCCTCCTCAAGTTCTATTATTAAAGAGGATTGTTTTGGCAATCCTGGTTTTCTTGTTATTCCATACGAAGTTGAGTATTGTTCCTTCAAGGTCTGTAAAAAATATGTGTTGGCATTTTGATGGGAATTGCATTGAATCTGTAGATTGCTTTTGGTAAGATTTCCATTTTTGCTATGTTGATCTGACCTATGATCCATCCCTAAATCTCTGGGATAAAGCCTACTTGATCGTGGTTTATGATATTTTGATATGTTCTTGAATTTTTTTTGCCAGTATGTTATTGAGTATTTTTATATCAATGTTCATGAGGGAGATTGGTATGTAATTCTCTTTCTTTGTTGTATCTTTAAGTGGCTTGGGTATCAGGGTGACTGTAGCCTCATAAAAAGAAGAGTTTAGCAATCTTCTTTCAGTTCTACTGTAGAAACAGTTTGAGGAGTATTGGTATTAGTACTTCTTTGAATGTCTTGTAGAATTCTGCATTCTGCACTGAAATTGTCTCACTCTATTTTTCCCCCTTTGGGAGACTATTAATAACAGCTTCAATTTCTTTTGGAGTTATAGGTCTATTTAGGTCATTTATCTAGTCTTGATTTGATTTTTGTGAGTGGTACGTGTCCAGAAAGCTGTCCATTTCTTTTACGTTTTCCAATTTAGTTGAATATAGGTTTTCAAAGTATGAACTAATGAGTCTCTGGATTTCCTGGGTATCTGTTGTTATGTTCCCCCCTTTTGTTTATGATTCTATCAATTTGAATTCTCTTTCCATGCCTTTTGGTTATTTTGGATAAAGCTTTGTCTATCTTGTTAACTTTCTCAAAGAACCAACTCTTTGATCCATTGGTTCTTTGTATTATTCTCTGTGGTTCAGTTTGATTGATTTCAGCCCTGAGTTTAATTTTTTCATGCCCTCTACTCCTTCTAGACGAGTTTTATTCTAATTGTTCTAAAGCTTTAAGCTGTGCTGTTGATTCTCTTGTGTGAGATTTCACCAATTTTTTTTTATGTAGGCATTTAGTGCTATGAATTTTCCTTTAAGCATTGTTTTCATAGTGTCACATAAGTTTGGGTATGTTGTGGATTCATTTTTATTGAATTCTAGGAAGTCTTTAACTTCTTTCTTTACTTCTTCCTTGACCCAGAGGTTGTTCAATTAAGAGATGTTTAGTTTTCTCTGATTTTTGTTGTTGTTGAATTCTAACTTTTGACCATGGTGCCATATTATTCTTTATGTTATTATATATATTCTTGTACTTGTGTCAGCCCATTGCTTCCTCAGTTCACTGCAAGATTTGTCTGAATCTCAGGGAGATGACTTTGGTGCAATCTGTTCTAGGTGTGACTGTGTCTCAGGAAGCCTCTCTTGGTCCAATCTGGGTTCTTGGTCCATTTGGAGGTAATGTATGCTGTGTCACAGTGACTTCTATTAATCCAGTACATGCTGACACACTGTGGATCTCAGATGTCTGCTTTTGATCAAGTAGGTGATGAGAAACAGAGGGTCTCTGGTACCTTTCTCTTGGTCTGCTGTGGGCCTGGGGTCTGTCAACTTTGTAAACTTTTAAAAATATGTTTTGAAAAGTGAATATCATATGACAAGTAGAAATGATATGGAAGAACCTCCAGAGCAAGACAACTTCAATAAAGAGCACTTCCTACAGACAAAACCGTATGCAGTGAAGCTCAGAATATAAAAAAAAGAAACTACCTCAGAGTTATGACACTGGTGATTTACTATTGCCACCTGTAAAGAGCATTACAAGAAAGTAAAATTAGAAGTTACTATCTCTTGTTAAGAGATTCAAGTGAACAGCTATACAAATATTAGTATATGCATATGTGTATATATAACTATATATCTTTATATGTATGACAATTCATTATGATCTTGTCATTTACTCTGGAAGCATGATATAATATTTGAAAATTATTTCTTAATGGCACTAATTTCATAATGTTACAAAGACCCACATACTGAATACAGTGCCTTAGGTTCCAGGATTCAAGAATATCACCTAAAAATACCCTTCAAAGTATTTAAATATGCAAATATATTATTTTGTAATGTTCCCGGACTTCAAAGAACAGCATCAAAATTACAACAATGATATGACATCAAGCTAAGTAGCTTTTGCACACAAGCGGATGTACAGATGCAGCAAAGAGACAGCCTAGAGAAGAGAACATCTGCAGACACTTTATTATTTCTGATCTTACTGCTAAGAATTCATGAAATCTCAAGAGAAAAAATTCAAGTAAACTGTCTTGAAATGGACTAATGACCTGAACAGACATATCAGAAGAAAAGTGTTAAACATCAGAGTCAGGAAAGCTACACAGCAAAGAATGCCATAAGACAGCTTTGGTAGAACAATGATCAAAAGGCACACTCCAAAGAGAAAGATACAAGAGTGGTAGATATTTAAAGCTCTTATATTCTGTTGAAAATACAGTTATACTAGAAAATGATATAGAGGAATTTCAGAAACAAAAACTAAACCTTTGCTATAGCCAAGTTATCATCTACTTTTGTGTAGATAGCATAAGTAAATGGAATCAGCATATCTAAAAACATCTGAATGCTCACATCCATTGCAACAGTATTCATAACAGCAAGCATTATGGGATGTTCTGTAATGTCTGCCGATGGCTAACTCTTTAAATAAGATGTTGTGCATGTGTGCATAGTGGGACAATTTGTAGGCATAAGAATCACATCCTTATGATTTCAAGGCTGCCCTGGTCTACAGAGGGAGTTCCAGGAAAGCCAGAAATGCTTCACAGAGAAACCCTGTCTTCAAAAAATTAAAAACAAACCCAATCAAAAAAAAAAAAAAAAAAAAAAAAAGATCCAGATCCTGCCTTCTGTAGTAACATGGAAGAAATTAGAAAACTTTTAATTAATTACAGTAACAGATCAAAATGTTCTGGTCACACATAGATCCCCAAGCAGCTGGAAGGATTGAATAGAAGTTTCAGGAGGACAGTACGACCAGGGATATCTCAAGAGAGGAACTGAGTAATGGATATCAGAATACTACCGACTCTGTCAGAGTAGTGAGCTCTACACTCTGAACCAAAATAAACGGAGCATAATTCATACCACTTTAAAATATATTTTATTTAAAAAAAATCAAAACCCCAATTCAAAGAATTTGTGTACGTTAAGGAGGTAAAAATGCTATTTATCTCAATCTGATATTTGCATACTTCATATATCACTATATGTCTGTTATATGGTCCCAGGTGACCAGAGGTCTTAGACTTATAGACTTGTAGTTAGTTTTAGACTGTTTAGTTGTCTGTTGTTATTTAGGTTTTAAAAATGACTTAGACGCTTATTGTGGCAGTGGGGGTTTCTCGGTCTCAGAGGCCCAGACCCACAGACCTGCCGCCCGAGATCCCTTAGCAGCCCAGCCGCCCACCGCTCAGGCCCCAGAAATGACTCAGACGCTTATATTAAGTTTATGCTGTTTGACCTATGGCTCAGGCACATTGCTAGCTTGCTCTTACATCTTAACTCAACCCATTTCTATTAATCTGTCTGCCACGTGGCCCGTGGCTCACCTGTGTTCCTTACATGTTGCTCCTTTGGGCTTCAGCTCTATCTCCCTCTGACCCCGCCCTGCTTCTACTACCTATTCTGATTCCTCCTCTTACTTCTTCTATGGTGCCTGTCATGGCCCAAAACAGCTCCTTTATTTAAAAATTGAGATTCACAGCATACAGAAAGGCATTCCCACATAAGCTTATATTAACTTTATGTTGTTTGGCCTATGGCTTAGGCATATTGTTAGATAGTTATTTTATTTTAACTTAACTTATTTTTATTAATATGGCTTGTTATGTGGCCTGTGGCTCATTTGTGTTATATATATATGTTATATATATATGTTTTATATATATGTTTTATATATATGATATATATGATATATATATATATATGATATATATATATATATATATCATATATATATATATTTGGGCAACTGGCTCGATTTGTCTTTGACTTTGTGGAGTTTTTTTTTGTTTTTTTGTTTTTTTTTGTCTATTTTTTTATGGTGTCTGTTTGAGCCAAAACAGCTCTTTTATTCAAAGGTTGATATTCACAGCATATAGAAAGACAAAAAAAAAGAAAAGAAAAAAAAAGACAAAGTTAAGACAGATCGAGCCAGCTGCCCCCCCAATATGAAAAGCACAAATAAACCAGAGCCACGTGACAAACAACTTAATAAAAATAAATTAACAATATGCCTAAGCCATAGGCCAACAACATAAAATTAATATAAGTGTCTTAAGTCATTTCTAAAGGCCTAAACAGCTATGGACAGCTAAAGAGTCTAAGACTACAAGTCTGTAAGTCTAGACCTCTGGCTGCCCTAGGCCAAAAAACCTTATTATAACATACATCTAATTTTATATGCTGAAACGCAAGTACATTAAGTGATCTAGTTTTCTATTTTTATTTCAAACCACTTTTAAAAATAATTTTATTGGTCTTTTGCTTTCTTACATAATTGACAGAAGACAGTATTATATGGTCTAGAATTAGAGAAATTCTAGGTAAGTTACTTGAGTCTTTCAGTCACACGTTTGAATCTATTTAGATTTTTTTTTATTGTAATGACATTAGGTAGACTTGGATTTTATTGTATCTACTCTAGGTAGCTTGTGCTTTTTATGACTAGCTTGAATGGTAATATCACATACATTTGGGGCATGATTTAGTCAAGCTAACATTAATTTTCACAATATTTCCTGTATATTCCATTTTGCTGTTGGTATAGATTATGTATGAATTTTATAATGTAAACCATCTTTACTTGCATTGAGTAAACTTAACGGCAATATAAAAAGAATTGCCATTCTATATTACTTTTAGTTATTGCTGACTTAACTTCCTAGTATAGTACAAGTTTTTTGAAACTATGTTTATGAGAAATAACAATTTATAATTTTATTTAGTCACGTTCCCCAATTTTGTTCTGAGAATAAAGTATTTCTTTTAAAACCAAGCAAACATTGCCTAATTTACACCCAATTTGATATTTTCTATTGCACTTCGCTGCTATTGTCAATAATAAGGATTTTTCTTTATGCATTAGTAATAAAAAATAAACTCATTTTTTTAAGTCACAGCTGATCTCCAAATGAGACCAAGACACTACAGTTCTAGACAATTCTTTCTAAATCCAATATATTATATTGTGTTCATACTGATAATTTCCTTATATATGTATATACACATTTTCATCATTGTTGGCTTCCATCTTGGAGCAAGTGAATCACATGGTTTATCAAAAATGTTGGACGTTTTGATCTAACTCATTTAGCTACTGTCCTTCAAGTAGTCAACACCTGTGAAAAATTTAAACACAATATATCTTTTCAGAATCAAGAAGCATTTTCAAGCATAATTCCTCAGTGAATTTCTAATTGTTCAACAAACTTAGCATGGCTTTAGGCTGCAGAATCTCCTCAGGCAACCCCAAAATCTCACATTTTACAGGTCCAACATTGCCTTTAGCAACTTGAAATGAGTAGATATTTATGAGAAATATCAATTTGGAATTTTATTTCATAATATTCCCTCTACACTAGGACTCGCAGGCAAAGCCAGAACATGGTCAGTTCCAGGTGAGTCTGAAAGACATAGAAAAACCCTGTTGCAAAAAGTCAAACAAGCAAAACCAAACAAACCAAAATCCCCTGAGAGCCTCACACAGCCTGGAACAAACACATGTCAGAACAATAACCTTTACTAGTCCTGAGTTCTGCACCCAGTGTATTGGAGTTAATTGATGGTGGCTCTCACTCTATTTGCTATGATAATAAGATTACAAGAGGCTTAAGCAGCCTCGGAACAGCATAGAAGCATAATTATACTAAAATAGCAAGAGTCATTATTAACAGTGACAAGCAGTGAAGGGATCTATCATGGAAGTCAGGCCCTTGAATTTTGTTATTGCTGATAGCGAATAATTTACCTAAAAAGTCACAATGAGTAACTATTTCATTCAAACCTCTATTATCTGGGATCAATAAAAAAAGACAAGATATAGGCCTTTACTAATGATAATAGACACTGTTCCAAAATAACCTCTAGTTTAGTTATACCCATTTTATTAAGACTGTTTTTAAAAAAGGTTTTAGCTACGTATACATACATCTATATAAGGATATGTCAGTTGCACTCAGAGGCCACAAAAAGGATGTCAGAGTGTCTGGAATTACAACAATGGGTAGATAGTTGTTAGCTGCCTATGGGTGCTGAGAATTGAACCCGAATCTTATGAGAGAGTAGCAGGTGCTCTTAACCATTCAATCATCTATTCTGCCCTCTCTACACAGGTTTTAACTTCAATGATGAGCCAGTGTATAAAACAGAACGGTTTACCAGATTTCATCAGGATAATGATAACTGTTTGCCATTTACTAAGGACCATTCTGTCTCATCCATTGTGTTTTACTCTATGAAACTTCTTTCCAACAACAACAAGATTTGGTAACAATAATTAGTTTTCAAATGATACCCGTTAAAAGAAAACTGTAACTGTTTCTACTCGCAAAGGAAAATCTATATTTAAGAGGAAAAAAGGCTTGTAATAGAGACAAAAGGAAGATTTGTTTGCACAGTTCCATAGCCCATAGTTCTAAAGAAGGTTACATATTGATATCATTATAGACTTCATTTCTAGTAACCCATTAAACTATACTTTCTTTCATGCTATGACATTTTTATGATTATCTGGTAGAAACTTTTTCTGCCTAAACTCATATAGTATTTGCAAATTTAATCCCATGTAAAACAAATCTTTCTGCAAACACTCATGTTCATTTTCTGTTCAGCTCATCATTGACATTGAAAATGAAATCTCACTTGAAAAAATTGCCAAATGCATTACACAGAGGCTTTTCTGAGCCATGGATCCCAAGCCCACAGATGTTCTATACTCTTGGTTGCCAATGGTCCTGATCAGTGCCATAAGCAGGTTGACCAGCAAGCCGTGACCATCAAAAATGGTCACCACACAACTAAGGAAATAACTCCCATCATAACTATGAAGAACTACAAGTATGTATTAGTGTATTAATGACCAATTAATTTACAAGAGGCTAAAATTTGAATTTAGAATCCACTTACATTTAAAACCGATTTAGTTAATAGTATCAGTTAATTTTTACTGATGTAAAAATTGGTTTGTTTCTATTTTGAGATATAGTCTCACCTTTTAAATTAGGGAACTGGTTATAAAGACCAAAATGGCCTTAAAGACATGAAGATCTTTCTGTCTCTGCCTCCAGGGTTCTAGGACTACAGATTATATCACTATGCATGACTTTAAAAGTTAGCATTGTATAGAATATATTTTGAATATTATTTTTTAATTAAATTTACGTTCTATCAAGAAGAAACTCTATGTTCTCCAAATCCAAGAAAACTAGTTGAAATATTGACAAGACAATTTCATACTAAATTATAAAAGACTGGTAAAAGTTCAATATGGTTATTTTCCAAAGGGTTTGAAATTGACCAAGACTTTCTTAAAACAATAGTGTTCCTTCTAGAGCATAATGATTTAATTCATAGGCCATGTCTACCCTTTACCTGTATTTGTCAGCAGAGTGTATTGCAATGCACCATGGAATGCAAACCATATGGAGGAGTGATATACAAGAGATTTGCAAATATACACTTAACAGAAAATATTTAACAAAATGTTCTTCGCGGTCTAGAAAGATTCTTAATGACTGTATAAGATTCAGAAGCACTAATATATATTTGTTACTGTAAGGTTTTTTGGTCTCAGGCAGCCAGAGGTTTAGACTTATAGACTTGTAGCCTTAGACCTTTTAGTAGTCTGTCTTTGTTTAGGCTTTAAAAATGATTCATGTATTTATATTAAGTTTATGTTGTTTGGCCTATGGCTTAAGCACATTGTTAGTTAGCTTTTTATTTTAATTTAATTTATTTTTATTAATTTGTCTGTTATGTGGCCCTTGACTTATTTGTGTTTTTTATATGGGGGGGGGGCTGGCTTGATCTGTCTCTGACTCCGCCCTTTCTTTTCTACCTATTCTGATTCCCCACCTACTTCTCCTATGGTGCCTGTCATGGGTCAAAACAGCTCCTTTATTTAAAGATTGATATTCACAGCATACAGAAAGACATTCCCACATTATATACTTATTAATGACTATTTTTCTGTAACTTTTTTTCAGTATTTCAGGTCATACCACACAAGGAGCAAGAACAAAACTTGATGGAAAATTTAAGCACCCATGTACTGTTGAATGACAAGTGTTAAACTGAAGGCTGATAACTGAAGCTTCCAAATACAGAGTCTATTGGCTAATTATGCTGACTTTATGCATGGGACCATATAAAATATATTTGTATCCAGATATGAGTTGATTTGCTAAATCTGTAAGATAAAATAAGAATTCTGACAACCTGAAAGAAATGGATATATGAGTTAATAGAAGACACTATTTAGCCCAAAGTATAAGCTGCTGGTGGGTCATGTTGTCTACCCATTTTGCTTCTGTAATGGGGACTGTGACTTAATTAGTTCATGCCAAGAAAGCCTGCTCATTCTGTGTGTCATTCATAAGAGGATACACACCACAGAGATGGACTGGTCCAGACCGTCAGTGTGCATGATGCTTAAAAGTAAGTTAATTCTCACACATGAAGCAGAGCTACACCTATACAAAGACAGCTTAATTATTAAGACTCATTTCTACTTCAAAACAGTCCCTTAAAAATAATTGCTGTCATTACTGTGGTGATCACTGAGAGACCTGACAGGGCTGCTAATTTATCTTTTTCCTTGTAGAATTTTATCACTCATTTCCCTAAAGTAAAACAATTGTGGGGATTTCAGTCTCCAGAGATGAAGCATATTTTGTATGAAGATTAATACATCTTCTTCTATTAATTATTTTTTTCAGGAAGTAAACATTTGAAATTACGTTAATGAAATCATTAACTACTTATTGTCTCCTGCGGAGTTTCACACTAACAAAATAAATTATTACATATACTGTGATCCTATTGGTATGCAAGATTTTGATATAAGTTATTAGGTATTTTTGGTAATATTTATGGCACAAATTTCAGCAAAATACTGAGTTTCCATTCAGAAAATATTTCTAAAATAACTTTAAATCAATTATTCATGCATATTTTTTTCAAATTTCAAGAAGTTACTGAGAGTTTTTGATAATACCAAATAGTTATCAATTGACTTGTCTCTATGTGTGGTTTACATGTATGAGTATAATCAACAAAATAATCATGTTTTTAGTTTCAGAAACATTAGCCTTCAGTGGAGTATTTATTCAATAAACACATAGGTAAAGAGATGAAAGCAGAGAACATTCGATGTAGTTTGAGTGGCAGGTGAATGATTTTAGGCATTTGAAATGAATATTATCCAAAACAGCACATGTGACCATTAATACTAAAAATTCCAAAAGGATTTTTTAAAAAAAGGAAGTAATAAGCATTTATGTAAGATTTAAGTGCTTAATATAACTTTCCTCTAGCTTAGAAGTTTCAAGACTAAAGTCAAAGTGTTGGCAACACTGACTTTCCTGTGGATGCTCTGGGGCAATCCAATTCCTTCTTTCTTCCACCTTCTAAAACATTTCTCATCAGAGCATCCTTCATCCTGAGATACACAATTGCATCTTTTTGAGTGTCCTTAGAAATCATCCTTTCCTCTCACAGAACAACAACAAAAAAAGTGTCTTACCTTTGAAGATATTGGCATATGCCTTCAAAGGTACCTTCCCCATTGTTTAGCCCTTACTTCAATCCAGTATGTATAAAATTCTTACAATATAAGGGTCTTATTTAGGTACCTTCCCCATTGTTTGGCCCTTGCTTCAATCCAGTATGTATAAACTTCTTACAATATAAGGGTCTTATTTAGGTACCTTCCCCATTGTTTGGCCCTTGCTTCAATCCAGTATGTATAAACTTCTTACAACATTTATGTGCTTTTATAAATTTGTCAACTATTGGTTGTAAACCTCCAAAATTTGTACAATATCCAGGCTCAATCAGGAGTTAGGAAACAATGCTCAAGAATTCTAATTCTACAATAGATTCATCAAAAGAATAACAGACCAGCATCATCCTCTAGTAATGCTATAAATTGCAGATCTACCATCAGCAGCTCTTACATGCCCATGTAGAATTACCTACAGTTGATCTCAGTGTACAGAACAGCAATTGTCAGGCAAGTTCTGTGATTCTGTGTCCTTCAGTCCACAAGTAAAATTCCATCATAACTTTACTGAGATATGTATTTGTATATCATAAACTTACCAATAAAGCTATTTTGTAATTTTAAAATGATTTTATCAAATTGTCTAGGCATCTATACTTTCTAGTTTTAGAACATTTTTAGGTGCCCAGAGGGAAAAACAGACCACTTAGGTCACTATCACACACCCTTTTCCCACCCACCCCAGATCACCCACTTTAATTTGTGCTTTTATAAATTTATCAACTATTGACATTAAACAGAAGCAGGATTGTGGACTCTTGCCATTTGTGCTGACTTATTTTACTCAGTCACATAACACAATTCTCTCCTGGAGCTGGAGAGATGGTCTAGCTCTTAGGAGCATGGATTGCCTTTGTCAAAGACTTGAGTTTGGTTCCCAGGACCCTATCAGGTGGCTGACAAACAACTGTAACTCTGTCTCCAGAGGATTTGACACCCTCTTCTGGCCTCTGCTGATACTGAACTCTACCAAAAACAAAAACATAAAAATAAATCTTAAAATAAAAAAATCATTTAAACTATACCATTTCTTTCTGGCTGAGTATAATTCAAGTTTTAGTGAATTTTTACCTTTATTTTTCCCCTCAATTTTTACTAGTTCTTTGAGAATTTCATTCATGTGTTTTGATAAGATTTGGTTCCACTTATATCTTTTCCCAATTAATACTCCTCTTTCTACACTAAACCAAGAGCTATAGATTGCCAATAGCTTCTCAGTTAAAGGCAGAATCGTGTCTTCCTTTCCCATATGTGCTGGGGTTTGATCTTGCTTGGAACTTGTATACATCTTGTGCATGCTGTAACTACCCTTCTCTTTTCAGAAAACATCATCTCCTTTCAACCAGCCACTGCCTCTGGCTCTTAAAATCTATCTGATGGCACTTGCACAATGATTCATGAGTCTTTGGAGGAAGGGTTGTGATATAGGTATCCAACTTATGGCTAAACACTCAGGAGTCTTATTTTCTGTACCTTGACTAATGTGTTAGCTTCCATATTGTTTAAATGGAAGCTTCTCTGATGAATAATACATAGATAAAACAGTAAACCACTGGCAATTAATTTAATACTGTATCCCTTAGCAAAATAACTAGTATGTTCTTCTGTAGGACCTATGGCATGTCTAGCCTCAGGTTCCTGCTCCCAATAATAGTCCCAGGTATGGTTTTCATCTTATGGAACAGAACTTAAGTTCAATAAAACAGTCTTTGGTTTCTGTGACGATGCCTGTTCCACTCTTGCGCTGGTTGGCATACCTTGGAAGGCCATTCCTTATTGTAGCTTTCAGAGTTCATCAGTGGGAAAAAAATCCTTTTGACAATACCTCTGTTGGAACATCTAACCCGGCCGTAATACTGGGATGAGGGACTCGGACCTACCTCCACTGGATATGCCAGACTGAATTGACCCACCTTGGGACTCCTTGCCCTCCTTGGGGAATGGAGGGAGTGGGTGGAGGGAATGGAGAGGAGCAGAGGTAGATATGGGAAAAAACTTTTTAAATAAAAAGGGAAATACCTCTGTTATAACTTTCAAGCTTTGTTTTATAGCCAAGGCTCAGATATCATAATAGACTACTAAGCTACCGTGAATTTAAGACCTCAGTTCTTCCACAGCACATGAGACATCACTTTCTCCAAGAAGAAATTTGAGAATGACGCATTGACCCAGGTTAATTTATTTTCTCTAACTACCATCTCTGCTATAGATACTGCCACATCTGAAGTCAAACAGACCTATTGAATTCTAAAAAAAAAAAAAAAAAAAAAAAAAAATGACAAAATAACATTAAAATCAAAGATCTGTGAGTTATAAAGAGATTTCTTCACGTCAGATTATAGATGATATTTGACTTTTCTCAGTAAGAGAAGAAAACCATTCCCCATCTAAATTTTTATACACTATCTTAACACACTCACTTGGGACATACAATGATTTTTTTTAATTAACATGTAAACTCCTATATCTCAAATAGAAGCTCAATTTCTTCACTGATTTTGCTGAATCCTTTTAGAGGTATTAAAAAATCAAAAAATTTTGGCTTAAAGCAGTGCAAATTTTCTGGTTTGCTGTTTGCGGGGGCAGATGTGCAAAGCAAGGATTATACAGCTGGAATTAAGGTTCTAGAAGGGCAAACATTATTCTGGAGGCTCTAAAAATTTGAATGTTTTCCTTTTTCAGTTTCTAAAAGCTCCTCATAATTTTTGGCTCACAGCTCTCTTCAGCTAACAGAGTATCACCCAAGCTCTGCCTTTGGTGCCTTACCTTTTAAGAACACTTCTGATCATGCTGGACACCCATAATTTAGGAAAACACCCATTTTAAGAGTCTTCATATACAAAAATCTCCCTTTGTACATAAAAAACAAAATTAGGTTCTAGGGAATAATGCATTTAGAACCTATTATTTTGTTTACATGCCAATCACATCAAAGCAGAAAGATAGATGAAAGGGCATGCAAAGTAAATAGCATTTAAAAACTTTATCCTAAGAATATGGCTATACGAACATTCTCCCCAAGTTTTTTTTTTTTACCTTTTGTTTATTTTTTTTTCATTTTGATACATCCTAGATTTGATGATGGCAATAACGATGATGAAGAAGAAAAGGGTAGAAGAACCTTAGTGCTTTACTCTATAGTCCGTAGATAAGTGGAGTAACGTTGAAGTTCACCTGTCTGTGATAGACTTTCTCCTGTATTGTACAGTCATTCCATCAGTATCTGCAAAGGAGCTGGAATAGATTTATTGGTGTGATAATCTATTTCATCCGATTACAATATGTCTATGTGTAAACTTCTGAAATTTGTGTTTCGTGCATTTCTGACCTAAACTCTCTTCCTGACTTTTAGAGGAACACTGTAGGCTTATCACTCTCAGCTGGTAAGAAGCAAGCTCATGTATTTCACCTTTGGAAAATGTGAAACACATTTATAGGGAGAGCGACAACTTACTTTGGTTACTAACAGAGTTTGAAATACACCAGCATGACATCATATTGAATTTATTGAAGTGAATGCTACCTACAACATGCAGATGACAGATTCAACATTCCCAACCAAAGTACCAGGAACACAGATGAAAATTGCAAAGTAAACTCTAGAGCCGATCATGTATCCAGGCTGCCATATCAATCAGCATTCTCTGTTTTTCCATCCAAGCTCAGAGGAGCTGCAATCTACACCCGTGTTTGACTTTATCTTTTTTATATACCAAGTTAAAAAGTTCAGCTGTTTTTCTACTTAGCTTTAGCTGTCAACATGACATAACACACAGTCATCCTATCTGATGGAGTCCTGATTGAAGAATTTCCCAGATTAGATTGGCCTGTGATCAATGATGTCTATGAGAAATTGTCTTGACTGGTGATTAATGTGGAAGGGTCCAAGCCATTTTGGGCAGCACTGTCCCTAGCCAAGTAGACAAAGGCTGTATAAGAAAGTTTTCAGAGAGAAAGCAATAAGCCGCAATTCTACAAGGATTTTGATTCTAGTACTTAATTTGAGGTCCTTTCCTGACTCCCCTCAGGAAGTGTAAGCTGAAAAAAACACTTTTCCCTCATGAGCTGCTTTTAGACATGGTGTTTGGTCACCAAAATAGAATAGCATTGCATCATATTTATTTTCCATAATAAAATGATACTTCCCTACAATAAATATGGCAGATATGGATAGAGTCAAGAGATAAAGAACCGTACACTTTCAGATACAAGGGCCATCTGGTTCTGTTTTCTGCTCATATTGAACCCTATAGGAATGACAATGTACAGTATATTGGCATCCTAAGATGATTCTAGGAAGTAGTGCCAGCTGCAATGTGTTCTTATAAGAATGTGGGAGTTCCAAGAAACTTTTCTTAGTTTTACTTCACATATGTTTCCCCTTTCTTTATGGCTGTTATTCTTTGTACACTAAAACATCTGAAACTCTCTTGCTCTGTAAGTAGTGAGCTAAATGACTACCCAGATTCTAAGTCCATAATTTATATTTATAGCTATAAAGTAAATTTAAATTTTTATGTCTTCTTTTTCTGGGCTAATTCTCCTCGGTTGATAGAAGGGGGGGGAGGGAGGGAGAGAGAGAGGGAGAGAGAGAGAGAGAGAGAGAGAGAGAGAGAGAGAGAGAGAGAGAGAGAGAGAGAGAGAGAGAGAGAGAGAATATACAAGACTTTAAAACCACTTTATTGATATTAACTCACATGGAAAGCTAATATTTATATGGCATACAATTTGATGTATTAGGAAATGCTGTACACACATGAGTCTAACATCTATGTCAGTATGAAACTTATTCATCTTCTCAAAGCTTTCCTCACCCTTTTGGGTTTTAGTTGCATGGTTTTTTTTTAATCTTAACTTTGCTATACCAGTTTTTATTATAATCTTCTGTCTCTTATACTGTGCTGTGGATTTTGGTGATGCAGCTGTCAGGGTCATTTCTGCTTCCTCTCACTAACTCCAATAAAACTCATTGGTTCCCCAAGTTGGAAATATCTGTTTTTTTTGGTCTGTTGTCAGTTTCTATCAGGGTGAGTATTCATTTTTAATACCTCTCCTTAGAACACCTTGTAAAAAATATTTTATCCATTGGCAGATACTAAACCTTCTGTGAATATTTAATAGCAATAGAACTTGGGACATTCTCTATATTATCTTATATATAACATACATTGTTATTTATATTGTATCTTAAGACACAGTCTGGGCACTCACTGGTTGATACATGGGTTTGAGTAATGATATTTAACATTTCCTGTGAGCTAGCTTAACTAATATGTATATACTCAAAATTCATTTCTGAAATAAGAATTTCAATTCTGTTTGCCTTCTTCCTGTCCTTGGTGATCTGCTTTCTTCTATGTTCAACTTCTCATGAATAGAAAAGAATCCACTCAAGATAAATCTTAATTTTATTTGTTGTCTTGAAAAAAAATATTTTCTTTTTAAAAGAGTTCCTGAATTCAAGTGGCAAGCATTATAATTAACTGTAAAAACATTAAAAAAGAAATGTAGCTATCAAATTTCCTTCAAGGTTACTTTTATCTCAATCTTAAAACTTTCCTAATATATCTTATAAATATCTTAATTTTATAATATTAAGTAGTTATTCCAAAATCTGCAGTTCAAACATACATTCTCTCTCTCTCCCTTTCCCTCCCCCCCCTCTCGTGTGTATGTGTATTGTGTAAAAATAAAAAGCAATTAAGAAACACCTATGCCATGCCATGTAAGGCATCTTCCCATCATTTAAAAGAAATCATTTGCCACTTTCTCACAAAGCTGCTCTATGTGTCTGTTGCTCTGGGCTGTTAAACAAAGTACAAAGAAAGTTTGGTTCCTTTCTGAGCCAAACCCATGTGCCAAAATAGCTGAGATCTAGCAATTACTGAGATTTTTTCTTCATATGAATACATCCAAACAAGATCTCATGAGTGTTCAAATAGTTTGCACCTGTGTTTTGTTAAATACTCTTGTATGTTAATTAGAGAAACAAGCAAAAACAATCTAATTGGTGGAATTGAGAAGCTCATGAGCCTGGCCAATTCGGATAAGATAAAACAGTAGAATTTGTTTTAGAAATCATCTATAATTTTCCTGTTTGCTACAATGAAAACAGAAGGGAAAAAGGCTGAGTCCTGACATCACTCAATAATTTAGTAGGTGGCTCACAATGGTCTTCCCTGATGACATGCATTGAGAAACCCATTTGATCTTCTTTTCCAAAAGTTTATATACAGTTATGTCTAATTAAAGTTAAAATGTAACTAGTAGATTAAACACAGTAAAGGTAGACAACCAAAGAAGGCTTTTGTTTATCAAGCACCTTGCGTAGAAACGTAGACGTCACACATGCGTGGTGGGGGTGTGGAGACAATGGGAGAGAAGGGGATTACTGAAGTACTCCAAAACTAGAAATTCCTATAGAAGAGGCATTTGAGATATCACATGCTAATAAAAACATGTAAGAATCAATATGAGAGGTAGCAGTGTCATCATCAACTCCACCGTGAGATTTACTTATTACATATTCCTACAAGCAAGAGCAAAGCTCTATATATTTATTTTTAAATATATAGGAGTATGGTCCTTCCTTTTCCTTTTGGCGATTACAGCATGTGTAAACATCTCATTGGAAGGAACTACATAAACAAAAGCAGATGCGGAAGTCAGAAAAACATGTCCATAATTTCCATAGGTAACAGAAATTTGGTCAAAGTCGGCTGCTCCTATTTAATAGATTTGTTCAGTGATTTTGGTTTAACAATAATCCTGGGACAAAAACTCCCACAAAAATAGAAAGCATATATAATTGTTCTTTGCACCAGTTGAAGCAGATAACACTACCTTAAAAAACGGGACCATCTATACATCATCGTTATTACACAGAAGAGTAATAGGACCTTGTAGTCGTGAAGTGGATGATGCCACATCATATGGCTCAATGTAGTCGTGGAAGTATGGTAGTTACTCATATTAACTATTACATGACCTAATCTGGTATTATGGTTTCCATTTACCACATCTGACAATATCTCAGTCCTCAATATGCCCACACTGGAGTGTAGAATGCTATTTATCACCTCTGGATTTATTATTTGCTATTATACTATAAAAACCTCTGGATTTTAGTGTCCCTAATGTAGAGATGCTCTCCACATTCTTATCACAGATTATTTGAGAGAACTTAATAATTTTTAATAGGCAAAATTCTCAGAACAATATTTTCAGTAGACAAAGCACTTAATAAGTCATTACTTTGATATTAGTTATTCTTTGTTGTTGTGATAAGACACTGTGACCAAAGTAACTTATGGAACAAAAAGTGTATTTTGTGCATATAGTTTCAGAAGGAGAGTCCAGAAGAGAGAAGGGAGATGGCAAAGGTACGTAGAGCAGAAAGATGTGGGATCACATCCTCAATTACAAATGAAAAGCTAAGGTCCTTATCTGGAAATGGATTGAGTCTATAGACTCTCAAAGCCCCAGGGATCTACCATCTCCAGTGTGATTCCACTTCCTAAAGACTCCTCAACATTCACAAACAGCACCACCAACTGGGGAAATGGTGTTCAAGTACAGGGTCTATGGGGAGGGGGTGGGCTTTTCAAATTCAAACCACCATTACTACAAAAAAAAATGTTCCCCAGTTTGGTTGTTTTTCTTGGGCTTTTAAACATCTGAAGACAAGAACAAAAGAGAGAAAAATGAGAAGCGGTAATGTCCAAATTAGTCTTAGCCAGAAATCCCAGAACTTTAGAGTCTAATTTTTATTTCATGCATTATTTATTTATTTTATTTCTTTGCAATCCATTTAAGGTAGATATGCTTGGGAGTTTTTACTAAAGCAGGCTTTATTTCACTAAAGGTGTTTGTCTATTCTCCATTGCACAGAATTTCTGAAAATTTTATATGGCATGTCATGTCTCCACCTGACCATGGAACAGCAGTTTCCACTATCTAAAACATTAAATAAGGCAAATGAAGAGCTGTGGATAGGTCTAGCATGAAAACACAGCTCCCACAAAGGTCTTCTGTCATCAGTGCATCGAGAAGGGTGTGGACACCTGCCCACTGGGCCATTTGCATGGCAATATGCTTAGTGTTTCATATCTACCTCTAGATATGTACATCTTCAATGCTTTCTCTCTTTTTTATTTAAGATTTTTTTTAGCATACCAACCACTGTTCCCCATCTATCACCTCTTCCCAGTCATCTCCCAGCCTCCCCCTTTTGATCCCCCCATCCATTCTTCAGAGAGGGTAAGAACTCCCAGGATGAGTCAATGCAATCTGGCATATCCAGTTGAGGTTAGACCACCTCCTCCCAGTATCAAGGCTGAGCAAGGTGTTCTTTTGTAGGGAATGGCTCCAAGAAGCTAGTTTATACATTAGGAAGAGATTCTGCTCCCACTGTCAGAGGCCCCATAAACTGCCTACACTATTGAACTGTCATTCACATTCAGGGGACCCAGTTCACTCTCATGCAGGTTCCTCAGCTGTCAGCTCAAAATCAGTGAGCTCCCAATAGCCAGCGCCAGCTGTCTCTGTGGGTTTCCTCATCATGAACTTGACCCCTTAGATCATATAATGTCTCTTAACCTCTCTTTGACTGGATTGGGAGCTGGACCCAGTGCTGAGCTGTGGATCTCTGCATCTGCTGTATACAGTAAAACTTTTCTACATGATACACTTTGAAACACCTCTAAAGAGGTCATGCAAAAAGTAAATGGAAATTTCAAATTAAGTGAGTATTTAAATATCTCTTTACATAAATTTTCAGAAATGCTAAAGGCTGCCATTCTTATTCCGGCAGATGATTTTTAATTTCAGGAATTTACTTGAGAATCTTTTATTATGCCCATGATTTCATTTGCTGAACAATACTTCCTTTGCATTTTAATTGGTAACTTGTCTTTACTTTTCCCCACAATTATATTAATTTTCAAAGCTATTTTTAAGTGTTACCATTTCCTATTCATCTGGACCTTCTGGGACTGAGGAGCTAGTTCTAGGTTACCAATAGGTTCCATCGTCCTGTTGAAAGTCACTTTCCAGCAGCTCCCATCACTCTTCCTCCACTCTTCCCATACTTGTATTCTGGAAAAAAAAAAAAAGATTATGTTTTATTAGGAAAAAAGAATCCATTTGGATGATTTTGAGAGGGTCCCTGGGCTATAACTAGTCTGTAAGTTTGTGAAATATTTCATGCTTAGGAAGGTTGTAACAGGCAGTGAGATGTGAGGTAGACACAGATGCCTTTCCACCTTCAACACACTTAAAAGTTAAAGACATTAAAGAATTAAACTTTCATGTATAACTGCACATTATAAACAGTACATTATACATGTTAGAACTTTTCGATGATTTTTATTCTATAGTGTATTTTTATAGAAAATCTTTTTAATTTTTTTAAAAGTAATATTTTTAGATTTAGCTTATCTTTCCCTCATTAGCTTCAAGCTGTTCTGATGGGCACATACATATATACACACACTATGCATTTTTAAAATGGCAAGTGTCATAATGACTTTTATCATTAGTATAATAGTATAAATATAACTGATTGTAGATGTCATTTCACAGTAACGCAAAGACTCTGACATCTTAGCTAGTAACCTCAGCAGCTTCCCATGCAGAATATGCTTTATATTCATTATTGATCTAGTGCTAAGATTGATTTACAAAGCACAGGCTGATATTCTCTGTTTCACAGATGGCACACCGAGGCAGATGGTTTTGCTAATTTGTTCTTACTTGCAGATTTTACAATTGTAAATATGACAGCAAAATATAGGCAATGGTCCTGAAGCTTCATGACTCCAAAAGACCCTGGATAGTGTGATTTTATATATATATATATATGTATTCACTTTACTTACTTTCTTTCAGTTTTAAGGCTTCTCCTGAGCAAGGTATCACAAGCCCAGAAAGATAGGCATGGGATGTACTCATTCATAAGTGGATTTTAGACAAAAAGCAAAGAATACCCAGGCTGCAAACCACAACCCCTGAACAGCTTGGGATCAGAAGAAACTTAAGAGAGACATCAGGGATTCCTTTAGGAAGAGGAAATAGAGAAGATCTCCTTAGCAAATTGGGATCATAATGGGTTGCAACCAAGAAGAGGTGGGAACAAATCATGAGAGAAAGAGATGGTTGAGTGAGAGGAGCAACAAAGAGGGAGAAAAAAGGATAGATATCTTGATAGTGGAATCAATGTGGGGTTGGAAAGAAACCAGGTACTAGGGAAACCTCAAAGAACTCACAGGATGTCCCTGGGTAGGTCTCAAACCGATAGTGTAGGGGGTGCCTAAACAGGACTTTCCCTATAATCAACTGAATAACCACCCTAAGTGTCATCGCAGAAACTACATCCAACAATGAATAGAGGTGGAGGCAGAGATCCATGGCTAAGCACGGGGTTAAGCTCCTGGTCCAGCTGAGAACAAGATTACGGGGAGGAGTCTGGCAACAATGGCTGTCTGGACCTCTGGGGAGCTCACTGAATCAACAACAACCACTGAGGAACCATCAGAAAAAGGAGCTAGGCCCTCCAAGGGTAGGCAACTGTTCAGTGGCATGGGCAGTATATGAAGCCTCCAGGGATGGGATCAGGCTGTATTCCGATGAATAGGCTGGCACCTTGGAGCCCATTCCCTGCAGAGGAGCACCTTACCCAGTCTTGATATTGAGATTAAGAAATCATACTTGACTGGAGAGGATGTGCCACCTTGGACTTTTCCCCCCCTTTTAGGATGGGATGGGTGGATGGGGAAGGTGGAGTCTGAAGGCTAACTGGGAGGGATTGGGAGGAAGGAAGGCTGGGCAAACAGGGGCATACATGAAAAAAAAATCTTAAAAAATAAATTAATAATAATAATAATAATAACAACAATAATAATAATAACAATAAACCAAACCAACCACAAAAGCTTTGACCTTCAATTTCTTCTTCCTACAACATTGGTGGGTAAAGATGCCACAGAAACTTTGGCAGTAACCAACTAATGATGAGCCCAGTTGGAGACCCATACAGTGAGAGGGAGCTCACTCCTGAGGGCCAAAAAACAATAAAAAGAAAAAGAAAAAATAAAGAAAAATCATAATTGCCCCTTTTTATGATGTTAAAATAAAATGTTATATTTGAATGTCATGCAAATCGATTCAATCAAGCTGAGAGGCCGAGCCATCATTTCATAACTCAATATTTGTGATGAGAGTATTTGAGATTTACTCTTAGAGTGACTATTAAATTATTTAGTATTCATTGCTAAGCATGTTTAGCTGCTTGCTAACAGATCTCAGGAAAAGCTCAACCACTCCATTGTAACTGGTATTTGGATACTGCCTTCTTTTATATCTCATTTTTGGTAACTGCCATTCTGATCAGCATTTCTATGGTTCCACATGCATGTCAAAAAACCGCAGTGTTTGATATACAGATGTAGAATGCTTCTGGGAAATGCTCAACATTAGGATTGTTGGGGCAAAAGGCAATTCAATTTTTAGGGCTTTTTGGAATATGCAAAACTTTTGATTAATTTTTGTTAGGTGCACATATTTGGTTCAGTGTGACTTCTCAGTACATACAGTACTTAGCTATAGCTCTTCAGCCAAGGATGGGGCTTCAGAACATTTCCCTCATCATCTTGTGGTATTCACGGGTATCGTTATGGAGATCTTTCACTACATTGGAATTTCATGAGCACAAAACACATTGCCTCTCATCAAAGGTTCTTGTCTGCTGTCTCTTACAAATGTCCTCTTTCTCTGTGTTTTCTGAGTCTTCTTTGTAGGCACTGCATATGCATCACTTGGGACTGAGCAGCCCATGGACATTTATTTTCTATGTGTTGCCCAGTTGTAAATCTTTGTGATTAGTTGAAATATTGTTTAATTTTATGTCTGAGGTTTTCTGTTTGTTTGTTTGTTTAAATATTTTCTGCTATTAATCATTTAGGAATTTTTTGAAAAGCTAGATGCCTAAACCTTGAAAATCATAAAAAGTGAAATAAGTTGAATAGATGGGAAGATATTTCATCTCTATAGACTAGAAACTAAGGCTGCTAAAACAATAATGCATAAAGCAAAACACAGGTTCAATATAGATCCTATGTCATTTTATAGTACATAGAGAAAACACACACACACACACATATGAAAGGGAGTAAAAGAGAAAGACATAAAACAAGCAAGAACATACCAAATATGAGAGAGAAAGAGAGAGAGAAGAAACATCATAGTACCTGGTCTGAAATTTTAAGTGATAGAGATTGAAGCATAGTTACACTAACATGCATCACCTACAGAACAGAGAATAGCAGGGAACCCAGACAGCAACTCCCATACTGTAAATGAATTAATTTTAAATATAATGGCCATAAATGTACAATGGTAACACGCTCAGCAGTTTTGAGAACAACAGACAAAAGGATGAAATTGGCCATTACCACACAATCAATTAAAATGTCGTAAAGATCTAAGCTACCATCTGGAATTGTAAACACAGAAGCATAAAACAGGGGGGAGGGGGATGAGGACAACTTGAGCCCGAACAAAGGTTCTGAGAACTGACCCTCATGTGCAGGCACAAAAACAGGGCAGCAAACACGGTGCGTCCACCCAAAAATGCTCCACACACACAGCAGAGGAGATGACTGGCAGTTCATTTCTGCTACTGACTAAGCTGCTGCCAGTTCAGTGCATCCTGCTTTTCTTTTTAATCCCCAGTAAAATGTATTTCTTCCTCATCCAGAGTGTGTTCTTTCAGAGAATTTTTCCTCAGCCAAGTAAGGAAATGTGCTAAGTAAAAATATTGATAAGATTTTAAATTTCTTCTTTGCATAAGATGACAAGTTCATCCAAAGAGCATAAGGCAGATAAACCATACTGGGTTGCTTTGTGTACATGGAGTTCTCCTGTTTCCTGTCTTCCCTCTTGAAGTTATAAGAGGGGAAAAGTTCCAAAAGAACATACCAAAATATCAATGTATTTTTCAAAAGAGACCAACGAAAGAGGTTGAAGTATATACACAAATCCTCCTCCATGCCCAACACATAACTGATTTGAATTTTATTTTCTGCTGCACAGATGAAAAGGTGTGCAGATTATTTCTCTTTTACATGAAATCTTACAGCATATGAATTCTAAGGAACCACAGAGAAGGCCCTGCTTTGTATCACTCTGTCCTAAAATACCTGAACCCTACAGAACTGTTGCATAACAATGGTGCTCCTTCCACTACCAACCCCCAGGCGGATCTCACTCTAGCAGAGAAAATGACATCCCCAAAGTGCCTTTGTGATTTTTGAAGCTTCTCTTTCTCACATTCTTTCTTCGCCATCTTTATTGTTCACCCAGTAATGTTTCCCATAGTTGCTTTTGTTTAAGTTACCCCGACCCACATTCATTTTGTGAATATCACCAAGACTAACAAAAGTCAAACGTGTGTAAACAGCGAGAGACAGATCTCGCTGGAATACCTGCATCACCCTGGATGATTGCCATAGCTTTGGCCATTGTCTGAGTCAAGCATTCATGGGGCATATTTTATGTGAGAAATAGCAAAGTGGGGGTATTCAAGGAAACAGACTAAGCAAGCATGTGATGCCGCTCTCTTATCTACTTATTTTGAGCTTCTAAGGAAGTTTCTACACTTTACTAAATCCATCTTCGATCGAACCCTAAAGACTACCTGCCCTACCAGACCTGCGCCATTTTATTCACTTGCCAGTCTCACAGGTGCATGACAAATATTTATAAAACAAATAAACACATGACCAGCTTTTTATAAATACTAAGTAATTCTTATTTAGCTGTTGTGCCTGTTGTATGTCCCGTTACTGTAGCAACACACATAACCAAAGCAGTACCTAGAAAAAAAGACTCGTTCTGGCTTTGGGTTTGAGAGTGTGGTCCATCATGACTGGGAAGTCAAGGCAGCAGGGGTTTGAACCTTAATTACACTACCTCCAGACAAGAAGCAGGGAGTGATAGATAAACACAGATGCCTTGCTCATTTTCTTCTTTTTAGTCAGTTCATTGTCCCTGCTTATGGGATGATGCTAACTACATTAAAGTGGTCTCCCCTTTCTAATTGACCTAATAGAAAAGCTTCCTTACAAATGCACCCAGAGGTGTGTCTCCTAGATAATTCTAGACCCAGTAAAGTCAATAATCCATATAATTCGTCAACGTTATCTCCTGGAGTCTTCCCAAGCAAAGATTTAGAGGAATATGAATATTAATTTTTAATTTCTCGGTGAGGAAAGTCATTTCTAGTAATTTTACACTTTAGGAGAACAACAACATTATGTCCATTTTGCATGCTCTACCACCCTGTTTATTCTTCTTTTCTCTGCTAAAAATGTATCTGTTGACTTGAGTGTACTTGTGGTCATGAGAACAAATATTAAAAATTTCTCAATGTCTAGTGTGTTAGTAGGTTTTCTGCTTCTTCAACACGGAGTAAACATCTTAGTAGGAGGGGAGATGTATCTTACTTCATGGTTTCAGTCCATAGTTATGTTTCTGTGGCTTTTAGTCCTGAAGATGGGGTGGACATCTTAGCAGAAAACTGTGGTGGAGATAAATATCTTAGAGAGAAAAGGCCAGTACCCCCCATCCTACATCTTCCAGGACACACCCTCAGAGACTGATTTCCTCTGAGACACAGATCTGAAAGTTTCCTCACTTCTGAGCAGCATCAGTTGGGGACCAGCCATTCAACAAGGCAGCCTGGGAGACATTTGTGATCAAACCATAACTTCTCTTATTTGTTAAAAGACAAAGAATTATTTAAAAGTGTATTGACTTTGTGAGATTGCATGGTTTCAAAAAGAGAAAGAAAGAAAGAGAGAGAGAGAAAGAAAAGAAGAAAGAAAGAAAGAAAGAAAGAAAGAAAGAAAGAAAGAAAGAAAGAAAGAAAGAAAGAAAGAAAGAAAGAAAGAAAGGAAAAAAGAAAGAAAGGTTTTGAGCTCCACGAAGTCCCTCAGGCAGTAGACACAGGCACTGACCCTGGGATATTAGAGCCAAGCTGACATTTGAAACTGTGTTCTATGCTGAAAAACATGTACTCCATTCCCTTTCTCTAATAAAATGAATATCCTGCGGCCATACGGAGATTTGCTCGAAAACAAATCCCAAAGGCAGGTCTGGTTGAAGATTCATTCCTGAAAAACCTCAAATTTGTGTTGAAAATTAAAACAATAAATCTATATGACAGGACTTAGGGTTAAACAGGTATTTTAGACCCCAGAAAAGAATTGATCACTTGGATCATTCTGCTTCTGTTTCACCTAGAAATTTGTCCAAATAGTCTGAGAGCCAAACTCTCAGAGAAGGAAAGTCAGTTACTTGGCTCATTTTTTTTTTCTCTGTCGATGTTGCCACAAGCCTTGCCTGACTAACTGGTGTCAAGCTCTAATTTTAATTGTATCAACAAAGAAGTCATGATCTCTCCAAAGTCATACTATAGAAAATCCTAAAACTAGACAAGATCAAGAAGGTATTTCAGAAATGGCTCCTCTACTTTCTGTGTGGTTTGCTCTCAAATACTTTTAATTCACCTGTAAAAAGCATGTTTAGTGTATGACAATGACTCACCATGCAGCAAATGCGGGACAGTGACACACAGTAGACAAATGTCACTGATACACAGAAGGGTGAGGACTTATACTTCAGTCCTGCCATCTGTTTTCACACTTCTCTCTCTGTTTTCACTTCACCATCTCAAACTCTCCCCTCCCTTCCTTCCTCCCCCCCTTGCTTCCATTTCCCTCGTAACACTTCATCATTTTCTATCCCATTTCCTTTATTTCTTAGAGTCAAAATAAGATATTGTCCAATTGTTTGTAATTTTGTGAGGAGGTATACACCATCTAACGTTTTCAGCTATTAAAAACCTGAGAACATTGCTTATTCTACTCAGGCATTAATTATCTCACACATAAAATGCAGCTAATAAATAACTGCATATGAGAAACATGACAACACTTTTTAAAAAATGTGATAGCCAATAAACATAAAACTCACAATGATTGCTAGGCTTTTCAGAATACAAATATTTCTCCCATGCTTTTATTTTTCCTGGAATCTTTTATTTCTGACTTAAATTCATGATCCTAAGCATTGCAAAGTTTTCCATGGGGTGATGCAGTGAAGAAATTTTTTTTTTTTTCTCATTCACGTGGTGAACCATCTACAAGGTAAACAAAAGCAAGAATGAAGAAAATTAAAAATTCTTGATGCTTTGAAAAATCTGCAAACAAATACCTATGGCATACCAGAGGGAAATCTGATGCATTCAAATCTAGTACTTGCATACTTAATACATACCAATTAGAGACAGTGTGGCCCATGCACTTCCTAGAAGAAAGGATAGGTTATTAAACTACAGGACAATTTATGAGACCCAGAGACAAAGTTAGATTTCAAACCCAGAAGCAACACATCCTTCTGAAAAGAAATCAAGTTAATCGTTATCACCATGATAACAGAAAGGGAGGGTTCATCCTCAGGACAAAATATCCAAATCCTTCTGTCCAGTCCTTTGCTTGACTTCTTAATATGTGTTTCTTTAGATACTTCCTTTGATTCTCTTAGCCCGAATGGATGTTATTTTTACAGGAATGTTTGTGTTATTTGAAGCACTCAGAGTGGAATCCAGAGACTTAAGCTTGGGTTCCTTGGCCATACTATCTTCTTCATTAAGCTAAAATCAAAATTCAATCATAGGGCTAGGCAGTTGCTAGATGCTGCTGGTTAGCTCACAGATTCTTAAACTAGAAAAGCTTCTCTCCTTTAAATACCTGCTGATGCAGGATCAGTCAATGAACTCTCTGTGGAGTCAACCATGGGAATTATCTCTAATAAAAATAATGGTTGGGATGACCATGCCAAGTCAGATTGAGGCTCGGAGTGTGGCTTGTTGATTCCTCTTGCCTACCATAAACAAGGGCCTAGGATTGATTCCCCAACATCACATAAACTAACTGTGGTGATTATACCTATAACTATAGGACTAGAGAAACATGGTGAAGAAGACCCAAAGTCTCTGCCCATACTTAGCTACATAGGGAGCTTGAGTCCTCTTGTCTGCTAGCAAAGACTCCAGCAGAATAGATGTGTATCATTATAGTCTTGTAAGACAATAATGAGTGGTGGGTAATTGAGGTGAAACTGTAGATGGTTTTGAACATCAGAATGAACATTGTTTATCGTTAAAAGCCACTACAAGCCATTAATGATTTCAAGGTCAAAATGTCCTAATCTAGAACTTATCTTTTTCTATGAAAGTGTTGTATTCCCCCCTTTGTCAATCTCTCTGCCTCTCTCTCTCTCTCTCTCTCTCTCTCTCTCTCTCTCTCTCTCTCTCTCTCTCTCTCTGTGTGTGTGTGTGTGTGTGTGTGTGTGTGTGTGTTTGTTTGTATGTCTCTGTATAAATGAAAGAACAAAGAATAACCCAACAGGCATTGAAGAGTTTGTCAAGTCGAGAAATTAAGGTTATTCAGGTATACCCTTAGTCAGAAGTAAAAAATTCAAACGCATAAATTGGTTCTTGCTGCCATCCAAATTCTGCTCTATGTGCTAAGTATGATTATGTATCTATATTGTCCGACAATTTGAGTTGACACAACAGAATGCCACGTACTGGATGGTCAAATCACTAAAAATTTGATTTCTTCAGAATCTAGATAGATGCTGGAATTTGGAGATCAGGGATGCTTGCAGGGTCAGAAGGGGAACACATATGCTAATATCCAATATAAGGGAACTAATCCCACTGAGAGATGATCTCTATGACTTCACCTGAATCTGCTTGTCTCCTAACTTTTCATCTCCAAATACCATTACATTGAAGATTATGATTTGAACATGTAAAGCAGAGTGTGGGTGGAGGCTATTCAGTTCATAATATTAGTAACTGAAATGTGCAATTTGACCTTAAAAGTAAGGACACTACTCCTGGATCTGATCTTGAACTGCATGCAGGGTCAATCTTATTATCAAGGTTCCCAGTGACATAGCAGACCTGAGATAGTTTGTCATGTAGAGAAAACATGATTCAGCAAAAGGCTTTGATTCCATATTATTTCTTAAGTGACCAAACTTTACAATTGATTTGACTATGAGAAATCTTAATGTTGTCATTATAAATGGAATCATTGTTAGATATGATCATTCTCTAATTGACTCATTTATAACGGCTATAAATGAATTTCTACTTACAAGATTAGTTACTGACACATCTCACCTATTGTAATTATTCTTCCTAATAACAATCATGTGCAGAATATAAAGCTAATAATCTGTACCATCAGGTTCTAAGTATTGATCATAACTAGAACACAAATGTCCACTAAGAGAACAGCTACAAAAGGGATTAAAATGGAAGAGCAGAGGCCAATGCATCCCTCTCTGTTATTCTTACTATCGTATATATCTTTGTCATTGTCGAGGAGATTCCTAAAAACAGCAAAAAAAATTAACATACTTGCTTGCTCTCTGATGGTCTGAAATTTCTAGAAAATTGATTTGCAATTTCAAAGTTTTTATTCAGAAGGAAGTATATCTACAAAACAATAACAAAACCAGATAAACTAAGAAAAAAAATCTTTCTTAAGAAGAGAAAGGAAATAATGAAAGAACTAGATAAAGGTAATTTAGTTCTGGTAAAGAAATTGCTCATAAGTAAGCAACGTGAGATAGTCAATCAAAATAGACTTCAGGAGATACATTGAATTAAAATCTGTAGATTTTAGGAGTAGAAATGATGGAGTCATGTGTTAATTAATGTGTGTTGTCTGATCTGTGTTGAGTGAAGGAAGTAGTAACTGAAATCCTAGCATCTGACCTTTGATCTACATTTAGGAAGTGAAATACAAACAGCCCTATGACTCTACATTAGATATTAGGTAGTAGGGGAAAGAATCATAGCTTTTTTTTGCAGTCAGTTTTGATAATGTATTAAATTTGAAAGGAATCTGTGTAACTTCTTTGATAGGACAGAGAATTGATCTGTAAACCCCAGAGACATGTGGTCTTCAGAGTGTTGAGTTCTTTCTTGACATTAACAATAGCCAGCACTGGTTCATGTTAAATGGTAAAGGAAATGACTTCGTGCTCCTAGCTACCAAAAACAGATTGCCGATTACAGTGCCAATCATTGACTTTCTTTCAAAAGTCAATCCTCAGACTTGTCAGGTGAAGGCAGAACTCATCTTACACCAGACACCACACACTAACTAGACTTGGTGCTTTACACCAAAAAAGAGTTCCTGCCTATATGGCATTTCACAAATCTCCAAATATATCATGGAGCATGGCTTGTCTATGAAGCAACCTCCAAAATGTCACCAGCTAAAGGCTTTGTCCCTGGGATACTGGGATGAAGTGAATTCATCTCTAGGATAATCTTATCATGAAGGCATAAATGCATGGGCCATTAGAAGATGAAAGCAGGATGAAGAAAGTACATCCCTGGGTGGCTTTAGCTCTAAAGGATGTGTCTTGATGCTGGATTATTTTTTAGGTCCTGATGTGCTTTCTCACTGACACAGATGAGAACTTTGCTCTCAGCTATGGTCTTCCACAAACACAGTATTGCCAGTCCCCACGGAGCTGGATCTTTCAAACTCTTCCTCTCCTAAAGTCCTTCTCTTAGATGTTTTATCCTGTTGGGAAGTGACTTGTAGAAACACGTAAGAAGCAAAGAATGCCCTCAGTGGCCTTGGTTTTGACATTATCTTCTTCCTTCCTTATTTTTCTCTACCTCATTTCTGGTCCTGGTTTGTTTGTCTTAGTGGCAGTTCACAGACTATCCCCTGATTAGACATTTTATACCAATGAAAAAGCTGACTTGTTGAAAATAAAGGAGAGAGATATAATGATGCTCAACACACTAAGGCCTGGATTAATGAAGTAAAGAACACAATCCTTGGTATGTGTGATTTGCATACCCAGCTTGTAAGCATTGTATTTGTCCCTTTTGCCCACTCTGGTAGCTACCCAAGCTGTATGTCCATCAGGAAAAAAGTAAAATACAGAAGGAGATTAAGCAGTTCTTAGAAGCAGCAGGAATCTTCTGCACTTGGCCCCTAGTCTCCCCATTAGATGTTCAGAAGATCTGAAGGTCACTAGAAATTTCTCTCATCTTCAGATTTAACTCCAGACTATGTTTTCACTGAGGGCTTTTCATTTTTAGCAATACACCTTTTTTTTCTGAATTTTTCTGGGGGCGGTGTTAATTGACCTCTTAGCAATGATTTTCTGACATCCTGAAAATAGGTAAAAATTGATAGTTTAAAGTTCAACATTCAACAAGATAAAACTTTAAGAGAAAGGTATAAGACAACAAAAAAATATTGAAAGAGGCTTTATGTGTCATAGAGAATAAAGACACTGTGTAGGAAGTTCCCAAAGGCTCCTGGGAGCTGGTGAGTTGAGTCTGGGATCAGATCACTTGAAGCAAGCCCTGAATTAGAAAGAAAAACTTGGTGCAACAGAAGAAAGTATAAACAGAGCTGGAGGGCACATATGGAAAGTTTAACAGGGATCGCGTAGGGAGTGTACAAGACAGAAACACAGAAGGTAAAGCCTATAAATGTCATCCTAGCCCTTCCCCTAACACAGCTGGCCAGTAGGCCAACCCCCCAAACTGCAGATTGAAATCTCCCTGGAGATCATACTAGCTTGGCTCTCACAGAACAACAAAGACAGTAAGACAGTAAGATGCATTTGAGACCTTAAATATTGTCTCATATTCACCATATCATTCTAGTCACATACCCGGTGCTTGAGGTAAGCACATACTTGAATACATATATTGATTTCCTTTAGTGTGAATTACTATTAATATGTAGTTGTATAACTCTATACTTCTGTGAAGATGTGTCTTGCAACAATAGTATAGATGTGGTTTTTTTTTTTTTTTTTTTGGTCATTGTTTGTTTCTTTGGTTATAAGAATATTAAAAGAGTACTTGTCAATTGAACCATGCCAATGACACCCGTGAACTAAGCTGACCTCTTCCTGCCTTAGACACAATTGACTGTGAGACCCTGCTTCAGGAGACAAAACATCCTAAAACAAAAAGGATGTGAAGTAAAATGTTTTAACCACTGTCTATCTTGGAATAAAATCATGAATCTTGAAGGAGAATCTACAATCGCTATTTTAGAATAAATAAATGCTAACTAGATTGTTAATATTTATTCTTATATTCATAAATAAGTGTAATTCTCATTTCTCATCAAGGAAACCTTTCTTTGCAATAAACTGAGATCATTACAGAAAATCACAACCTATCAAAGTGCATAGTTATGGATACCAGTGCCAATCTACAAAACACTGCTGCACCTAAGTCTCAGGGATCATTTTGGAAGAGGTAATGAAAAGATTGTAATATCCAGAGGAATAGAAAGTTTGCTGTGAGACTGTGTCACCTAGAATGTCAGAGAAGTTAGAGCTATGGAGGCTCATTGATATTGCTGCCTAAACATGACCTAGACAAGGAAGACACCAACAGAAATCCTAACGTAGAATGGAAGGGTGATTACAAAGATCAAATCTAGACATCACAGGCTACAGAATACTGAGAGTCAGAAAAGTACTTTTTCCTAGGGAAGAACACATCCATTGATTATTCCAAAAGAATGCATATAAGTAACAAATAAAACAAGTATGCTGTATTTATATTTAGGAATATACACACACATACAGAGAGAGAGAGAGAGAGAGAGAGAGAGAGAGAGAGAGAGAGAGAGAGAGAGAGAGAGAGAAGGAAGGAGGGAAGGAGGGAGAGAGGGAAGGAGGGAGGGAGGGAAGGAGGGAGGGAGGGAGGGAAGAGAGAGAGATACAGATGCTAAGGGTAGGCCCCTTAGGCTGGTAGCATTGTCTTCAATAGAACAGTATCTTGCCAATATCTGTGGTGACAGTCTATGTTAAAATCTATAAAGGTTTTCTGGATTTGTAATTTCCCTTCTATCCCATTCATGCTGTATGTTTTTTGTTTGTTTGGTTTTGTTTTTTCAGCTTGGCATAAACCTAGACATATCCCAGAAAAGGGAATCTTAATTGAGAAAATGCCTCTATAACAGTGATTCTCAACATTCTTAATGGTGCGACCCTTTAATATCTCATGTTGTAGTGATGCTCACAACCATAAAATATTTTTTTTACTACTTTATAACTGTAACTTTTCTACCTTAATCATCAGAATGTAAATATCTATGATTTCCAGGGGTGTTAGGCAACCCCTGTGAAAGGGTCTCATCTCACAGGTTGAGAACCACTACTCTCTAAGACTGGCCTACAGACAAGTCTGTGGGCATTATTTAGATTGATGATTGATTTGAGAGTGACCAGCCCTTTCCCAGCTGGTGTCAGTTGTAAATAGTTTCTTGGTTAGGTGATGTGGGAATGCCTTACTGTATGCTGTGAATATCAATCTTTAAATAAAGGAGCTGTTTTGGGCCATGACAGGCACCATAGAAGAAGTAGGAGAAGGAATCAGAACAGGTAGAAAAGGAAGGGCGGAGTCAGGAGCAGACCGAGCTGAAGTCCAAAGGAGCAACATGTAAGGACCTCAGGTGAGCCACGGATCACGTGGCAGACAAATTAATAGAAATGGGTTGTTTTAAGATGCAAGAGCCAGCTAGCAATGTGCCTGAGCCATAGACCAAACAGCATGAAGTTAATATAAGTGTCTGAGTCACTTCTGGGGACGTGAGCGGTGGCTGGGAGGCTGAGGGGTCTGGTGCAGCAGGGTCTGGGTCTCTGGCCACCCGGCTGCCACTCAGGTCCACAGAAATGACTCAGACGCTTATATTAACTTCATGCTGTTTGGACTATGGCTCAGGCACATTGCTAGCTAGCTCTTACATTTTAAATCAACTCATTTCTATTAATCTGTCTGCTATGTGGCCCACCTGTGCTCCTTACATGTTGCTCCTTTAGACTTCAGCTGGGTCTGCTCCTGACTCCGCCCTTCCTTTTCTACCTATTCTGATTCCTCCTCCTACTTCTTCTATGGTGCCTGTCATGGCCCAAAACAGCTCCTTTATTTAAAGATTGAGATTCACAGCATACAGTAAGGCATTCCCACATCACTTCCCCCTTTCTGTCTAATCAAAAAAAAAACAAAAGGTTTCAATTTTAACATAGCAAAATTGCATATAACAAAATAGCCATCAAGCAAGAATTACAGTTATAACATTTAGCAAACTTAAAGAAAATACTCTTATCATCTATCTTATCCTTATGAATCTAAAATTTCATATCTAATATACCTTACAAATGACTAAGAAAAACTGTACCTATAACTATCTAATCTTCAACTACATCAAAGACCACAGAAGGATATATTTATGCAAGTAAACCAGAAGCGCAAGCGACTTTTAAAATCTAGAAAGGACAGAGATGACACTTATCTGCCTGGACAGTCACCCAAAGTTCCTTTATAAAGTTGGGGCATCCATCTTCAGCCTGCAGGCCCAGAGTCTCTTTTCACTTTAGTGAAGCAGGAAATCTGCTCTGCCCATTTGGCACAGTTTATCAGTTGCTTCTCTTCGAGTCCTGAAGAATGCCTGACAGTTTTCTTTGCAAAGCAGGAACCTAAATGACCATCATCCCCCACTACTACAGTTAGGGGTGAGACTTTCGTGCCCACCTCCCCATTTCCATGCTGCCATAGTTCCTGTTTCAATCTAATCTGAATTACCAGCATTATCTCTCAAACTGCACATGATACTTTTGGGGAGATACCATGTGCTATTAAAATGGCTATTAAAGAAGTTCAGGGGCTACAGGACCCAAGAAGGCCTTACTCAAGGCAAAAACAAACACTGGAATCACATGCAAAGAGTCACTGTAGGCAGATAAAGATGCTAATGTAACAACCCAGCTCCAAGCAGAGTGATGATTTAAGACACATGTCTTGATTCGGTGAATACTGACTTGAATGGGTTTGGCAAAGATCCGAAGTCCAAGGGACAAGCTGAGAATTTATCACTTACCAGTCCCATGATACATGTACTGAACAGTCTGGTAGATGGGTGTTCCTGTGCCTCAGTGAATGGTGCCTCTCAGGTGAGTAGATGATGCCATATTTCAGTGTTAGGCTCTTTTGAATATGGCTCAGGTAAAGCGTTATCTTACTGGTCAGTCTATTGTACTCATAGATATGAGTTTTCTGATGCTATTTTGACATGTCCAATGTGCCCATGTGTTTCTGGTTTAAATTGTTGAGTTTATAGGTGGTCATATGTTGCTCGTGCAAGTCAGTTGTCTGTGTGAACCTAATGGTTTGACCTGCAAAGTTGGAGACTCTTGCACAGACAAGATATGGAGCTTTGTGTGGCATTTGTACTTATAAAATGGTTTCACTCAGAGTGAGGTACTGGAACAGGTTCAGGTGCTTTTGAGCAAGACCTAGGCATGGCCTTGAGGTTTTAATGACCCCTTGTAGGGGGCATGACCAGGCCCCTTTGAAGACTGACTGCAACCTGCGTGTCCTTCCTGTTCCTGTGCTCTTGGAGGGAGAATTGATGCCGCCTAGTGGGACATTTCAACCCTCCAGGAATTCCCCTAAGGTTCAATCTTGTATCGGTAAGTGTTTATATAACCTCTTAATAAATATTAATTCTTTTACATAATCAAATGCCAGAGAATAATTACTACAAAAAGATACAATCTTCTGTCTCTTGTATGTGTTATGTGGGTGAACCTTGAGAGCTGGGAATCCGGTCTTCACAGTGATGGTTTCACTGTTACTCCATTAAAAGAAGAGGAAACTGAGCTGTCCAGAGTAATATCATTAAACAAGCTATCCACGTTCTGAGTTTGCTGGAGTATGAAGGCCTAACACAGGACAGAGCTATGCTCAGTACATGGCTTTAGGAATGAGGACTTCTTTTGTTTGTTTAGCTGCTTTAACATTCTCTGGATTCTGGGATTAAAAAGATGGCGCTTGGTAATCTCTCTCTCTCTCTCTCTCTCTCTCTCTCTCTCTCTCTCTCTCTCTCTCTCTCTCCCTCCTTTCCTCCCTCTGTACTTCACACACTCACACACAAATACACTTACATCCATATAAACAGACAGACTGACACACACATACACACACTATCTCTCTTCCTCTCCCCACCTGTCACATACACACACACACACACACACACACACACACACACACACACACACACACACACACACACACACACACACACACACACACACAGGGGGAGGCAGGGGAGCGCAGGCAGACAGACAGACATATACAGAGACACACAGTCACATACTAACACACACACATAGGCTGCTCCACTAAGAACAGAGAACAGTCATTCTTACTGCTCCACAGTTCTCCAGGACCATTTTACATCTTACATTCAGACCCTTTTGCCACCTCAACACTCTATTCTGTAGTGGAGGAAGAAAATTAAAACTTGTGGGAAGGAAGCTCTCCCTCCAACACTTTTCTAAAGTTTGTGAACATCATTCCAAAACTGCACATGATGTTTCTAGTCTAATATTTTATGGACCCCTCTTTGATATTAAAATATGGAACATTTAGAAAGACATTAAACATTGTACCTTAGCCCTTTAGTTTTATATCTAGTCATTAACCAGAAATCAACACAGCAATAGCCAGAAGCTATAACCCATATGCAACTCTCACATAACAAATGCTTCATGTATAGAAAAGGTCTAAATTATATTATAGCTAATATTTTACAGAGTTGCTTGAAATTTAATTAAATCTAATATTTTTGGCCTTTTCTGTGTGAATCACCTCATGTTAATTAGGATCGGCCAATTCACTTGATTCTTAAAATTTCATCTTAAAGCAAAATTGGGACTAGACTAGGAGCCCATGTTCTGGTACATGGAACTCAGATTCTACTGTGGAAAAACATAGATGAGTTTGATTAAAAAAAAAAAAAATTAGGAAGAGAACAAGCCAGTGAAATGAAATCCTATTCAAAGCACTAATTATTATTTCAGACTCACTTCTTTCCAAAACCAGTATTCAAAAAGGTATCCATCCACCCATACTCAGGCCTTATAATTATTCGTAGATAACCCAAAGATAATCAAAGACATAGATGCTTTTTGGTAATTTCATTTAACTTTTTCTGGTCTAAGGGGGTAAAACAAAAAGAAGATTTGGAATTGTCCTTTAAAAGATTGTAGGCAATATATATATATATGTAAATGAAGAGAGTGGCTTTACAGGCACATAAATACAAGAACCCCAGATGTGGATTCGTTTTTTCCACCAGACACCTATTTGTAATTCCATACAGGAAATGGCCTGGAAGTAAAGCTTTCTACCATCAATAGACGTGAGGCTAGTAGCTGAAATCACCTAGGAGTGCAAAACATTATGGGTCCTGGTACACTGTGCAGATAAAATGGATTTAGATGACTTACTTGAGAATCAAGAATGTCAACACAGTTTGTGAGTCCAGTAGAATCCAAAACAACAGTGGGATTATAGCTCAGAAAAGTTAGAGTTAGAATTCACATAGATGTCAGAAGCCCAACTTTGCCCCACGTTCAGAAAGACAAATCTATCATAAATCTATTAATAGAAGACTCACTGTTAAAACACAGCAGGTCACTGCTTTGAAAACACCTAGAGTTAAGAATCCAAACTCTTCATTAAGAGGCAAAAGTTGTGCAACAGACTGTTCCTGGGGAAACACACATATCTCCTTACCTCAGATAAGGACGCCCTGACAGACCAAAGCAATGATTGCAGCAGAGTCCAGCCTTGTAAACAGTGAGCTTTTCTTCTGGTCACCGGAGAATGGATGACCCCAAAGCAGCTGTATCACTGAAGAGCCAACCCCAACTTTCTAACACCTCATAAAAGCTGCCACCCTGGGTCCTTCTGCTGAGCTTGAAGGCATCTAAACAGGCTGGAAATCTGTCTGCAGCAGTGCTGGTCAGAATGCCTTATTCTAACAGATGCTTTGTTTCTATAACCCTGGTGAAGGATGCTGCATAAATTTTTAAGTTTCAGGTTTCTCAGACTTCTGAAGTTTGTTTACATCCTAAGTCTCCTGAATCCACCTCCACTTCCATGTCCTAGAGGGTATGTTTCAACTCCAAGGACACTGTTATACAAGAAACATCACGGGGTTTTTTGAAAATGCAAAGGTTTGTTGGGCATCTTGGCCTGCTTGGCATTCTATAACAGAATATCATGGAGAATGTTGCTTACACAGAAGAAATTTATTGTGGCTCAGAATTTCAATAACAAGGTGCAAGGTAATTAAGTTCTTGAGGAGGGCTTTCTTTGTGGTTTATCCAAGGATGTCTTACTTAGCCTCCTGTAGGGTGTCTTCTGGTGTCTCTTACGTGGATATCAATACAATACATCCCCAGCACATGCCCAGGGCTTCATTCTAATGGCTGCTGAAACTTGTATTTTCAAATGCGTCATTAAGCTGGAGATCAGGACTCCAACATTTGAATTGTGGGAGAAGGCAAAATAAGTATTCAGTCCATAACAGTGAGTTTTAACCTGGGCTGGTAGGATTTAGTTTTTGTTCCTGCTACAGGCTGTTTTTTCAGAAGCCTATCTATGGGCATTAACTCTGGTCAATATGGATGATAAAGCTTAAAAATGACTTCTGTCTTGCTCCAGTGAGGCTCAGATCTATAGCCACAGCATTTCTGTGAGAACACTGGGAAGATCCAAGTGACGTGGTTCATTTACTTTGTGGCTTTTCACATGTACCTTGGAACCTGAGGATGGAGTTAAGTTATTACTTTATTCTTCCTAGCTTCTTTAATGCTATAAGAACTTTCTAGAAAAGCCCAAGAAGTAAAATAATTGTTTCATGCAAGATGATTCTTACCAGTGATAACGTATTAGTAACCAAAGCATAATTATTTGGGATAGATGGCAATGCTAGTCTCTTTCGCATACATGTGTGCACACATGCATACCCACACAAAGGTACATTTGGGATGCACAGGAGGAGGAATGTGAGAGAAGAGTTTGAACTGCACATCCTACATCTTAACTCACTTACCCTAGAACCAGTTTTTCACTTTTATTAAGATTTATGAAAGGTCATTCTCCTGACAAAAGCCATGGCCAGTAAAAAAGTAATATCTGCTGTTATTGGTACAGACTCTTCCCTGCACCTCTTTTATCCCTTCCTCAAAAGACTGCTCACCTCAGCACCTCTGTCAAGTTTAGTGTGGCTTTTACAACTGCAGAGTTATGAAAAGGAAGAGAGAAGCTATGAAAAATAACCCCTGTGCTGTTCAGATCTTGGGATCAGTCACTCAGCTGAATGACACCTTCCCAGGAGATGGAGAGAGATGGACTGCGGATTGGGCTTCCTTCCAGAGACAGTCCTAGACCTTGCAGAGTGATGGAAGGACAGTGAGAGATTGAAGAGGCTCGTGCAGTACTCTGTGAGGCTGAGGGGTACCACAGGAAGAAGAAGGAGTGGTTTTCTCTTAAATAGTAACATAGGGACCTCTCTTCAGAACAAAACCGTCATGAGAGTAAAAACTCTGAGTCAAATTGTGAGCTAGAAAATCAAAGGCACTGAACAAAAGGAATTTGAAGATAAAGGCTGATGGACACAAAATTCTTTTGCTCTAACCGTCCCATGTCGGTGTTACCCCCTCCAAGGTGACAACCCTACAATTTCTGTAAACACAAAGACATTTAATAGACCTTGACTCTGGTGAGATTAATGTGGGTGCTGGCTCCATTTTCACGTTCACCTGTAGCTCCAGTAACTTTTTTTCTTTAGCCACATCAAACTACACATAATCCGTCCCAGTCCTAACTATGACTTCCCATTGCCCCTAGTTATAGTGTGAAGAGACACACCTCTTTTTCCTGATCTGCGTGCAGTCTTGTCTGACACTAACTGCCCCTGTTCTTAGTTTGCAGATGAGGAATATTTTAGCTAAGATAGTTTTTATGTGTTCTTAGCCTTACCCAGTGTGACAAAGTGTTGATGAAACAAGAGTCCAATTACGTCATGGTCACTGCTGTGGGGTGGGGGCAGTTCATTTCAGTCCAAAAAAACAGTTACTTTAAAACACTCTGAGGATCACTTCTTATTAACGTTACCACCACACTAAGCAATAAAACCACTGTCGCATCGTCACCATAGACCATAGATGATCATTTTCCTAGAGTACCTTTTTTTTTTTTTTTTTTTTTTTTTTTTTTTTGTCACAGCCCAGTAGTCATCAGCAACAGAAAGGGTCCAATGTTATAAGAGCTATAAATGTATAAATAGAGATTTTATGCTTAAAGATATGAAAAGATTATTATATCCAGCTCATATCCATAGTAATATCGTATTTGTAGTTATTATCTCAATTGTTCTATAGATTTGATACTAAGTTAGCAGTATTGGTAAATTTATCTTTACTACTGATTGATATTATCTTTACTACTGATTGTTATACTTGATAAAAATTTTTGTATAAATTTTTGTGTTTTTACATATTAAAAGACATTTAAAAAACAGAGAACATTTAAAACATGTAGATAGGTAATCACCTACTATTGGACAATAATAAAAAATATTGAAATTGCATGTGTGTGAAATCATACACATACGCTGACGTATAAGAACACTCAGATTGCATATGTGTAAAAACATGAATATACACTGACCTACGAGAGCACTTGGAAATGGCATGTGTGTGAAAACATGCATACGTGCTGATATATGATAGCATTTGAAAATTTCATGCCTGTAAAAACTTGTATGCATGATTGTAGTATGAGGTTTCTGGCCCTGACTTTCGGGCCTAACCTCAAAGTTTAGGTCGGCAGACCCACAGACCCGCAGTCCTGCAGTCCCACAGTCCTACAGAGACACACAGACGCTTTCATTAGTTTTTGGCTGATCAGCCTCAGGCCCAGGCATATCACTTGCTAGCTCTCTACCCTTCATCTAACCCATGTCTCTTGTTCAGCCATGCGGCTCGGTACCGGTACCTTTCTTTAGAGCAGCATTGTTGTCCTCTGCTTCCTGTGGCTTCTCTCTCATGCTCTCTCTGGCATTCTGCTCTCAGAGATTTTCTTAGTCTGGTAGCCCCGCCTACACTTCCTGCCTGCCTTTGGCCAATCAGCTTTTTATTAAACCAGTGGGTGGGACAGTTATTTTCCATGAAACAACACAATACCCCTACACATGATAATATGATAAGGCTTAGAAATGAAATATATATGAATATGTACACATATGCTAACTCTAATAACTATACTTAGAAATGTCATTTATACACACTTGTTACCTTGCTCAGAAACTGCGTGCATATTAAGGTATATACACATGCTTAAATGCAGCCAGGTTGGGAAACTCCATATATATGAACACCTGCATAACTCTGACATATGAACATTCTCAGAGACTGTGTAATTATAAACCTTTATATACACACCAAAATGTGACAGTGCTAAAAAATTTTCATGTGTGTGAGCAGGTATGCATATGCTGACATGTGATCTTGCTCACAAAGTGCATGGAGGTTAACATATGTTTACACACCAACATGTAAGCAGACACTACTTCTATGTGAACACGTCCATATATCTCAATGTGTTACTGTGCTTGAAAATTGCATGCATGTGAATGAACATGTGTGCACACATGGTATGTGATCATGTTTAGAAAGTTGACATGTGTAATCAACATGTTATCATATTCAGACACTGCTTGTCTATGAACATTCATGTCTATGCTGACACGTGACTGTACTCTGAGATGATGTGTATGTAAACATATATATATATATATATATATATATATATATATATGTATTCGCATGTGACCATGTTCTACTGCACAATTCTAGTTAGTATTTAATGAAAACCCAGATCCGGATATTGGGGAAAAGCTGGAATATGAGAGAAAGAAAACAGACCACAATCAACTCTCACCCAGCCAACTTCTCAGGCTGAACAGAGTAAATGCTATCTTTAAGAATCCTCAACCTGGCTGGTCATTTCTATGGACTCAATGAATGTCTGCCTTTTCCTGCCTTAAATATCTTCCCTGGCCAGTTGTTTCACTTTCAGGTTCAATTCCACATTATCATCCTGCAGTTAGGGTTAATGGCATGATCTCCCTCTGTTTGGTTGTTACGCCTTGAACTCGAAGAACTAGAGAAGGATCCTTGTCTCCTGAGTGATGAGATTAAAAGCATGTGTCCCCACTCTCTGACCATCCTGGCTTGACTGTGAGTGATTCTGTTCTTTGATACTCTAGGCTGATTTTATTAAATATAAAATATGGCATCACAATGATCTGAAACTATATGTTTGTGGACATGCACATATAGGCCAACATGTTGCCATGCTCAGAAATAGTGAACCAGCACACATGCACCAACATGTGACAATGCCTGGAAAAGGCATGTGCATGAACATGCACTTATGCTAACTTTTGAACATGCTCAGAAATTGTATGCATGTGCATTAAAGTTTAGAGCTAATATTAGGGTTATATCTAGGGTCAGAGCTAATGTGAGATAAAAGCTGGTATTAGTACAGGTTTAGCATATGTTCCGAGGTACAATTAGGGTTAGAATTAGAATAAAGCTTAGACTTATATTTATGTTCAACATTAAGCTTAGGTTGTAGTTAGTGTTCAGGGTTGGTGTTATAGTTAAGGGTTTGTATGTATTGTAGGGTTTTATTTAGGGTTGTGATATTGTTAGAAGAGTTTGGCTTTAGGATTTGGGTTGGATTGAAGAAGTTTAGGTAGTGTAATAGTTATGTCAGAGCTAACATTTGGTTACTATAAAATGGTGGCTACAGTTAGAGTTGTGTTTATGATTAGGGTCACAAGTAGGTTACCGTAGGCTTAGTGTTAGAGTTAAAGTTTAGTAAAGTAAGAGTAAGTTTTTGGTTAAGAGTAGGGTTATAACTAGGTTTAGGGCTATTTTCAGGACTACAGTTAGGATTCGGTTATGACTGGTTATGACTGAATGAAATTTAGAACTTGGTTTAGGGATAAGGGTAAGGTTAGTGGTAGGATTAGGGATAGAATTAAGTTAGTTATACAGCTATGATCAGAGTTATGGTTCTAGCTATGTAGTTGGTTTTAAAGTTTGGGTTATAGGTAGTTAGTAAGGTTTGGGTTAGTTATAGCTAAGCATTTAAGGTCAGAGTTATGGTGGTTACAGGTAGGTAGATAGAGTTTGGGTTAGGGTTTTAGCTAGGTAATGAAAACCTTCTGGGGTCCAGCCCCAGATAGAATTCCTCTCAGAGCTTCAGCAAAATGTGGGATTTCTGGTGGGATTTCTACTGATCTTTTCTCAGAAATTAAACTTAGAGCAATTCCTTTTCCATACTTGTTTATTAATGCAGCAATGACTAACACAACAGGATGACTATGGCATGGCAAGATGGTGATGGCACAGGAAAGCAACAACGATGAAGGCATAGATCTTACATACCCCTCTGACAAGGCAATAGAGCTGGGGTTGCTGGGTGACTGAGAAAGTAATAAAAGGGACCTTGAAGCTCTTTGTCCTGCTAATGCATCTTCCCTAGGAGACATTCTGTGAAGGTTTAGTTTGCATTCCTAAGCTTTCAAGTTAGGGTCTTGAGTTAAAGAATCCAGGTTCATGGAGGCCTTAGAAAGCTTTCTAGAGTTAATTAGCTCTGCATAGCCCTCTTATCAGTAGGTGAGGTGACTTTATAACTTATCAGTGAGATATCTTGTCTGTGGCTGACCTTGGATGCCAGAGAGAAGTTTCAAATGAGTTACTACTGCTTTTACTAGCAAGAGTAATCATAGGGAAGGCAGATAGTAAGTCTGCTCTGGGCAGGGTGAACAAAGGCCTGGAAGATTTTATCTGTGTGATTGTTTTCTCACTAGGATAGGGGGATATATATCCATAAATTCCAAGGAAATAACAGATAGAGGAGGCTGCCTTCACACACAGAAATCTTCTGTAGAAAGAGGTCAGCACCTGTAAGAACAATTAGCACCAAAACTCCTTGAGATCTTGGCTTTCCCTCCATCAGAAAGCCCTTGGCTTTGATGGGTCAGCTTTGTTGTGCCAGCATTCCTATTTTGTATTTCTGTGGCTCCCAGCAGCTAGGTATGGGTAGGGTTAGGGTCAGAGATATGTTTAAGGCCTTTGTTAGCATTGGGGTTAGACACAGTGTTATGGTTATTTCTCAAGTTACTGTTTAGAGGTATTCCTAGGGTTATGGTTATGAGTAGAGTTGTGATTTTGTTTAGTTTTTGGCTGAGGTTTTTGGTCAGTGATACAGTTAGGGTTAGGCCTAGCCTTATTTATATAGCAAGACTGAGGGTTTCAGTTAGGATTAGAACTGTATTTAGGGTTATGAATAGAGGTAAATTATAGCTATTAGTATGTTAGAGTTAGAAATATGGGTAAATATAAACTCAGGTTTAGAGGTAGATTTAGGTGTTAGATTTATGTCTAGATTAAGGTTAAAGAGAGAAGATAGGTTAGATTTTGCTTTGGGCTTGGCCTAGAATTATGTATCTACAATTAATGTTTGGAATCCTGTAAGCATGTGATCTGGGTTTAGACGAGGCTTACAGCTAGCTGGATTTCAGAATTTTCACTTTTGATAAAATTTCTCATAGGTGTAAGTCCACTGTCTGTCAGGCTTAGTGTTCTTCATGGTCTTAGATTTAGGGTTATTGTTATGGTCATACCTAGGTTAGTAGATTTTTTAAAATGTGATTGCTGATATGCATACATACATAATACATATATATATACATACATACATACATACATACATACATACATACATACATACTTTAAGGGTTCAAGATTTGTGCTAGGTTTAAGTGTAGTATTAAGATTAAGTTGTGAACCTGGGTTAGTTATGGCTTGTGTTAAGGTTATTCTTGTGCTCGGGGTTATTTTGGGGTTTATGTTTGATAGCATTAAGGATGGGATTAGTGTTAGCAGTGGGGTTGAATTTAGGATTACAGCTAGGTTAAGAATTGTTCTGAGGGAAAAGAATACATACTTTAGGTAAAACCTAAAACCATGGAGACTGTCACAATAGGACATTGAAAAATGAACCTATGCTTACTCTAGCAACATTAAGAAAGAGCCAACACAGAAATCACCAGCTGTTAAGAGTGGTTGAGATGAATGCCTCTCCTTTTAGACAACTCCTTGAGACTCAGCCTAAACCTGACAATTGCCCAATAAGAACAAGTCAAACAAGGGGCCTTAAGGGTGATCCATGAAGATCTTATACACATCCTTTTCCCTTTAAATCCTAGAAGAAACAATTCCCTCAGAAACTGCTGATTGCACTAGCAAATACAAAATGTAAGAGTAGGTATTTTATTACCTGTAGCCAAAAGTTTCTGGCCCGACTTAGTCCCAAGGTCCAGACCTGTAGTTCTGCAGCTGCTTAGTCCCAAATATTCACAGAGATGTTTATACATTAATTACAAACTGTTTGGCCTATGGCTCAGGCTCATTACCAACTAGCTTTTGAATTTAAGTCAACCCATCTTATTATTTTATGTATCATCATGTGACTCTGTGGCTTTACCTGTGTTCCATTACATCTTACTGGGTGGCAGCCTTCAGCTTCCCCTTTCCTCCCCCCTTCTCTTCTTTCTATCTGCTTGGATTTCCCTCCTGTCTGTAAGTTGCCTTGCCATAGGCCAAATAGCAATAAAACATATTCACAGTGTAAAGAAAGACATCTCATATTCATTACGTATGGAGTTTTCTCCCACAATGCTTCACAAATGAGTTTTAGTTTATTTTAGGTCACACTAAATACATTCAATCACATTATATGTAATTAAGGGGAAAAGGCAGAAATAAGATCCTCATGAAAATGGAACAAGGTGCTATTTCACAGCTCTGGCTGGCTTATTCCTTTCTTAACTTGTGAACTTCTTGACCTTCGTGTGTGGCATTTCTTTTTCCTGTAAGTTGGGATAATACCCCATTATATGGATCAGGCATATTTCTTTATATGTTCTTCTTACTGAACACTTCAAGTTGCTTCTGTGTCCTGTGTTTGTGTATCACACTAGAATTTGCCTGAGAGACCCGATGTTCAATTGCTTTAGATGCAAATACACTTATGAGGTTGTTGTATCATTTTGGTACTTACATTTTGAACACCTTAAAAATGATCTTGATTTGTTTCTCCTGATGGCTGAGATACATATTCAATAAGGTGCAAACATCCCAATATCTCAAAACCTTCAATAATACTTATACCCTATACCTTCAATGTATTTACACTGAGGCTGAATGTTGAATGTTGAAGATTCTCAGTCCCCACCTATTTCTATTATTCTCCACACTGAGACTCAGTGTTGCAACATTTTTTTGCAAACCCTACTACTTTAATTTATTACTTAAAGTGATTTTCTAACACCAGTAAAAATTTATTCTTTGTATTTTTCTTTTTATAATTTAATTTAATTTTATTATGAGTTTGCATGTGGTTATATCTAAGTGAATGTAGGTATCCTGGAGGCCAGAAGCTGGCACTGAATCACAGGGAGCTGAAGGGACAGGAAACTGTGAATTACCCCAATTGGGTGTTAAGCTTGCATTGAGATGTGACTTAAGAGCAGTAAGCACTAAGTCATTATTCCCACCGCTTTTCATATTTCTTTAAAAAGTGCAGCAATCTATTTACAAATTACTAGGAAAATATGTAGGTTTAGTGTTGAGCTTATCTACCTTTGTGAGAAACTCATGCAGTCGAGTACAGATTTTACGCTCATTTCTTCATGGTTCCTCTGTAGACTTTGGAAGTATTGATCATCCAGGTTTCCTTTGACAAGTCACAAGTGCAGATGACAACCCTGCCATTGAAGATTCACAAACAAGATGAAACCATGGTGGGGGAGGGCTGTGGCTGTGCCAAACTGCATTAGCATACCCTGAGAAGAACATGCTTAGTCGTTCTGTAAGAAGTTTTCAACAAATTTGGTTAGAGCAAATGCTTTAAATGTGTTATTTTTATGTTAGTTTTAAAGAAAATTCACAACAAAATAAGAGAATTTGGGCGTGCTATTTTTTTAGCATTAGAAAATTATAGAGCAGAGAATAATTTGAAAGAATTTCAAGGAATTTGAAAGAAACTCTCCCTTTCAAGGTCACATGTATCTTCAAGGAGATATTTTTAACTATCTTTTTTTTTCTAAGGAGCAGGAGCAGCTAAGCACACCACACAGGTACCTGACGCATGAATCATTGACAATATTATCTCCAAAGAATGTTGCCAATAAATATTGGCTTGTAAAACTTATTTCCTCTAGACACAAACTTGGGTATTTCTATATTAGAGTTGTCTAATTTTGAATGCTGTAAAATCAATTAAGAAAGTTTTAGAACAAAGCTTTACATTTCCTTGAAAAATATGATGACAAAACAATAACAAAATGGTTGAATGTGCATCTGCCCTACATGAAGTAATTATATTCTAACTTATATTCTCGTAGAGTCACATAAATAAAATTGGGTCAGGTAGTGAATCACAGCTTCTACATTCCAACATTATAATGGTAGTGAAGAAGATTGGGTGTCTTCTTCTTGATGTCAATAAAACTAGTTATTTTTAGAGAAATTATGTTAATTATCATTTCTCTTTTGTCACTTGGCTACAAGAAGAAAATTTCAAAAATAGACATTGAGGCTAATTCCTAGAGGACAACCACAAACCTCATACTTCATGCTGTTGAAAACATCTTACAAATGAAGTATGACAGCAGTAATTGTTTCTCTAAATGAACCATATGACAAACACTGTGAGTCAACGCATGGAACTTTTGTGTCTTTCATCTTTTCGAGACACCCACGGTAAACTAAAATATGCAAGGACGTTATCTCAGCCTGTCAAAAGGATACGGTAACAAGAACACACTTGGAAAAGTCATGGAAAATGCAGTCAGTACTGTTTGGTACAGAAAGCCTCAATCCTAAATTGGAGCTCAAAAGAGAACAGGTGGTCCTTGGAAACAATATTTCTTCAGAAAAGAGAAAATGTAGCCTTATAAGATACGAGTAAATTAGGTTTACAAGCACATACACATATGTATACACACCAAAACATACACATATATGCACAGACATTCACAGACATAAACTCACACACATACAAATACATACACACATACATGAATACATGGACAGAATTACAGACATGCACAAACACATCCATACCCCCCACACATGCATGCTGAGATGTATACACACATGTACTCAGACATACATACATACAAATGTATGTACACATATACACACAGTCTCTCTCTTTCTCTCTCAGACAGAATATATGTATTTCTGTCTCAAGCCTCCTGAAGTCTAACTTCCTCAAAGTCATCATATGAGACATTGTCACCTTGTCAATCCTTAAGAAGCTGAGAAGCAGCTTAGAAATGAATGTACTACTTTTCCCATTGAAATGAGATATTTCTCTTTGAAAGATTTGTTCAAAAAATCACATCTATGCTGCTACTTGAAGACTAGGAGTTACTCAGGTGAAATGATGGGTAGAAAGGTTTGGAAAAAGTGCAAGAAGTGTTTAATGCTCTTACTATGTACACAGTTAGTAAACCAGAAAATAAGATTTCTTTCTCAGGAGCTCCCAGGCTCACCAAAGCCTCAACTGAAGATTCTTCCTTGTTCTATATGTGTCTATATTTTGTTGACTTAATGAAATCTCTCCATGGACTAATCAAGACTAAATAAATTATATTAACTAAATAGTTACATTTCAGTCTAAGAAAGAATGTCAAATTAAAACACCAATTTTCACATCTATGCATTCAAATATATACATAGTTGATAAACAATTTATACACAGATATTGTATTTGAATGTATATGAAGAGAAAATGTAGCAAATACTGAAATCTGAATTATTGAGTGCTGGGTGATGTTTGAATAGAGGAAATTATTGTATATTGGACATTAGATCGGAGGTCACATAAAACTTAAGAAGTTACAATACCTTCTTTAATCATTAGGTGAATCTATGTAACCAATTCTGAAGTTCCCAAAAATATACAGATTTAATTCTTTGCCAGAGATTTTGTAGCTTTGGAATCATATGATGGCAGAATTTGGGTTGGTTTTCTTTTTCAGCTGTACAGAATGAGGTAAGAGATAGAATGAACCAGCTGTTCAATTGTTTTCTAGCAGAGCAGAAATGAAATATCACCAACCAGAACAGGCCAGCCAGGAGGATGGGCCCATATATTCCTCCCAGCCTTCCAGACAACAAGAAACAAACACCGAAAAGATGGTTTCAGGACCAAGATAAAATCAATTTTTTTTCTTAAGTCGAGGCATCAATTATACAGGTATAAAGCCCCTTCAGAGTCTTTAAATAGAGAGGGAATGTTTCCCTATATTTTTCTAAGCTGCACAAGTCAGTTTATAATAATATTGAGGTCTTGCTGCTTAGATCCAGTTAACTAAGTAAAAGGACCTCCAAAAATGCAATATTTGACTCTTCTTTCAAGTGAGTGACAAGCACGACTCACAGAAACTTGATAATGTAGATTATTTTCTAGAGGCGTATTTTATAATTAGAATCTATAGAGCCACTTACTTTCCAAATAATGTAACATTTTAAATAAAACAAAATCAAACCCATTCAAAGTGAAATAAGAAAAGATCTCTGGCAAGTTACAGGAAAGAGCTAAGGGATCAACTTAGCGCTAAGGCAGAAAATTCTTTACATTGATGAAATGCTCAGAGAGCAGAGCAAAAACCTCAACGTCTGGACCTGTGAGCTTCAGGAAAACCGTTCACATGTAACCCCTATTTAGTTCAGAATTGCTTTGAGCCACTGCACTCATTTGCTGAAGCCTTCCCAGAGGGCGGGTGTCGGGGGGAGGGAGAAAGAGAGAGTGTGTCAGGAGGGTGGCAATCAGTTGATTGACACATGAAAGTATAACCAAAGCTAAACTTCTGGATGAGACCTTCCTGGTTTAGTAAATCCCCCAGTCACAGCTGAATCTGTCTTAGGCAGCTCTCTGTCTCCACTGTTGCCTCTTCCAGATGCCAGCACTTGGTGCTGCTGATGGTCCACCTTACCAGAGATTATACAGTCAGATTCACTTCCTTCTTGCTTCATCACTGGTCCATCTGCCTGCAAATTTTCCCAGATGGATAGGCATGTAGAAAATTGTCATCCTATGTTATATATTAATATCTAATTCCCAAACCAAGATAATGTTCCCATCTCCCCATCCTTTCCTTCTATCCACGGTGATATCCACAATTTCTCATCTGTTCAGGGGCTTCTCTATTCTCTGTGTGTGACTCTAATCACAGCTGTTGATAGCAGATGTAGGGGCGTGGCCCATCTAGTTTCGGAGGAGTGGTTGCATACTGAATGAATTGAAGTCCAAGGGATCCAGGCTCCTAACAGCCAGACATTGTTAAATGCTCACAGACTTCTTCAGGATGCCGATGCCAGTTATCACATCACCCTGCTAATTCTTACTTATCCTCTAACACCCACGAACACCCCAGCCCTGTACCCCATATCCCATGCACTAGACGCTTGCTTTGGTTATTTACTCAAATTTTCCTTATCTCAACTTTAACTGTAACGTCAAAGTAAACACACTAAGGAGCCAAAACTGGGTCATTTTACTGCACTTAGAAGATGTGGTTTATAAAGTCACCTGAATCATGGGCATGACAGATGAGATTCTCCAGTCATGTGCTAATTGCATCTTCCTTAAGCAAAGTCCCACCCTGAGGATAAGCGTGCAAACTCCATCCACCCAAAATTCACAATTACAGATATGACATGGGAATGAACCTTAGAACTGTAATACCAGAATATATTTTCTATAAATCACACTCAGATTTTGGGTACACAGTATGCAAACTGATAGAAAATGAAATTTTCATGTCTCCTGACTCTAATGAATGTTAGCCCAGACATTAATTGGTTCTCTCTGGAAATACTGAAAAGCACATGATGTCCCCATAAATCACACCACCACAGCATAGCATGGGTACCATGCTGTAGATAAGAGAAATGACAGCCTACTTCCTATTCTCATAAAAACGTATGGGCTATATAAAGTCGCCGGATGTCTCAAATTAATGTCATATGCTACAGACTTTGTCAGATTCTTGTCAGTGGTACAAATGAGGCTGCCAAGGGCTCATATGACACAACTTTCTGTGCTGTGCTATACATTGCTTCATCGATACACTGGCTATCTGCTGAAGCAACCGAATATAACTTAACAACCGTCATCCTTTGCCAGGTTCTCCTTAATTGTTTTATGTGAGAGTCGGCATTCTTCTAAAATACCAGCTTGTGTTTGCCTCAAAGAGTAGCTAGCAGTTTCCAGTTAAGTAATCTATGGGAACATAAAGCTGGTAAGCACTAAGTGCACATTAGTTACATGGTGATTATTTAAACTGGGAGAGCAATGTAAGGAGTCAAGGCTGAAGCACAGGGTAAGTTCTTCAGATAATGAAACCTAAGGTGTCAATCTTCTTCTGGTGCTTAGATCTGACTGTCAAGCCATCGGGGTAAGAATAAATGAGCAGAAGGGAGTCACACAGCCTGTATACACAATGGAATCTCCTCCACTATCTCTTGTAGTGCTTGGATTCTAAAAGACAGAAAGACTGCTTTTCAAAAACCACGTATTTTAAGAAAGCTCTGTTAACTAACATACAACAATCAATTATTGGAGAATACTCAATTAAAGAGGTTTAGAACTCTATCCAGACTTATATCTGTGAGTTTTTAGTGTCTTCTGTGACTAGAAACCTTTGCTATAAATTGGCCAATTTTTTGTCATTGTTGTGACATTTTTACAGTAAGAACTGAGGAAATTTTTATGTCTGTCTGTCTGTCTATCTATCTATCTATTAATCAAAATGCTTTGTTTCCCAGAAAACACACAATACCTGAGTCTGACTAGAGGATCTGCTGCTCTTCAGCTTGATCCCACCTAGCCTCTAAAGTTGTCTGAACAAAGTTCTTAGCAGAGGCTAGGAACTGATTTATTGGAGAGAAGTTACCAAGAGAATATATGAACGGGGAAGGTAGGAAAAATGCATAGAGGAAATACAGTGATTATGTAGTTTTAGAAAAACAGTGAAATTAATATAGAGCTTCTAGGAACATGCAGTCTCTTTCTTAGTAGCACTAGGTTGTTGTCATGAAGATTCCATCAATTGTCATTCCTTCATGTTGAGAAGGCAGACAGGACATAATCTAGACACATTCAAGAATGGTGTTTCAAGTCAGTTTGGTATCACAAGCCTATTATGCAGCAATAGGATAGTTGAAGTGGTTGATCTATGAGTTCAAGGCTAGCCTTGTCTACAAAGCAAATTCTAGGATAGCCAGAGATACACAGAGGCACCTGCTCTACTTTCCCATGTTCAGTGAGTTGTATATGCACTGTCTTTAACAATAGAGCCTTACTATCAGTTTGGTGAAAGCAACCAATAGCCTTGGCAGTTGCCTGACTTGTTTGGGGGTTTCCTTGAGTCCTCTTTGGCCAACAACGTGATGGTAGGTAAGCTATTTCTGGTACTGAAAGCTTCATTTGGTGACAAGATGTCCAGTTGGGGCACTATCACCACCTTATTTGAATATTTGAAGTTGATCACCTTCATACACACATATATGCATGTGTATATGTATAATATATATGCATATATATGAAAGCTTCTACTATATTAAATTTCCATACCACTCCTCAAATGGCCCTTAATTTTAGCTGTGCATTCCATATTTCCTCTTTCTTTTTAAACATGGAGAAGTAGAGCAGGATACTGTCTAGAGCCTTTACTGCTACCAAATAGTATTCATGATTCTGAAAGATATTCTGCAGGCTACCAAAGGGTAAAGGTAAATTCCAACCCAACTCCAAACCCTTTGACCTACATTGACAACCTCCATGCAAAATATGCTAGTGTGATAGTGGTACAAAGCTCTTTGTATATCTGATTGAATTTAAAGCTTACTCCATTAGATGGAACCAACCCTGGACACTTCTTAGATAGCCAAGAATCTGAGACAAGATAGGGCAGGGACCTAAGGGAAAACCAAATACTATTGTTTTGTTACATACTATTTGTTTTTCAACTAATATAGCAATAGAACGACTTCTAACTACATTCTTCAATATTTGTAGATCAGTGCCTTGCCCAGCCATCATTTGAAAAGCTTCTTCCTGCAGTAGATAGGAACAATTACAGAGACCCACAACCAGGCAATGTGCAGGGAGTGAGAAAACTTGGGGGAGTCAAGACAAAATGGAATGTCTCCTTCAAATCTTTCCCTTCAGGGTTTAGGGAACCCTGAGGGAAAGGAGATTGAAAGTCTGTAATAGCCATAGGGGATGAAATCCACCAAGGAAACGGCCTTTTAAACACACCAGGGCTTATGCTCATATGAACTCACAGAGACTGTGGTAGTATGTATAGGGAATGCATGAGTCTGTTCCAGAGAAACCCATTTGAGAGAAGTGGATACAATTCTCCACCCCTAACCCAGAAGCTGTCTTCAAATGTTAACATTTACAAGAAAAAATTAGTTTTCTATAACCTAGAAGAATCTAGCTAGAAATACAAAGTGTCTTACTTAGTGTTTTTATTGCTCTGAAAAGACACTAAAAAAATCCAGCAGCTCAGAAAGGTGGTGAGGGGGATTAAAATGTCCAATAAAGTTGGAAATATAGCTGAGTTGTTAAGAATATCTGTTACTCTAGCAGAGTACTAGATTTCTGTATCTAGTACACACAACAAGCAGTTCATGACCACCTGTAAATTCAGCTCAAGGAATCTGATTGCCATTTCTGGCTTTTATTGGACCTACCTATACTTACATATAGATATAAATGTATACATAATCAAAAATAAAATGAATATCTAAAAACATCTAAGATTTTTTTTTCAGGAATGGCAATCTTGATTCAACCACCATACATGTTAAGAAGCAAGATAACATATATTAATGTTTAGCCTATCTCTAAGACTTTCTTACTTTTGTTAAAGATAACTAAACTGGGGGTAATCAATTTTTATGAATAGGTTCATCTCTAGAATAAACACCAATTAGATTAGACCCACAGAGAAGCTGTTCCTGGTGTTCCAATACTTTGACTAATTTGATCCAATGATTTGCATGTTAAGCCCAGGGCTCAGGAAAACATCATATGTAGTCATAATGCTTGATAAGATTTGGAAACTGATTAACAAGATTAAAGAAAAAAATCAATACATTAACAGTATTGCCTTTGGACAGAAAAATAGAGCTCAACAACAATTTTAGGAAAATATGTTTTTTAAGATTTTTTTAAAATGTTTTCTTTCTGTAAAAGCTTTCTATGTTTCAGTATAACATTGTTCAGGCATTTGGGACTTTTTTAAGCAAAAGAAGTAGAGTGTTTCTGAGGTCATGTTCACATTGTGAAAACTACTTCTTTCCAGTGGAGGTTAAAAAATGTGTCAAGTAATGTAGAGGCGGCATTGCATTCAGTGGAAACACACAGAACAATGAGCTAGAAGAAAGGTGACAGGCACACTCTCCTCAGACTGAATCAGACAACATCAAATAGTAAATTCCTTTCTGAGAGCAGAGGCATGCAGTTCACAGAAATCTATCACTTACCCTGGCGCTTCTATTTGGTGCTTATGTAAGAGCCTTCTCACAGAAACAGAAGTCCTGACGGAATGCAGAGAATAACGTGAACAGTGACATGAATCATAATGTGAAGGGTGACATCCGGCATAACGGGAAGGGTGGTGCACATATGCAGAAAGAGAAACATATGTAGAAGCTGAGTGCCTGCAGACACTCTAAGTCTAAGCTCAACTTCTCACTAGAGTGAAACTTAAACAGAAGGAGGATGGGCAACTATTTTGGGTAACCTCCTAAGGTTCTCTAGAGATTCTATATGAGAAGTTAAAGTGAACACTTTCCTACAGTTAAAATAAAGATGTTAAATGTTTAAAATATAAACCTCCTACCATAAAAGCTTCCTAAACTATAAACATATAAAATTTAAATTGACTTATCATATAATGAGGAATAGCTACACCACAACTAGATGCCATTTTCTATCAAATAAAACTTTCAGTACCACATATCTCCAGGCAAGATGGAAAGAAGCCAGGAGATCCACATCTTGAAGAGTCCTTTCCAATACCACCCTAACCTGTAGGTGCCACCCTCCACCCATAGGCCATTCCTATCAAGTTGATATGTCCATCCTGCTTTGGAAACTTGCCCACAGTTTTTGGTCTGGTCACCAGGTAAAATTGATGAGCTAATAGGACTGGCAGCTTCCAGGCTATGCTTGATTTGTATACAAAAGCCAAGAATGTGGTAACACCAAGAGTTTGGCCATTTCCATCTTCTTCTTGCTAGATGATAATCGACAGAAAGCTAATGGTTACCTCTTCTTTACTTGTTACCCAAGGGGGGATCCATAGACACTTTACATATTACAAGTTATTGCCAATATTCTTAGCTACTTATTAAAATTTACAGTAAAGATCTGTTACTGAAAGTACCACATACATTTATCTGGGATTCAACTGGAAGCTTCGTTTCTACCGGTTGGCATTCGTATTGCTAGAAGGTTTTATACGTTACCAAAGAATAAAAGTAACCATCAATTTCATTCAGCTATAAACTCTGCAGGCTACAGTAATGATCTGTCTGGCAAGATAAGCCCACTGAGATACAATGGTAGCACTAATATAATAGAAGTAACCAACCACATTCATATTGGATTTTAGACCCATTTCTTAAGATGGTACCCGCATCCAGTACTGTTAATTCATTCAAGTGCCAGAGGACATGGGCCCTAAAGGAGATATTATTGCTATTATTCTGCTAAATGGGCATAGCATTGAAATGACTCCCAATGGCATATTGTTGTACTTATGGAAGAAAGTGTTTCTCAGCCCTCGGGGGAGAAACTTCTTGCAATATATGACAATAAACACAGAGAGTCACAATTGGTCAATGTACAGAGTGAGGGAATTAGAAATGTTCAGCCCTCAATGAGATTGTATATTACCCCCTTTCCTCAAAGATCCTCATAGAAGACGGGGCAAAATAATTGTTTTCCAGGCAAAACAAGGCAGATAAACATATAAAGTCACAGAGACTGTAACGGTAGGTATAAGGCTGTCACATGCTCATGCCAGATAAAATTCTAATATGGAGGAAGGAAGAGAGCACTATGTCTCATTCCTATTCAAATAGCTTTGGGATTTTATTGCTACTGGGTGAGGGGAAGTCAGTTTCCTTTAGTGGCATGACACTAGGTATGTGAACCACACTTCAGGGCAAACCCCATGCCTGGAAGTTGTCACCTAACAACACAACTAGATTTCATGTGTTTCTTCTATATTTAGGAGATAAAGAGAGAACATGAATTGGGTGAGTAGGGAGGTAGAGGACAATCTGAGAGGAGTGAATATGATTAATATATATTAAAGAAAATTTCCCAAAGGAAAAGAAAAACATTATTTTTAAAATGTTAAAACTAGGATAGTTCAAAGCAAGAAAAGCTATAAGGAAGAATTTTTAAATCCAAACGGGTACTCTCAGAAATCAGTACAACTTCCTTATTCTGCTTTAATAAGGTTTGGTACAGTATTCACTCATGGATAAGCACCAAAAACCCTGCCATAAAATTAAGGCAGATAAATTACCAACTAAAGTTGCTACTCCTTGAGGGAAATATATAATTTATAAAAATCATTCTAGTATGTTTCACGTGTGTACATGGCAATTCAAGTCACTATAAAAATGCTTTCAAATAACTGTTCTTTCTTTCCCAATTCAATTTTAAGGAATCTATGATTTTTTTCTAGCTAATGATGAACCAGCATTTCAGATACGCATTATTGCCTCTGACTTCCTGCTTAAACCTGGAAGTTAGCCCAAAACCATCAGCTCAGCAATCCAAGATAGTATACAAATAAGAAATTAAAGAAAAATGGTCCTTAAGACTTAGCATTTCCTACTTACTGCTGTGCAGCCTCATTTTTTGGGTGCTAAAATTGTGGGTTGGCATTATTTGCTTGAACCCATCACAATTGAATTTTCTCCTCTTTGTCAGTAAAAGTGGTATATGTGTCACATACATATAATGTCTTCCACTGATGGCAATAGGTGATGGGTTTAAGGCCTGAGTCGAATCCAGGCTGCAGGTGCTAGGGAGGCAAGAAACTCTTAGGTGGCTTCATTATAAAATACAGGCAGCTCTTTCTGTTGGCAAAAGCTCATTATGCAGTAAGCACTACAGGTGGGCTAGCTTTGCAGCCTGCAGGCTGTGGAAGCAACAGGCCTCCATCTATGTTTCCTCTCCACCATTCTTTAAGCAAATGATTGAATTCCATAGAAACCACTCTCAAGTACTTTAAAAAAGATTTATTAAATTCTCCTGTAGGGCAGAATTCTCTGGAGGAAAAAAAAAATCAATAGATTTGTGTGAGTTCTTGTGTGTGTGTGTGTGTGTGTGTGTGTGTGTGTGAGAGAGAGAGAGAGAGAGAGAGAGAGAGAGAGAGAGAGAGAGAGAGAGAGCACAACTTGGTAACTTGGTTCTGGGCTTTCCAGCTTCCAGAATTGTAAGAGAGCAAACATGGATAATTGCCCAGTCTCAGCTTCTTACAGTGCAGCAGCATCGCAGACACCTGGAGAAAGAATTCTCAGTGACATGAGCCAGGGGAGTGGACAGAGAGCTTTACACCATGGCTCTCGGGACAAGAATCTTTGAGTTTCTGAGGGTGTGTTTGTATGGTGAGTTTTGTGATAACTCTGTGTCTAATTTGGAGCAAAGAACTTGATTTGCAATTTTCCCCTGTCAAGAGACATGGGCTTCAGCATTCTCGTCTGAGGGCCATAGTCACACGATATAAAATATTGAGCCTAGCAACCTACAATGAACACTACCCTCTCATTTAAAAACAGAACTCATTCTTCATTAGTAAGGAAGTCCCACATGACCCCCTTTGTGATGTATTGGCAGTATTGCAACTTTTGACACACATTATAAATATTTACAGCATATGGCAACATATGCATGTTGTCAGAATGAATCAACTCCACAAAAGCAAGTAGAAGGTCAATTGTCATAAGGATCATGAGCTGTAATGCAGAGGGGGATCTATTTTAAGTCCCACTTTATAACTTACTCAAATATAAAACCATGCAGGACACGTTCTGTCAGCCTCCATGTCATATGTGCTTAGTAACAAAACTTGGATTTCTTCCTATTGTTGTATCCATTATACTACTACTGACAACACTCCATAGAAATAGACTCGGACCACCTATGAACTGTAAGTTCTTTTTTTTTTTTGCACATGTAAACTGCTCCTTATAAACTGTCCCACTGAAACTCTCAGCTAGTGTGCCCACATTCTGAAAGGGCAACTTCCTCTTACTGAGATGGCATCACAAAGAGAAATTAGTATAAATAAGCAATCCTTTCTAAGACACCATTTCCACAAATGTCATTCCACACATAGCATTATGGTAGATTCTATTACCAATGTTTCCGGATCATCTCTGAATTAACTATACTTTGACCCTAAAGAAAACTCTACCACCCACCACAACATCTCATGCTTATTCAGATCAGATTATTGCAAAGATATTTTACATACAAACCTGTTTGTAGGCGGAGTTTCTCTTAAAATGCACCAATCTAAGATTAATACTTATTAAAGTATAAACCAACACTCACAATACAGGTAACAGCTTATAGTGGGAATGGAGTATCTGAGCGATGGACGATGGATGTTAAACTGGTCTCTCCAGCAGTCAGGAACCAGAAAACAGGGCTCACCCAGGGTCCCAGCTGCCCCTTATCAATGGGGTTGGCCACTCCCCTTTCAGGAGCCCGGGACCCTGGATGAGCATCCTCAGATCTTATCAGCTGGTACCTGAATCCCACAACATCTCCCCCTTTTGTCTACAAAGATTCTAAACTAAGACTATATACAATAGGAATTATTATGAGGTAGTATCTAGGAGAGGATAAGGCACAAATTACAACCAAAACCTAACACATATAAAGTACATCATATATTTCTAGAATATTGGTAGATGGTAGGGTGTATAAATTACTTTAAAAGGTTCATCTGGGAAAGTGAAAATTCAACACCTGAATGTTCCTTGCTAAGGGATAATAGGGTAGTAACCTTAAATTCCTATTCTTCAACCCTTTCAAGACCTGAGAAGGAAAATGTATCACCTGAAAGTCAGAAGTACATGGAAGTAGTGGCTTCCAAAATTTGGGAGAGGACAGAAACACAGCAACCTGGACAATCACCTCTGGTTTTGTGCGCTGTTGGAGCATCTATCATATTGGCTACAGGCCTATGGTATCTGACAGATCTTTTCACAAGCAGGGCAATTTTAGAGGGACTGTCTTATCCTGTTCAGGCAGGTTTCGTCAGTCTCTCCATCAACTTGTTCATCCAGCTTGGACATCATGTGTGTACTGTCAGCAATCAAGGTAAGGGCAGTTCTTTACCCAATCGGCCATTCTCTGCCAAAAGGACAAACTCCAAAGGAGTGTCCTTGATACTCAACACCATCTCAGGAAAGGAGCAGTGACACCAGGAGTCATCGTGCCTCTCGTGGCCGAATTCCAAATGTTAAATGCCATATTCTCTGGGTCTATGAAATGATTGGAGACTTCTGTTTATCTATGATATTCTAACCTGTATCTGAGATGACTGTGACATGGCATCTTAAGTAATGTTGACTGCAGTTTTTATCATCTTAAGGATTAAACCCTGTACTATAAAATTAGATTACCTATAGAAGGGGTGTATAATCTCTGAACAATGACTTTTAGTATGACTATCAAACATTAGCCAGGGATATATATACCGTATAAAGTGGCCACAGTATTTTAGACATGTATATACATATATATCATCCAAACAGAGGTATATGAAACATCTTGTGCATATATCATGACTAGTGCAATCATACATTATATCTAGTATAGTTAAATGGAGGTAGTAATTGCATAGTGGACATGACAATAATGCACAAATATTTTAAACAGAGGTAGAAGTGTATATAAAATATAGCAATTACAGATTCAATTTTACATAACAATTACAGATTCAGTTTTATATTGATGTACGAGTTGCTTTGGTTATATAAAACAATTTTAGATTAAACTTTGTACCATTGAACAAATTATCTCAATTAAACATATAAAATGATTTCATATTTGTATCAATATACAAATATCTATGCCAGTGCAAATTGTCTTTAGCTTAGCCCATATATTCGGCTAAAATTGTTTATAGGTAGTAGAACAATCTACCTTTATCTGTCCTATCTATCCCCTTTCTCTTCTTCAAAAGAGATCCTTGAGGATATATTATTGTTCTGTCCTCAACACAATTTTAACTTATAACTATTCTATCAGAATAATAATTACCCATAACCCTCAGAGCACAAAGCTTATTGGGAAAGGGGGCATAGTCTTTCATAAGGTTGCTTCCTGCTGACTTAAGGGCGAAGGCATCTCTTTGGGATCCTGTAAAAGCTAAAACAATGGTTAGATACTAATGGACTGACTATATATACATTTGTAACCATTCTCAGAGTACTGGGTAAGAATTGAGAGATTACCCAGTAGTGCATATTTGTATCAATTGGTCTCACTCATAGTCTATTGTTTACATTCCTTCATCATCGATCTCTCTTCCAATGCAGGTGATTAATCATTCAATGTCCAATGTCTTAAAAGCAGTTGTATCCATTTTCCTGTAAAGACAAAATTGAGACCCTGCCCTGGGTCTGTTAAATGTGTTGTTCTTACCATGTATCCATTTGTCATATCAGGGATGAGCAATTACTTCCTCCTCAGGAAGGGACTCCTTTTCGAAGCGGACCTTTATTAATTTTGTCGGTACCCATACCTTTTCTTTTCCTGTTGAAACAAAAGCAAAACCCCTACCCTCATCAAAGCACATATTCCGGCTTCCATTCTGAAGTCAACACATCCTTGAAGAAGATGGGTTGATTTATCTTGGAAGATTTCTCGATTACCCAATGTCTCTCAGCAGCTGATGTTCCCTTTTCACCAGCGTTAAAGTCAATAAGGCACTGTGCAACCTCTCCCTGGGTTTTCTCATTTCTCTCTTCTGTTATAAAGCATCTCTTTCAAAATACAGTGAGATCTCTCTATAACTGCCTGTCCTGTAGGATTGTGTGGTATCCCCGTAATATACTTCATATTATAATATCCAAAAATCAGCTTCACTTTTTGGGAAACATAAGCTGGAGCATTGTCAGTCTTAATCTGAGTGGGAATTCCCATTTTGGCCATGGCTTCCAAAAGGTGAGTAAGTTCAGTATCAGCCTTTTCAGAACTCAGGACAGTCACCCACTGCATTCTAGAGTAAGTATCAATAGTATGATGTACATATTTCATCTTACCGAATTCTGGGAAGTGAAACACATCCATTTACTAGATCTCATTTCACTGTGTACCCTTAGGATTACTTCCTGCAGGTAAAGACAGTTGGTTATAGAAAGAGTAAGTGTTACAATTCCTTAGTATTTCTTTTGCTTTATGCCAAGCAATGGAAAAACTCATCTTTAGTCCTTTATTGTTAAAATGATGTTTCTCATAAAATTCTGTGGCCTCTAGCACATTTCCTTTCAGCAACCGATCGGTTTCATCATTACCCTGTGCTAGAGGGCCTGGGAGGCCCGTGTGTACATTGATATGTGTTATGTTCATAGGATGTATCCTATCTCTGATGATATCCTGTAGTTGTATGAACAGTAAGGTCAAGTCTGTATCGTCAGGAATGAAGTCAGCAGTTTCAATGTGTAAAACAACTCTTTCTGCATACTGAGAGTCAGTAATTACATTGAGAGGCTCCGTGAAATTCAACAACACCATAATAATTGCATATAGTTCTGACTTCTGAACAGAGTTATAAGGGTTCTGAGCCACCTTAATTAAGTTTTTCAATTTGTAGCCAGCCTTTCCTAAATTGTTCACATCAGTATAAAATGTAGGGGCTCCAGAAATGGGTTTATCTTGTATCATATGAGGAACGTTCCAATTAGTTTCCTTTATAAATTTAATTCTCTTGCTTCGAGGATATTTATTATTAATCTCTCCTAAAAAGTCACTACAAGCCTTTTGCCAGGGTTCACTATCTGCCCATAATCAATCAATTTCTTCATTAGTCAAAGGCACAACAATTTCTGCAGGGTCCTTTCCAGTCAATTGGCGAAGTCTGAATTTGCCTTTAAAAGTCAGATCAGAAATTTTTTCGATATATGTTTTTAGCTTCTTGCTTGGCCTCTGTGGCAGAAATATCCATTCTAATATAATGTTTTCTCTTTGCATTATAATTCCTGTTGGAGATTGTCTAGAGGGTAAAATAATCAGTATGCAATCTAGGTCTGGATCCACATGATCCACATGTGCTTCTTGAAGTTTCTTTTCCACCAACTCTAATTCTTTCTCGGCCTCATCAGATAATTCTCTTGGACTATTTAAACCCTTGCCACCTTCCAAAGTCTTGAACAAATTAACTAGCTCATAGTTTTTTATACCAATCATGGGCTGTATATAAGCAATATCTCCTAGTAGCTTTTGAAAATCGTTAAGAGTCCTCAATTTATCGCTATTCAATTTCACCTTTTGTGGCCTAATTTTCTGTAAACCTATTTTATATCCTAAGTAATTGATAGAATCTCCTCTCTGTACTTTCTCTGGAGCAATTTGTAGTCCCCAATCAGGCAATATTTTCTTTAGTTCTTCAAGCAATGTTTCTAATGTTTTTGAGTTTGGGTCTGCCAACAAAATATCATCCATATAATGGTAAACGATAGATTGTGGGAAGCGCTTGTACAGTATTTCTAGTGGTTGTTGTACAAAATATTGGCATAAGGTGGAACTATTCAACATTCCTTGGGGAAGGACCCTCCATTGGAACCTCTTAACTGGACCTAAACTATTAAAAATAGGCACTGTGAAAGCAAATTTCTCTTGTCCTATTCCTGTAAAGGTATGGTAAAAAAAACAATCCTTCAAATCAATAACCGTAATAGGCCATCCTTTAGGTAACAGAAAAGGAAGAGGAATACCAGATTGTAAAGAGCCCATAGGTTGAATCACTTTATTAATTGCTCTTAGGGCCATCACCATCCTCCATTTTCTAGATTTCTTCTTGACAACAAAAACAGGAGAATTCCATGGACTTGTTGATTCTTTGATATGCTGAGCCTGTAACTGCTCTTGTACCAACTATTCCAAAGCCTGAAGTTTTTCTCTTGTCAAAGGCTGTTGTTGAACCCAAATAGGCTTTTCTGTTAACCATTTCAAAGGCAATGCTGTGAGTGTCCTTTTAGGTTCCGCAGTTATGGGGCAATTCTTTTGTACAACTTGAACGGCTGGTGAAATTTCTTCATAGTATCTTAAAGCATCACTTTTGGAAACATAATTGAGTCTCTGGTTGATATCAGAACTTGGAGGGATTTTAATCTGGGTATTCCATTGCAGTAGAAGGTCACGACCCCACAGATTTACTGCTATGTCAGCCATATATGGCTTCAATCGTCCTTTCTGACCTTCTGGTCCTATGCATTTGAGCCATCTCACACTCTGTTTTACCTGAGATATTGTTCCAATACCCAGAAATTGGATATCCACTGCCCGGAAAGGCCATCTTGGATGCCATTATCGTGGGGTTATGATCGAAACATCAGCCCCTGTGTCAACTAAGCCCTGGATATAAATATTATCTACTCGTATTTTCAATTTTGATCTTTGTTCATTTATTGAAGACTGCCAAAATATTTGTTTTGTTATTCTTCTTGAAACTTCTGATTTCTCTCTTGAATTTATTTTATATTCCAATACTGTATGATCTTTTAGATCAGGCATTGGATGCCCTACTCGTCCTGTGAATGCTGGTCTTCCACTGTGACTGGATATGATCTTACCTTCCTCAAATTTGGAGTCTGATTTTGGGGGGCTTCCCAGGGGAAGCCCCAAAAGGTGTTTCCTGATGTTAAAGGATTGCCTTCTTTGTCCCTGGTAGATCTACATTCATTGGTCTAATGCCGGCCCTTGCCACACCTTCTGCAATGGCCTTCTGTTCGAATCAAACCTAAATCAGGTATTATTTCCAAGAGTATCTTGTGTACAATTCCATCTTATGGCCTTGTTTACCACAGCTGAAACAAGTGATGCCTTGGTTCCTCACCCTAATATTAGCAATGGCTTGGCCCACCCAATTCTCCTTATTGCAATGGAGAGATTCAGCATTGATTGCGTATTGAATCCATTCTTCTATAGGTGTGGCATAAGCATTCTTATACATTCCAGATTAGCATGATCAAAGGCCGGAGAAAGTATTAACTGCTTCCTAACTTCTGGAACTGATACTGCTCTATGTACAGCCGTGGTAAGCCTCTGTAGAAAGTCGATATAAGGCTCTTTTAAGCCTTGTTTGATGTTAGTTAAGGCTCAATTTTTTGACCCAGTCCAAAATCTTTTTCCAAGCATTCAGTGCAGCAGTACAGCATAGTAACAAAGTCTGCTTGTCATAAGTAGTTTGAGCCTTCACATCAGCAAACATGCCTTCACCAAGGATTTGGTCCTGAGAAGCAAAGAAACTCCTAATTTTTCCTTGTTGTTCTAAGATCCTAGCCTCCTCTCTAAACCAGCTTCTCCACTGCAAATTCTGACTTTGGTCCAAGACAGCAGCCCTTAGCTGCATCCAATCAATTGGTAAGATCCAGTTTTTTGCTGACCATGAATTTAGAAGCTGCTTTACATAAGTAGAGTGTATACAGTGTAATGATATTGCCTCTTTAAAATCCTTGATGTCTCTCATATGTACTGGCTCATAACTATACTCTACAAATTCTGAGGATGCCCCAAATGCTTTCTTTGTCTGAACAGTAGCCAGCAACAATAGTGGTGGTGAAGGGGATAGCCCTGTTATGTTTACCACCTTGGGTAGAGTATCTCCAGTACCATAATATCCCATCGGGGGTTGACCTGAACTGTTTTGAGCATAAGATGCATCACTACCCTTTTCCAGTATTGTAATACGGTCCTCCCATTCCTGGATTTTGAATACTACCAGTTCCCATTCCTAGATTTTGGATAATACTGGCTTCCATTCCTAGAGTTTAGATACTATTGATTTTTCTGGAGCTTGATTTTCCTGAAGAAGCAGTCCTTCCAAAGACCTCACCGAACCAGCCATTTTCTGATCCACATCATTAACATAATGATTTTCTTGTTCTTGTCATTAATTAGTCAACAAGTTTCTTGTTTTCATTATTTACATAGAGCCTATGTTTTTCTTGTACAGTATTATCCATATCCAAAGAAGAAGCCTTATATGATAGCTTGTTGTAACCAATTTCCAGAGTATTAATCTTATCTGCCATTTTAGTGTTTGAAATTTCCATATCACATATCCTGGACAGCAATTGTTGATTTCCATTTTTCACCTCTTTAACCTCATCTACCACTTTAGTGTTTGAAATTTCCAGCTAGCTCAGTCAATAGAGCATGAGACTCTTAATCTCAGGGTCGTGGGTTTGTGTTCCATGTTGGGCACCAGATGTAGGCAGAATTTCTCTTAAAATGCACCAATCTAAGATTAATATTTATTAAAATATAAACCAACACTCACAATACAGGTGACAGCTTATAGTGGTGCCTGAACAAGGACTGGAGTATCAGAGCAATGGATGATGGATGTCAAATCGGTCTCTCCAACAGTCAGGAACCAGGAAACAGGGCTTGCCTAGGGTCCCAGCCACCCCTTATCAATGGGGTTGGCCACTCCCTTTTCAGGAGGCTGGGACCCTAGATAAGCATCCTTGAATCTTATGAGCTGACACCTGAATCCCACCACACCTGTCACAAAGAGTTTCTGGCCCAGCTAGCCCCACAGTTCACACCCACCTGCCCCCGCTTTTCTGGTCCTTCAATCCCTAAGTCTTAATGAAGCATACAGACACTTTTATTAACTTCATGTTGTTTGGTCCATGGCTTAGGCATATTGCTAGATAGCTCCTTCATTTTACCTCAACCCATTTTCATTAATCTGTCTGCAACGTGGCCCATGGATCACCTGTGTTCCTTATGTGTTTCTTCTTTGGGTGTCTGGATCAAACTGTCTCGATTCCATCCTTTTTTTCCTACTTATTCTGACACACACACACACACATACACACACACACACACACACACACACACACACACACACACACACACACACACACACATCTACTTCTACGGTGCTCACCAAGGGCCAAAAAAGCTCCTTTATTTTAAAGATTGATATTCACAACATACAGAAAGACATTCCCACATCACAAACCAGGTGAGAAAGACTTTGCAGTGATATAGCCTTAGATCAAAATACTTCTTGGATATTCTTATCATAATTGGAAAATGAACACTTCCTGTCATCAATCCCATCATGAAATAATTACAAATGAGCATGGTCACCTGTAATAGGCCATGGGGCAACAGCAACAATAGACACAGTGGATCACCCCCTAAGTCTGTATTTATATCAAACTCAGTTGTTCCATTCTTGACACCTTCATGCCCTTGTACCTTAATTCATTTTATTGGTTGTAAATTCCTATTAAGCACTCTGGCATATCTCAGGCAAGAATAGTGTTAAATGAGCTTAGCAATGCTTCAGCTCTCCTTAGCTGTTTTCATGTATAAATTTATCCTTAGTCTCCCTTTGTGTGGCTCTGCTTTATTAGTCAAAGGCTTTGCAATAATTTTATTCCTGACCTCTGTTTCAATAGCTGAAGACTTTGTTATCATTTTGACTTTAACAACTGGAATGCCAGTATTATGAATAAATAAATATTTAAGTACACAGCATAGCAATAGGAAAACATTTAAATTACATTGAGAAGAAATGAGTGATTAATCTTTAACTCTGGCCAGTGTTAATTTGTCACAGATGAGATCAGGGTAATAGAAGCGAATTAAGTGAAATACTTTAGAAGATCTATTAAAACACTATTCTAATGATCTATAAGGGAAATTTATCACCCTACACTTAGAAATATTTCTTAGGAAGGCATGAAACAAATACATTTTCATTCTTTATACACTTACACATCAGACAGTAAATTATTACATGAACTTAATAAAAAAAGACAATTTTCTCTACATGCACCTGTATTATGTCAGTTCCCATCATAATTATCTTTAATGATTCCAGAGCCAATAAAGTGAGTCAAAATTTGACTGGCAATTATGCTACTCCATTTCATTTAATTTGGCTATTTCAAGCCAAATATAAAACCATCACTGTCAACAGGTAATACATGAGTGACGTCACCTAGAGCAATATGCTGCACTCTACATTAGACTTCAGCTGGGAGCTGCTGTATGGTGATGGTCTCATCTACCCATAGAGCCACATTGGCTACATGAATGAAGTCACATGACTAGAAATGCCCAGGTGCTCTTGGTCCATATGAGAGCTTTATCGTGACCACCTGACTACCGACACACAGCTCCAAGACAGAAGTTTAAGATCTAAGAAGTTTGTTTGAAATAATAATTGTAAAATGTTCTAAATTCTATTCTTGATTAAGGAAAAAAGAAGATTCTAATATCATGCTATTCTTTTTAAATTTTTCAGCTTAATGAAGTAGTACAGATTTTTAAAAGGATTCTCTTATTATTTTCTGCAGTTCAGCGGTATCTGCCAGTGAAGACTGCCTCCCTGTCCTCTCTCCCATACTTTCTCAATGGAAATGTGACTTAGAAATGCATGTGGAAAAGGTTTTGCTGTGAATTTCACCTTTGTATCTCATTTAAAACACTCAACCTTGGTCTTTGCCTTATAGTGTTTACAATATAAAAAATTCATATTGTTTGTATTAATGTAGGCAGCAAAAATGTGGCAATATCAATTATCAGTACAAATCATAATAGTTTATTATGTTAAACATTTTTAGAAAAGCCCATTGTCTCTTATGTGGATTAAACCAATACATCCTAAAAAACAAAGGCAATTTAGCTTTGTTCAGATTGCCACATCCAAGGCATCCGACCTTCCACACAGTATGCATGATGACTGTAAGCCTGTATATTATTGTTAGGCTTGTGATATTTTTAAATCATATGTGTATTGGTTACTTTTCTGTTGCTGTGCTTTAAAAAAAAAAAAAGTAGCTAAAAGTAACTTACAAAATATAAAAGTGTATGTAATTTTTGACTTAAGGTTACAGATGGGGAATCCATCGTCATCATCATCGTCATCATCATCATAATAGAAGACATGGTAGGAGGCAGCCAGAGTAACATTGTAACCACTGACCTGAAGCAGAAAGAAGGAAGTGAGACTAGACTATAAATCCTCAAATATGCCTTTCAGTGATATGCCTCTGTCTGCAAAGCTTCACCTCCTACGGGCTCCATAGCCTTCCCAAATACAGCCACCAAGTAGGGGACCATGTGTTCAAATGCACAAGCCCATAGGGGACATTCCTCATCCAAATCACTACAGTATGCAAATGATAAACTACAGTGTTCGTGAAATTTCCACATATGGGTGCATTATTAAGATCACAGTCCACAGGTCTGGAGAAAGGACTCAGTGGTTAGTTAAGAGTATGTATAGATCCTAAAGAGGACTTGAGTTTGGTTCCAAGAATGCATATCATGAAAGTCATAACTTCCAGTAACTCCAGTTCCAAGGAATGCTATGCCTCTGGCCTCCCTGGATACATGCACTTATATGTATATACTCACACAGGCACACACACACATATGCACAATTAAAAATAATACAATTAAAAACTTTTTTTCTTAAAGATCACTATTCACATGAGTTTGAACGTCATCTATACACCTCGACAAATTCTTAAGGACAACATTTACCTCTCCTCTGTGCCCACATGGGCCCGAGTGCACTTCCCCTCCACCTCTTTCCATCTTCTTTCTCAGATTTACTAACTTTCTGACAAATCTGCATAGTCTTGAGTCTCCAATCTATACTCAGATCAGCAGCACTTTCTCTGCTGCCTGAATCCAAACTCCTCTACCCTGTATTCTATTGCTCTAGGTCATATTATCACACAGATCTTATTTGTCAGTTTAACCAACCTCTCTGCAAGCAAGGTTCCAGTGTGCCAATGTATTCGTTTGTTTGCTTTCTTCCACAACCAGCAGGTAGTTTAATAACAATAGACAAACGGTATCATTGCATGTAACAAAACAAAAAGAACATTCGTTTAAAAAACAAACGACTAATATAGGGCATCAGGAAACCAAAGATTGAGCAAATAGAGCCCCTCTACCACAAAAGAGAAGTGAAGAGTATAAACAAAAGCAAAGAAACCTGCCTCACCATGAAAGGAGAAAAACAGAAGGTACCTGCTCGGAAACATTAGCCATTAAATTCTCAGAGCCAGCAAGCTTTAGCTTAATTATTCTAGAAGAAAAAAAAAATATGAGTATGCTGATAACTCTTTTACATGCAAAAGACCTATACTTCTCATTTCAAAAGACTTCGTGCAATATGCTATTCATAGCAATAATAGGCATGATTGCCAATTAAAGAAATTTCAGCTAAAGTAAAGGAGCTTTGATATGCCTGCTTTCTTCGGAGGTGCTTATCAGAAGAGTTGATATTTTCTGAGACCAGGTTTATGGAATCTGCAAATTCCTTTTGTTTACCAAAAACAAGAATAGTAAGTGTTAGCCTCAAAAGTTGGAGTAAATCTCAGGTATATATCAAGTTCTGACAATAAACCACAATCCCTATAGATACATAAGCATGCTCCATAGAGAAAATTGTAACTTACAGAAATGATTAGTGTAACAGGTTATGAACATGGCAACATGACCATGAATAAGAATTTATATAACATGTAAATGGTATGGGAAGGACATAACACAGGTAGAAATTGAATAAATATAGAACAATTAGAACTACAGCCTCTGTTCTGGTCAGTCAGAATCTGAAACTGGCCAGTCGCAGATGGAAGGTGAATTTTGACCTGGTAACAAGTATGTGGCTAGGTGTTTATCTCCACACATGCTCAGTTGCAGTTGCATGCAGACCTGCTTGGGAGCATAAGAGTAACAAGCTGCCTCTTGCAATCAGTTTTGAGCTGGGGAAGGCATTTTTCTTCCTCCAAGGACCCAAAAGCAAGTATCTGCTCTCAGCTAACTATACCTGGGTACTCACTTTAAGAAGAGAACAGAAGAAACACTCAAATCTAGGGAAGAAGGGACAAACCTAGCCACGGTGGCTAAGTTTAATAATTAATAGAATAATTAAAGTATAAGAATAATTCAAATATAAGGTACAGATAAAAAGAGTGGGTCACAGCAAGAACGTGTTAGGTATAAAGGGAAACACCAAAGATATTAGAAATAATAATCAGTTATTAAAGAAAAGGTTTTCATAATGATAAAACTTATCCAGATGTTGCTTAAAAGATACAGGTAAAAATATAAATACGAAGTTCAAAATAAGGAATGTGTGTATCCTTGAGCATCCAACTAACTGTCAATCAACCTTAAGTTTAGAGACAGAGCTTCAGGCAATGTATCAGAAGTGAGAGTAAGTAACACTATATGACAAAAATGAACAATGGACAGAGGAAATAAAATTATCAAACACTAATAAGGTTTGCATGGGTTTAAAATGCCTTCATACATACAATTGTAAAGTGAGACAATAGCAACTTTAAAGCAGAGAAATCAAAAGATGATCAATAATAATAATTTCATGGGTGAATTATAAATGAACATTGAACATCTCCAGACATAACAACATTCCAAAGTAGAGATGACTGAAAAATTCCTGAGCACAAAACTCTGATTATATTCTTTAAGAAAATAGACAGAGCCAAGCCTGTTACATTATTCAAGAATATCAGTCTCATACAAGATGAGCAAGACCTGAACCTTTTCATATTAAAAAAGACACAAAGGACTGGACAGTAAAAAGTGAGATATCCCAAACTGAAGGAGAATGCATAATGTGCAAAATGTTACTAAATCAAGGACAAAACTAAAACACTGTCTACATTAAAGGTGACAGTATGACTGAACAATCCAGTCCCGGATAATGAGGAGCTAATGAGCAGCAAACTATCACTGTTTTAAGGCACGGGATGCCATTGGTTTGTTACTAGATTAGATTTATTTAAACTATGGTCTAAAATGTCTTTGCATGTGCAAAGTTACTGCTGATGCATTCAAATATAAGAGTGGCCCAGTCAGATAAGACATCTTGCTGGAGATAAGAAATCTTGCTTTTAATAATTAGAGAAGTTATTTGTTAAAAAGTCACCATGCACCCAATATTTTACCCCTGCATAAAGTTATTGTAGAGAAAAGAAAACTATGGTTCTGCCTGCCTGGCAATGGGATATTGTCTACTGTTTAAATTCTATTGGAGAAAAGCCTCCTCAAATTACATTATGATAAGTACTTAGCGTTTCATGGTTTCCTGAATGTGGGTTAGAGGGCTCAGTGAGGAATTGATTGTAAATATATCTCTGGGGAGAAAATACCATAATCAAGAGCTAGGTTGATTCGGAAAGGATGAACACAGCAGTTTCCATTATTTCCTCCTATTATTTGTTTCTGGTCTGGGACGTGAATAAACTGTGGAAGCATGCGTGCAATGCAATTCATCTGTGGGTCTTCCTTCCAACCAGAGTGTTTGAATTTTTAATTTGCATTCCAAAATAGTACAGAAGATATACTCCTAAGTTTCTTTTTTTCTGAATTTCATGATGGCATAAATATAATGTTACTTAATGTGTCGTATGCCTACCACCCCACAATCCTGATGTCTTCCAGGAACTGTCAAGGCAGCCGAGTTAAATCCGCCAGCTTCAGGTTAAGTGAGACCCTCTGTAAACACATACATTGTGGAGTGATTGAAGAAGACATTGGATGCCAACTTTTGGCTTCTGTATGCATGCACACACTTGAAAACAAATACATACACTTTCTTAGTATATGTAAAAGATCAGTCTGGCATCCTCAGAAATATAACTAAGGATTCTTAATCTAATTCCTAATTCTTATCTAAATGAGGAGTTAGTTGCATATTTTCAAAAATTTATTTTTTAATATTTAATTTTGATTTCTCTCTCTCTCTCTCTCTGTGTGTGTGTGTGTGTGTGTGTGTGTGTGTGTGTGTGTGTGTGTGTGTGTGTGCTTTGTACACATGACTGCATGTTTCTGAAGAGGTCGTGAGATGAAGCTATGCTCGAAGTTTTGACCTGTTGTGAGTTCTGGGAACTAAATTTGATCCTTTCCAGAGCCAGTAAACTGTTAATTGGCCAGCATTATTATTTTTTTTCATTTCTCTTTTTAAAGAAAACCACTTTTTAAAAGGTGGGGAAATTGCACTGGAAGGATATAAGAGATTTACAAATGATAATTGGAGGAAGGAAGAGTTAGGTGAGGCCTGGAGACTAAACTCTTATAAGATTTTAATGTGTGTGTGTATGTGTGTGTGTGTGTGTGTGTGTGTGTGTGTGTGTGTGTGTGTGTGTGTGTGTGTGTGTGTGTGTGTACATGCATGCAGATGCCAACAGAAGCAAGGAGGGGCTGTCAGATCTCCTGGAACTCGAGTCTTAAGTAGATGTGAGCTGTCCAATGCTGGTGATATTAACCAAGCTCAGGTCGACTGTAAGATCATCTCTCTAGCCTGTAGAAGTTGTTCTGATTAGCTCCTACTATACCATTTCGGAGTTGGGTTACACTGATTCACACCTATGTATGTTTTCTTTGTACTTCTGCCTTGACATGTTATAATAGAATCTGTCTGAGTCACACGTAAATTTGAGCTTTCAAATAAACACCTCATTTTCACATTATCAGAAGTACTCCAAGCGCCTTAGAATGCTTACTAGCATATTAGGCAAGGTACAGAGCTTTAGAGTTGGGAAGAAAATGTCAGTGTGTTGCAGCTCATAGGTCATACCTGGGACTCAAGTGAGAAGCATTTGCTAAGTCAATGAGTCAGGTTAAATTCACAGGCCTAACAGGGGGCATGACTTCTGAGAAATGTGGCTTGCTTCCTTGTGGCTTTCATTTCTGACCGTATAGTTCTGGAGTGAAGTTTAATAATGGGTGCTCTTGGCACTTCATACATACTCAGCACAATTGTCAGACTGTGGAAAGATGCTGGAGGACTGCCTTGGGTCAGTGAAAAATGCTTGTTTGCACCTTATCTGGTGCTGCAAGGAAAAAAATAAAAGGAAATGCAGAACACAGAAGCTAAAGCCTTGAGAAAAGCAGCAAGATTGGGAAAACTGAATGGAATCTTTGGGTTTTGTACAGGAAATATGCAGAATCCTGGCCTTACCACCTCCACCACCCAGGACATGCAGGGTTATAGCATGCATTGCTCAACTGTGTATAAAATAACTGCCTCAAATAAAATGCATTCCTGTCAATCTTTGGCCTTCTGATATATACTGCTTTACAATCTATTATTTACAGTATAAAACTCACATTTTCAGGGACTCCTTATTTTTATTATAAAAGGAAAGAAAATAAAATGTAACTAGCTATTTATCTCTTAATCAGTAAAATTCTCTTATTTGTATGTCCTCTAGATTATCTCTGTCACAGTCCTTAGGATTCAATTAGGAACATTTTCTGGAATCAAGTGTTTGGAGGAATGAAGAGATGGCCCAGCTCTTACAGAAGATTCAAGTTTTGTTCTCAGCACCCGTAGCTCACAACAGGCTGTAACTCCATCTCCAGAAAATCTGATGCCCTCTTCTGACCTCTTCAGGCACTGTACTCATGTACATACATATATACACCCCTCTACCACTTAAGGAATTAAAAAATTAAAGTAAACCTCACCTTTTTAGACAAAAATTTATGTGGGCATACTTATATATATCACCACAGACATACACAAATATTTCTTAATGAGGGTGATAAAATATAAATCTCTCCTCTGTCTCTAAAACTTTCAATGGTAGGGATCTAGCACGTTCTATCACTGTGTTACATTTAAGCTGTTGTAATAAAAGATCAGGATTGACGTGGTATGAAGTTTCTTTCTCACAGTGACTGAAGTGTGGTTATGATACTGTAGAAAGCTGCTGGTATGAGATAACATCTAAGTAGGAATGTCTTCCTGCATAGGGAAAACACACACACACACACACACACACTCACAACAAACAAACAAAAAAACCCAGGGAAGTACAGAAGAAAGAATTAGGAAAACCAAGACTAAAACTTATGAAGACTATTTGCTCAAGCCTTGCTTTCAGGGCTATGTTAGTAGCCAATCACTATGTAAGGTAAGCAGATGTGGAGTGCCTCTGCCTATACCATTATCCTTCTACCAGGTTCCTTTGTTGTCCAAGGCTGTGTTGATCACTGGACCACTCAAAGGAGAAAAGATTTAGTTCAATCCACACTTTCAGGTGACAGCCCCTCCCACCCCCCCCACCCCCAGCAGTGAAGTCAAGACAACAGGAACCTGAGGAAGAAGTTGGTCATACAACAATCAGCATCACAGCAGAGAGCCACACATTTGTGCATGCTTGCATTCTGTTAACATTCTCCATTTGTATACAGTTCAGAATCTATTGCCTAGAGAGTGGTACCACCCACAGTGGTACTTGATCAAGAAAATCCTTCACAAGCATCCTCACAGAGGAGTTTAATCTAGAAAACTGCTTAGTGAAACTGTCTTCAGAAACAATTTGAGATTATGCCAAGTTGACAATTAAAAAACTAACCACCCTATTACCTGGGCCATTTCACCTGAAGGGGACCTAGCAAGTTAACAGACTGTCAATTTAGATACACAAGCATCACCCCTTCTTATTTTCCCATAGTCATGTGCTCTACAGCTTCAGTGGAAATGCTTTTTACTCTTATTGGGATTTCCCTAAATTGCTTTGAAATGAAAGGATTTATGAGGTGATGGTTTCTCCCTTACTCAGTTTCTGTAAACTTCCTAAAGATATTTCAATAATTATGAGAGTATGTAATAATTCATCATTTATAAATAAATAATATGTAAGAAACATAAAATTTAGTACCATTTTTGTGTGTATGGATGTTTGTTTGCACATTTGTCTATCTGTTGTGTGTACTAGTTCTTCATGGAAGCCAGAAGAGGGCCTCACATATTCTGGGATTGGAGTTACAGACAGTTGTGAGCTACCATGTGACTTCTAGAACTCAGATCCAGGTCCTCTGGAAGGACCAGTTTTCATTACTGATTCATCTCTCCAGCCCCTCAAAACAACATTTAAAAACTAGTGGCTTTTAAACTGTTTTTCAATGCAATAATTTGTGATTTAAAAGTCTCAATCAAAAATGAAGAACTTCTGAAATAAAGTAGTACTGATGGGTGAAGTGGAGACATCTGGGAAAATGCAAAAGCCCTAGTTCTCCTTTTTCAGACACGAGCCTCTTTGTAAAAGTAAGAACTAATATGGTTATAATGTCTAGCAATAAAAGTGTACACAGATATGGCTTACTTCCTCCCATCCCAGAACCTGAACTGGTACCTACAATGTTACTAGCTCTTCCTGACTCCTCAAGTCCTCAGTGTCTCTCAAGTTCTCTGCAAAGAATCAGGAAGAAGTAACTGTTAGTCAGGTCCTCATTGCTAATTTCCCCTGACCTTTAATGCCTACAGCACTTCTGTTTAACTTTTTTAAAGCTTTATTTATACTTATTGCGTACAAGAGGGTGGATAAACCAAAGGACATGTGTAAAGGTCATATGACAGGCTTGTGGAGTTGGTTCCCTCTTTCCATCTGTGAGTCTCGGGGATCAAATTCAGGGCACTAGGCTTGTGCATCAAGGGTCTTGATCAGCTGACTCACCTCACCCTCCTCCCTATTTAGTTTTTGGTCTACCACACCAAGCTGTTAAGTGCTACGTGTTTTCATAGCATTCTCTTCATAAGAAATCTGCTCAAAATTCAGCTATAAAAAGAGTTACCAAAGCCTGGCTAGATGTTGAATAAATCAATTAGATTAAAAATAGATATAAGAAATGCATTTCAAAGTATCCTTTTTGAAATATTCTTCAAAGTGTCTTTTGTTTAGAATATGATGGATTCAGTCACATCAAAAAACTTTGCCTGCATTTATTTCAGGTTGGGAATAAGTAGAAGTCATCCACAATGAGAACCAATGCATAAGGGATAATAATAATAATAATAATAATAATAATAATAATAATAATAATGCATACACACAGGCAGATAGCTGATAACAGACTAACATTTTAATTCCTGCAAAATAATTTTAATTAGTTAAGATAGAAAAACAATCTTAGAAAGAAAGGAAGAAAGGGAGGGAAGAAGGAGGAAGGGAGAGAAAGAGGAGAAAGGAAGAGAGAGAGAGAGAGAGAGAGAGAGAGAGAGAGAGAGAGAGAGAGAGAGAGAGAGAGAGAGAGAGAGAAATGATGTTGGGAAAATTCAATATCCATACATAGAATCATGAAGATAAATCTTTTTCACACATACCTTGTGCAAAGTCAATAGAAAGTAGAAAAATTCATTACATTGAATTTAATTAATTACATTGAATAGAGGATCATACAGGCACAGCACTTCAAGATATAGGGATAAGAAAAAATTTTCTGAAAAGGACTCAGATAGCTTGAGTCAGTTCTCTGAACTGATAAACATGTTTAAAAGCTTATTTTAGGATGATGACTCTGTGCATGCTGTACTAGCATGAAGAAGATAAAATTTAGACATCCAACAATCACTTAGGAAACTAACCACAAGTGATGTACATCTGTAGACCCAGGGTTGAGGGTTGAGGGGTTGAGGCTTGAGAACAGAGGCAAGTGGATCGGATCCCTTCATTTTCAGGGTAGGTACAATGGTGAACTCCAAATCAAAGGAGCTCTGTCCCAAAGGACATGGTGGGAAGAAATAGATGAGGTCAGTATTCTGGTACTGGCTTTTGGACCTCTACATTCTTATGTCTTGTAGACCTTAAACACGCACTCCCACCCTCCCACCCTCTCCCCTCCCCCACTCTCTCTCTCATACACACACATACACACACACACATTCACACACACACACATTCACACACACACATACACACACACACACACACACACACACACACACACACACACACACACACACACACCATTTTTACATCTTCCTGAGCAAAGGAAAAAGAAATAAGCAGAGTGAAGAGACAAAGAGACAGCCTATGGAGTGGGATGTCCTGGGTCATCATTGACTCCATCTAGACTGATTTGCAGTTTCCCACAGGCAAACACACTGGAGCTGCGACACTACGAAGATATTATGAGTGACTTCAGAAGGAAAGCTGTTGTCCTCACTACCTCTCAAGTTCTGCACTTCCCATGTTCTCACTGCTTGTATGGCCAATTGGTGTACTTTATTCTTAAAATTTAATTTAATCTTAAGAATTCTTAAGAATTAAAAAAAAATATGACTCTGATGCATCTGATTTTCCAAATATCTTTGGTTTCTTTTCCTGAATCCCTCCTTTCTTTCTGTTTGTCTCTTTGTGTGTGTTTCTCTCTCTCTCTCTTTTATTTCTCTCTCTTCCTCCATCCCCCCCCCTTCCTTCCTTCCTGTCTGTCTGTTTTATCATAGTACCAACAGATTAAGATACGATGAGAAAACCATGTGCAGGCTGAAACATTCTGGCTTGGCTTCACTTGTGAGTGTCAAAAACAGGACTGACCTCTTTACAGCAGCAATGTTTGTGGTATAGCTACTGTTCTATCTTTCAGAATACCTGTACTAGTACTTTTGCCTCAGAATACAGAAATAAATTTTTATTGAATTCTTAATATTTGATGCTAATCTGTGACGAGATGTCAAAGTTTCTAGTATATTCTGCAGTCTTCCTTTGAGTGAAAACTAATGATGACCGAGACTGAGATCACGGTCTTCTGAGAATGGTAGTCATGTGACATGTCATGCTATCTTTCTCTGCTACCTGAAAACATGAATAAAACATGTCAAGAGTCCCATGTAACTCATGTCTTCACTAGTTATCTTGTATTATCAATGAAATCTGTACAGTATAAAAAAGTCATATAATTGTTGTTATCCAAAAACCAAAATAAAAAAACAATACCACAGTGTAGCATTCAAAGCAAGGTGGGTGTCTCTTTGTATAAAATTCCTTTCAATTATAAACCTAAACAGACTGGAATTTTATATGAATTTGTTATATTGCTTTTAATTATGTTTCTGTTTGTTTGAGGGGTAGTCACAACTGTATATAGGTGCCCACAGAGAGCAGAAAGGGTTTTCTGGGTTTTTGATTTTTCTGGTGCTAGAATTATAGGCAGTTGTAAACTGCCCAACATGTAGCCTGTGCACAGCAATCAACACAATGCAAATGCCTTGATAAGGGCACTCTCTGTGGCTAGAGAACTGACACCAGTACAATGGGTCAGTGTCGTGGCTCAATAACTTCAATAACTCCTGGGGGTCCTGTGTTGAGCAGTTAACTGTCAGGTTTCTGTATAACCAGAAGGTAGTATTGCCCTAAGTGGTGGGGACCAGAAAAGGGGAGTAAGAACAATGAGGTTGTGACCTTAATGGAGGTACTGAATCCATCCCTTTGTCTTTTTATTTGTTGCCTGGCAACCATGAAATAAAAAGCCTTGCTCTCTTAGCACTTTCTACTATAATATCCTTCTTCCCAAGCTCAAGCAGGACAGAATCAAGTGACCATGAACATAGGAGTCAGACTACATTCAGGTTCATCTCAGATATGTTGTCACAGTGACAGAAAGCTAATGGCCATATGTGATTGAGTCATGGCAATGAGAATGTTCTAGGTCATATAATTACTGATCATATGGCTATAACTTCCAGGTGTGAGTGACACTGACACTAAACCTTAGAGATTAGAGAAACATTAAGTAAAGAAAGAAAGATGTTAAGAAAGATGGTGATCATTACGACCTTCCAGAGTCACCCTCACCTCCTGGTCAATTGATTATTTACTATTTCTGTTTCTTTGACTTTACTCAACAAATTATTCGAAGTACAAGATGCTGCTTATGGGAGCAGAGGAAGCTAAGATTCTTATTTTCTTATTAACCTCATTCGACATTAGCAGGAAGAAGTTCACGTTAATCAGGTTTATATTTATTTTGTTTACAACATTATCATTCTCTATGAAATTGAGTCGCACTGCATTTAAATCTATAAACATTTCATTTGTGTAGGGCAATATACATTTGAAAGTGCTTTCATTATTTTTAAAAATATAGGTGGGGCATTCAATTATCTATCTAAATTTGAATACAAAGAAGTAATAAATAAGCCCATATCTCTAGGTCATGTAATCATAATATTCTCATTATATGAACTTAAGCCAAGGAGGTTCCTGCTAGGCAGCACAGTAAGAGAACTAGAAGGCACCAGCATCATGATCTTCCAAAGTTGTTAAATAATATAAACATCTGTTGTATTGTACTAAATATTAAAACACAAAGAAATGATAAAAATCCTCATATCATATGTTTAGTAATGAAATAATAACAAATGTGTTTCTTTCATATCCATTCAAAATGTGCTATATACATCTACTAAAATGACTTTATATGAATATGGAGTTGTATAAAATCTATTTTCTGTGTATATAATATGTATAAATATCTGATATAAACTGTACATTGGAGTTTAGTATAAAAAAAGCTGTCCTCTCTCATCTACAACCTGGATGTGAACTGGCTCATTCTACGACAGACAGAAGCTACATTGAGCCACCAAGGACCCATCAACATAGGACTTCCTTAATCCACGAATCAAAATGGATGCTTCAGTTTTGTAAGTTTATTGTGTTAGGTACTTCATTACAGTGAAGGAAAGTAGAATCATGGAACTGTCAATCCTACCACTGTTCTTGTGACATCATTGAAGTCCAAGGAGGCCAAGTAATTAGCAAAAGGTCTCTTAGGTGGCAAACTGGAGACTTTGGAATTTAGCCCATATCTGTTAGGTGCCCTTTATTTATTCACCTTCTCAATGTTTCTGAAACAATTACAGGAGATGTAGCTCATGGAATGAGCAGATGTCATTTTGATTCTAAAGTCACATGTAAAAATATGCTATAAATATAAGTAATATATACCAGAGGAGGTTCATAAATTAATAAGAAATATGGGAAAGCAAAGTATGACAGAATCAAAGAGACAGAGAAGGGTGGCTAACAGACCAGTGATGAAAGGAGCATTTTAAATAGAACAAAAGGTATCCATCAAACAGAAAATGAGGATGTGGAGCAGAGAGAATTCCAATGTAAAGTATGAAATAAATAAATAAATAAATAAACAAACAAACAAACAAACAAATAAATAAATAAGTAGGTAGATAGATAATAAATAAATAAATAGATAGATAATAAATAAATAAATAAATAAATAAATAAATAATATAAATAAATAAATAAATGAATAAATAAATAAATAAATAAATAAATAAATAAATAAATAAATAAATAAATAAAAGACAGTAATGTTGGCAGTACATCTGGATAAAGCAGGGAAGGAATGTAGAAGCCATATGGGAAAAAGGCTGGATTTAAGTCTAAATGCAGCATAAAATGATTGTTTATTTATTTACTTAGGCCATGTTTGTAAAATGTGCTGTTGAGGTGGCAGGATGACTCAGTAAGTAAGGGTGCTTGCAGCCAACTCTGAGGACCTGAGTTCAATCCCCAGAGAAGGTATGGTGGAACGAGAGAACCAACTCCTACAAACTACCCTATGACTTATACATGTATGCACACACGCACACTAAGCAAACAGACAAAAAACAAAAATGTGGTATTCTGGTGCAGTAGTATCTTTTGATAATGGAGGAAAAGTCACTCTTTAAAAATATTTTTTGAGGACTTCATACATACATAAACTAAATGCTCATCATTCTCTACCCCTCTGCTCACCCCAAACTCGTCCCATGCCTTTCTGTTCCCACTATCTTTTTAATTATTATTGTCAAAGACACATTTATGAATTTAATACACACACACACACACACATATACACACACATGTATATACAATCTACTTAGTTGACTGATTGTTTTTCCCATGTATATGTGTATTTGAGAAAGATTTTTACTATATTGCTCATTCTACCCAAAACTCAATGTGTAACTGAGACTTGTCTCCATCTTATGGTCTTCTCAGCTTTTAAAGAGCATTGTTTGTGTATATGTGTTCATGTGTGTGTATATATGTATGTGTGCATACACATGCGTGTATATGTGTTTGTACATGTATGTGCATGCATGTGTATAAGTGGCATGTGTGTATGCATGGGTATGTATATCTGCATGTGTTTGTGTGTGAATCTGTGTTGGAGCTTGTAAATATTTGTGCATGTATGTGTGTATTCTATATGTGTGAGTGTAGGTGAAGTTTACTTAGAAGGCACCAGTGCAGGGTAGATATTTATTAAAATATAAACCAACACTCACGGTACAGGTAACAGTTTATAGTAGCACCTGAACAGGGACTGGAGTCTGGAACGGTGGACGAGCGATGTGCGGACGATGGATTCCGATCCTGTCTCTCCAGCAACCAGGAACCAGGAAAACGGGTCCTCGTGTCCCAGAAGCCCCTTATCAATGGGGTTGGCCACACCCCCTCCAGGTTGGCCACATCCCCTCCAGGAGCTCTGGACCCTGGATAAGCGTCTTAGGACCTTATCAGCTGACACCTGAATTCCACTACATGTGAGTATGCATATATGTATGCAAATATGTGTATATATATATATGTGTGTACATGTTTGTGTGCATACCTCCGTGCATGCATATGCATGTTTGTGATTGTACATGTGTGCACACATGTGAGTATATCTGTATATGAGGATGTTTTGGAGGAAATGACCCAGAATAGAGTTCATGGCACACAGAAACTTTAATGCTGAGCTCTATTCGCTTTCCGTTTTATATCTTATTTAAATACAGGATTACATCATTTAAGTAAACCCCATCACACACAGACCAGAGACTACTCTGAAATTTGAACAGTGCGTAACTGTCACACACCTCAAAATGACTCTCATTGCAAAAGTAGACAATGCAAGTTCAATCAGTGTCAGATACCATGCTGGAATAATGAAGGAGATGCAGCCTGTGCTAACATGGAACACATTCTTATGCAGAGATGATAAAATGCAATAACCACTAATATGCAAAAGACTCAGAAGATCTGATGCCATGCAACTCAGCTTCCATCAACAGGCACAGACTAGAGACCTGATGTTGTAGCGGGTTTCTCGGGTCCCGGGTGCCAGAGATCCGAGCCCACAGACCCGCCACCCGGGACAGCTTATCCGCGCACCGCCGCCCAGGCCCCCAGAAACAACTCAGACGCTTTTATTAACTTCATGCTGTTTGGCCTATGGCTCAGGCACATTGCTAGCTAGCTCTTATATCTTAAATCAACCCATTTCTATTAATCTGATGGCCACGTGGCCGTGTGGCTCACCCGAGTTCCTTACATGTTGCTCCTTGGGCGGCTGGCTCGATCTGCCTCTAACTCCGCCCTGCTTCTCCCACCTAAGCTCTGATTTCTCCTCCTACCTATTCTACGGTACCCGCCATGGCCCAAAACAGCTCCTTTATTCAAAGATTGAGATTCACAGCATAAAGAAGGGCATTCCCACATCAACCTGACAGTGACCAGAATTACCAGACACCAGATTTCCATCAGCACAAAATGAGAAGCAACAAACAGACCACTGTTTCTCTCTCTTGTCTCCTGATCTCTTCATCCTTTTAAGAAAAGTAAGAAGTGTCATACAATTACATGAGTCTGAGGAGTCACACAGCCATTATGAGCCTGCATCCCACATGTCAACTAACATTTGTGTTTCAAAGGTTTCCCTTTATTTTTCTAAGGGAAATTACTATCAAATGCATATCTGATAGCAAAGGAAACTGTTAGATATCAAAAAAGTCTCAATAATAAAACAGAATTAACAAAGTAATCATAAATTAAATTTACACTGTCCTCTGTGTACATGTGCACATGCGCGCGCGTGCACACACACACACACACACACACACACACACACACACACACACACACACACACATTAGCCCCAAGGATCTGTTGGAGGATCAATGCATTTTGATGGCTACAGCTTTGGTTTATGTCAATACTTGAAAACTTTTCTTGCCAAGAATTTCTTATTCTCATGCAGCTGCTGCTTACTAATCTGAGATGTCAGGGAGTGCCTAGAGGTATGAAATCAATCACTTGGCACTTACACTCCACGTAGATTTGAAGAGAAGAGAGGTGCATTGTAACTACCAGCAAAATGGATAAACTGTTTATTAGTCACACAAACCCAGGGCGAGCACTTACTCAGGAGACATGAGCAAACCATTGCAGTGTCTTTTTCCATGAACAGAATCTGATGTGGGAGCACATCACATCCCCGGGGGGGGGGGGGGGGTGTCGGCTTTTGTTTTACAATACACGTCATGATAAGTGGCGAAAGAAAGGAAATTAAAAGGATCATCAACAGGACTAAATGTAGGGTAGGCTCCCGAGGAAGGACACACAGGGACTCCTCAGGCTTCTCCTTTCGTCTTTTCACTGTGACAGTACTTTTATTATTATTGCTATTGTGAGCGTGTATGTTCAGTGTGTTTGTGCATCCCCATGAGAGTTCGTGCACATGCGGGTCAGAGGACAGTTGTGGCAAGCAGTTATCCCTTTATTGTGTACTCCGGGGAGGGAACTCGGTTATCAGGCATGTACAGCAAACTCTTTTACTCACTGAGTCATTTGCTGGCCCCACAACAAGCTATTGTGGAATTATTACTGCACCGTGCCTGTCTCATGCACACGCATCATTTCTGCTGGAGGCTCCTCCGTGTCCGGAAGTTTTCTCTACAGACACTGTAGTCTTCCTGCTTTGTCATGTTTCTGATTTCTTCTAACCGTTCCTTCCCAACTTTAGATGTTACTTCCTCTGGGAAGCTTTCCATAGCCAGTATCAACTTAGCGACCTTCTTTAGTACCTGACACATCCTCCCAGTCCAGTTACTGACATCCATAAAGCATGTAACCTGCCATTTAGCAGTGGCCTCCGAGTTAGAAATGTGTCTAGTAGACTGTGGGGAACACACCTTCCCCTCTCTCTTTCCTATCTCCAAAGCCTGAAAGAGCACCTGACATTGGTTAGGACTTTGAACAAACCCTTGTTCCAGGAAAGTACAATGCATTCTGTCTGGAATACATTGGCACTCAAACAGTGATGTTTATCTCTCTCTGAGCACATATTTTTCTGTTAGCTTGGGAATCAACGTGTTTCTCTTCCTTTTTATTCTACATTGCCAGCTGATGCTTCTGACTGACTCCTTGTTAAAAAAAACCAAAAAACAAAAAACAAAAAACCGAAAAACCTGCAATTATGGCAAAGGGTATAATCCATGCCTCCTGAATTTGACTATTATTTCTACCACTAGCATGCCTTTCTTATGGGAAGTATTAATTTTATGGTCTAAAAGTTCTGTTTTCAATATACTTTTCTCTATGCAAATTTCACAATTAACGTGAAGATATTGACTATAAAATGGCCTGTGAAAGTCTTTCTGTATTATCATGTTTTGTTTAAAAGGTTATTAAATTATTTTAATAAATTCATTTAATTTGCATTTTAAAAGACTAAATAGTCTCGTAGAGTAAATGAGAAAACTACAGAGCATATCTTCTCGGTGAGGTTTAGCTACTGCCTCAGTATCTACACAAATTAGGATAGCTCCTTTCTCTCTGAAAGCAACCCCTGACTCAGAAAGAGAGGTCAGATAGAGGAAGCATGTTCGTATTTACAGGGTGAAATGTGGTATGCCATTCAGAATCTCCATGATTCAGGCTGCATTGTTTAAATGCAGTTAATCTTCTTATCTGTAAAATGAAAATTTATGTTTCATATGTCAACCATATGTTCCCAAAGCACTGCTTCCTGCATGAACATGTCCTCAGTGGACATCTTTCTTCTCACTGGCATCATTATAACTGAAAACATCTGTCTCTGGGGGAAAGAAATTTCTTAGACATTGTAAAGAAAAATTTTAAGAGAAAAAATATAGCAACTTTTAAGTGCAGCCAGCCAAACATTTCAAAATTATAAGACAGATATGATGAAGTTAGAGCTGTTTCTAATTCCAATTTAGCACTAGAGAATCCCCCGGATACACTCCTGTTCTAAGGAGACATTAAATATTAAGTGACTAGACAATATTTAAATGTCAGTCCTATTTTTGTTTATGATTTGTGAATTTTAAAGGAAGCTTTATATGATTATATGATTTTTAAAGAATAAACTATTGTATTCTGTGCAACATGTTGCTACGGTTTCAGTAACTAGTTTTTCTTTTCACATTGTGTGTTTGGCCCAGTTAATGATATATGTGTGAATATATATATATATATATATGTGTGTGTATATGTGTGTAGATGATAAACAGATAGATAGATAGATAGATAGATAGATAGATAGATAGATAGATAGATAGATAGATAGATAGATAGATAGATAGGTAGGTAGGTAGGTAGGTAGGTAGGTAGGTAGATAGATAGATAGATAGATAGATAGATAGATAGATAGATAGATAGATAGATAGATAGATAGATGGTTGGTTGACAGATAGATAGAAACAGAGACAGGGAAAGACAGTTTCACTTATCCCAGGCTAGCATTACTCTTGTTATGCTGTCAAGATAACCATAAACATCTAGTTTTCCTGCCTCTAACTCCTGTATGTCTGCAAGGTTTCTGTGTGTGCCACCAGGTCTATTAAATACAGTGCTAGGGTTTGATCACAGGGCTTCATGGACACTAGGCACAAATTCTGTGAGTACAATTGCCTTCTTCAAAGAACGATATTTTTCCGGGTACATAAAAGGTTAATCAAACTGTGAACAAAATGACGTATCTGTTTGCTAACTGAAGGAAGATTAAAGGCTGTGTCTCCTGGAGCAATGTCACGACCAAGCTGCATGATTACACTCGCAGGGAAATTCTACAACAGAGGAAGAAAAATCACACACCCTGTTTTGAGTGAGGTCTTATAAGCTGATTTCACCTTTGACCAACTTACTGTTGAGTTTGTGTGGAATTAAATGATGTAATTATCTTCCGAAGAAATGGAAGCAAAGCTTTTTGATGTGGACACTGGGATTCACAAATAGGAACTTCATTGCAATTGAGAGCAAATGTTTCGCTTTTATTCTCTCAGGCATAGAATTTCATAAATCATGATTTCATCATCCTGGTCAATGAAGAAGCAATAACTTACAAATTTTAATAAAACCATAAGATTTTGAATGCAACATCCCTTAGAATCACTATGAAATATATTTATATATATTTGTGTGTGTGTGTGTCTATACACACTCATATATGCATATAAATCCAAGCATACATACATATATAATTATATAAACACACACACATATATACATACATATATACCCAAACATACATAAATTCCTGCATATAAAAATAAGTTTGCATATATATACATACCTATATATATGCACACACAATATGTATACACACAAACACACATATGAACTATATAATTAATGTAAACAATTAATGTCAGAAGATGGGAACATGAGGAGGACTTAGTTCATCAATGATGATTTGAAAGTGGAGAAGAAAACCATGAACATGGGTAATAGGTGGCCATGGAGGCTGGAAAGCTGAGAAAAATTAAATCTGTATGAGTCTCCATCAGGAACGAAGCACTGTTAACACAGCAGCCGTTTATCTAGAAGTGTGTTGTGGGATGAAGGAAAATTACCCGTGAAGTATCTAGGTGTCTGTCACGGAGAAAGAGAAATATCGCTTTTCATCACTTTAATAGTTTAGATATATCTGACCTTCAGCTTTCTATGGTAGGAACACTTCCATTAGACCATTGCTTTGCATGGAGGTTCAGGCTTAGTTTCCTAAAGCAGACAGAGAACTTCTGAAATTCAACATGCCCTTTGCTTCAATACTGAAAGAGGCAAAAAGAAAAAAAAAATGAAAGGCAGTCCATAATAAGGGCAAATGAAGATGTGGAGTTACAGGGACTGCCATAAACTGCTGGGGAGGATAAATGAGTTCAGCTGCTACAGTAAATAGTTATCTTGCAGGATTAAAGTTGTTTCTTCCCCTAGTAGAGTCAGCAGTTCGACTCCAAACTATATACTCCAGAGAGACACTTATCTTCATGTTCCAGTAAATAAATGAAAAATAAATGTTTACTATGGAAAATTTCATATTAAACAGAAACTGTAAAACATGGCTACTGGCTGAAAATTGCTAAATTATCATTGTATAGTCATAGAGTTGAATACCCCAGGCTCCAAACAAATGGCAAAGTAACATGTACCTTCTGAACATAAATGAGTTTTTATTGCCATAAGAGTCAAGACAAAGTCATAAAGAATTATAATTAATTATAGACTATTATTTTAAGGGAGCAAGGGGATGTCTCAGCTGGTAGAAGCACTGACCATGCAAACCTGGTGACCTGAATTCACACACCAGAATCTACACCTAGAAGAAATGAACAAACTTCAGAAAATTGTTCTATGAAGTCTACATGTACATCCATACAGAGGGGGGGGGGAGAGACAGAAAGAGAGAGAGACATAAAGAGAGAGGCAGAGAAAGAGAGGAAAAGAGACAGAGAGACAGAGAAAAAATTTAAAAACAGTGATTAAAAACGTCAGTATAATGATGGCAATGATATTCTTCTATGTGCATAGATTATTACCTAACTAAGCTGTCGTCAGAGAATTTTCATCCCAGCAAAAGGAAAACAGAGGCAGACACTCATAACCCATCTTTAGGCGGACCTCAGGAAATGCTGCAGAATAAGGGAAAGAAGAACTGGAGGAGCTAGAAGAGCTAGAGGGGTCAAGGACACCACAAGAAAACCAGCAAATCAACTAACCTGAGCTCACAGAGACTGAACCAACAGCCTTGAGTCTGCATGGGACTGACCTCAGCCCCCTGCCCATGTTATAATTGTGCTGCTTGGTCTTCTTATGGGAATCCTAACAATAGGAGTAGGGGCTGTTTCTAAGACTGTTGCCTGCTTTTGAAACCCTATTCTTCATCCTGGCTTGCCTTGGTCAGCCTTAACACAAGAGAAGGTGCCTAGTCTTACTACAACTTGATATGCTGTGTTTGGTTAATATCCATGGGAGTCCTGCCTTTTTCTGAAAAGAAATGGAGAGGTAGATGGGGGTGGGGGGAGGGACAAAGGGGTGTGAAAAATAAGGGAGCTTGAGAGAAAGGACTGAGAGGTAAGGAAGGAGAGGAAACTGCCCTCAAGGTGTAAATAATAATATTCATCATTATAATTAAAAAGAAAATTATCTTTAAATGAAAAAACTAAGAAATACAAAAAAATCTTGTTAATAAGTAAATGCTTGGAAGTGCTCAATAAGTCTATCCACAGTAAAATTAAGTTAAAACACAACCAGCAAAGATGTAAAAACTTATAATCTTAACCATGAGAAGAAAACATCTTAGGCATAAAGCAGTATGGCAACATTCAAGTTAGGGTGGATGGTACTTGTAGCCTTAATACCATATGTTTACTGTGTAGCTGAGCAGTTAGAAATGTTTCATATTGTTTGTGAACATCATGTGATCCTTAAAGACAGCGCAACATTTTCCCTAAAACACACAACACACATCCTTTCTAATACAGAAATCCCATTTTCACAAATTTTCACAAAGAAGAGCATTTGCCCATAAACTCATCCAAAGTGGCATTTTTATGAACATATAATTTAAGTTCCAAATTCAACAAACAGGCAATTTTACAATACATTTTACAAAGGTATTTTCCTAAGCAATAAAAAAGGGGATCACATGCCAGTATACAGCACATGATGGACGAATCTCAAATTACTATATGCCTGAAAGAAGCCAGGAGCCAGGTTGAAGAGGTTGCAGTAGCCCGAAGTCCATGATCATGCAGTCTCTAGGACAGGGAGAAATAACCAGTAGAAGGAACAAAAATGTGGTTTCTTAGGAAGAATGAGGTCTATGGTAGGGGATGACTAGGAGGTATGTCTCCTGTAGTAATGGAATGGACTGCAATGTAAGAGAAGTGAGAGTTATAGAATATGCATTTGAAAAACATCTATTAGGATTGCGATACTGAAAGCCTTAGCAGTTGTGACATGAGAGCCGTAACCCTAGAATAATTTTTGGAGGACATTGCTTATGCGAGTGTCTTTTGTATGTCTCTGTCCGCTGTTCCTTTGTTTTCTTCTCTAACTCTCACTCGATATCCAATGTTTCACACTTAAGTGTATCTGCTGATATAGGACATGAGTAAAATATGTTCCCAGGCATCAGAGGAAAAGGAGAGAATGTAAATGCTGGCTGATTCTGTACAGAAGGGGCCCCCTTCCTGAACAAGATAGACGCTCAACAGCAAATGTGTTTCTAAGTGGCTCATTATAAATAAGTGGTGACTGACTGTATGGGGGACACAGCCCTCACCCACCAATAGACACCAGCCAACATCAGATACCAAGAGTTTAGGGAAGACAGAATTTGGAGTCACTGAGAGAACACCTATAGTAAATAGAAGGACTTGGGAGAGTATGAAGTTCATCTCTGAGCCACCATGATCTAAAGGCAATTTCATTTAAGCAAAAAGAGGGAGATAAGAATACATTTTTGAAGCTAAGAAGTTTATTTGACATGCACTTTCAGTTCATAGACTTTCACTGAGGGAATGGATAGATTCTCTGTCTCTCTCTCTGCCTCTGCCTCCCTCCCTCCCTATTCCCCCCTCTCTCTCCTTCTCTATTTCTCTCTGTGTGTCTCTCTACTAGATATCTTAAACATCCCAAGCTCACCTTCCAACTGATTCTGCCATCCTCAATGGGTAAGGTGCTCTTCATGAATCATCAGTCAAGACAGTTTCCCACAGACACGGTCACAGACCAATCTGGATGGAAGTAATTTTTCAGCTAAGGTTTTTCTCTTCCAAGATAACTCTGGGATATGTCCAGTTGACAGTATAAACAATTCAGAAACTGACATTGGCTACTTTTTCAGTTTAGCATAGGGAATCGGTCCTGTAAATTGTGTGTACACTCTCATTACTGTAGGAGAGAGACCTGCTGTGTTTTCCTATGACTGTGGTATCAGGAATCTGTTACATGATTTACATGCATTTCCTCGGGACTGTAATATCTGTAAACAAGTATGTGTTTTCTTCACCTCTTCATAGAAACTGTAAAAGAAAAATAACATTTTTTTTTCTCCATTTGGTAACTGATGGTAAAACTTCCAGTGTCACACATGCAGAATATGTTGAATAGCTAACATTTAGAAATAGTATGAAGCATCATTGTCCACTACACAGCTGTAGATTTACTTCTTTTCAGATATATGTTTTTTTCCCTCATAAACCTTGGTCTCAATTATACAACATGCCTTCCACCAGAAAAGATCCTTATGTTTTTCTGGAGAAATCTCCAATTGTACCATAATATGATATCATGTGTTCCAACTTTTAAAGGCACTTCTAGTACATCAGAGAGAAATGAAAGGAAGGAGAAATAGTTCTGATGAGAGATTGTTAATAAATTTGCTGATCCCAGTTTCCAAGCACAGAAATTCTATGCAGTGTTCACAGTGTTTGCTGTTCCAGTAGACAGGACTTGTGGTAAATTATCTGGGTCAGACAGACAAATAAGTTCTGCAAGATTCATGATACCGAATATAGACAGTATCAGATTCATTTTCTTGGGAATTCCATTTCATATTCATTTAATACTCAAACAGAACAGGTCATCCACAGGTCAGGATCTGTAAGCCATGATAACTTCTCTGCTAGTAGGGGGCATACTTCAAAATTATAGTGTTAGGCTAGAGGTCATTCTCAGAAAATCACTCCTCTGAATGTTAAAAATGGAAGTCTAGTGATCTAGACATAAAAATCAGGAAAGACGGTATTCTGTACCCTGTAGTGACATGGACTGCCTGCCCTTAATTAAAACTGCTTGTCATGTTCTGCCTGGTAATCAAAAACTTAATTTGATTACACAAATCCTTGTCATATATTCAGCCACACACTCCCTTGTCATTTGGGCTTTACAAAGATGCCAAAGGTTTGCATGGAAAGTTCTAGAATCACATAAAAAATTTATTTACACAAAGCACTTAAGATGCTCTTATAGTGCTGGATTGATGTTTTAGCAATTAAGAACTCTTACCTCTTTTTCAGAGAACCTGATTTCAGTTCCCAGAACCCATCCATGTCAAGCAGCTCAAAACTGCCTGTAAGCCCAGCTCCGAGGGGACCAACACTGTCTTATGTGGGCACCAGCATGCAGGTAATGAGCATACAACAAACAGGTGCACACACATACACCACATATTTTTAAAAATATACTATATTTATAATTAACTATAATATTATATATTATAATATAACTGGAAATGGGCTGAAAGTAATTGAGATATGAAACCATAAACTCCCAAGAAGCATTTGTACTTCAAACACCAGAAAACGGGGTCTGAGTTTATGCTTTATAATAATCATTTTAATATCTCCATGCTCGAGGTTTATTAAAAAGTTTTGCTTAAAGTTTAAAATATAATTACCTCATTTCCTCACGGACTTTCCTTTCTCAAAACCCTCTCATATGCTTCCCTACTTTTTCTTGAATTCATGGCCCCTTTTTCTTTAATCCCAAATATATAAACACAACCTGCCTAGTCTATATAGTGTTACTTGTGTTTATGATTTCAAGGCTGACTGCTTGATATTGGGGGCAACAAATGATTGAGATCTTCCCTGAGGAAGACAATTTCACCAGCTCTCAATGAGACATCTGCAACTAACCTCCTGTTCCTAGGGCTTTAGGGGCCATCAAAAGACAGGGCACAGAAAGATTGCAAGCAAGAAATCTGCTGTGAATTTGAATCCCCTAGAAATATCAGGAAAGCTACACCCATAATACCTTAACAACATGGCTGTCTAAAAATGACCTGAAGAATTGGTTTGTTAATTGTTCAGTGACCATAATGGCTTAGACTTACCCCACTGATTTTGCCTTCTAATAGGAACCCAAACTCATACTTCATTTATTGGTCTTTACAGGGTATAAATGATGCTTTGTTCTCATTGCTAAAACAAACTACGCATGTATAAAGAGGAAGAAAGGGATTGTAAGTCATTTTTATAACACGTCTTTATCCACTAATCACAAACATTTTGGAAAGTGAGAGGCAAAAGTTTGTATGTCCTTGTCCCAAGATAAAACTGATAAAACTGTCCTACAGACCTTTGTATTTCTTGGATTGAATCAATCCAGCAGCTTTGTCCCCTTTATACTTCAGAGAGGAAGAAAGAAAGAAAGAAAGAAAGAAAGAAAGAAAGAAAGAAAGAAAGAAAGAAAGAAAGAAAGAAAGAAAGAAAGAAAGAAAGAAAGGAACTCTAAGGTCCTCTAGAGATAAAGAAAACATAACATCAAGATATGACACCATGAAACTGATCATTTAAAAAAAAGCAGCTACACATTTTGGGAAACACTGTAGGTACAGTGAAAAAGAACAAATGCTTGAGCAGACAGGCAAAAACAATGTCCTTTTCCTGATTTCTAATTTTTGTTTTATTTTCAGATTTTACCTGAATACAGCCCAAGTTTCACAGTTTATGTCTCTCATGTACTCACAATCCACATCCTGTGCAAATACAGGAAGGTTATACTTATCTCCAACCAAAGGGAAAGGACAAAACGGCATCTTTCATCCTCCAATTTTTCTCTTATAACAAGATGCCCTGATTTCTCTACTTCTTGCGACTAACAGATGATTGTTGCTGGGGAACTTTATGTGGAGAGAGTTAATTTCTTTCTCAGGCTATACTCACTACTAAACAACACACCCATTTCTCTCATCCAGGGCAGTGCAATGAATCTACACTCTCCTTATTTATAAAATATTAAATTCTGAATCTACACCTTGCATATTAATGACAGTTACATGGAACTGCTTGTGCAAGAGTTAACATCTCCCTCACTGGTATTGCTGAAATAACAAAATCATGCTGATTTACCAGAACTAGCTTTTTCTGTAGCAAAAAGAATGTTTAAAAAGCCAAATTTTTGTTTGTTTTGTGACTAGTGAATATACCTGACTCAGAGGCTAGCCATCACTTCACACTGTAGTGTAGTTTGATATTGGGTACTTTGGGGGTTCCCATTATCTATAGAGAAATAATGAGATTTTCCCCCTTATTGGAAAGCATATCAAATCTAAATTTAATAGATTTTAACATTTTAATATGCCAAAATTATAGTCAACTCTGACAAGTGCATATATTAATAATAGATCTTTAATAGCAAAGAAGAATCTTAGGAGTATTAAGTAGTCCAGAATACAGACTGTGTTTTGAAGCTGCCGACATTCCTTGAAGGCAAAGTCAGCTGGCACACACTTTAGGTGTGTTTCAAAATGACAGATTAGACTAATATCCATTTAAAGGTAGATGCTTTTTACTTTGCAGGAAAATGCCTTTTACCTCAAGGAGAAAACAGTATGGGGATTTGGGTTTGAAAAATATCACACATTTTCTTCAGAGCTTAGGGGAAAAGGTTATATTTAAATGTAATTCTTCTCTTGTGTGTACAAGACTTGTCAAGTACTTTTCTTTAGCATCATTTCTTCTTATCCAGTCTGACAACAGCTGCCTGTGTTCCGGTACTTACCTTTCTGTTTGACCTTCTATAACAACTATAATAGAACCTATCAATCATCTATCTATCTATCTATCTATCTATCTATCTATCTATCTGTCTGTCTGTCTGTCTGTCTGTCTATCATTTATCATCTTTCTATCTCGTGTATTTATCTATTTCTGTTATCTACCATCTATCTATCATCTATCTATCATCTATTTATCACCTTTTTTCTTTATCTCTCTAATAGTTTTGTGAGTGCATATATATGAACATAAGGCTACATAAAATAAACATACACTATTGGAGCTAGCAAGATGGCTGTTAGTGAAGTACCTGCTGCTCAAGTATGAGGACATGAGTCCCGTACACATCCAAATTTTTATTAAAATCTAGACCTGGTAGTACATGCTTGTAATCCCTGCCCTGTGAAGGCTGGATGGAAGGATCACTGAGGTTCACTTCCCAGTCAGAAAATTCTACTTGGTAGGAGGAGGAGAATCTGTCTCTGAAATACAATGAATGATTCTTGCAGAACAGTACCTGAATTTTACCTCTACCCATACCATGTACACACATTCACACACAGACATGCATCTTCACATATATGCTCGTGCACACACATGCACACAAACACACACACACACATATATACATACACATGTGCACGCATGTACACATGTATGCGCACAAGTACATTTACATAATATAAATGCACACGCACACATTCTATTAAAGAGAAAAGTCAGAACTCGAACTATGGCCTCTCCTTTCTTCTGAAGAAGACGTATCAAACCCTGCTGAGAATCATGATCCTTTCAACAGCAACTGTGAACTTCATCCCAGAAAGCTGCAAACTTCTGCAAAGCTTCCTGCTTCCCCAAGAAATAAAGAAAATAACTAAACACTCCACCAAGATCTCTCTGAATCTCTACTGTCCACTGAGAGCAGTTGACAAAGAGATTATGGTAGTGTTCTGAGACTATTGACATGCTTCCTAAAATCCTCCTAAGCTCTTTGTCTGAATATTTTTGTAGCAGTGATACTGAGTGCATTCAGGGTACCATGCATCTTCCAGTTGTTCAGGTAATATGCAATACTCTCTCTTTCTCTCTCTCACACACATAAAGGCCTCAATTATTTGTCTCCACTATTATTATTACAAATGAATTCAAATGTCTTGGTATATAAAAAATAATGAGGAGCAAGGAGAGAGGAAGGGTATATGCAGAATAACTGTTCTATACCCTACAGATCAAAATACTATCATCAAGTTTGATAAATTTTCATATTTTTATTTGGCTCAAAATAGCTTTTAAACATTAATCTGGTATGTCTCCCATTGGAAAGTATTCTACTTAGGGTTGCAGAGAGGGCTCAATATTTAAAGTGGTTGTTCCAAGTATGATGAGTACTTACCTGTTTGGCCTGCAAGCCCATCCTCAGAATGAAACAGCATATTCTGGAAGCTAGCTGACTACCAAGAACTCCCATATTAAGAGGTCTGGGTTTTGGTTGAGAGAAACTGTTTCAGTGTACAATGTGGAAGAGCGATGAAGGAAGAGTCCAAACTTCAGTCTTTGGCTTCCGTATGTGTGTGGCTCTCTCACATAGATGCACACCATAGACACAAACCCATATATTAAAGAGTATTTTTTTAAAACTCCACCTTAGAAACTCCGAACCTTTAGCTATTTTCCAGTTCTCACTACTATTTATTTACAGTTTTAGTCTGTGTGTCTGATAGGCCAATTATATCCTCTGTCTTTTGTGATTGCTAATTACTTGCACACTCCCAAATGTGCTCTGACTCAGTGGTTACATACTAGTATTGATAAATATAGTTATCTGTCTTCCCTGGCACTTACACACTAACAAACACTGACCTTATATCTCAGAGAATACAACATTAATCTCTAAACAAAACTATAATTTTGATTTTATTGCAGATTTTGATAGTATCGGAAATTTGAGCCTAGAGTCAGTTTATAAGGAGATGAAGACACTAAGTATTGCAGATGCATGGTGCAGATAAAAAAAAAAAGTCAGGGATAATTAACACATAGATGCCAGTCCTTCCACCTCAACAACTTTGTGCATAAAAATGACCTGTCACTTAAGATATACTACACATGACTGGAAAAGAATTGCTTTGTGGCCTGAAGGGAGGTTTGGAGTGACAGATTTGTTAACTTCCTGGGCTTGGTAACATCTACACATGCTGAAATAACTGGCCTGTAGATTGTAATTAAGTTCTGCTTGTTGAATAGTGGTGTACAGAAGTCTATTTTCATAGCCTTTATCCAGATAGATTAACATCTTTAATTATAATATCCATCATTCTAAAATATTCTCAATCTGAAAAAAAAATATTTATCCCAATGCTGTTGAACTTACCTGGTCCTAGGGATACAATAACTCTTGAAGAGGTCCCTTGCTTTCTTTTCCAGAGTACCCACCCTTTGTATATTCTGCAGAACAGCCGGTGTCAAAAAATGCTATGCCCTTGGGTTTTACAACAAAAGTAAACTTTCATTACTCTTTGTGTGACACTCATATGATTTGTAAGTACTTCCCTTATTCAACTTGACTGTATTAAGCCTTTATCTTTGACATTTGATTCAACATCATCATCCTTCTTACGACAGTAGCCTGTAAGACCATCTTCTCAACTCTGCCTCACTTTTTAGTCTCTGCAGAAGTCCATGTTATGTGTATTTTTCATATAATACAGTGAAGTAAGAGGCTGGAACCAAATTTCAGTTAGAGGCCATACTGTTGAAACTGTGGCTCAATCTGAGCAGTTCTATTATGGTATCTGCTGATAGAAGCAGTCCTACTATGTGTCATGGATGTCTCCTCTCATTATTCTTCATTCCTTCTCTGCCTTTGCCTTGTGCTCATAGATGGGCGAAGGGGTATTAGAGGAAGCTCCAGTCTCTCTCGTATTTCATAGGCATGAAGTAAAGAGGAAGCCGAGAGGCTAGCCAATAGTTCTGCCATTTCCTACATTCTTGCTTGAATTTTGCTCAACTACTAAGAATAAAACATAATATTTTTAAGAGGAAAGAACTGAAATGGCAAGTTAGAGATGCCTAAAGTAAGTTCTTGTTATTAGGTTGGCCCATAAAACTGAATGAAGATCGTTTGACCCAGAGATACCATTTCAGATAAAAATCAATGGTCTCTAGTGGCCTTTGAGAAGAATCTAGCCTCTCTCTATGGTGCAAGGCCGTTTTCAATGGCAAGAGTGGATTTCCTGAGACATATCTAGTGAAGCTTCTCACTGTTGTTTGCAAGTCTACGGTGATCGATACACTCAAGGAGATTTTATTTCCTGCTCTGGCTTCTAGTCAAAGCCCATCTTTTTCTCTTTCTAATTCACAGTTTTAGGGGACCAAAGACAAACAGATAGATTTATAGCAACTCTCTTAGCTATAAAATATTCTTTTAATTATTAAAACAGAGAAGACTTGAGACTGGCATGAAAATTATCTATCAGTATGGAAACTAGGGTTCTTCATTGAAAACTCCACCCAGAGGTCACTTCTCAGGCAAACTCTAAATAGAAAACAAAATAAGGATAACTCTCAGTCTGAACAGTGACAGTGAGAAGTCAAAGATGAGATGCTCTGAAGACCATCATTTCAAATCTGTAGCATCCTTGTATGACATTGGGCTAAAATATAAGTGCAAGGAGCTTGGAAGGACCCATTGTAAATGGGTAACTTGTCAGGAACATAGAGCAGGAAAATTAGAAAAAGAAACATTTACAAAACACATAAACAGGATATAACTGTGTAAACAAAAAGGTTACATATTTGTGTATTATAACAGATACTAAACATTTTAAAATAAAATTTAAAAACAAACGAAATCTGTCATTATTCTTATAAATTCCCAGGTCTGGTAGGCTCTACTGTGCACCATGGCAGACCTAGTCATTTGGCCTGCTTCTAATATTTCAGAGTGTGCCCTCAATCAAATGTCAAATGAATATGTAAAAATTTTAAAAAGAGAAAAAAACACTTACAGAGATAAAGAAATAATGTAAAAGGCAGTAGTAATAACCATGCACTGAATAAGAACAAAAGATAAATTAAGCTAAACATGACTTGATTTGATTACACAGTAATAAAACCTTAAACAGATAGATGCCACACACCTAGATTCCTGTAAAGCTATGGTTCTCAATCTTCTTATTGCTGAGACCCTTTAGTAGGGTTCCTTATGTTCTAGTGACTCCCCAACTACAAAATTATTTTTTGCTACTGTTATGAATTTATAATGTAAATATCTGTCTTTTCTGATGGTGTTAGGCAACCCTGTGAATGAGGTATTCAACCCTGATATTGAGAACTACTGCTCTAGAAGAAGCTTGTTGATGTTTGAACAACTGTAAAATAGTATTAGTTACTACAACAACCCTGTGGAAGATGCTGGATTGAATTAGAACAATTTACACTCTAGGTAATGCTGCAGATTTGGTTTTGTTCAATCATGTCTCATCTACAGTTAAGCTAGCCATAAACTGGCATACCCCTCACTGCCTCCTTGGGAACTGAGATTTTATGTATCTGAACCACCCATGCTATACATTTGTTTTCATTTCCTTCTCCACTCACAGTCTCTCTAAAGAGTAACAGCTCCTACAGATTACAGTATCCCTGCTTTGAGTATGTAATTTTTATAATACTTTAACCAATACTTTCTTTTTAATATTGAACATGATTCCTTTCAATTGCAAGGAATAGTCCATCATCATTGGAAAAAAAGGCAGAAAGTTCAAACAGCTAGACCCATCACATCCACAGTAGAGGACAGAAATAAATGAGTACATGCATGCCTCCTCACTTGCTTCTGTTTAACCTAGGGAATGGTGCCGCTCACAATGATCTGGGTCTTCCTGCAAAAATGAAATTAATTAAGACAACCCCCACATGCATTCTCACAAGCAAACCAAATGTAGGAAATACATTGAGACACTCTCATCCAGTAAATCAAGGTTGTGTCAAGGTGCAAATTGAAGCTAATCATTACAGATATATAATTATGTAATAAAAATGTGTTTCAATGCAACAGAAACTGAAAAAATCCCCATTTTCATATAGAAAACTAACAAATAATGCATTTATGTTTCTTTAAAATTGATTAGGGTGCACTGCTATGTGATAACACTCAACTCCTCAAGCATACGGGGAAGATGTTTCTGCTTGAAAAATGCCTGATCACTGTCTACGTGTTTGTGAAGTCTAACGACATGCCTCAACAACTTGGCTGCATCCAATTTGTTATATACAAGATACTCAACAGACCACAGGGATGAAACCCTTATTTTTTCCAAAAGAAAATAAAACAATGTTAAATAATAAAAGTCTTCTAGAGCAGACACTTTGTAACTCATGAAAACTCCCCAATATCCAAATTAAATGCAGCACCCAGAAGCAAACAATCAATAACTCATTTTCTAATTCTTTCAAAGTCTGAGATTTCTTAATGATTTGCCTATGCTGCACCTGCACAATGAATTATTGAACAAACAGGGTACGCTCAGCCAGCCCCTGAAAGGTGAGTTCAGCCGCTGCTGCGGAGAATGCACACCAGCAAAATGCAGCATCAGGTGACTCTAGTAAGACCATAATACAGGACTGCACTCACTGCTTGGTTTAGAGAGCATAGTAAGTTTGGAGACCCATGATGCTTCTGAATGATGCTGGGCAGACAGAAGGTGGGTTTAAATAAATTGTGGTTGGAAGGAGCATAGCTGATATGGCTTGTGTTCATCCAAACATTGTCACACCGAACTTACTTTAGAGAAGACAAGCTGTACATTTACAACCACTAATATTTCAGTGTAGTAGTCATAAGTGAACTCCAAAGTAGCAACTGCCTCACTCTAAGTTGGTATGTTACTCAGTGATGGCTGCCAGGGTTTATCCTTTATTTACTGTTGCCAGAGTACATCACTCAGGTACAAGTTCCCAGGAAGCCTCTCTCATTCACATATCAGAAAATAACCTTAAAAAAAAAAAACTTTCGATTTCTAGAGTGCTTTATACATATGGATTCACAGCACCTGTGACTGTATACCTAACATCTGCCAAATATCAATGCCACCCAGGATTCCAGAATCACCAGCTAAAGAACTACTTGAGGTTGATAGCCTCTGGAGGTGGGAGAGTCAGTTTTCTTTTTCTTTTTCTTTTAATTTTGTATGTATTATTTATTTTTCTTTTCTTTTTTAAATAAAAAGTCTTTTTATCCATGTACCCCCCTGCTCCCCTTCCCCTCCCTCCTCTCAATCCCTCCAAGTCAGCCTTCAGCCTCTCATCTCCCCATCCACACATCCCCTCCCTCAAAAGGGAAAGAAGTCCCAAGGTGGGTCAGCTCAGTGTGGCGTATCCACTCCAGGCAAGTCCAATTTTTTCATCCCAAAGTCAAGACTGGGTTAGGCGTCCCTTTGAAGAGAATGGGCTTCAAGGTGCCAGCTCATGCACAGGAACATAGTCTGATCCCATCCCTAGAGGCTCCACATACTGCCCATGGCATTTAACAATTGCCTACACTTATAGGGCCAAGCTCCTTTTCCCAATGGTTCCCCAGTGGCTGTTCTTTCAGTGAGCTCCCCACTCACTGAATCCTCACAATCCCTGTCGCCCTGCTCTCAGGTGGACCAGGAGCTCGGCCCAGTGCTCAGCCATGTATCTCTGCCTCCACCTCTATTCATTGTTGGATATAGGTTCTGTGATGACACTTAGGATGGTTATTCATTTGGTTATAGGGAAAGTGTTGTTTAGACACCCCCTCCACTATTGATTGGAGACCTAGCTAGGGACATCCTGTGAGTTCTTGGAGATTTCCCTAGCACCCAGTCTCTTTCCCACCCCACACTGACTTCCCCTGTTGAGATATCCATCTCCTTCTTTCTCCCTCTTTGTGTCACGCAACCATCTCCTTCTCTCATGATTTGTTCCCAACTTTTCTTGATTGCAGTCTGTTATGACCCAAATTTGCTAATGTGATCTTCTCCATTTCCTCTTCCTAGGAGAATCGTTGGATGTTTCTCTTAAGTTGATCCCAAGCTGTTCAGACGTTGCAGTTTGTAGTTTGGGTATTCTTTGCTTTTTGTCTGAAGTCCACTTATGAGTGAGTACATCCCATACCTGTCTTTCTGGGTTTTGTGATACCTTGCTCAGGAGGATATTCTCCAAATCCATCCATTTGACTGCAAATTTTAAGATGCTATTTAAAAAAAAAAAAAGTGCGTGGCACTCCATTCTGAGTCAGTTCTCTAAATGGAGTGATCCCTGAGAGCTTTATCCATACTACAAACATGGCCCTGTACCTAAGCACATACAGGCGGTGCTAAGTGGATTTAGTTGGTTTAAAACAAAGGCACATCAACTTGAGAGGGAAAAGAGGTGGCTAGAGATATGGGAAATAGGGGAATATTTTATTGAAGTGTGTTATATGCATACATGGAATTCTAAAACAAAAATATTATTTTCAAGCTAAGGAAGATGGAGATGCTTGTCTTGAAGAAGTGGGGGCGGGGATCTATGAGATCCCTTGTTGCACGCAGTTTTACTTTACAAATGAAACTTGTAGATGCTTTTTTTGTGTATTGCAGAGTTATGGATGATCACAGATACCCAATGAGCAAGCCACACAAACTTATGAAGGAACTTTCTGTTAGATCTAGGTGTCACTGACACTTACCAGTGCAACAGAGTCTTTCCTCAGAACACAATTTTCAGGAATTCTAAGATTATTCAAAAAGACTTTTCTCCAAAGTACTAAGGTGTTTCTGTGGAGTTGACTTGCTGGACCACTGAATAATCACAGTGTCACAGTGTCTAGTCCCACTACTCACAAACAAGGGACTTTGAAAAGAAGGTCTCAAGGATATCCTGGCATCTCCTCCATTGCTGAATAATAGCCAAAACATTCTAATGCTCAACTTTTTAGGGAGTGCATAAATACCTTGAAATCTCAATGTCTTGATTTAAATCTTGGGCCTGTCATTAGCTGCCATAAAGTCTTTTTGAGACTTAACTTATTTATTAGGTACAATTGGGCAAATATTGTGTAGAAAGCTTCCTTTAAAAACAACTTGTTAGTGATAACTTTTACAACATATATCTGTGTATGTCCTATAAGTAAGAAATTAGAATATATTCTATAATATATGTATAGAAATTCAATCTGTAAAGAGTGAAATTATAGTGTTTATTTTTCAACTTTCTAAAAATTTTATGACCTATTTAAATTGTTTATTGTAGATTAACAATTATACATATTTATGCGCAAAAGTGTGATGTTTCAGTGGGTTAAATATTTTGTACTGACTAGTGATTTAATATATTCAAAGACCAAAGTATTTATCATTTATTTGTGGAGATAAGATTTAAAATCTACTTCTTATATTTTGAAGTGTGCTGCATATTATTGTTATATAGTCACCCAATTATGCAATGGAAAACCAGGCAGGCTCTTTCATGCCATTATATTCTTGTGTGTTAAACCACCTCTCCTCATTTCTCTAGCGTCTTTAAAAATGTATTAGCTTTCCAGCCAGAGAAATAACATATTTCCATTTTGAAAAGTAAACACATTTAGGATCTTAATGCATGATCATCCTGCCTATGACTCTGAGGTTGCCTCAGGGAAAACCACTTAATTCATAAATATGAATTATTTTGATCTCTTCTTTAAGATCTAAAGAAATTGAAAGGAATGTCCCTTTAGCCTGCGTGACTAGAGGGGTAGGTGCTGTCCAGTGATGTCTTACTAGAAGCCAACTGTAGATGTTGGTGTTTTTCTATGCATGCATGCCCAGCCTTGGGCTGCTACCTACAGACAGTATGTAAGCCAGGGAAATAAAGCAAGAATTTCTTCCTATCCTAAATCAGTTGCCAAGTCTACACTAAATTATGCTCATTTTTTTAAAAAAAATATCCCCAGTGCTCAGAAAACTCCTGAAAAGATCTGTGCTGGGAAAAGAGTCTTTGACACATGCTGATTTGGATATTAGGAAGAGAACTAGAATGTGGATTCAAATAGTTTTCATTCCTGATCCAAAATCAGCTCCAGCATTTAATTAATGTTAATTTAGACCAAAGTCACTGATCCTGTCACTGAGTAGAGATGCTTCATTTAGCAAAGTTATATCAGCTGTGTAATCATAGTATCAATACTGTTTTGCTCACTGCTTTCAAACAACAAAATGTTAAATGCTGCATAGAGATAACCACCAGTGTGGTACAGTGATTCATAGAATGATAACTGTTCTTTAGTTGTCAGCACTCACCCTGAGCTCTCTGCTTCCTTTAATCTCTGAGAGCACCTCTCCCCTCCTCAAATTTTAAGTCAGTTTTAATTGAGAGGTGGTTGAGTGTGCCATTTTCTTTAATTTGGGATACAGAAGGTTGCAAATATATCTTTCCTTATGGATAGAATTCCAATGTCCTAGGTTCCTCACTGTGATAGAAATCAGGGAATCCTGATGGCACAGTCTTCTATGAAAAACCACAATCAGGAGGGATGTCCACAAATTTCTCAACGGTCTATTTATCTATATTAATGTCCTTCAGTAATTGCTATTGAAGGTATTCAATGTATCTATATATGTGAGATAGGAATATGGCCATGATGTATGTTAATGGCTCACAAACGATGACCATTTTCTAAATGAACATTTCTAAAGTTATATAAAAATAAAGTCAAATTCATTCAGTACTCATTTTTTCTAGAATTTAAGACATCATGATGAGAAAAATTGGTACTCAGGTTGCTTCACACAGTTACTGAATGATGGACCTGGAATTTCAAACTTGTGAATTTAATTTAACCCTTGTATGTCTCATTTCATCAAGCTATTCTTCAAGTGAGAGGGAAAATATAAAAATGGTTCATTAAACCATACTTTTAGGGCTTCAGAGCATACATCAAAAACAAAATAAGGTCAACTGCATATTATTCATAAATATATACAAGTTACGTTAATATGGAAAATGGAAACTAGATTCAAAACATGTAAGTATTGATCTGTGGATCCCTTAATAGGGCATGGAAGATAGTTTCTGATGGTTTGAATGCTCCCTTACTTGTCCACCTCTTCTTTAACTGCTCCTGCTGTATGGAAGTGGAATTTGTAGCCAGAATGTTGTTTGAAGATTATTATCCAAAGAAATCATTCATGCCCTACTATGAGGGGCCTCATTTTATTTCCCTACATTTAATTTAAACCTTAGATTAATGGGACTAAGTCCTTCTTATCTATAAACAAATAGCCATAAAAATTTCATTTTTTGTTTTTCTTTCCCTGTATTTTGTTCAGGGAGTTCTTCACTTCTTTAATTTCGTCTTTGAAGGCTTCTATCATCTTTGTAAAGTTATTTTTGGCATGTTAGGGTCTTGCTCTTGTAGAACCATTAGGTTCTAGTGATGCCTCATTGTTCTATATGTTGTTGAATGTATTTTTGGTACCGGTGTCTACCTATCTCTTTCTTTGATCAGTGCAAGATTTGTCTGTGTTTCAGGGAGATATTTTTTGTCCAGAAGGTGCTTTTGGTGCAATTGGAACTCTTGGAGAAATCTGAGGCAGTGGAGTCTGTGTTTCAGGAAGCAGTTAAGGTCTGTAGCTGGAGCTCTTATGATGAAGCTCTCAAGAGTCTGTGTCTCAGGAAGCCACTGAGGTTGGGGGCATGGATGGGTTCCAGGAATGGAGTAAAGCTTATAGGCTAGAGGGTATGGTGAGGGGCAGTAATAGAGCAACAGTCAGCTTGCCCACAGGTATGTATCTTGCTTACTTACCTGTAGTTAATGCTGTGATGGATTTGGGGAACATGGTGTGTGCCCTTTTGCCCAGACATGGAGGCTGGCTCAGCTGGGCTGGCTGGCTGGGAAACGGAAACTCAACTTTTGTGGTAGGGCTCTCCAGAATCTGTGTCTCAGGAAGCTGCTGAGGTTGGGGAATGAGTGTGTTTGGGGAACAGAGTGGGCCTTATGAGCTAGAGGGTATGGTGAGAGATGGTAATAGGGTGATAGTCAGACTGGCCCACAGGTGTCCTGCTTGCTTACCTGCAGCTGAAGCAGTGATGGGGTTAAGGGGCATGGATTTTGCTTTTCGAAGCACAGAGAATACTACTTTTCTGAAGGTATTCAAATGATTTTGTGGTGGTCCCATGTTCCCTGACCTATCACAAAAGGCTTACTTCCCTTAAATCCCTCCACTTACTCATCCTTCCACTGGTTAATAGGAACTTACTGTCTCCAGATAGATGGTGGGTAGAAGGAGACTATGCCTTTAAAGAATTTTAGGTCTCACAAAGACCAGTCAAGAATGACACCAGGTCCTGTATTTGGATAATGTTCTCAGAGCTCAAAGAATTTGTACACTGTAGTTCAAGCCATTGTCACACTGAATGTAAGAGATCATTTAGATCTTTCTATCCCATGGCTAACCCCAGTGATATTTCCTTTTCTTTGTACAGTACCCTGGTATTCCTTTTCAAATTTTCCCAGGATTCTTTATCACCCTTCTCCATCCCACATTTTCTTAGAGGATGACATGATTATATCATCAGGCTTCCTTACCATCTGGGTTCTAGCTGGGTATAGCCAAAAAGAAATATAAAACAATGGAATGAAGGAAAAGGAAAAACTGGTCAAGTATGTGTGTGTGTGTGTGTGTGTGTGTGTGTGTGTGTGTGTGTGTGTGTGTGTGTGTGTGTGTGTTGGGACTATCTTCTCTTTATTAGAAGCATTCACCTATATTCCTAACTCTCCACCATGGCTACCAGGAGTTTCCACGTTGCTTTTTGTTACAAAGAGTTAACAATATCCCCTCCTCCTCCATTAAATGGCACATTTCTTTTCCCTTCCCTTTCCCAAATCCTTATTCTTTTACCACATTACTTCCCACCATTTGCAGGGTTCATTAAAAATGTTTTTCAAATCACTAAAATAAAATGTACTCTCTATTTCTTGCCAGCTTTTGAATGATGCAAACACATTTTGTATTTCTTTTCTTGTGGGATTTTCATGTGTAGAAAATTACTTTTGATATCTTATGATTTTTTTTTTTTTTAGTTAATCAGTTCAGTGAAATTTAACTGAAGGCCCATTACTAGCTTGCTGCATTATCCTAAGTGTCCAGGAGACAAAGATGAATAAGGCATAGGCTTTGTTATGGGGAGATTTTACTAAGTAGCAAAAAATGGCACAAAAATGCTGTGATAATGTAATATATTATCTCAACTAAGAAAGTCTTTCTCTTTTTAGACCGAGTCCTATGCATTCCTGGCTGGAACTCAATAAGTAATCAAGAATAACCTTGATCTTCTGTTCCACCTACTTCCATCCTGGGATTATTGAGATGGATTAATGCCCAGTGCATGAGAACTCAAATGCATTTTTGGTAAGCACTGAATTGTGTCAATTAGGTTAACACTAGAACAATTACTAAAATTTAATTTTTATACAAGTCCCAGATGAAGAGACAACTATGCCACACTTAAATGAGAAGTTAGCTTGATATATACATAGATCTAATGAGTACTATCTTTATACTGAAAATGAGTTATTATAACAAATATGAAGAAAGTCCTAACCTCTGGGAGCTTAGAAGAAATATAAACTCATTAAATTAAAATAATTTCTTCCTATACGACCACTGTTTGCAAATAAGTGAGTGTTCAACTAGGTTGAGAAATTAAAGGGAATTTTGCATGTATATTCATCTTGGTGCTCACCTTGCTTTCTCTTCAGGACCTCAGAGTGGTGGTGTTTCATGATCCATAAATGAAGCTCAAAACTTTAGACTGTGGCAAACAGATTGCTGAAGCAACCGCACTTGGGATAGTGGTGAAAACTTAGAGACACAGACAACAACATAGTGATAAATGAGCATTATAGACTGCCTGGTATCCCCAGTAGCTGTTGTCTAAATGGGCTTTGAACGAATGAGAAAATCTAAGATGAGGTCCTGCTCAGGCAACCAGCATTTGCAAGGTCTTAGATGCAGAACAAGAACTCAAATATGTCACACCTTGCCTTAAATAACAATATAATATTTAAAAAAGTATTTTTGGTGATCCATGAAGCCCATCATCAGACAGGGGTAATTTCATATGCATTATATTAGTTACTTTTCATATCTTTATGACAAAATAATGACAAGAAGCAATGTAAGAGACAAGAGGTTTATCTGGTTTATGCTGTGAGGATATAAAGTTTGTCCTGGAGAGGAGGCATGGCGGCAGGTGGCTCTCTGGATTGAGAATGTGAGATCATTCCCATCTCAATGAACCATAAAGGAGAGACAACAGATGAAGGTGGACCAGGCAATAAGCTTCAAGTCCTATCCCCATTGACTACTTCTCTTGGTTAGACCTAATCTCTCAACTGTCCCAGAACCTTCTAAACAGTATCACTGGATGAACACCAAATATTTTAGTCATGAACCTTGGGAGATAGTGCACATTCAAACCTAACAGGTATCATTCCTAAATCAAAACAAGGATGGGGACTGTAGGAAATTAATTCACTCTTAACAGAGTCTATAGTGACCCAGTTCTTATACAATAGTTAATACTGATTATTTTACTGCTTTCTGAACAATGCCAATGATGTCTCTTGTTATGTTTAGAAGATTTCATTTTATAATGTATTATATTTATCATTTTTACATGAAACTTAGAATGTTAATTGATGAATATTTGATAATATTTTAGAACAATAGCATTATACTATTCAGGAGTTTTAAAATGTATTGTCTAGGCTCTCATTCACATAGACAGGTAGAATCTACTTCTCATTAATGAAGTAACCATGGCCAGGTAGATGATCCTGCTAGAGCATGAACAAGCATAAATGAGGCAACATCACTCTACAAGAAAAACTGTGCTTTGATAATAAGAGAGAGGCCGGGGAATGTGCACTGTTCTTGCTGAGGACTTTAATTTGGGTTCCCTGCACTTGAATCAGATGGCCTACAAGTGCCTGTAGTTTTGGCTGTAGAAGAACTGACACCCTCTTCTGACCTCCAAACATACTACCTCGCCTCTACATATCTACACAGATGCACTCATATACCCATAATTAACAATACAGTAAGTCTTAAAAATTAACATAAGCAGTATGTCCTATAATGATGAGCAGCTGTAGAAATACACTGTGTTGGTTCAACAAATATGGCTTAACAAGTCATTTGTTTGGCTGGCTTGAGTGCAGTTGATTTGCTACCTTGGTGATATTGCAGACAACAGGTTTTTGTGGCCACTGTCAAAAGAAGAGGAAGAAATGTCAGGTTTACTTAATACATATCACCTATTTTAAGAAAATAATGCCCTGGAGATTTGTAGAAGTTAGTTCATATTTATCTAGTGAACATGATTTTGAAATCACGAACCTAATTCAGAATCCTGACCTTGGGATTGATCTCTCTAGTGAGCAGAATATGTGAGTTGTGCCCCTCTCCAATGTAAATTGGTAAGTCACAATATATATCAAATTTAAAGAAGCAGTAATTTGTAGTGATAAACACATGGAGTTAAAACATTTTATAGGAAATGAAAAGCAATCTGATAGGACTAAAATATTTTCAGAAAATTAATGACAGAAAATATATAGACCAGAGATAAAACAAATCACAAATAAAGAAGGCTGCACATCACTTATCTAACCTTTGCATAGAAACCAAAAGGCCGGGATAGTCTCATCAAATGAAATATGAGCATAACAATTTTGGCAATAAATGTCTACAAGGAACACTCAAGTTAATATAAACAGAAAAGGAAATTATAAACATGATAAAAGAAGTTCAGAATCCTACATCTTATGACACATTGATCAGTGAGATACTGCCGAAAGCCTCCGACTCAGAAAGAAGATGGTCTTCTTGAGTATTTAGTTTGGATGAGAAACTGGAAGGGATTGGGGGGAGGGAAATGCATGGATAAAAATGATATACTTTTTATAAAAAATAATAAAATAAAAAATGGGGGGAAAAGAAATCCTAGATAGTAAATCAGGACAATACAAAAGCTGGACTAAACTGTTTAAGAATTTGGGAAAGGAAAGGGCATAGAGGGTTTTTTTTTTTTTTTTTTAATACAACACAAAATTTAAACATTCTAACTACAGGGTCCTACCTGCACTCATGCATTTCATTTGTATGTGTGGTGAAGCCTCCTGCCCCAGGGAAGACAGACGGGGGAGGAAAAGTCAGATATGAATTACAGCCTTCGAAGTTTTGCTTCTGCTCACCTTCTTTTCTCTATCATAGCCCATCTTCTCCAGCTTCTATTATTTCCTAGTCCATTGAATTAAGGATCTATGAGAGAACAAATCATTACAAGAACAAATCATCTCTATGATCCAGTCACCTTCCCAAAGTGCCACTGGTTGACATTGTTCTAGACAAATCCTTGGAAACATAGATCTTTGGTTATATACTTCAGATAAACACTACATAAATGAGCATAAATTTATGATAAACACTCCATAGATTTTCATCATTTTCTAGGAGACATGAATAGACAATGAGGTGATCCCCACAACTGCTAATTTTCTTAAGTTTCTTGAGTATCCTCTACTCACAAATCATGTCTTATATTTTACTTGAAATTTATTACATAATGGTGGCATTCATGAGAAAATATAAAGACACATAATATCAAACTAAATCCTTCTCAGAGTCAAATTGATAAGCAATATGATGATTTCAGTTGGGTCTTGTTTGGGAAGTTAAAGATGTATTGTTTTATTTACTGCATTAAAAACAATTGAAAAAACTATTGAAATTTTACTTAAATGGTTATAAAACGATGCTTGTGCATCTGATATATAAGCTATGACGCTGGTAAGATTTGTTAGAAATAAATAAAATTTGAAACAGCTCTTATGCATGTTTTGATTTAATAGTTGGTAGCTCCTACTTATTTTATATATTAAAGGCTTGCCTAAAATATATAAACATTCATAAAGCAGGTAACTAAAATTTGCCACCTTTTCTTTAGTTATGAAAGACACAGAAGTAAACAGGACATGTGAAGAATGCACTAGTTCTTGAGTCTGAGAAGCTGACTCATTGTGTAGAAGCACTAACTGGGAAAGTCAGAGTTTATGAATTTAAATCCTCAGCATTCATACAAAAGCTTGGCAAAGGCATATTCACAGATAATACTAATATTAAGAGAGCAGTGACAAGTAGATCCCTGAAGCTTCCTAACAAGTACAGTTAAAACAAGTAAAAGAAGAAAAATATCTTCCTCTAGTTTCCAAATATACAGACACTTTTGCACAGACCTGCATACACACACACACACACACACACACACACACACACACACACAGAGAGAGAGAGAGAGAGAGAGAGAGAGAGAAAGAGAGAGAGAGAAAGAGAGAGAGAGAGAGAGTGAGAGAGAGAGAGAGAAGAATCCACTGTGATTGGATGATAACTGACTAATTTTTGGAAATAATATGAATCAAGTATCATATTTGTAAATAGAGATTGCATCCCTCAAGGTTGAGTAGATAATTTAATAATAATAATAACAGATGAGTAGATAAAACACGAGATTCTCTATATTTCAGGGAATAATTAACTGACTACACTGCTCATCTTGCACTGGAAAGGAATTTCAGTGGTGTTTTATGTACTAAAGAGTGATAGCTTAATGTTCCTATATTGACTTACATGTGTTTTTAACTTTTCCCAGGGCTTGAAATTGTTTGCTGATGTTAATATTTATGTCTTCTTTAATGATCATTAACTAGAGCATAGCTGTGATCTGCGTATATAGTAAGCAATGCTGTAGAGGAGCGGGTAAATTGGCATTTTACTCCTGCCACTCACATAAACAGTGGGCATATGACTCAACTCCAAGAGAAAAATGTTCAAGGCTGTATTTATTGTCTAATCTATTAGGTGTAGCCACCATATCTCATTGCTCTCTCTCACAGAAAGTACAATGACTAAATGTGCTAGATTTTTAGTTCCTAGTTTTTTTTAATTTAATTGATATTCCTATTTTCACTTCCCTTTCATTGAACTCATGAACCACCACTTAACCAATCACAAAAAATGTTAGGATTTTCTTTAACTCTTTTAGAAAATACTCTTTTGAAGAACAAGAGGCAAGACTCTGAGCTACACCATTCACATTGCTCACTCCTGCACTGTAACTATGTGTTCTAGATGCAATACAAGTCATCATTAAACAAACACAGCTGTCTTGCTCAAAGTTCTCTCTTTTGGGGGGGGGGGGATTTATTTGTGCTGTTATCCATACAGCAAGTGACAGCCAAGCATCCCTGTACCTGATGGTACTCAATACTTCCCATCACAGCATGTGTCCTCACTTTGATGCAGCCACGGAGAAACTCAGATTTATTCCTAAGCTATCCTCAGCTGGGAAGATCAATGTATTTATGAAGAAGCCTGAAAGGTTTCCTGAAGTGAGTAATTTATCTGCATTTCAAGCTGGAGCCTCATAATAGTCTCAAGGCTGGTTATGATAAAATGTCAGAACCATGGACATGAAGAATTTATATGTACAAGTAAGCAATATCATTAGCCTATAAAGATGACATTTGACTTTAGATGACCTTCCAACTATGTTTTTCTGATCGACATTCCTCACTTTAATAGTCTGTTTTCCTTCACTTGTCTAAATGATGATTTGGTATTTATTCAGAGACATATATGTGAATGATATTTCCTATATTTTAGACATCCTTGATAAAGCTAGAAGAAATTTGCTTCAGAGATAGATGTGGGGATGATATCTTCTTTTATTTTAAACATTGTTGATAAAGCTAGAAGAAATTTGCTTCTGTCAGTAAAAAAGACCTACTAACACTTTTGAAAATTAACTTGGACTACCAGGTAAGTGTGATGAGCACTTACTATTTTAGCATCAGCATGAAGGAGTCCAAGACTGTTGTCACATAACTGGTTTTGTACTTAGGGTTGGCAAGGAAAACCTAAGGACAGTTAACCTTCAAAAGGCATCTAAAGAGAAATTTGGCTCAGAGAATGCTCTGCGTGTAGCTATGGAAGCGAGATTAGCCATCTGGTTGCCTTCAGGATTTGGTATGACAAAATTAAGAGCTAGGAAGTGGACATATAACAAATGAGAATGGGGATAGGATTGTGGAGAAAATAAGGAGGACCGGAGACCAGTGGACATAAAAGGAAAAAAATTGAGGAACTGAATTAAGCCAGTAAAAAGTTATAAGGAATCAGCTAAAATAATTTTAAGAAGTTTTATTGTTTCTACTGCATTCTGCAGGGCAAACACTTGTTTAATATACAAAACAGTATGTGGATTTAAGACTTCTCAAAATAATTAACTTACTTTTATAATATTCTTAAAATTATAATATCATTACATTATTTCCCTTTCCTGTATCTCTCTCCAACTCTTCAGTGTACTTTTCTTGCTCTCTCTCAAATTCAAATCCACGGCCCCTTTTAACTGCTGTTACACCCACATGCACAAACACATTCATATTCCAAAATACATAAATACAACCTTCTCAGTCCATAGAATATATAAGATCTTAGTGCTGACCACTTGGTATTGGATAACCAATTGGAAGGGTCTTCCTTAGGGAAGCATTCCCCACTTGACTACTGTTCTTTGTCTAGATTTGAGATCCTATGAGCTTTTTCTTTTCTATGTTAGCATGAGAATACATACATGAAATAACATAATTATTTATTAAAACCACATAATAATCTAACTTCCATACCAGTCACATCTCTAATGTTTCTAATGATGAAACAACACACACACACACACACACACACACACACACACACACAGGAGGGGGGAGGAGAGACAGAGACAGAGAGGAAGAGAGAGAGAAAAGAGACCCAAACAGACCAAAGTATGAGTACAAACTCCTATTTGGTGAACCAATGAATTCTATCTGGGTTACCTATAGGAATATGAGTGAGATGTTACTTGAGGAGCAGAAATTATTTAAAGGCATTCGCCTCACACAAGCTCACCTCAGCATAAATGACATGAAAGCTGGGAACCTGAAGCACACTGCAGGCATCTAAACAGGATAAGGAATGTTATTTTTTATGTGAATCAGTTGTCAAAGACGTTTCCAAGTAACTTGGCTCATTTCTGCTTATTTTAAACTGATTTGCTGTTCTCTGCTTCTGTTCATCTTGGTTTATTTGGCTGCCTTGGAATGACTTCCAGAAGTCTTTACCATTTACTCTAAGAAAGGGAGGAACTTAATGAATCTGGTCAGTTTCAGGGACTTCCTTAAGCTATTTTGAATTGTTTACTTTCTGTCTCAATGAGCTTCCTTATAGCATAAAATGTTTCACTCTTGTAGAAAGCTGCTACAAAACAGGAAAAGGGTAAAATTGCTACAGGATTCACACCTTAGACTTAGGTGATCAGAACCCTCAATACCCAATATACACATTCAGTGCCAAACTGGAATAGGTAGACAGTCATCAAGTAGAAAAGTAATTTCCAGAAATATGCCTCAATTATATTCACAGATTTGAAGGTGATGTGGCTGAAAAGATGTATAAAATCTACGATTTTAATTCTCTGGTACATCCAGATAACTACAAAGAAGAATTTTATTGTTACATGAACAGAAATAAGACACAGAGTAACCAAGTGAGTAAAAGATGTACAAGAATTCTTGCTCATTAACTCATTGCCGTCCATCTCAAAGCTAGACTTTATGTTAAACCTATATACTATACTCCATCGCATGTAGGTTAGGTAGAACAGACTTCTGTTTCTTGATTCCCAGTTTGTTAGATATTAAAGTATCATTTACACATGGTCCCAACTATTTTCAGATATATCTCCAAGTAGGTAAGGTAGTCATTTGAAGAAGAGCACATTAAAGAATCAAACACATTCATTCCTGGTGCCCAAAGGATCTGTCCATCTCAAAGTGTACATAATTTAAGTTCAACTTTTAAAATCCGTGTACACTTAGTGTTTGCATTACTTTTAAAAGTCTAAGTCCAGATCTTTAGAGGCTGGAGACAACATCTTATTTGTGAGTCTCTGTAAAATCTAAAAGAAAGTTACATTGTTGCAACATACAATGTCAGCAAATAAATGTGTCCATTTCAAAAAAGAGACACAGAAGAATAGCAAATGAAGATTAGAACAAGGAAGATCTTTCCCATCAGAATGAGCAGTGAACATATATCTTGCTGTTTAGAGCATGAGACATGTGGTACTATGAAGTGAACTTCTCTGGGCTGGCAGGCTTGTTTGCCTGGTACTGCATCTGTTGCACAAGTGATTCTCTGGGATCTGATCTTTGGGTGTTAGCAGCTTTCTTTAGGAGACATTGACCATCTCCGTTTGTGGTGGTTTGAATGAAAATGCCCACATAGATTCATATATTTGAATGTTTAGTCTTAATTGGTAAATTGCTTGGGGAATGACTAGGTGTATGTCACTGGAGTGGGTTTTTTGCATTTTTATTTTATTTAAATAACTTTTTAAATTTTATTTCACACAATGATCATAATTTCCATTTCCTTCTCTCTTACCCCCACCCCTTCTTTTCATCTACCTGTCTCCCCTTCCACTCCTCCTCTGTCTCCATTTATAAGGAAGCATGCCTCCCATGGGCTTGAACAAAGCATGGCATATCAAGTTGAGGCAGGACCTAGCTCCTACCCTTGCATCAAAGCTGGGCAAGGTAACTAACTCAGCATCATCAGCAATAGGTTCCCAAAAGCCAACTAAGCTCTAGGCACAGGTCTTGATCTTACTGCTAGAAGCCTTACAAACAGACCAAGCCATAAAACTGTTACACACAAGCAGAGGATGTAGGTAAGTCCAATTCAGGCTCCCTAACTGTTGGTTTAGAGTCCATGAGCTCCCAGGATCTCAGGTCAGCTGTCTCTTAGGGTTCTTCACATCTCATATGCATGGAAACCCATGCATTCCACTTTGGGCTTTCCTATTTTTTCTAATCTCTCTGAGGATATAGATTCTAGGTTGATTGTCCCACAATTTGATAGCCTATATCTACTTATGATTGAGTACATGCCATGTTTGTCTTTATGGATCTATGTTACCTCAATAAGAATGATTGCTTTTTATTTCCATCCATTTGTCTGCAAATTTCCTGAGGTCATAGTTTTTTATCAGCAGCTGAGCAATACTCCATTCTGTAAATGTACCACTTTCTTATCCTTTCTTTGGTTGAGAGACATCTATGTTGTTTCCATATTTTGGTTATTGTGGATATACTTCTATGAAGATAGTTGAGCAGGTATTCTTGTGGTATGACTGAGCATTCTTTGGGTATATGCCCAAGAATGGTATAGCTGGGTTTTGAGGTAGATTGATTCCCAATTTTCTAAGAAACTATCATATTGATTTTCATAATGGTTGTACAAGTTTGGACTCCCACCATCAGTGGAGGAGTATTATCCTTACTCTACATTCTCTCCAACATAAACTGTCATCAGTGTTTTTAATCTTAACCATTCTGATAGATGTAAGATGATATATCAGAGACAGTTTGATTTGCATTTCCTTGATAAGTAACGATGTTGAGCAATTTCTTAAATGTCTTTTGGTCATTTGAGATTTTTCGGTTGAGAATTCTCTATTTATATCTATACCTCATGTTTTAATTAGATCATTTGGTATTTAAATATCTGTGTTTTAAAAGCCCACACTATATTTTTCATTCTTTCTGTCTGTTTCTCTCTGTGTTTCCATCTCCATCTCTCTCTCTCTCTATCACTTTCTCTCTCTCTCTCTCCTTTCTATCTCCTTGCCTTATGTTTTTTCATCTCAACATGTAATATCTTAACCATATTGCTAGCACCATGCCATGCTCCCAACCATAACGGCCATGAACTAACTCTATGATACTATAAGATGTCCTCAATTAAATGCTTTCATTCTTAAGTTTTCTGCATCATGGTATCTTTTTATAGCAATAAAACAGTGACTAAGACACCAATATTTTGAAACTTAGAACTACCTGTGTAATTGCCGATATTATCTTCCCAAGGGATTTATGCAGGGAAACTAATCTGAGTATATATTTCCAGGCCCCACTTATTTTCATTTGGAATCCTGTTGGCAGCCACCATTACACTACAACTTCTATATTACGCATATTGACAAAACCAGGACTCTATAGATGATAACAAGTTTTATACTACCACCATTAAGAGCCAATTTTAATACTGGTTGCTGATTTTACAAATTGTGAAGACCTGGGTGCATAAACCGTGTAAACTACAGCTGTAGTTAGACTTATGTGAGCTAGTTGCCCTGAAGTTTCTCTTATAATGGAACAATCTTTCAAATGAGTCTAATTTTGCCACTTTGAGTCTTTGATGAACAACAGCCAATTCCTCTTGAGAAGCAATTCTTCTTAAGGTGCCAGCAAGGAATCCATCTTAGTTTGTGTTTTTATTGCCAAGAAGAGACACTATGACCATGGAATCTCTTATAAAAGAAAACATTTAGTTGCTGCTGACTTACAGTTTCTGATGTTTAGTCCATTATCATCATGACGGGAAGCATGACAGTGCACAGGCAGACATGGTGCTGAAGAAGGAACTGAGAGTTCTACATCTTGATCTGAAAGCAGCAGAGGAGACTGGACCACACTGAATATATTTGGAGACCACAAAGTCCCCCCCCCCCCCCACAGTGACAGACTCCCTCCAGCAAGACCACATCTCCAAAAAGTACCACTCCTTATGGGCCAAGTATTCAAACCTATGAGTCTAGGGGTGCCATACATAGTCAAATCACCATAGCACCTTCGATGTTGTCTGAGGGCAAATTCTTGTGTTCTTTGTCATAGAGACAGAACAAAGAGAAGGAAACAGAAAACTAATTAGACTCCACTACTGTAGTCAAGGTCTTCCTCACAACTATATTAGCCTCCCAATTCCCTTCCACTAGAGAAAAATATTGTGAAACCCAGTCATTAGAACAGTAAATTAACTAAGATTTCTCTTGAGACAATTTGTCAACATAATATCTTGTAATACAGAAAACATGCACTATCTCTCTTCAGCATCAGGAGTACACTAGGTAGAACTGGAACAGTGACATTTTCTCGGTATTCTAACCCAGATGTGAAATGTCTCCATAGGCTTGTATGTTTAGACATATGGTTTCCAGGAAGTTGTATGTTTTTGGAAGTCCTGGGACCTTTCAAAGGTGGGGCCCAACTTGAGGACATCTGGGAGGCAGGCCTTGAGGTTGATAGTCTGACCTTGCTTCCTGGCTAACTCTACTTCCTGGTCATGAGGTTCCACAAAAAAAAAATAAATAAAAAAATAAAATAAAATAAAATAAAATAAAATAAAATAAAATAAAGAAAGAAAGAAAGAAAGAAAGAAATAAAGAAATAAATAACCAAAGGTAGGCCATCCAGCAAAATCTTTATCAGAAACACTTTATATGCTAGTAGTGGAGCTATATTATATCCATAAACTAGAAAATAATGAACAAGCAATTAGAGATGGTAAATGCAGTTTTCCATAATGGTCTTTGAAGAGAAAAGCCTAACAGTCAAATTCAATGCCTCTCACTCTATTCCCTACCAAAGAAAATGCACATTGAAATTTACCAAATAAATCTCAACAGCACTTGTCGCTGAAGTAGCTTTTCCATTTCCAGCTGATTCCTGGAACCAGGGAATTATCATGCGGATGGGATTGTTTGGTGAAGACTTAATGTGTTTTTCTTTTTAGAAGCTTCCCTGAGGGATTTCATGAGAACTAACAGGTATGCTAAGCTTAAATGAGTGGTTAGTATTCAAACTGCTTCTATGCCTCTGTTCTTTGCTAAGAGGACGTGAGATTAGCATAACCATTCTCTCTCAATTAAAGGAGGAGGAGGAAGAAGAGCAAGAATATTAGTCTCAAGAAAGTGCCACTTGCTGCTCAGACATTTCACAGAAAAGGCTGAAAACATGACCTATTATTTAAAAGCACATATTCTTACAGAGCACCAAATTTTGCTCCCTCACACCCAAGTAGGCTGCTTACAATCACCTATAACTCCAGATGAAGGGAATCAGATAGGTGCTTCTGGTTTTCACAGACACCTAAACTCAAGTGTGTATATCAGATGCTCTGCATTCTGATACAATAAACAAACAATAAATATAAAAATATTATTATAAAATACATAGAGAAAGCTACTAATACTTCTCGGGTGGATGTTTGCTTACAAGCATCATTCAAAGGCTCTAATGGCTTCACACCACAGAAAACTTTAAATGGCGTTGATGAGGATATTTTTTAAGAAGCCAACGTAGTTACACTAAGTCTTCACTCATGTGAACTGAAAACTCACCAGAAAGTAGAACCCTGTGTGCAGCTCATCTTTTGTATTTATCATCTGATCAAATGACATCTTATAAAAGTAAAATTGCTGCTTTCACCCTGAGGCTCATACAATAATAAAACTGTTTATAGTAATTATCCTACTAATCAATGACATCTCCATTCTAAGCATCTGTTTAATACCTGGGTTGTTTTCCTTACCTCAAGACCAAAGTTCTTTACAGGCCCAATCCTATTTAGCTTGTTCCTTGCTACTATTATTTAACAGAAGAGCTACAATTGAATCTTGGGGGAATAACTAGCAAGCAGTAGACACACTTCATTCAAAGTGCACCCCTATATTGAAGCCCAGAGGAAGAAAGCAATTATAAAAGGTATAACTTGCCTGAAAAATGGTGAACTAGGTAAAATTTTCTATGAAAGAATATAGCATGAGTCTCTGGTTTAGCTGGTAAGCTGTAGCGATACATTGTTTGCAATAACAAAGATTGCCTAAAGGTTAAAGGGCAGGGTCAGCCACAGGGTCATAGAGATCAGACAGAGGTGGCACACATCTTTCATCCTAGCACTTACTTGGGAGTCAAAGGCAGAGATCTGATGGATCCCAGGGAGTTAAAGGCCACTCTGAAATATATGATATTAATCAGTCTATAAGAAAAACAGAGCCAGGCAGTGGTGGCACACACCTTTAATCCCAGCACTAGGAAGGTTGAGACAAGAAGTGATATGGCTGTATAGAGAAAAAAATATAAGGCAGAAAGAAACAGAGGTTTGCCCTTCCTTCTTTACCTTCCCTTTTTGCTGAAGATGCACAGTCCTTTAGTCTGAGGATTCCTGGAGACAGGATCTTCCCCTTTTAGCCTGAGGATTCAGTAGTGGTGAGAAGTTTCTGTATTAGCTTGTTCCTCTGTTTCTCTGATCTTTCGGTTTTACTACAGTATCTACCTCCGGGTTTTTATTATAAGATCAATTAGAATTCATGCAACATCTGGCATCCAACTTTTGGGACATGGAGTCATTAAAAAAAGATGCTTGTCTATGGCTTTTCAGCCGCTGGCATTGACTCGAGCTACACAAAACCAGAGTCACTACCCTACCAGCAAAAGTTTTCTTTCAGACTTAGTTTCTCAAGACCAGCCAGCTCTGTCTTTTAGACAGTTCCTGTTAGATTTTTGTTTTGTTTTGTTTTGTTTTTTTCCGCTGCAATCTCCAGGGTGTGCTTTTCAGACAGTGTGTTTTCTCTCCTGGTGAGTTGTGGCTTTCACTGGGCGCCTTGTCAGGCTGCCACCACATTAGGTAGCTGCCTCACTTTACAGTCATCTGTATTGCCATTGTCAGCGGATTTGGTTCTTAGAAAGGAAAAATTAGTTTAAGACAGAGTTTTTTTTTCCCACTTTAAACAATGGGAAATAATATTACAATGGAAAAAGTAATACATCAAACAATTTTAAAAAGGAAAATTAAAGGAAAGAAAAAATAATTCAGTAATCTTGAAGAAATTGCCAAATGATAGATTTCACACAGACTTTGGAAGAGCTCAGTGGACTCCTATGAAAATGTTAGATTTGAGGATACTCAAAGAAGTAACAGTCTCACATAGCATGCACTCACCATTTGTAAAGCAAAAATTACACTCATGGTCAACTTGTAATAGAATTATCACTCAAGATTAGATTGATTTAGTTATAGCAGTTTTGGAGGCAAACTCCAATTACAATGAAGGATTTGGTGGAATGATGAGACTAAGACAATTGAATAATGAAATAGGACTAGAGATATTAAAATCTCCCAAGACCAACTTCTTCTTGAAGAAGGACATAATGCTAATGTAGAAGGGTAATGTTTATATGTGACCACACCCTGGCTTTATGCCAAATGGCAGCCTTGAATGCTTGGGATAGAACTGAAGAAGTAGGAAATAAAATTGAGTCATTTATAAATGTGATTCATGGTGTAAAAAACCTTCACTGATTTTTTTTTTTTTTATACAAAGATTGACTTTGGCAGTAAATTGAATGATACGAAATTTAGAAACTAGATAAATAATAATTGAATCTTTTATAATAATAATTGATTCAATTATCAATAATTGGTTTTTTAAAATGTTAGTTAACAATGCAAAAAGAAAACTTAGGCTGTTAAAGGCAAGCTCAGCACCCTTGGAGGAATGGATTTGAGATATAATTAATGTTGAATTTTATAACTATGATAATGCTTGGATAAGAGTGGTTATTTCTAAAGATCTGAAGAAAAATCAAAATGTCAAATGTTTCAACTGTGGTAAACAAGGTCATCTGAAAAAGGAATGTAAAAAGGACATTCGTAGAAACAATGTTTTTGCTAATAACTCCAAAAAAACCCACCCTTCCCTTCTAGATTATGTGGAGAGTATGGCAAAGGCAGACATAGAGCTAATGAATTTAGGTAGAAAGTGAGTAGACAAGGTAAATTTTTGCCTTCAAGAAACTCCCTGAGAGGCCTCTCACAGCCCCCCTCCATGTCAAAAGTTAAGTCACTTCTTGTTGTCATGAAGGAAACTCCTTCCCAAAGCAACTACAGAACTTAATGACTATTGTAAGAAACCATACTGCTCTGGATGATAGAACAGCTTTACAAGAGAGAACAAAAAAAAATCAGGAAAAAAAAAACATAAATCAAAATTGATAAAAATTACATATGGAAACTCCCCAAGATTAGGGTTGGAAAAGAGTTTTGTTTTTGTCTTTTCAAGGAAAAAAAACACATTTTATACATTTAAAGACTTTTGGACAATAAACATCCAAAGAAGAAGGGAGAACTCAGAAAAATTTACCCAGAAAAGGAATAATCTGACATAATGCTATCTCTGATATCTTTAAAACCTATATACCTCACACCGTTAGTGAATTTTTTCCTGAATATATAACTAGAAAACTAACTATAACTATCTAGTCTTCAACTCCCACAGAGACCCAAGGAGGGGGGTGGATATCAACTTAGTAAACAGAAAGTACAAGCAAGAAATGTCCAAAAATTGTGATAAATGACAGGAACAACTAGCTGCCTGGACAGTCACCCAAGGTTGCTCTGCAATGTTGGGGCATCCATCTTTAGCCTGCAGGTCTAGCATTTCTGACTAACTTGATAACTTATACCACCATATGAAAAATCCAGCATAGGGAATAAGTTACATTTTGTTGAATTATTTGCTGAAAGCGTCCCATAGAAATCCCAAAACATCATAGGCTCCTACCAAGGTTATTCGTTGCTGTTTACAAATTGATGGTAAGATCCTACTGCTGAAGATAATACTTACCTATCTCTTCAAACACTGGGAAGTTGAACTGGTGCTTAGCTGGAAGCTTCACCTCTACTGACTCGTGTTCATGGTACTGAAAAGTACTCTTACTGACACAGAGAACAGTAACCACCAAGACAACTACAAATTGGTTCAGTAATGTCACAACCATGGTGGTAGTAACCAACTATTCTCTAATTGGATTTAATGACTACTTCATGAAATGGAACCCATGCTTGATCTGCTATATGGCTAAGAACCTGAGACTAGATAGAACATGAACTTAGGGGGAAAATAGAATGCTATTGTTCTGCTAAAGGATTATAGGAATAAAATGACTCTTAACACTCTGCTGTATCTATAGAATAGTGTCTCACTCAGCCATCATCAGAGAAGCTTCTTGCAGTAATGGGAACTAACACAGAGACCCACAGCTAAAGAGTATGCAAAGATTAAGAGACTTGGAAGCACTCGGTTGTTGTATGAATTCTGGTTGTAATAAAGGAAACTCAGGACCACATATCGAGAAAGACTGAAATATCAAAAGGAGGAAACACTACAGTCAGATCTCACCCAGCTGTCTTCCAGCTTCCTCAGCCTCGCTCCTTGTGGCTTCTACTGTCTCATCTGTCTTCCTATACCTGCCTTAAATACCTTCTTCTCCCAGTTGTTTCACATCCAGGCTAAGATTAGACATGGGCTACTACTATTTGGTAGTTAGCTTTGAACTCACAGGAACACAGAAAGATCTCTGTCTCTGGAGTTGTGGGATTAAAGACCTGGCACCAATGCTGCCTGCCTGGGAGCTTGAAACTCCCTCTGTAAACCAAGCTGACCTCAAACACAGATCTGCAGGGACTAAAGGCATAGGTCACCACTCCCAGTCTTTCCCTGGGATTAAAGCATGAGTTACCGCTCTCTGATCCTCCTGGATTGGCTGTGGGTGGATCTGTTCTCTGATATTCCAGATCGGTTTTATTAAATAGACAACATATCACCACCACACTCCATTTTAAATGCTTATATCTGTTAAATCCTGTCTCTCAGGGATTAAGGAGCTGTGTGGAAGAGGAGCAGGAAATATTGTAAGAGCCCATGGAAATGAAAGATGCCAAAGAAACAACATCATGTAGACACAACAGAACTGATGACCATACGAACTAATCGATACCAGGCTAGGGCTAGCATGGTCAGCATGTGCAAGGCTTACATGTATTCAAGCCAGATGGGTCACAGCATTGAGAGGAGGAAGTAGACATGGAAGTTATCTGACACTGATAGTCGCTGACAAGAGAAAAATTGTTTTATTTTTTTTCCCAGTAGAGTCTCATTAGGTAAATTAACCACACTCTAAGGCAGACCCATTCCCAGAGGTAGATTTCCAAAACAAAATGAATTTAATGATATTTTATGGACTTTTTGTTTACATTGCTGTGCTTGGGATTTTTTTCATATGATTCTTTGGTTTATATATTGTGATTTCTAATTTTTGGTTGTAATTTTTTTTTTGAGTTTTTTAAGTGTGTTTGTGTGTGTATGTTTTAGAGAAGAATGTGGAGTTGGATGGATAGAGAGGTGGGAAGCTTCTGGGAGTAGTTGGGGCAGAAATATTGAGATCAGAATATAGTGTACGAAATTTTTTTTCACCAAAAAAGTAAAAAAAGAATCTCAACAACAAGAAAATTTTAGGTAGTTCAGCCAAGAACTGAAACAGCAGAGATCGCAGGTACTCACTGGAAAATTCCACAGAGGTTTGGATTAAGCTTATGCTACCAGCCTGCATTAGAAATATCAGTCCTCTCTAGTGATAGGCAAGCTATTTAATGCTCCAATGGAGAGTCTCCATTAAAATGGGATTAGTACCAGTTTGTGAAGCGGGATGAAGGGCCACATGATAAGTCTCCCTGTTTTTACCTCTTACCTAACCTGAAGACAGTATCAGAAAGCCAGCTAGGGGAAGGTGTGTGAAATTACATTGATGGTATGCTAATCAGTGTTCTGTTTGCTAAGTGATTGTTTATGTTGCCACTTCAGATCTGTGCTCCTGACTAATAACAAACTATAGGATATCTGCATGCATTAAACTCAGAAAGATCACAAGAACACTGAGTTCAGGAAAAGCACGTGGATAAAATAAGACACAGAGTTAAAATAAGACAACCAAACAACAGCTTTGGAATAGTGCAAGCGCAAATGTGTTGTAGTAATAAGTGACTAAATGAACTACATAGGCGTCTACTGTGCATTCATTATTTGTAGAACCTGAGAAACAGTTCCAGGGATAGTGTCCTAATATCACCTGCTCAAGATACATGGGCATGTGACATACTAGGCACTCAGGTGACAAAAATGAAGAGGACAACGATGACCCCACTTCCACGGAATTCAGATTCCATATTGGCAGTGGTAATTCAGAAGGCAGACAAGTAAAAAGGGAGCAACTGAAAATGATGCCTCGCCCAGTGGTTAAAGAAATATTACGTGGAAAATATTTACCAACGAAAAGCAAGAAAAATCACAGTAGAGATGTCTGATGCATTTTTTGTTAATGCCTGGTTGGTTACACTTGGATAAATTCAAAGCCAGCACACTTAAATTTTATTGTTGATAACAGTTATGAAAAAGGACAGAAGATAAGCAAGTGTGAAGTACATTTAACCATGGGATATTCTAGGAATTTCTAGCCATGAGTAGAGTTTAGATACTTCTGGATATAATACAGACAAGAAAAATAAAATATGCACAATAAAAGCCTGTTGTGTCCAAAGAATTGACTCTGCAAATGAGTTCCCTGACACAGTATTTTGGCTTAAATTGCGCCTCTCCCACAGACTCCAGTTGGTGTGCTGTTTTAGGAGACCATAGGACATTTAGAAGGTCATATCTTACTGGAAGAACTCTGTCATTAGGGTGCAGGTCTTCTGGGATATCAATTGACACTGGCTGCTTATTGCCTGAGTTATCTCTGCTTCTAGATCCCTTAAGATAAAATTATAGAATCAGTCTCTTCATGCTGTTGGCCTCCACAGACTACCAACGTTTAATGACTTCATTATCCATGATGAACGTAATACGTGATACTATCTTAGACTCTGAGCCAAGCCAAATCATCCTCCCCTAAGCTGTTTCTTGTCAGGTCACTATAAGAAAGGTTTCTCAAATGTTCTCCTGTGGTCCAGGAACTCAGGGAAGAAAGAGCCACATCGCTGTCCTATACTGTACCTGCTGGCTTTTAGATGAAGAATCACTCGATTTTACTTAAAAAAAAAAAAAAAAACTCTGTTGCTTGTCTTTATCCATAAATATTTTCTTTGAAACTTCAAATCCTGACTCAATATGCTCCCTTGGAGTTTAGAGATTGCAAGCCTATATTGATATTTCAATGTGTTGTTTAGAATTTATGATGTCTTAGGCCTTTAATCACAGGGTAGTCTCCACCCAGGCCTTCTGGGATGACTTAACCAAGGGCTGTAAATTCCTGCTCTAAAATGTAAAGTCTCAGGAGCCTCAATATAGGACTCAAAGCTCCTTCAGGAAGGCTGGGTGCAGGGTAGAATAAATATCTACTTGGTGTGATTTACAGCCACATCTATGTGGGAAAAATTACAACATGGTGTGAGCAATGCAGCAGGGGTTGCATTTTTTTTTTTAAAAAAATATTATTTTTAAAAGTACATTCTTGGTGCTTTCCCTTAGCTCAGATTGAGTCAGAAACAAAGAAAGATACACTTGGAGGTCACTGACTTTTATCTCTCTAGGTTGGCAGTCGTCCATTTATTTTGACATATTAGATTTATTCTCCAACCTTCAGAGTACCTTCCTATTATCCATGTTGCCCAGTAAAGGGTCATCTTGATGCAGTAGCTATTTATCTCAAAGCCTTCAGGATTATACTTGATAACAACCATAGGACAAGAGCAAGGGCTCTAATTGCTTAATTGAAACGAGGAATTATTTAGAAATAATCATCATAGCCTCGCGTCAAGAAAAATGTAAACTTAATCAGCACGCTCAGCCTTTGGATCACCTTGTAATTAATTCCTTTTTTTTTTTATTCCTTCTTCTCTGCAATGCTGCAATGATCTGAGCATTACTATTTCCTTTTCTCCTCAATGGCCAGTCTTGTATATCCAGGAGACTGCAAAGTCAGCGAAACACATACCTACACTGTCTCCTTGTTTCACAGAAAATAAGAAGCAGAATGGAGAACAGAAACAAAAGAGAGGGGAGGTGAGTGAGAAGGAAGACATATTTGCCAGAGGATTAAGAGTTGTAAAGAAGGAAAATAGAAATGTTGAGTTTATCATCCAAGGAACTAAACTGCCTTCATTTTTCTCTCTTTATTTTTTGTATATTTTATCTTTCACTCTCAAAACTTTTTGAAAGTCAGGTGTGTTACAATCAGCTGCCTTTGTGTTGAGAATTGACAGATAATGAACTTGGAGAATTTCAGAGAGTTTGTATGTTAGGTTTTTCTTAAAGATGCTATGTATATATTGAAGAGATCTAGTAGGAAATAGGGATGACTATAAAGGACAAGAATGTTAAGGACGTAGATGGGGGACAGTGTCCTTCAGAGCCTAGAGAGTTCGTGGAAAGACACAATAGAAGAAAATTGCAGGGCTGTTGAGGATGTCTTGGGCAGGTTGGTGTTTCTTTATGCCAAAACTGCCCTTAAGAGTATTTATATCAAGAGGGATGGGTGGGAACCAATGTCTGTGCCATGATCAGATATTGTTATAGTTTGGTTTAGAAGAAACAGAACATTCAATACTGATCTTGAAAGATCCAAATTGGTTTTCATTAGCAAATTCATAAGCACACCTATCAACACCAAAATTTTAAAGTATGGTTTCAATTTTTTTTGAAGTTTTCATTCAAAACACTAATCTTCTTTATAACTAAAACAATATAATCATGGCAGGAGTTAGCTTCCTCTTAGAGATAATATATTATATTATAAAACAAGGATGGAGATTCTCAGAACTTTGGAAATTAACTATTTCATGACAGTGTGTGTGGCCATTAATTGAGTGCTCTTGTGAAAGAAGAGAAAGTTCTGGATAGGTAATGATAAGCAGAGCAATCTTACTCTATAGATGATCTTTGGTTTTTCTTGGTTGTCTTCACAACACCTGTTTTTTAAAAATATATATATATTATATATATATATAATCAAATAGAGTAAGACTTCAATAAATTTGAGAGCCTACAGTAAAATGCAGCCCAGAGATAGTACCTTTAAAAATGTTCCTGGGAGAAGAGAGATAAAGTGAATCTCTAAATATACATATTTTCTAGAATGACCTAGAGGATCCTGAGCTAAAACCAACTCTCAGATTTGCTTCCTTAGAAGTCCTCCAATTTTAAAACTAAGTAGTTGGTTGTAGTCTCCAGTAGAAAAATAGGAGACTTCCCTTTTCCTGGGCTTGTCACTCCCCTTTTCCAACTGCCAAGAGCATAAACATAGAAATTTCGAATGAACACCCTGAATAAAGGATTTCCTATAAATTTCTTAACTTTATCTTTTCTCTTTATCTGTCCCAATAGATTTCAAATCTACTTCAGACTGCTTCAGTAACTTTCTAACTTCAGGTGTTTTTCTCAATAGCTATATCCCATACACCTTCAAAATGGCCTGTCTCAAGTGGTCCAGTCTCACAAACTTCTTCAAAGCTACTTGCACTTCCCTAGCCCCAGATGGTCCTACAGAACCTGAACAGCAAGTGAAATGGTCTGCTCAATATGGCCAGCATTCCAGCTTTCCTATCCTGCTCCCCAACAACAAGGAACCCTCAACATTTATTTACTATCAACAAAAGGGCTGGGATGTTAGGTTTCAAATCTTGGAACAAAAGACTGAGGTGTATTCGGAAGTTTCTGTCCCACCAGAGACAGAATTCGAGGACACAATTGACTTGGAAGCTTAATACAACTTACAAATCCTCAGCCAGTAGCTTAAGCTTATTATTAACCAGCTCCCACACTTAAATTAACCCATAATTCTATTTATGTTTAACCATGTGCCTTGGTACCTTTTCTTAGTCAAGCATTCTCTTCTTGCTTGCTCTGTGTCTGGCTGGTAACTGTGTCTCTGCCTTTTTTCTTCCCAGAATTCTCCTAGTCTAGCTGCACTACCTATACTCCCTACCTGGCTATTGACCAATCAGTGGCTACTAGCCAACCAACATTTTATTAAACCAATACAAATGAAAAATCTTTACAGTATACAAGAGCATTATCCTATAGCACTGAGGTGCCTATTTAACATATCAAAGCAGATGTCACCACCACCAGGTTCTCCCAGCATCCCTCAGTCCCTACCTGTTACAGGGCTCTCCTGGCTGGCATGTTCTGATGTCCCCTACTCTAAACTTCTCCAGTTCACAGGCTGGGCTGCCCTTCTCTATATAACTTAACCATATACTTTAATCATTTTAGTTATCTGCCCTTTCATCTACTTTCTTTTGGGCTCCTGGCCAATACACCTGGTTACCATCTTTCCCCATCTCCTTTTCCCCTTCCCTATCTCTTCACATGGCTCATGGTCATGTCCATTCTGGACCTTCCCACCAGATATCTCTGTCTCTGGCTCTTCTTTCCCACATATTTATAATAAACTTTCTCTTCCACCATTTAATGCACACACACAGAGAGAGAGAGAGAGAGAGAGAGAGAGAGAGAGAGAGAGAGAGAGAGAGAAAGAGAGAGAGAGAGAAAGAGAGAGAGAAAGAGAGAGAGAGAGAGAAAGAGAGAGAGAGAGAGAGAGAGAGAGAGAGAGAGAGAGAGAGAGAGAGAGAGAGAATATCTAAGGAAATACAAGTACTAAGACTTCAGAGAAATTGAGAATGAATGATTTTATAAAGCATTGTGGGCAATCCCATCACCAAAAGAAATGTTCATTATATTATTGTGATTCTATGAAATTTAGTATCAAACAAGGTTTAACGAGTAGAGCATATTTCAGACATGGCTATGAAACCTGAATCATTTTAACTATCATGCAGACCGTGTCACAACAGTAAAGTGATTTATCTAAAAGGTTCACTGCCTAATTCTACAACAAAATTTCAAAATGTTGGAGGAATCAAGAAAATAAACTAAAGCTTTTTACCTGGGCAAAAGAAACACTGTAAGAGATAGATGCCGCCCTGGGGAAGCCCTAGGGGAAGAGTCTAATGATTGACAGAATCAATAGATTAGACTATGGTTTTCAAAAGAAAGTTCTGTTTTATTTACCACTTACTAGGAGATAATTGCATTACTAGAGATTGCCTCCTTCTGGGTAGATAAATATGATTTATATCACAATCAAAGTCATTGCTTTTAATGCTATATATGTTCAAGGTCACAGGTCCTACTGCGTGTTGAACTGGCACAGACTGACCCAAACCTTGAGATATTCTATTTCTTTATAGCTGTATCTCCATTGCTTTATTTTTTATCTTCATCAGATAAAATGGCTATGCCCATGGCTCATAGCAATAGTGCTATACATCAAGGTATCTGTCAAGTTGTAAGAGCAAAGCTTTGTGGGTATTGTACCAAGGAATTGTACCAAGATTAGTGGTTCCTGGAGCCAAAGTAATGAATAGGATTAGAGACTTGACACACCCTGAGTATCATGTAGAAATGTGGGATATGTAAGAAGTACAAACTGAAGGGGATTTAATGGTACCAGAAAAACACCATTAACCATGTACAAAGCCTACAGGTACTGAGGAGAATCAACTATTCAGCCAGATAGTGCTGCCTCGGGACGTAAGAAAAAATGGAGAGGAGACAAAATTCTCTCAGTTTACTATGTTTACTTTTTTATGATTTCTATCACTAAATGATCTAGGAAGATTCATATTGCAAAAATTTAGTGTATAATTTTATATTATAAATCATATGTCATGAAATGGCTATTAATTATATGTAAATACATAATACATAAAAATATATCATACATAGTTATTAAGAATGTATAGGCTAAGAAAAGACAGATCTAGGTTGAAATCAAAGATTCAATACTTTCAGACTGTTGAATTGGTAACTTAAAATTTCTGAGTTTTAACTAATAAAGTAGCATGCCTTATAATGTGATGGGTAGGATAATTTTTTTAAATCACATAGCTGGTCATGCTGTCCAGATGTTTCCTCCAATATTGTTTTACACATCTTTGTGTATGCTGGCTTGTAATTTTCATTGTCATTTTGACACACACATAGACACATTTGGGAAGAGAAAGTATCTCTTGTCACCATCAGACTGGCCCATGGGGAAGTCTTGATTCATAGTTGCTGTAGGAAGGCCCAGCTCACTATGGACAGAGTCATGCCTGGAGAGATAGCGGAACACTAGCCTGAGAGAAAGGTAGTAGGGACATTATGATCTCAGTTTCAAACACCTCTCTCAGGTTCTTACCTGGGCTCCTTTAATGACTGACTATAACCAATAACCTACAATCAACTCTTTCACTCCAGAAGTTGATTTTGAGCAGTGTTTTGTCACAGCAACAGAGAAATAACCAGGACACTGTAGATTAGGCGCCTTCTGTCTTCCTCATCTTCTTATCTGTCTGTCTCTTCTGCACATAAACACCACACATATACAGGGTCTTGAAATGATATTTATTTTTATTTGCATTTTAATTCATGTGTGCAGTTTGTGTATCTGTGAATGTCATGCGTGTGCTAGTACCTTTGGAGACCAGGTCTTCTGGAGCTGGAGTTAAAGGCATTTGTAAATCACTCAGTATGAATGCTGACAATCAGACTCAGGTGTCCTCTGGCCATCTCTCTGGCCCCTACTGTAGGTTATTTTTCCTCTAATAAAGCCAAAACAATAAACATTATTATTATTTGAGACTGTAATAAAATGATTTTCAAAAATTAACACAAGAAGTAACAGGTGACCAATAAATATTATGAGTCCTTGCAGCCATGATTAATAGTTACTCTTTGCTATTTATGTTACAAATACAACAGTGTCATTGGTAAGTTGGTCTGGTGACAGGGAGGAGCATAAAGGACTATTGGAAGATTACTAAATGGGAACCACGCGCCATAATGATTCTGAGCTCAATCACTTGATTTTTCTCTCACGTCAGTAACTGTCTTATCCAGAGAAAACTGGGGTTCACAATGAATATGTATTCAGTACTGCCACCTGCTCATGAACCTAAGCTACTGAATCAAGTCAATATGACCCCAAGTTTATGTACTTGAACTAGCTTTCTTCAAAACAAGATACAATCGAATATAACTAAACTCAAAACCAAAAAAATGTATTTATTTCCTCTTTACTGTGTAATGTAACTTGGAGATCAGCTTCAGAAACTCTGAAACAATTTAAAAATTTACAAGAAGATGAAATTGCCATCCTACAGCTTCTATCACAGTGTGGGGCATGTTGGTGCTGCCTGAAAGGTGACATCAGGCTTCTCTGGATCCCTCACTGGGGACTGCACACTGCCTTTGAGTCTGCGTCTGCTCATAGAAGCTAAAAATCCTGTTCATTATTGGTTCCTTGAGATAAAAAAAAAAAATCCTCATTTTATTTGTTGTTTTCTTTCACTGGGCTAAATCTTACTCTTTATTTCAGGGGAAAGAGTGAATAAAGGGTTAGTGTCAACTGTGAACCTCCCCCCAAGCCTGGCTGCTGTGAGTCCACTCTGTCCAGCTGTTTAAAGTAAACTGGGTAATTTCCCAATTACTAATAAATAAGGGAAGCCAAAAGTAATCTAAACCAGTAGTATAAACATTTCAATACATTTATTAATGAAAGTGTCAGCACAAACCAACAGACAGAATCTCTAATAGAATATCGATAAAAGAAAAACAATTTACAAATTGTACAGAAGTACAATTATAAGTAACAATACTTAGTAATTTTGCTTCAAAAACAGACTAATTTCAGAATTTATTCATGCTATAATTTAATAAAGAGAACCACTCTAAATATTACCAACTTTTGTAACTATATTAAAAGTGAATTTGCTTTTTATGTCTTTACTTGACCTTTATACCCTGAAAAAGACAAACACAGGATATATTCTTGTGACAATTCACCATTCATGGAGTGTTCATACAACACTTACTTGGGACTCTTGGAATTTAATTTTATATCAAGGAGCCTAATGAGTTAGTGAGCCAAACAGATAATGCTCATGTTTATCAGAAGAAACCATAAAGGCACTTTGTTAATGTATAAACTCTTTAAAAAATACAATGTAGCATTTTGCTAGTTTCATTTTTGAAATCATCTATCTTCTAGTACAAGATTTCAAAGCAAAGTATTTATCTAATCAGCTATTAGAAAGTTTCTACATGATCACAGGACCTTCATGTGCAAACACACACACACACACACACACACACACACACACGAGGGGGGGGAGAGAGAGAGAGAGAGAGAGAGAGAGAGAGAGAGAGAGAGAGAGAGAGAGAGAGAGAGAGAGAGAGAGAGAGAGAGAGAGAGAGGTGGCTTTTCAGTTAAATATTAATAAGTAAAACACCCCACCACCATTGCACATACTTACATATTTGGTGGTTATTGACCATCTGATGTCTTCATATCTTTAGTTATGTTTGGCATATGTGACCCTTGAAACACCCACTGAGTTCTGTAGTCACCTTCTTTTTCAACGAGGACAGCAGAAATCCTGACTCTTGTTTCCTGTAACTGTAAGAAATAAAAGGAATCGAAGAAAAATACAAAATAAAATGAGAAAATTGTGCTTCTAAGACTTCATCTCTACCTTAAAGTTTCATGAGAAATTTTGGCCATTAGTATAACATTTGCCCTAGCAATAAAGTCAACTTCTACAAATGTCAATACTAAAAGACAAAATTTTCAAAATATTTCAAATAATTAATTTTACATAAATTTTATATCATTGAATGCCAATCATCAATGAAAGACTCCCTTGGAATATATTTTTCTATGTGGACCTCATTGTTATCTTGATGGTCAAGTTGATTAAATTTTAAAATTCCTAGGAGCCACATTTTGGGCGTGTCGGTGGGGATATTTCCAGAGAGATTTATCTGAGAAGAGAAAACCCACCCTAAATGTGCACAGCATCGCTCCTTGGGCTGAATAGAATGGACAAATGGAAACATGCTGGAAAAGTGCTGGGATTCAGTTCTCTGAGCTCCTAACTAAGCATGAACTATTACCTGTTGCCTCACACAACTGCCACTGTTGCTTCCACCCAGGATGAACCATAACTCAAGCAATAATAATGACCAAAATTAATCTCATGCTTTCCTTAAATTGCTTATAATCAGCTGCTTGATCCAAGTAGCAATAAAGGTAATTAAAGCAACAGGTATCCTGTGAAGTTGTCCCATGTTAAACTCTATGTGCTCTATACATGAAGACCTCATAGTGAATATTATCACTATTATTATATAGAAATAGGACCACGCATTAGTACTAGATAAACTTCACAGTAAAATTTGAAAAGTTAAATACAGCTGTTTTCTGATGATGACTTTAAATGTTTTTCTTAGTATGGTTCCTTCCTTTTTATTTTCCTTCCCTCCTTCATCTCTCCCTCCCTCCCTACATCCCTCTCTTCCTTCCTTCCTTCCTTTCTTCTTTCTTTCTTTCTTTCTTTCTTTCTTCCTTCCTTCCTTCCTTCCTTCCTTCCTTCCTTCCTTCCTTTCTTTCTTCTTTCTTTCTTCTTTCTTTCTTTCTTCTTTCTTTCTTTCTTCCTTCCTTCCTTCCTTCCTTCCTTCCTTCCTTCCTTCCTTCCTTCCTTCCTTCCTTCCTTTTCTCTATTATTGAAAATTAACACAGTGGACAAATAACTAAAGTACAGCTGTCACTAGCATCGTGCTGAGCTTGAGTCTTCTCTACTGGAAGATAATAAGGGATGCCTTGTCTGGGACATGCACAGACAGCCTGGATGGGATGCACTGACAATTCAGAGGTGGACAGCTATAACAAAGCCCACAGGAAAAAGGTTTCTACCCCAAACAGCAAACTAAACATGGAGTTTGTCAATGGATGGAGCCAGCGTGGGCTGGCTGGCTGAGAAATGATAGCCTATGTGCTTACAGTTACATTTAATTGGAGAGCTTTTATGCTTCCCATCACTGAATGACACATCCAATTGATTTTTTTTCATTGAATTAAATAGCTGTGCACAATTTTCTTAAATTGAATGGTAATTCAACCTGTGCCTACATCACAGTGAAATAACAGATTCGTCCGGAGGGGCAGAGAAGAGCAATCACACCAACTGGGTTCACACAAAGCCTGTTAAACTAATTCTTCACCTTCTAACACACCTTCCCTGTGTCATACACAAACAGCTTGTTCTTTGCAATAATTCTATCAAGTCCCCAAGCCTGTACACAGAACTGGAACATCCCTTTGGTGCTGGAGTTTGAGTCTCCACTCTTGCCTCTAGAAAAACTGACATATTTATTCTCTCCACGATGAGCAGGGGCCTTGGAATACTGTAAAAGAGTGTATTTTGGGCATACTCAAAATCCCTAACTATAGGCTTTCCACTTTCCTACAAAATTTCTAATAGCCTACTTCAAAATTCTGTGGAAAACATGCCAGTTTATCACAGGAGCTAACATAGATTCATCCTTTCCAAGGCTCTTCAGTGATTTAATCCAGCTACTTTACTGATTTCATTCTCTGGTTTAGGCAAGTTCTTCTATTTCCAAGTTAGGTCTGGAACTGGAGGAACAAACCAGGGTCAATTTGAACTCATCGACCCTGAATTCCCAAGTACTGAGATAGTAGGAGTGTGTCACCTCACCTACCTCACTAGCAATTTTTGATGACATAATAAATTGAGAGTCAGAAGATAAGCACTATTAATGGATTGGCACCTATGCAACTGTCACACTTGAGCACAGGTGGCTTTGGCCCAAATAACTGAGTGGTATAGACTATCAGACCCTTCTAAAGCTGAACAGGACTAAGACTCTGGGCAGTATTCATACACACAGGCTGCTAAGATCACAACCTAGGGCTGTGGCTGTTTAAGAATGCCCTGTTTATTTTTCATTTAAGAAACTTAAAGATAGAACTGTGTGAGGTAATCCTTTTATTTTCAATGCTAAGCAACCAAACCCAGGAACTTGCAAACACGAGGCAGCACCATACCACATACCACTGACCTTTAGTTAGAGTTAACCTACTTCCAGCCACCACATCAAACATAGTGGTGCACACTTACACCTGTACTTTCAGCAGTGGGGAATCGAGGGAGGGGAGGGGAATGTTGAGTTTAAGTTTAATTACACAGAGAGGGTGATTCCCTCGCAGACATAAAAATATGATACCTGCAACCTCATTGTCAAAATTAAAATACAACTAAAGAAATCACAAACGTCATCCAATAATAGATTCATGCAGCTCCTTGGGTGTGAGCAGTTCACGCCTGGAATTCTGTCCCAGTGATTCTGTTCGTTTTCCCTCAACATCTGGGCTAGTGCCCTGACTTGATTGCATTTATGGTGACATGCGTAAGATGGAGGCTAACTGACTTTCTTGTGTTTGTCTTTTAAAATTGGATTTCGGGTACCAAATAATTACTACAAAGCTTGAAAACACTGGGACAGGCTAAGGGTACCAGTCATAGACGTCCACATAATGTGTGGGCCAATTTATCAGTACCAAATAGACAAAGTTTCACAGATAATAACGAGCCCCACATTTGTGGAGCAAAGAGGGAGTGGGGCCTGGGGATAGGCTGGGAATTCCAAAACATACGGGGATTGGATCTAACATGATAAAAATATTGCCAAATTGATTATAGTAATACATTGTGACTATGTTAAAATCCAGTAGCTTTTGCATTTAAAATTTTCATTTTTTCTTACAAAATTTGTGTGTGTGTGTGTGTGTGTGTGTGTGTGTGTGTGTGTGTGTGTGTGTGTTCATGTGCCTGTGAAGTCCAGAAGAAATGTGAGAGTCTGCCAATACTAAACATGGGTCCTATGCAAGAGTAGTGTGCAGTCTAAACTTCTGTCTAGCAGAGTTTAGTAAGTAAATTTAATGGTATGTTTAGTAAACCTCAGTAAAGCTGTTATGCAACATATATAGGCCAGGAAATGAAATGTGTCTCTCCACAGACCCAGAAGATAAATACATCATTGTGTGCCACTCTATAGCTTTAAAGACTTGTATAAGTTCAGTAGCCAAAATTTTTTCATGTATGAATTATGGGGTGTACTTTTCTTGTAGCATTCACCACTGAAGAATCTGTAGTGGAAACTCCATGGTGAATCCACCCTGTAGCTGAAATACTAACATAACAACAGTGTTTGGGGAAGCTTGGGATCAAGGACTCAAGCTTGTGAAAAGAACTTCCTGAAGGGGGCAGTGTTGAGTACTCACAGAGGGGCCAAGTGTTCAGTTTTCTGCATGAGATTAGTTAAGAGAAAACAAAGTGTCTATCCTCCAAAGTCACCAAAGTTTAATATGTGTCTTTGTTATCAAAGCCCGTCAGTCTGGAGATAGGCATTGTTTATGAGAAGGTGGATATTTAAGCTTTTGCTATCCATAGTCAAAGTCAATTAAGCCTTTCTTGGAGCAACTGGGGAATCAGGGTAAAAAGATGTCATTCCCTGAGTTTGAGTAAAGAATAAAAGTATATATATATATATATATGATGACATATATGTATATATATGTATATATATATGTATATATATAAAACTTTGTGTGTGTGTGTGTGAACATAAACATGAGTACAGGTTCTGGAAGAGGGCAAAAGGGGGATGTCAGATCCCTTGGAGCTGTAATTATACATAGGTGGCTAAGCTGCCTAATGTGGTAGAGAACTCCAGTCCTCTGCAAGAATGGTAGCCACTGAGCAATCTCTCAAGCCCCTACAGAAAAGATTTAATAAAGATAAATAAATAAGACAAAGCATGGTTGCAATTTTTATTTTGGCAGCTACTATTTGTTAAAATTAAGGAAGGTCATTTCAAAGGCGTAATCTGAAGTCTCACTAATATTTTTTGATGCACATATTTTTGAAGTAGATGACACAGATAATAGCTGCTGAATAAGTGAATTCCAATTGTAATGTATATTAATGAGATATGTATATTTTCCGAGACTTGAGATTGCATGTATACACAACAAATCATGACAAATAAAAACAGGTCTGAAAACTTTTTAATCAATGTCAAGCTTCCCTTACAAAGCTTAATTTTCATATACTTAGTTTATTTGAGAAAAAAAATGAACTCTCACTCCCTAGATAGAAACATATGGGCACTTGCACTAACATGTGTATTCACACACCTCTACGTACACACACACACACACACACACACACACACACACACACACACACACACATGCACACACACACATACACAAAGAAACAGAAAATGAAAATAGAGATGTGAATTGATGATATGTCACGTGGTCAGTAAGTGGCAATTCTGGAAAATGGGGGTTCATGTGTAGAAACCCTGCCTACAGATATAATCTACTTGGATGTCTCTGTCAAGTCAGGATTACATACATCTTAAAACAACCCAAAGAAAAGCAATGCTATTACCAAAATGCTATAAAATTATTGGGCCTAGTGTGTAGGAGGATTATATTGTTATATTGTATATAATTGTCCCACCTACTGGTTTAATATAAATGCTGATTGGCCAAAGGCAGGCAGGAAGTGTGGGCAGGGCTACCAGAATAAAAACACTCTGGAAACAGAAAGAGCAGAGCAGAAATGCCACAGAAAAGCCAGAAAATACAGAGGATAGCAATGCTGCTCTGAGAAAGGTCCTGAGCTACATGGCTGAACAGGATAATAGTCATGAGTTAGTTTAAGAGCAAGAGCTAGAAAGTTATATGTCTGGGCCCCAGTTCAATCAGCGTATACTTAATACAAGCATCTGTGTGTTTCAGTGGGACTATGGAACTGTGGGTCTGAAAGCCCAGGCCACCAGGTTAGGCTGGAAAGTCCAGGCCAAAAACCACATACAGCAAATGGCAGCCCAACGTGGGTGATATACACCCACATGAAGCTGGAGAAAGAATAAAAAGGGTTCTAGAGGATAGACTCAAAGCCAAAAACGGCTTACAAGTTGTGTCTCTCATGTGAGCCTTGGTTCAGAGATGCCGCTGAGTGGCGTAGGTTTGAATTAAAATGGCAGGCTTTTGGAGTACAGCTTAAGCTCCAAAATGGCCAGTTCCTGAAATCTTATAGGAACCTAGATTTAAGCAACAAGTTGTAAATGATGTATTTAAGCTTTCTATTTATGTAGACAAAAAGGAAACAGAGTCAAAGATGGCTTCTTAGTAGCAGCAGCATTTTCTTGGATCAGCTCTGTTTGCTGGAGGCAAGCAGAGGCTTGGCTTTTTAAAGAGAAGCTTCCTGATTCAGCCTTAGAGGCAAAATACTTGAGTCTTTTAAGAGGCCCCACTGACAAATACATACAAACATACATACATACATACATACATACATACATACATACATGTAGAGAGAGAGAGAGAAAGAGAGAGAGAGAAAGATAGAGAAAGATATAGATATAGATAGACAGATGATAGATAGATAGATTGATAGATAGATAGATAGATAGATATAGATATAGATCTCCCTCCTCCCTCTCTTTATAAATCACCATTTACTCTTGAGTAAAATGTCAAGCATGTTCTTTAACTTGCTATTTATTGTACACATGGTCAACTTTTCCGTTTAAACTGTTCATTAAAAATAAACCCATAGCTGGCATACTGATGCTCACTATTGATCCCAGCTCTTGGGAGGCAGGTGGAGCTCTGTGGGTTTCAGGCAAGCCTGGTCTACATAGAGAATTCCAGGATAAGTAAAACAACAACAACAATACACACACACACACACACACACACACAGAGAGAGAGAGAAAATATGATCCAGTGTGTTGAATTTTGTAACCTGTAAATGCTATATAAAATGAAATGTATTTTTAGTAAGAATTTTTGCATTTATTTTGACTAAAGAGGATTGAATGCAGTGTGTGTGTGTATGCGTGTGTGCATGTGTGTGTGTGTGTGTGTGTGTGTGTGTGTGTGTGTGTGTGTGTGCTCTCACATATAAACATTTTGGGTCTTGCCTTTTCTAAAGGAATCTTATAGTTAGCAGTCACAGAGAAGAGGATGGGAGAGAGTTTCCTTTTCTTCAGTAGTACAGCCACAGATAAATAGCTCTTGCTCCAGTGTAGTTAGTCATTTATATTATTCTTTGAAGTCTTGCCACCCAGTTCCCAAATAAATTCTCAGAGACTTATTCTTACTTATAAATACCTGATCTTAGCTTGGCTTGTTTATAGTCAGATTTTTCTTAAATAATCCAGTCTATCTTTTGCCTCTGTGCCTTTACCTTTCTCTATTCTATATGTCTTTCTTTATTACTTTATTCCTGGCTGTGTGGTTGGTGGCTGGTGCCTGGCATCCTCCTCCTTCTGCTTTCCTATGCCTCCTCCTTCATTCTTCTCTAGCCTGAATTTCTCCTCCTATTTGTTCTCTCAGCCTTCCAGGACCAGTCATCCTTTCTCCAGCCTTGCTACTGGCTGTTCAGCTCTATATTAGACCAATCAGGTGTTTTAGACGGTCGAAGTAACACAGCTTCACAGAGTTCAACAAATGCAACACAAAAGAATGTAACACATCTTTGCATCATTAAACACATATTCCACAGTATAAACAAATGTTACATAACTTAATCTAACATTATGCAGTACTCCAGCCAGGAAATACAATTGAACTCAGTAGGTTACACATGAAAAATGATGCTGAGGAAGAAGTAGAATGAGAGAAGGGAAGGGAGGGTGACAAGGTGTAGTAAGAATTTTCTGGCCCAGCCTAGCTCTGAGGTCTAGTCCCAACAGTCCTAAATAACCACACAAATATTATATTAATTACAAGCTGTTTGGTCAATGACTCAGGCATATCACTTGCTAACCCTTCCTCTTAACCTAACCCATGATTAGACAAGTGGCTTAGCTCCTTTTCTCAGAGCATTTCTGTCTTCTTTCCTTTGTGTCTGCCTCCTGGAGTCTCTGCTCCTCTTCTTTCCAGAGTTTTCATAGCCTGGTAGCCCCACCCATACTTCTTGCTTGCCTTCTGGCTAACCAATAGTAGGGTCAAATATTTGTAGCGTGCAAGAGCATAATCCCAAAGCAACAAAATTCAGCATATAAATGTACAATTAAATGGTCAAAGAAAGCAAAAGTGAATGCAAAGGTTTAATGTGAAATAATTTGTCCAAATTTTCCTTTAAATATGCCCTTCACAATATTCAAAATGAGTAACCCAGGACCCAGTGTGTTGAATTTTGCTAACCTTCTGTAAGTACTGCACAAAGTAGGATATATTATTAATAAGAAATTTCGCATTTATTTTGCCAAAAATGAATTGTATATACTACATAGCTAGCTAATATTTTAAAATATTTTTTTACAAACACATACACACTTACATATGTACATGCATTCATAAGTGTAAATAAAATAGCAGATATTTATAGCCAAATAAAATTTGATCCTAAGATAATGAATTCTGCATATTTTAGATGTTGATTTTTACAGCAAGATGTTTTTCAACAATAAAGGATTTAATCAGCTTCTGGAAATATTTATTTTCGATGTAGGTAGCAGGAAGCAAACATTAGCTGGAAAAGAATATGCAGTACCACCTGCAAATATATTGATCTAGCCTTATGATGAGATGTTACAACTGCTTTTTATGAGTAGGAATCTCTGATTTGGTCCCTTTGGGTCAATGTTCTATGTAATTTCAAACAGTTGAAAGTTACATCCTTTCACCCTTGCAAAACTGTTACTTCCTTGTACCAGAAATTGCTTCCTCTGAGTGTTTTCCATTTTAGAACAAATAATGTATCACAAGATGCTTTTATGAGACAGCAGGAAATATGTTTACCTTGTCAATGCCCTCTTAATATAAAAAAAATGTACTGAAATCTACAAGGAACGTATAGTCACATCAGGAGGGAGGAAAACTTGTCTCACTCATTATTTTCATAGAAAGGAGTAATATAGGATATTTTCTCAATAGGTTCTAATATTTCTCACAATTTTCTCCCTGAAAAGAATACCAGTATTTGATTGAAGTGGCAAGTAGAGTTGGCTTTTGTTTGCACTCTCCGAAGGATCAGTGTAGAAGATTTTCCAAGCAAGGGGGACACTGGAGCTCTATAAATTCAGAGACCTGGACAGTGGTCAGTGCTGGCATGTTCATATTGTCAGAACTTGGATGGCAGGTCATTGAAAGAACATTCATCCCACATCTTCATAATATGACTTTCCATGTTGTTTTGTGTGATTCTTCCGGACTACTTTTTAAACTTTTTAAAATGTGTCCTACAAGATTTTGAGAATCATTTATTGAAGGTGGATCTTGAAGTTAACCTTTCAGTTCATAACCTTGTTACATTCATGAAGGAAGAAGGAATAAGTACTAGGGGGATAGAGGCTGAATTGGTAAAGTTTCATTAAGAGAAACAAAATCTGGAATATATATATTAAGAATATTTACAAGTTGAAATATGCCTGCCAAAAATATGTAGAAATCTTAATTCCCAGAAACTGATGTCATACCCTTTTCATAAGGGTCCCTCTTTATACAGTTAAGTATTTAGAGATGATATCAACCTACACCAGTTTTATTAAGGCCAATGTCCAGTGTGAGTGTTAGAGATAAAGAGAGAAGAAGAGATACACAGGAAGAAGATAAGTTATGGGAGATGAATACAGACACTTGATCTATGCGTCCCCAAGCCAAGGTTTCTAGAGTGATCATAAACCAGGAAGAGCCAGAAACAGTTCTTCTCCAGAGGCTTTGGTGAGAATAAGGCCTGCCAACATTTTCATTTTATATTTCTGGCATACGGAATTCTGACAATGTATGCTTCAATCTTATGAAGACAGTGAGTGTGTGGTGGTATGTACAGCTGCTCAGGAAAATCACCATGAGCTAGGCCATCTCTGAGAGCAAGATACAACTCATGAGAGAAGTTGAAAGAGGAACTGACACATAAAACTTTTCACAGGAAAATTGAATTCTGCCTCCCAGGGACATAGCTGATGTCAGGACACACTGCAATATGTAAGATAATCCACTTTATTCAAAGTCCGCCTATCATAATATTAATCACATTTGCAAAATTATTTTGAAGCACACCTGGTTTGTTATTGGCTGAATAACTGAAGGCTGAAGTCTCACAAAGTCACTTTGTAAAATGACTATCACGGAAGATAGATGACTTGCTTAGCATCACTTATATAGATACAATGTCCAGAATTTTAATCCAAAAAAATATTATGAGAATCCCATTACCATGGGGCAAAACATGGTTATCATCTAATCTTTATTGCATTTATGGTGGCAGGAAACCAATATAGAAACCTGCTGAGTCTTTGTCACCAAGAACAGAAGAAATATAACAACCTTATCTGTAGATGAACAAAAGGGACACATCTTTGTAGACTAGCAGGTGGCAGGTATCTAACAACCAGCTAAAGGCTGCTAACACCTATGGAGTGGATTATTCATTGATAATGAATCAACCAAGACAATAAAGAGTAATTTTGTTTTGTTCAATGTGATTCATTATTCTTACATTATAACAAAAACCAGCTTTCATTCCTATGAGAAAAAAAAAAAAGTCTCCAATGTGCTTTGAAGTTCAAAGTCAAGATCAGGGTGAGAACACAATGTCCCACAGGAAAAACTCCCAGGATTTCAACTTCTCTTCAACTCAGCCCGATTAAACTGGAGATGATATTTTATTATTTTTCTTTTATAACTGTAGACCCAACGTTTTTGGGTTTTTGTTTTGTTTTTCTTGAACACTTCAGTAAATTTAAAACCATAAACTCCCTCTCTGATACTTTGGTGAAAGCCTACAAACGTTTTAATAGCTTTAATATTCCAGGATTGTATTTTCCAAGGACCTTTGCAATTTGTGACCAGGACCCTAACTATTATACACCATGGACAGTCATTTAATTTTTCGACCAATGAGATAAGATGACCTGGTAAGATGCAGGGGGATCAAGGTTCCCTTTAGCTTCGAATGCTGATTCTTCATTTCCCTTTCTCCTTTGTCTCCTTCAAATATTTTTTTCTAGGTCCTGTTCCATAGGACGGTCCAATGCTCTTCCAGGATGGGCCCTCTCTCCTCAATTAAACCTTCCTTAAAATTGCATCAAGATGCATAAGAGGTATGTCTCTCAGATGATTCTACATTCCATCAAGTTAACACTCAAAGCTCACAATCACAATGGCCTAATCCTACTAAACGAACATCCTCCAGTACTTTTTTGTAAACTCAGGCCAGTGACATAAAACCCTCTTACCTTTCTCTTTAATAGAGTTTTTTCCCCCTTACTATAATAGTGTTGATTATTTTTTATTCCTTATTCAGGTATGCCTACATGATTATTTTGACACCTTAAATAATTAATTTTCTAACAATATGTGAAGACATTAAACTTGATGCCTATGACTCACTGATACACTAAATATTGATAATTTTATATATGTGGTGTCAGTGTACACACAGCCTCTGTTTGGTGATCTTTGGGTTCATGGATCCTCCTAAAGTCAGCCCAGACAAATTTATCTTAATGAGTTCTTGTGTAAGAGAGATAATAGATTACATAGAAATAATTCAAATTCATATTTGATATTCACTTTAAGCACAACCCCAGAAGTAAATAATAATCTCCAAAATAAAGAGATAGATATGGAATAACAATGTTTACTCATAATTACAACACTTGAGAGACAGAGAACTCTTAGTTAGAGGTCAGACTGTTTACATATTGATATGATCTTTAAAGACATAGTACCAAAAAGGTCAAGAGAGAAATGAGAAAAGAATCACTAAGTTATCAAATTAGATTCACTGAAGAATGTAAGAACAATTTTGTCATAACACAGAAATAAAAAACAATGTACATCAAGAGGTATCATTGAAAAAAATGCCAGATAAGACAAAACACAGCACTGTAAAAACTATGAGGATAGCGTTTAGTAAAGAAGAATTAACTGTGGACCACAGTATTTTGGGAAAGCTTCCAAATCCCATTGTGTCCCAGAGTTAAACATAACAACAGCATGCAAGCCAAAATTTCATTTGAACCTTGAGAAGCAAGTTGGGAAGGATACACTGTGCGTTCCCAGTGATCCAGAAGAGAAACTCTGTGCCCTCACTTGCCCCACCACTGGCCAGGACAGGACCAACTCAGAACAACTGCTCCAGTGCCAAGTGGTGCTCTTCATCAGCCCCTTCCCTGAAAGCCCTCCTAGAAACAAGGCTCCCTGTGCTTCTCATTTTCTTCATTTCCATCTGTAAGAAACTAAAGCTCAACTATGCTCCTTTTTTTTTTCATTGTTACACATCTCTTCTGAATACTAAAGACTCCAACCTCGCTTTAATGGTACTGAAACAGCTAATCCTTTCACCCTATGACATACTGTCCAGTCGGTAGCAATTCCTTTGAAGATAAATTCCCCTTTGACTGCCATTTTTATGATTAGTTCAGTATTTAAAGCTGGGGCCACACAAGCCCAGAGCCACTGTGATCTGGCACAGTCTACCTATATAGAAGTTCTGACCTCACTTCTGCTAATTCATTCCAGAGCTTCATGCAGGGAAATCATGTGTGAGCTTGTCATAGTGTCCGGCCCATGGCGCAACTGCTCTACTCCTGGAGTCAGTAGATATAACAATTATAATCACATAGCAGAAATCTCACTTGAAAATCAAGCAGGACACACTTGTTAGGTAGATTTTAAAGGTTTCTTGGAAGTAGTATATCAGAAACTGAGACTTGAAGGATGAGCAGACATAGTACAGTTGATGGACTTATACCCTCATATGTCATAAATGCTTTTTCTAGGCTGTAGATGACACCTCAATCAAGTGTGACATTCTATGTAGTCATTTCAAATTGCCCCCATTCCCTAGCTATTCACCGTGAGAAAGTACACTCTAATGTCTTAGGATATTTTGTAAGTGGAGACAGCACTCCCATCGTCCAAGGTCAGCGTTCTGACTATACAGTGATGTGCTGTATAAGAATGGAAACTGTATACCTTAGGATAGTGAACTGTTTGCCTCACTGTTCTATGGGAAGAAAGAGAACAGAATAGCATGGATTTTTGGAAAAATTAAAAAGACGAAGTATTAACGTCTTTTGGGTAATCAAATTACTTCCCTCTTCACCTCATCATCATAACATCATGGTCAGCAGCAGCATCAAAGCCAATACACATTATTTGCTAATCTGGAGAGTGTGTAGAGCCACAGTGCATTTATATTACATCATTTTGTTTGCCTGACAGTCTTGGTGTTATTATTATGTCCAGACTTGCCTTTGAAAAAGTGAGGTGAGAAGAGATGGAATTTCCTAAGGACAAAAGTAGCTGTGGGGTTGAGCAAACCACAGCTGGCCTCTTCCTCGCCATATGTCTAATCCTGGATTCTGCTTTATTATTGTTATTATTATTATTTATTATTATTATTGTTATTGTTATTGTTGCTGCTGCTGTCTGTTCTGAAAGAAGGCTGGCCTACCTTTCTCCTCAGAGCGCATCATAGCGTTGCCTTTCTCCTGTTGCAATCATAGATAATTTCAAGGTATATCCTGAGCCAACAATCCCAGGGAGTCGGGGAATGCGACTGCACCCCACTCTACCCACACATTGCTGTGAAGAAAATTAAATTGAGTAAAAGGGAAGGAACAAGGAAAATGAAACGCTCCTGCCAGAAGTGCAGGACTTCCTGTGAAGCAACATCAGCCCCAATTTGCAGACAGCAGCGTGCACATCCATCAAGCCTTGTGAATCATTGCCTCTATCAAAATATCTGAATTAGGTTCCCAGAAGCAAATAGAGGAATTATGATTCTATCAGAGATCTCAGCATCTCCTCTTAGCCTGTGATGTTCTGGGTGGTGATTATCACCACCGATGTGCAAGATAAGGGTGAGCTGTTTACTTGTTTTTCTCAACTAAATCTTACAAGAGGGTTTTCTTTAGAACGGACAGAAAATTGAGAATCCCAGACAGTAATATCTCAGGGCACTCTCAAGAAACCCATTTCCGAATGAAGGCGGAATAGGTTTCCACTCTGGGGCACACCTAAGGATGTTCCATAGCTGGAGTTATAACCACAGGAGAAGGAAGACTCTGGACAAGAAAGAGAATGCATGAGCCAAACCATTTCTCCAGACAAAGCATTCACTTTAGGAACCTATGTATTCACTGAATAGGTCTGATGATACCTATCCTGCAGGATTTAGCTGAGTGACTGAGAAGTCTTAAGGCGACCAACCATCCATGATGATGGCATATGGAGTACAAGTGATAAATGACAATGCATAGAGTCCGGAACACTCTCCCCACATATTTTATGAACTGAAGACTTGTGTTGCCTGATGGTTTCTGATCCTTCTCAGATCTTAATAAGTGCAGTGGTCAGGAAGCAGAACAGTGAGCCATCCTCTGGGAGAACGTTGTGTGGTGTGCTACTTCACTATACAGGACAAAAAGACAGCTAGAAATGTTGGATATTTGAAAAGTGAGATAACAATGGGTTTTTGTTCTATAGGCAAATAAAACTGAGAGTTGGGAAGATGGGTGCCAGCTGCTGGTTCTGAGCACTTCTCTGTAAACTTTTATAATCTTGTCACTTGCTTCGAGCTATTTTTGCTATGCTTTATTATTTTGACTCAGAATGTGTTGACTCCTTGGATATCATTTGGAATGAAAAACACTTTGCACCATAGCTAAAACAGAACATGTGTTCAGCTCATACTGGTACTTAGATATTCAGAGCTCAAAACATACTATAGGTATTTTTTTAAAAAGTTGTTTCTCACTCTACAAATATGACCTGTTTAAACTCAGAAGATGGGAGGGGAACATTGTGATACCCAGAGCTCAGAAAGGATGAAAGTAAACAGTGTCTTTTGGACACCTCAGGAAGCTTCACCCACAGCAGCTGTGGTTGCCTTCAAAAGATCAAGCCAGCTGACCTTATAGTATGGAAGACGAAGATCTTAATAGCCACCACTCCTAGCTGAGGAGTTGTTACTGACCAATAATGAAGATACAAAATCAGTTTTTTTTAAAAGATGTGGCTCCTGGTAAGTTGATCGTACTCCAATTGATGGCCCCACTCTTGGAATCTATGGGCAAAACAAACAGAATTCTGTGAATTTTTATAAAAAATAAAACAAGACATGCATTTGGGAAGGGACTAGGAGGTAGAGATAGATAAGGGAAGAGTTCAGGGCAGAGTGAATATGATCAAAATGTGGTATATGAAATTCTCCAAGATCTAATAAAATATATTTCAAATATTTAGTTAATTGCCTAACCTGATTTTCAGCTGAAATGTATTTCTATTTGCAGAAATAATATTATTTGGGATAAATAAAACTTATCACTTCTTACAGATACAGTGTGAAAACTGCAACAAGTCTAAAGTTATTTTCAGGACAACTGTTGTCAAGCATAGTGATCAATGGAAAAATGGATTGTGGGGGACTTTGAAGGCAGAAGGCATCGTGGTACATGAAGTCTAACACATCCATGTGAAATTATTGAGGGGTCAGACGATCAGTCATGACTGAGGTTGAGTCAAATGTATCTGAAACAAGTCCTCTCCTCAAGATGCCCCCACAGGACTCTGTAAATTGTATATTTGTATACTACCAAAGGCATTGGGTTGTGTTAAATATCAACATAAATAATACATTACAACCTTTGTGAATGATAAACAACAACGAAAAATTTTTTCCCAGGAGATTTTTAAGGTTTAAACAACAAACACAAGCAGTTTCTATTTTGGAGAGAGAGTAGAATAGAGGGAATCGTATTTCAAGGAAAGAGATGAGGGCACAGCATGTGCTCAGTGGTCGATGCTCAGTATACAGTATGAGGACTGGTTTCCCCTGTGCTCTCTGCAAAGATAAGAACAAAAGAGTGGAAGTCAAGCAATATTTAGCCTCACCTTTGTCTGGATCCAGAGGCATCAGTGATGTTATCCTCTGCTTTCATCTCTCTGTGCTTCCTAAGCTCAGTGCACTCCTTTTTGTGATTACAAACAGATCTGCCATGTTCTACTATTAATTCTGAGTGAGGCCTGGATTCTCACACTACTGGTTTAGAAATTAGAGAGGAAAGTGCACTTTTCTTCTGAAGGATTTCATTGAGGGCCCAAAATCCGAGCCCTTATTTTGACTATTCTTTACACCAGAAGAGGACATCAGATCTCACTATAGGTTGTTGTGAGCCCCCATGTAGCTGAAAGTTGAACTCAAAATCTCTGGAAGAACAGACCATGCTCTTCACCTCTGAGTTATCTCTCCATCCCACCGTATAAGCATCCTGAAGTCATTCCTCCCAGAATATTTACTAGGCAGCTCCACCTTGGGTTTTCAGTTTTGGAAAACACTGAAACTCAAGAATCAAACTAGCTTTTTAATATTTTTGGAAAATTAGCAAAATTCTGATGCTTCTATTCTCAGGAAGTTACACATGATGAGAAGATTTGAACATTCATTGAAGGTAACTGTGAATGGTGATGCAGTGGTGATAGAATGCTGTTCTGTGGCTTAGCATTTTAGGTCTTCTGTGCTATGGCCTAGATAGGAAAGTTACGTCCATAACTTCTTAAGAAGGAAATTGAAAAAATGATCCTTTCACTTTATTAAAAAAAGCAGAGTTCAAGAGATACAGTCTGACCTATTATAATGATAACAATAATAGACAGAATGAAAATGTAGGTGACAATCCACTGAGATGCTTTTCAGATCAAAGGAATAACATATACCAAGTCATTAAAAAAAAAAAAAAATCTTAAGATGCTTTCAGACCAAGATAACACTCTTGTATTCAACACTCACATGCATTTCTGCTGGAAACAGGTCACCATAACTCTGCTCAGACAAAGACCTTTTTTTCCCCCCCCAAATGGTTTGCATAACTGAGGGATCCATTGGGGCACAGATGTTCCTTCTTTTCCAGTATTATGTCATAGACAGCACTTTCCTGAAGCTTTTTAAATGTCTTTCATGCTGATAGCAAGCAAGAAGACAATGAAACTTCAAATTTAGAAGTAGATTGAAAACGGTTCTTTGATTATTGAATGAAAGCCTATTATGAATTGTTTTCAGCTCTCTGGAACAGCTTGAAGGAGTCCCCAAAAAATCATTTTCATTATGTTATACAAAGGTCTATATGCCACCCTTAGGACCTACATTAATGAATTTTAACCTTAATTACTTTGCCATCTACTGGGGATTTCAACTGTAACATTTTCTCTCCATGTCCTCTGTTCTTAAAGTACAAAAGGTACTCCACCAAAATAAGTATTTGATATCCAGACTCATAGATAATACAACAGACTCATAGCAAAGTATATGGTAATTTATATCAGATAATTGGGATTTATGAAGAGAACAGAGAAATCCAATCATCAGGACCAGAATGTCTTGACAAAAAATAATAATAAAGGAGACTTGCTGGCTGATGTATTGCTCTCTGTATCAGACCAAGATGAGAGGTTCATACATAAGGAGGGACTAGCATGGCTTTAACAGTCTCTGCCCCGGACTTACTCAGGACTTCTGAAGACATGGTATAAAAGAGACACAAACTGTCTACACACACACACACGGACACGGACACGGACACGCACACGCACATGCACACACACACACAGAGCTGTTGTTGCCCCACAAGACCTACACATAAATAAGCCAGTCATGAAATGTTCAGGGGCTTCAGAGCCCTCTCTCCTAGCTGAGGAACTTATAGAAGTTGGTAACTACTAAGGAAAAGAGACAGATTTGGGGAGATGTGATCACTGATAGATTTCTCATGTCCTAGTGGCTCACCCCATGTCGATGTGCAAACTATCACCACTAATTGAACTCAGGGAACCATTAATAACAATAATTTTTTAGAGATATCAAGTCAGGAGGGAGATGGTTAGATCATTCATATTGTATACATAGATTAAAAAAAATCTCAAAGAATAAAGAATACTACTTTTAAGTCAATAATTAAAAATAAAAAAGTAAAACATTCACTGTTTCCATGCTAAAATATTTTCATGGAAGTCATTGTGCACAGTTTACAATTAAGAGGTAAAGTATCTTTTCTTAGGGTAGCTGTCTACATAAATTATCTCACTTTCTCAGCACAGAGCTATCTTTCAAACACTTTTATCAGCCCTCGTTCCTAGATATGTCTCTGTGAACCATGAGGGCCTATTTTCTTTCCCCCCTTGACTGTAACTCATCACCAGCACTGATGCTAACTTTGTCCCAACTTTAGCGATTAGGAGTCTTCCATCCCCCAATGGTTCTACACATCTCCCTAAAACACCCAACTCTTTTCCTCTGTTGCCACAAAACATTATCTAGCATGCATTTCCCATCTAGCCCCAGAGAAAAGCGTTCTTTACAGAGCTCTGACTCTTTATGTTGATGCGTGGAAGCATTTCTAAGATGTAAGCTTGCATTATGAATTTTTAAACCTAATTTACTTAGATTGAAAACAAGTTTACAGGATTTCCCTGACAGGGAATGGAAACTCTTGTGTTGAAGAGGATAACATCAATAACCCAGATGCTGACAGTCCAAAGGATGCACGGGAAGTGAAAACAACAGATTTCTCCTGGTGACAGGAGCATGCGACTTCTCACGTTCTAAGTTGAACCTTGCAATCGTAATTGATAATGCAATGTAAAATCATGGCAGTGTTTATAGATACACAGGCCTATCAAACCAGAAAAGCCCTTAAAATCTAAGTATTATTTGTGAGAAAAGCAAGCAAATTAGTTCAAAGCAAAGAAATCTCAGAAAAGGGAAGTAATGAGTCAAAAGGAAACTGGCAGATGTTTAATATATCAGAGATAAAGAACAATGGCCTGGAGGCCTTAAAAATAACTATGCCAAAATTGCTTAATTCTACATGAAAGACTATTTCAAATGCATTCACTTGATTTTGGATAAACTATGACAAAGATTGAGCAGGCTAGTTTTAGATTAGCACATTAGTTTATTCATAGAAGGTAAATACACAGAAAAGAGCCAGAAACTTGATGAGAACAGATAGTATTAATATGTAAATGTATTCAGGGAAAATTTTATTTTAACGTGGTGGTGATACGAAAACATTATTTTGTGCAGATTAATTACCAACAAATCAACAAGCTCCTGAATGTTAAGCCTTAGAGGACTTTAAATGGACAAATGTCATTAAGAGAAAAAGAGTGTGGGGGTGTAGGGTTTGGTCTTATAACTGCAGAGACAGAAGAAGATGCTGGAGCATCATCCCAAATATTCCTATGGACAAGAGTTAAAATTGTTAACTTCTTCACCATGTAGTTAAAGTGGTCTTTATGAATTGCAACTTTATCAGAAATTGTAGCAAAATTTACAGTATAATTTCAAAATAAATGTCTTTTTAAAATAATTAAGGGTGTGGTGGTGAGGGTATGTGCATATAAGTACAGTTGCCTATGAAGAGCAGGAGAGCATGTTGGATCCAGTTGTGGTCCTAGTTGCGAGTGAGGACCACAACATGGGTGCAAGGAACCAATCATGAGGCCTCTGCAGTTTTTATTTGTACTCACTGAACCATCTTTCCAGATGTAGTCAGTGCATCTTCGTTTCCATTGCTTAAAGCAAGTGTTATTTCTGTCACATGGTTGGGCAGTCTCAGTTCTTGTAAAAACTTGGTGATGAAACTCCTCCTGCCTTATGGATTCTCTGCCTACCTCTGCTTCATAGAGGATTATTCTTTTACATATTCTTGAGTTTGGAAAGTCCCCTTAGCTAAGGACTTCCACCAGTCTGAGGTTTCCTATATCAAAACATTTTTGTTCTTTTAATAAGTAAAGTATAGCTAATCAGATCAATTTTGTAATCATTCAGAGTCTCAAAGAATGCCTAAATAATATAGCTTTATTCTTAATTTTTCTCATTTTAAATAGCTAATACATACAGTATTGAATTTATATTATACATATTTAATATTTACCTTATTTGAATTTTTGAAATTTTTTATTAGAGAAAATTACTCCATGTGGAAATATTTCATAGATTAAATTTTGTCTGAATGTGGATTTAATTCTTCTATGATCAAGATTGATATATTAAGATTTAAGTATCCCTCAAGAGAATGTTCATTCTTGGGCACAAAAGTTGATCCTTAGTTTTAAAAAAATACCCAAATTAGCTAAAATTTTTGCCTCAGATCCTTTGTAAAAAGACCCCCAACCTTTTTTGCTGAATTTTACAATTATTTCACAAGGATCTGAGTAAGACTTATTTTTAGACTGCTGTCATTTTATTCTATGAATTTAAGTACAGTTTAGGAAAGTAGTATAGTACAAGAATCCTACTTGATCTTATAATAAAAACCAGAGTCAGACATTTGGAAAAGCTGAAAGATCAGAGAGACCGAGAAACAAGCCACAGCCACTTCTCACCCAGCCAGCTACTCAGATTGAATGTCTCTGAGTCCTCAGCTGAAGGGAAGGGGCACAGGTGATAGACTGAACATGCCTCTTTCTTCCTTATATTTCTTCCCCTCCCCTATCATGCCACCTGCTGTTTCAACTTTCCTAGTTCTGGGATTCAAAGTATGTGCCACTACCACCTGCCTCTGATTGGCCTTGAACTCACAGAGATCTAGACGAATTTCTGTTTCTGCTTTCCAAGTACTAGGATTAAAAGTATGTGTCACCACTCTCTGACCTCTACGGCTAACTCTGTAGCGGACTCTGCCCTTGGATCTTCAAGCAATCCTTGTCAGATACATATTATATCATCACAGTAGTATAAGTAATGCCCAAGACAAGAACATTGTGTTGTCAAGGAAGAATGAGCCTGAGTGTTGCTAGCTTTTCAGTCTCTGCCTCCACCTAAAGCATGCTCCATAGACAAAGACGTTTGTATTATAGGAGTGCAGCCTCAGTTCTTCTGTGTTGAAATATAGTTTTTTATCTGAGACTAATTAAAGTAATTCAATTGGGGTTTTAGGGGAAATCTACAAATGCTCTGATTTACTCATACCTATGTGTTCTCAAAATCAATGTCTCAATCTACAATCACAAGTTCAGGATGGAGAATGTGACACTATATGTAGGGAGTCATTTATTTCATTTAACCAGTGGCTTCTGAACACTTATCCAAGTTATTTTAAATGAAGGTGCCTGTTTTATCCATGGATTAGGAAATGGATAACTAACTGAGAGGACAGCTGACTTGTGAATTTTTAATTTTTAATCCAGAAGATCCTGCCAACATGGTTTGTTAATCTCAATAAAATTAGAATATGACTGTAGAAATTAGGTTTCTTGGTCCCAGGGCGGCCAGGGACCCAGACTCACAGACCTGCAGCCCCAGACCCCTTAGCCGCCCACTGCTGCTCAAGCCCCCAAAATGATTCAGATGCTCATATTAAATTCATGCTGTTTGGCCTATGGCTCAGGCACATTGTTAGCTTGCTCTTTCATCTTAACTCAACCCATTTCCACTAAACTGTCTGCCATGTGGCCCACGGCTCACTTGTGTTCCTTACATGTTACTCCTATGGGCTTCTGTCTCTGTCTGTCTGACTCCGCCCTGCTTCTCCTATCTATGTTCTGATTTCTCCTCCTACTTTTTCTATGGTGCCTGTCATGGGCCAAAACAGCTCCTTTATTTAAAGATTGCTACTCACAGCATACAGAAAGACATTCCCACATCACTTCCCCCATTTGGTCTAATCAAAAAGGAAGGTTTTAATTTTAATATAGCAAATTTACATATAACAAAAAGCTATTAAGCAAGAATTACAGTTACAGTATCTAGTCTACTTGTATTTAGCAAAATTAAAGTAAATACTCTATCATCTACCTTATCCTTATGAATCTAAAGTTTCATATCTAATATACCTCTCAAATGACTAAGAAAAACTATATCTATAACTATCTAATCTTCAACTACATCAAAGACCACAGAAGGATATATTTACCCAAGTAAACCAGAAGTGCAAGCAACTTCCAAAATTTAGAAATGACAGATGACACCTGCTGGGACAGTCACCCAAAGTTCCTTTATAAAACTGGGGTATTCATCTTCAGCCTACAGGCCCAGAGTCTCTTTTCATCTCAGCAAAGCAGGAAATCTGCTCTTCCCATTCATCAGCTGCTTCACCTTGAGTCTTGAAGAATGTCTGACAGTTTTCTCTGCAAAGCAGGAAACTGAATGACCATCTTGCTTGTTCTGCCAAAGTTCAGAGGTCACCTTCCTATGGAACCTGCATGTCCAATTCAAATAGCATGCTGTCAAGTAATCAATATAAGAACAGGTTCATGTCCAGTGGCTAACTGATGCCACAAAGAAATTAATCTCCATATGGTGTTTCTTCGATGCCCATTTTTCTCTTGAAGTAAATTGGTGCTGACAGGAGCAGATCTGTCTCACGGTCCAGAAAAGTCTAAGTTCTTAAAACATTTAAATACCATATTCTATAAGTCTTAGAAGTGTTTGAAGATTACCTATCTAATTGAATTATATCTTTGTATACCTAAAAATCTAACCAGCATGCATTTCTTAATTATATATTATAAATTTAAATCAGTTACAAAACATGGTATCTTAAACAAGAGTAGAAAAATACATACAGCATAAGAGAATTGACCTTAAATTTGTATCAATAAACCAAAATCTATACCAATGTAAAACATTTCAAGATTAACAGCTGATTTCCTGATCTAAGTAAATTCAATAATCTATTTTTTAAAAAAATCACTCATATACCATATCCCCTTCTTCTTCTTAAAAGAGATTAACTATTACCATTAATCATTTATAATGAAAACAAACATTTAGAAATAATACTTTGGGAATTTGGGTGTAGTTTTCCATTACTACTTCCTGCTGATTAAGGGGCATTGAAAATCTCATGGGTTCTTGGGACTGGATCATAGTCTGTAGCCTTGAAGCTGATAGGGCCATCTCTTCCCATCAGAGATTTTTTCAGGGGGTCTTGATTGAAGAAACCAGATTTGCCTGGAAGCAAGCCACAGGTTCTCATCTTCTGTGGAAACAAAAGCAGAATTCTTCCAAAGCAATAAATCCTTAGGCACAAATTTCAAAATCAAAATACCGCTAAATTATATAATCTTGCTTAACTTAGTAGCCTTTGCATTTGCAATCCATTGTCTTTCTGCAGTTAGCTCATTAACAGTTAAAAAATTAAAAGAAAACACAATAACAACCAAAATCCAGATTTTGTGTCTATTTTCCATCTTTACGTGGCTTATTATATTTTTATTACTCTCTCTCTTTTTATAGACTTTCTCTACCTTCTTTCTTTTCTCTCTGAAGCTATGTACCTTTTACACACATTGTAACCCTTTTACAGGTTTTTTTCATCTGAATCTGTTTTATTGTGAATCCTTAATCATCTTCCAACCATAAGAGCTTTTAAAATACACTCTCTTAAGGAGCTGCATAGTTTTTGCTGAACCAGTAAGTTCTCATAAAGGAACCATGTCTGTGTTTGCCTCCAACAAACAGAACCGATCCAAGAAAAGCTGCTACTAAGAAACCGTCTTTGTTTCCTTTTTGTTCAAAGTAAACAGAAATCTTAAATCAATCACATGCTACCAAGTCATTCCGACATCATATGACAATTACCACAGCTTCAGCATCTCCATACTCAGAAACGTATTTGTTAAAAATTTAACCTCCAGGGTCCCAGTAAGAGAAAATGAGTCCAATGAGAGGGATGAGTGGTGAGATCAGAGCTAATGGCTTAATTAACTTAGAACCCAGACAGATTTATCATGAAGATGAGTTTAGCTTCTGTTCACTCCAGCTCAGCCCTTTCTATTGCCTCATGAAAAGACAGATAATATGTTAAGCTCTTTTGAGATTAGAACTTGACTATGCATGCCTAGATGCTGGACTAAGTTATGATACATTTTTGATTATCAAAAACCAACTTGCCTATGACATTTGTTGTAGCTAACACAAAGAAAAAATAGGGATATGGCCAAATTTCAATTCACAAACATTAACCAATCATGTGTTTAGTGTGGATAGTCCAAAAATTGTCTGTGTGATTGTTTTTAAGCTCTTATTATAGAGAAAAAACATTATCCTGGATTATATGTGTCATGGAAGGTACAATTTAGAGGACTTCATATATTTTCCAGATACTTTTAAAAATTATTACTTTGTAAAATGCCAATTTTGTAAGAGATCATAAAATGCAAATCTGAACAGCATTAGCTCCTGTTATTTTGAAGCTTGGTGAGTCCTTCAATATTAGATTGCTACTTCAGATAAAATGTGAACTCGAAAATAAGTCACCCTTTGATAGCTGTAAACACTAAAAATTTTATTCTTTATATTTAGTCAATTATTATGAAATACACAACGATGCACAGTAGAGAGCGGTTACTTTCGACAACATTTCCAAAGATCACTTGACACCAAGCAATTCCAAGAACGTCTTTTAGCAATTGTGATAAATGGCTTCTGTGTTCCTCCAATTTTGATTTACGTCATGATTAAAAAGAAAAATGTAATTTTAAAGTTTTCAAAGATGTTATATGGTGTTGAATATATATTAAGAGAACACATCAATTTTGATAAATGTTGCAATTACGTTGTCTTTCTACACACACACACACACACACACACACACACACACACAAACCCATACACACCAAGATAGTTTTCAAGTGGGTTAGCGTATTCACTGATTCACTGAATATGAGGCTTATGTGTATATGTAGAAAATCTAAAAATTAGGATAAAATTTAAAAGCATAGTGCAATTCCACTGTACCCTTCCCATTTAAATAGTTGTATTGGAAAAGGGAAAACAGCAAGTTTGAACAGTGACAAATTCATTGAATCTTTATGCTTTCATCAACTCCCATTTGAATTGCTACAACCACTTCAGAATATTATTTTCCAGTGCTACCATGACCCAGTTGTATAAAATATAATATGATATGATATATATGATATGATATCATATAATATATTCTAACGATACACTAACATGCCTACTATGCAACAAAAATCATTCCAGATTACTAACAACAACCCCAAGTGTGAGGGAAAATAAATTCATACATAATATGAAATGAAAATTTGAAATAGTCCTAACACGAATTTCTATATCCCAGCAAGAACAAGTAATCACAACAAGTGCAATGATGTTTAAGGCTCCACGAATTTGCTGATGATGTAGGAAAAACTGACAATGGGCAAGCAAACTGTGTCATTCATTGTAATATGTCATTAGAAACAGATGGCATCTTTTCTAGGGTGTATTGCCTGAAGTTGTTCAGTCTAATAATGTCTAGTCCTAACACTGGGTTATAAGAACAATAAAGACACAGTAGATGTGTCAATTAATTTACTCATTGGTCAAATGTATATACTATATGAATTTCTACATCATTCAGTTTTATCATAAATCAATGTCCTGACAGGAGAAAAGAGAGACTGTTACAGGACCCTCTCTGTGGCATTGGATCAACTCAATTCCCCGTTCTCACCCTTATGTTTTTCAAGGATAGTGATAGAATGTGTTCACAGTGGCTGAGGTCTAAAGCAGCCTTGACTTTCAGTGCATTTGAAGCAGAGAATGTGTCTTTGCTCTACACAGAGCTGAGTGTGTAAAGATCCAAAAGTGTTGAGTGTTGATCTGTTGCTACCATTCAAACTTGAGAAATTAGCCTTTCCTTGGCAAAAGAAAATGCTCAGGATTCCGTATCAGCTACTGCTATTTCATTACAGTAATTTTCTTATATTTCTGTCTAGAAAACTCAGTAGTCTAAATTGTGCCTGGGTTGACTCTTGAGAAGGTCAGTATAAGTACACAAAGAAAGATCACAAAGTACTTAAAGGGTACAGTGACTCGAAGAATAACAATTGAAGCAAACAAGTGATTCCTCATGTCAAGAATTTTAAAGAAGACCATTTTGTTATTTTTGAATAAATAACACACTAGGGGCCAATTGTTAAGAAATAATGAGGTCTCAAAAGTCATTGTCAGCTAAATTCCACATTCACAATCTTTAAAACTTCAAGAGGAGACATTGGATTTCAAAACACAACCGAGTTATTACTTTCTACACAAGGCTCAATAAATTTGACTTAAATACAGAGACTGACCTATTTCCATGTATAAATGAAGAATACAAAGTGAAGGATACAGGGAAGGAAGTTTTTTAAGTGTAGTACCAGCAATGAAAATGCTGTTTGTTATATGTGAGTATATATACACATGCGTGTGTATATATGTATCATATGTATCTACGTGTCTATAAAAATGTATGAACGTGTGTGTGTGTTTGTGTGTATGTGTATGCATTTGTGTGTATCTGTGTATGTATGTATGCATTCGTGTTTGGGTGCGTATTTGTGTCTTGAAATTGATTTTTGCAAAATGTGAGAGATATGAATGTTTTACGTATTATATAGGGATGGTTAGTAAATCATTTATGTTACTCATAAGTGGGGTTAGGTATAGCTAAGGAGAAAAGGAAGACAAGAGAGAGGAGCTGGAGATATGGCTCAGCGTTTAAAAGCACTTTCTGCTCAGAGGACCAGGGTTTGGTTCCCGATACTCACACGGCTGTCAGCCTGCTGTAGATGCAGTGGGTTATGAGACCCAAGCATAGTGAGACCCTGTCAAAAAAAAAAAAAAAGCTTGAATAGATAAACATCCTTCATAATTTTGATAACTATTTATACTAAGAGTTTCTGATCCAGAGATCAGGACCAGCAGTCCCAAATAATCACAGAAAGTCTTTCATTAATTACATGCTGTTTGGCCTTTGGCTCAAGCGTATTAATTGCTAACTCTTATGTTTAAACTAAGCCGTGACTCTTATTTAACCACATAGTTTGGTGCCTTTTCTCAGAGCAGCGGTCTGCTCTTCTTTTCTCTGCATCTGCTGGCATCTCTCCTCTACTCTTTCTCTTCCCAAAGTTTTTTTTTTAGTCTAGTAGACCTGCTCATACTTCCTGTCTGCCTTCTGGCCAATCAGTGTTTTATTAAACCCGTAGGAAGGACAAATATTTACAAAGTACACAAGCATAATCCCACAGCACTTTTAAAATTTTATCTTTCAATATTTTACACTTTTCTTGCTTTGGATATAAAATTTAACACATATACCTCCAATAAAGATGACTTAAAACAGTTTTAAAAAGATTTTCCAGAGGAGTAACTCTTTGTAAAAGTGAAATCAATTGAAATGCTCAATAGTAATACTTTTAACAATGTGATTATTGAGAAAAGTAGAATAATTTCAATAGTAGACAACCTGACGGTACAAAGAAGGCCATTTATAAAGATAATCTACCATGAAGTTATTTTCTTTAAAAGATCCATTCCCAGATTGGAATACTGAGCAAAGACGGCAGGAAACACGACTTTAGTATCTTAGTAGTTTATGGACAAAGAAACCCTTCTGTGTTTGAAGTCTTCTCATGGAATCATCATAACGTACCTTGAATCCACTCAATATCCAGATAATATTTGCTAGTCTGGTAACTCAGAGGTACAATGAAGGGCTTACTCCATTTGAGGCTCGTCTTGTTTTTTCTTTCCCTTCTATTCTTTTTTTTTTTTTTTTTTTTTTTTTGAGACAGAAATTCTTTCCATGTCCCCTTAGCTGACGTGGAACTTTTCCTATAGACAGGCTGGCCTGGAATTCAGAGATCATTGCCTCTGCCTCCAGAGTGATGGGATCAAAAGCAAGGGCCACACTGAAAGGTTAGCAGGAACAGAATGCAACAACCATTAATGTTAGGAGAAGGAAGACAAAGCATTGCAACAGATTTCTCAGTTTGTACACTGGCTATTAGAAAATGCAGAAATAGATGAATAATGTAGTGTTACAATGTATTTTAAGTGTACAGAATGTCTTCCAAACAGGGAGAATTTGAGACAGGATATGAGGTAAGGTTTCCTCCCCCCTTTTAAACATAAACTAATTTTGAAAGATACAAATAATCAAAACTGATGAATGTTTTAATGCAGGGAAATGGTATATAACACACAAACGCTGTTTGCCCATGCAAAGCTAGAGATGAGATATCCAGAACTCTACACCATGCCTCTAGTTTTCACAACATACACACTTTCTTCCCACAATGAGTAACCCGTATAGCCACTGTATGATCACTTGATTATTGAGTAGCAGGAGACTGTCATTCACACTCAAAATGTTATGCTCTGTTGGAAGACCCTGCTGCTTAAGGCTGCAGTTTTCCATGTCTGAATAGCTCTCTGAGCTTAGGTTAATGTGGAGGACTTTCTTTGACGTTGGACTTCCTCTCTGCCATATTTGGATAGTATCTCGAGGCCAGGATGCCTGACCTTATTTGGAGGCTGAGTGACCTTTGACACAGTTTCCTGCACATGCTTTCCCTACTGTCTACCCCGCCCCCATGATAACTAGGTGTTGTGATCCAGCTTTATGATAAGACTGCGCAGTTAAGTGCAAATTAGGTGATCCCTCTGCTGCTGTTCTCATCCTACATATGCTCTTCACCCTGAAATAAATTTGAGCTGTCTCGCTGAAGCTGACTCCCAGAAGGCTATTTCCACCACTCACAGGCCATTGGAATTCTGCTCTCAGCTTCTGTTCCTTCCTCGCTTGTGTACAAGTGGCCAGTGATTAGCAAGGAGAAAGGGGACTCACATGTCCTGTGAAGTTTTATCTAATAGCACACAGCTTGGTGCTCAAAAATTTCAGAAGCATTTCTCATATCTGCTGTTCAAGAGTTAAACCATTAAAGGGGCATTACAAGTCCGTAGGAATTCTACTTGAACATTCTCTGAGGGAAATGAGGCTTTGTGTGTTCTTATTCCTCCAAACTTGCAAATAAAAACATGGATTTGAAAACATCTCCCATCCTCTTTCCCCTGACAAGATAACTCTGAAACATGATTTTATTTTTAATCAGACTGAGAAAATAAGTGAATTTGTAAAGTTTTTAAATCATACACAGACGTATGAAATGAAAAGGTCTGGGTCCCTAACGGCCTCACCAAAGCTACTATCAGAGATATGACGGTTTCGCATGGAATCCCCAAACACCATATGGCATTTGTTTTATGAATTTCATGTGGTTTTGCCACTTCAATAAAATAACACTAAGCCACCCGATTAAACATAGAAGATTAAGTTTCTTGCTAATATAATTTTTATTTCTCATTCAGTAAAAAAAACTCCAAATCAAACATAGTGATATTGATTGGAAAAGGACATGCATTTTTCTTAATTAAATATAATATTTTGATAGGCATGGTGGTGCACACCTTAAATCAAGCACCCAGATAGCTGAGATAGGTAGATTTTTATGAGTTTGATATGTCTACATAGGAAGTGTGAGGCCAGCCAGGTTTGGAGTAAGAATATTTATCAAAATAATTGACAAAATAAAATTTTAAATTGTCCCCCAAATATAAATTTTACCTAAGAGACCTCGAAACAAAAATATAAAGGTCTTAGAAAACACAAAATTCAAATTATATTTAACTAGATGTCAGGCTGTCAATTTCAATAGTACATGCTACATTCATATTTATTGAAGCACACAGTGCAAAGGTAAGTATTTGAGATATATATATATATATATATATATATATATATATATATATAATTAGATTATAGATATTTATAATTTGTTTTTCCAAATGGTGAAAATATATATCAAATAAGTCATATTGTAACTTAAATATTTGATTATGTATATAGTTAAATAAACAGATATAATCATATTCAGTTTATTTTCTTACTAAAAAGCAATGAAGGAAAAACTAAATTTACAATAACCTTTATATATTGTTTAAAGCATGTCAGTTCTATTGTTAGAAGAAAACTATTCACTGTTCAAAATATACTTTGACATTATAGTTACCACTTATCTGCCTGGAGCCACAATTCTTTCTCTCTCTCTTTTTTTTTTTGTATTTAAAAAACCTTTTTTTCCCTATATACCTCTGATCCCCCTCTCTTCCCTCCTCCCAGTCCTTCCCAGTCCTCCCTCTCCCCACCTCATCCCCCATCCATTCTCCAAGGAGGAAAAGGAGTCCCAAGATGGGCTAGACTCACAATTCTTGTCTCATTATCAGTCTATTCTATGATGTATATCACAGACTTTTGCTAACAAACACAGTGCTGAATGTTCCTCAATAACACAAAATAGGCAGTCAAGATGTACTTAAGTAACAGTGAATTCACAGAGGAAGCTGCCGCAGACTAGTAAATATCCTAAGATTCCATACTTTTTTGTGGTGATAAAATAAGAGTTAACCTTCAATAAAGAAGCAAATAACTGGGAAATGGCTAACAAGAAAGACTGGTGATGTTGGTGTGTGTGGGGGGGAGGGTGTTCATCAACCTCTATATGCAATTGACACACCTACCACACAAAACAAATGATACTATGTAAATTTAAGATTAGTAAGCAAAATTAAACAAATTCTGAAGAAGAAAGGAACATAAAAGAGAAATCTTGTAAAGTATTGTGAACTTGAGGTTGCTGATTAAAGCAACTGGAATATAACTTCTTAAAATTAGAGATGACTGATCCAGAAAAGGCACTGGCTGCCAAGTCTGACCTGTGATGAAAGGGAAATGCTCAAAAGCTGCGCATGACTTCCACAATGTGGGCCCTGGCTCACACGGCCTGTGAAAGCATGCAAGACATAAATGTAAAGAGAGGAAAAGAGCATTGTTATTTGGGGATAAAAGCATGCTTTATCATAAAGATAGCCAGACACAGGAAAAGCAAACTAATATACAAGCCATTATGGAACCTTCAAGTTTAAAAATGAGTTACAATGTAGACAAACTGTTATGAGCTTTCCCTCTAAAGAGCACATCGCTCTATTGCTACTTTGTTTAGCAGGAAGCTTGAATGAGAAAACTTCAAAAGCTGAGGCTGTTGGTCATTTCATCCTTAAGTCCTATATTTATTTTTTGATGTATTAGAGTTTAAATATAAAAATGAATGTGATTCACTAAATTGAATGCATGTATTAAAAACTAAGCTAAATGGTTTAAATCTTCATAGATACTCTACAAAGCAAAAATATGGTAGAGAATATTTTGGTACCTAATGAGAACTTTATAATGAGGTCTTTATAAGTTAAAAATTAATTAAATTTTTATCTCTGTAGAGTTTGGGACATCTACATCATTATCTATCCAGAGGAAGATGTCATTTATAAGCAGAAGATGTCGTTTTGACTATTTCCTTTAAAATTTACACATCTTTATTTCTTATCATTATTGTCTTGCATGGGCTCAATGTTTCAGAGCCATATGGAATAGAAGTTTAAACTCACAGAAGCAGAAAATGCAATGCTGGTTAACTAGATATGGGGAAGAGCCTGAAAAGTTGAAATTCGATGTGTAGAATTTAATAGATTAAATTTTGTATCTTCTACAGAAGCAGATAAGAATACAATAACTATAGTTTGTATCTTTATTTACAAAGATTTATTTCAGTTTTGTTTAGATGTGTGCATATGTGTGTTTGTGTCTACATTTGCGCAGTATTTGCGAAGCCAGGAAAGGATGCTGGATCCACTGGCAATGGAATTACAGGCAGCTGAGGGTTGCCTGGTTTGATAGCTGGGGACAAAATTTGGGTCCTCTGGAAAAGTTGCTTTTTCTCTAAGTTGCTGAACCAACTATCCAGACTTTTATTTGGCATTTGAGTGACTTCTTTCTATCTACTAAAAGACTTTTAATTAAAGGTTTAATCCCCAGTTTGACACTATGGTGAGATTAGGAAAACCTAATATTTGAGAGCAAATGGTACTACCAAAGGTCCAAAGCTATGGGTCAACTTGGGTTCATACTTAAATCTCCAAAACCTTGAACCAAAATATCCTTTTACCCCTTAAATATTATGATCTCATCTATTCTTTATTCTGTTCAAAAGTTCACTGATGCAATAACTTCAATATTGCTAATCGAATGTGTTTCTTGTTAAGCCATTTATAGAAAACAATTAAAAAGAAACAAGAAATACAGGGGAACTTTAACAAGAGGTTTCTGGCCTGAACTAGCCCCACAGTCCAGATCTGCCCGCAGCCACTTTCCACCCCCCCCAAAATGACTCAGACACTTACATTAACTTCATGCTGTTCGACCTATGGCTTAGGCATATTGATAGCTAGCTCTTGCATCTTAATTCAGCTCATTTCCATTATTCTGTCCTGCCACATGGCCCAAGGCTTACCTATTTCATTACATGTTACTTCTTCAGTGGATGGATCGCATTTCCGACTCACTCCGCCCTCCTTCTCCTACATGGGGCTACAGAGTAAATGGATGATATGTGTCTTTAATGCCAGCTCTTGAAGGTGGGTTAAGAAGGTTCAATAGCTCGAATTCCATTAGCTACATAGTGAGTGTGGTGCCAACCTGGCTACATTGGACAATGGCTCAGGCCTTCCTGTCTCTCTTCCTCCCCCCTCAAAATAGGATGGAATGCAGAAATTCAGTTTCTATTAGATAACTCAAATTACATTGTGGCACTTAAAACATGAGAACAGAGATCATGACAGATTGCCAACATAACTGCAGCCATGTGTCATGGAATATCCATGTCACCCAAACAGCTTACCTAAAGAGTTAAGATGTAATTATAATGAAGACCAAGACTGATGAAGTCACCATAAACCAGAAAAGCCCACTTCACTTACAAAAACATATTCTAGATGGAGTCTGAGAAAGCAACCCCCAACTCTCAAATCCTTAAATAGCAAAGGATAATCCCAGGCGTTGTAGCATATGTGTGATACCAACCACCACCAAACTAGCAAGTATAAATAAAATAAATGAAAATCTTGAATAAAATATTGAACAGTTCATAGACGTGAAATGATAGGACAACACAACAATGATGATTAAGCTGGAATTGAATTTGGAAGTCATGTGAATTATAAGCTCAGGAAAGAGTTTCACTGTTCAGGTCTGCTGACGTCAGTTGAAGGGAGAAGGTATGGACTGGGAGGGCCCTGTAACCCTCCTTGACTACAGTAGCCTAGTATACTCCCTCTATAAACGGCTCCTTTTGGTTTGGACAATTGGATTTTACTTACTTTCTCCTTTCTATTATAGATACTAATCACATTTCTATTTCTATAAATATACTAAAATAGATTTTCACGTACTTTTATGTTCTGCTAAATAAAATTTTCATAACCAAAATGTTTCCTATGAGACTTATATTTAGAGATATTTGTGGTAGAGTACACAACTTTGCACTGAATTTTTACAATACTTTATAACATTCAAATATCTAAATGAAATTTAACTATTGCATGTAAATTGTTATGTACTGTAATTATCTACTTTTAATAACATGTGTTATAAGAATTACTATACATATATACACACACATGTATATATCATATATATTACATTTCATTGAACTCAGATGTGAGCAGCCAGCCTTTCATCCTTGTTAACACCTACTCCAACCATGATGGACTGGATCTCTTCACACTGTGATCTCAAACAAGCTGCTTGTTATGTGGGTGGAGCAAGAGTAAAGTCACTAACACGGATAGCTTTCACTGGGAGAGTGCTTGAACTGATGATTGCAGGCTCTGTAACCATTCTGGGTTTGCCAGGGAGAAAGGAGAAATAATACAACTCTTAACTTTTAATCTTTTGCTAGAATAAGTATGATGTGATAATAGGCTGTGTATGAGTAGATAGCAAATGACTAGGCAAGAAGTATCTTATTGTCTCCTTACACTTATGTGAACAATGAAGAAAATGCTCATAGCTATGGAACCCCTTGGTAAACTTGTGTCTGAGTCTCCATCCCCATCCCCAAACAACTATCTCAAATTACACTACTTTTTTTTCTGTTAACTTTTTTCTCTTCACCTCATCTATTCACTATCAGTAACTTTGAAGAAGTCAGTTGTGTATTTGTTTTTATACAACGATTGGCATCATAGTAGATAAAAACTGTTCTGAAAAGATTAGATCCCATGTTGAAATCTTCCTTTGATCCTTGAAGATCTTTCACCATGAACGTCTTTTTTATGACACCAACGAACTTTCCAGTGTTGTTACTACAACAAATAAGTCTCTTCTAATAAAATTACTTAATCAACCCAGGTAAATAATGTGACATGGCTATTATAATGTGATGATGCTTATTCATGACATGATGGCTGAAAACCTTGAAATTACTTTCATTTATATCAAGAGCAGTTAAGTAGCCTCTAAGAGTGAATGAATAATTCATTAACTAATTCAACACAATTATTAAGTGCCTAACAAATTCTACTACATCTGAGCCTGTAGCTGGTACAAATATAAATAAACATTTGTTTCTTCCATTTAGTAGGAAGGCAGTCAAGGAAGTAATTACAAACAATCTGATCAGCGTCCATGTGTGACAATGTTTTGTGTGATATTAGAATAAGATGGTTCTTCCCCATGGGGAACGAACTGATAATGCATGATTAAAATCATGATAGTGTAGCAATGTAGACTGTAACTAGGTTACGAGGTCTTTTTTGTATTTTGTAAAATATCAAATATTAAATCCTTAGTAAATCCCATGGCATAATTACATCTCTCACTTTGTTCTAAGTTGTTTGGGGTTAATTACTGATGTTGTGCTCCACTGGGGAAATCACAGATATATTTTGATGCCACTATAAGACCAGGATTGTAGTATAAAGAGAATGACAAATGCTATACAGAGATTTGAATGTTGGAGTTTCCAGAAAGGAACATTGAAGAAAAATATTATTAGAAGGTTCCAAAGAATTTCAAAATTACCATATAAAGATTAAATAGCTGCAAGAATCAATGCTAAGGTCTGGAGTGTTCTGCCTCAAAGTACAGTAATTGGAGAAAGACAAGGTAGGCTACTCTCATAATAGGAGAGGGTTATATCTACATCGTTATGGGGGGGGGTCTCAAACACAGACATGCAGAGTGAATGTAAATGTGCACACTTCATCATATCTAAGGGAGTGAACTATTTTCACAATATGTAATAAGTGATATATAAATTATATGTAAAATGAATGGCCTTCTATCATTCTAGGTCTCTGCTATCAGGGGTAGAGATATTTAATCTTCAACTATCCCTGCCAAGGTAACTGGAACCAGAGTTATTGTTTCCAGAGATGTTTAAATGAGGTAGAAGGACTTACCCCACATTCACACCATGGAATAGAGAGCAATCCTTTATACAAAGGAACAAGGAGGAGGTCAACTAAGAGTCTGCTTTACGTTTCTTCTATTTTCTGATTCACTCAGTTGTGAGGAAGTAGCCTTGGATCCCACTGTAGTTATCTGTTCTTGGTGAGTTCAAAATTTAGTGTCTAATTAGCTTTCTAATATAACTAAGAAAAAATGTTAACTAGGGTAGTTTTCAACCCTATCAGAAACTCAAGAAGGGTATAATACTGGAGTAAACAGGAAATGCAGAGCAAACATCTTCCAAAACTATAGATATTTCAGAAACATCTGGCCATCTGGACAGTCACCCCGAGGTTCCTTTGCAACAGTGAGGCATTCATCTTTGACCCACAGGTCTTAAATATTTGATGGAATCTTCTGTGAAGCAAGGAGTTTTGAAGGACTATCCTTACTTGTCTTGGCAAGATTCAGCAGTTACCTTCTTTTGTGTTTTGATTGTTAAATTTGCATAGCATGGTGAAGAGTTGAGGTAAGAACATTTTCTTGCCCAGTGACTAACTTGCCATAATGAAAGGAAGCTCCATATTAAGGTTCTTCAATGCCTATCATTTTTTTTTAAAGTAAATTGGTGCTGTCATAGGGGACCACAGAGACTCCGTAGAATGCTTTGATTCCATCCTTAATTAAGGTCAGAGATCAAGAGCTTGTTTTGCCCCACAAGGCTGCACAATAAGATGATTTGGCCAAAGGTGTGGTTGGTTACCAGGTCTTTTATATTTTGAGAATTAAAGAAGGGTTTTATACTGTCTGTTCTTGCCCTTCCACTTTTCTGGGTATAAAAAGCCCATGGGAAATAATATTAGGGCAGCTGAGTATCCATGTAGGGCCCTTCCAACTCTAAGTTTTATGTCTCTGGTCTAATTCTGCTTGTCTCCACAATTTTTCATCCAGAAACCCCTATACCAAGGGCCATCATGGAGGTTGAGCTGGACTCAGTACTTCCAGAAACAATTGGACATTCTCACTGTCATGAAAAGCTTTATGTTGTTAAAAGATTATGTGTCATATTCTGTATGTCTCTGAAGTGTTATTTCAAAAGATCTGAGAAAAACAGCAAAATGTCAAATATTCTAAATGTAGTAAGTAAGAACACCTTTAAAAAGAGCCTGTAAACAGGGCATTCCTAGCAACAATGATTTGTTAAGAATATTCCCAAACAAATGTCCTTCTTTTCTAGATTATGCAGAAAGCATGGTAAAGACAGACCTTTAACAAATATAGGTCAACAAGGAACAGACATGGTAACCTTTTGTTTTTTGGAAACTCCCTCCCTGAGGGGTCTTTTGAAAGACCCAATTCAAATTCAGTACAATCACTTCATGTCATTGTGGAGGAAACACCTACCAAAGTAATTAAAGAACCTAATGCATACTGTAAAAGGAAAAAAAAAAAGAACAAAAAAAAACCCCATACTGCTCTGGATAATAGAATGACTATAGAGAAGAGAATAAAAATTCAGAGAAATCAGAAAGCAAATATTTGCCAAATTTGGCAAACTTTATAAATGAATAATGACCAAAATTAAAAGTACACATAAATGATGTTGTCATTTAAGGTCTGTATAACACTGGTGCAGATGTAAAAACAATTACATCAGACTTATGGCATCCAAATTCGCCCCTGCATAAGGTAAATGTTCAGCTTTGGGGATTGGAACAAGATGGTTTGAATGTATAGGGTCAGAAACACAGAGAGAAAAAGTAAAGCTAACATTGCCATGAATTTACTGGGGCACGATTTATTAAAGCATTGGGCTACTCAGATTAGCATTCTTGCAATCCCCAAACCAAACCACAAACCAACACATGTTTCAGGGAAAACTATTAAAAAGTATTATGAAAAAAACAAAAACAAAAAAACAGTTACCAACCAGTCAGGTTACACAAAAACAAGGCACAATAGCTGTTGATCTTTCAAAGTCACCAACAACTCTACCTTTAAAATGCTTAATAGATAAGCTTCCATGTGTTCAGAAATGGCCTTTAACCAAAGAGAAATTCCAGGCCTTAGAACATTTGGTACAGGAACAGTTAAATGCTTTTCATATTGATGAATCAACCAGACCTTGGAATTTTCCTGTATTTGTTATCAAAAAATCTGTAAAATGGAGAATAGTAACACATCTTAGAGCTGTTAACCAGATGGTTCAGTCAATGGGCTCTCTGCAATCTGAATTCTTTTTTGTCTTCTGTGCTAACTAAAGAATGGCCTCCTATTAATTTAAAAGACTTTCTTAACTATACTTTTATAAGAAAATATTTTATTTATAGTGTCTACTTTGATAACTCTCAGCCTGTAAAGAGATATAAATGGTAGGTTCTCTCACAGGTAATGTTTAATAGCTCACTCACATGCCAATATTTTGTACAAAAGCCATTAGAAGAAATGCATAAGACATTTCTATAATCTATCATTCCATTACATAGACAATATCTTACTGGCTAATTCAAATACAGATACTTTAGAAAGGAACTTTTAAGAAGTGCAAAAAAAAGTTTTGCCTGTTTTGGGATTCCAAGTTGCTTCTGGAAAAAAAAGGAATTCTATTAATTACTTAGGATATAAAATAGGTCTACAAAAAATTAGAGACTAAAGGTGTGAATTGGGAGAGATAGATTGCACTCTTAATGATTTTCAAAGATTGCTAAGAGACATTTTTCAATTTATAAACCACTATTGGGGTTAAAAATGATTAACTGAATAATTTGTTTAAAACCTTTGATTGTGATAAGGACATAAATTGTCGAGGAGAATTATCAGTTGAATCTGAGATAATGAGCTTTGGTGAAAAAGAAATTACCATTTGTACATGTGGATAGTATGGATCAAGACCTTAATTGCATTCTGCTTATTATATCCACTAAGCATTCTCCTACAAGAATTTTAATGCAAATGGAAAATATTATATTGGAGTTGCTACTTTTACCACATAAACCAAATAAGAAATTAAAGAGATATGTAGAAGAGATTTCTTATTTGACATTAAAGAAAAAACTTAAGACTTCATCATTTGACAGAAATGGACCAAGCAGAAATTGTAATATCTTTAACTAATAAAGAAATTGACCAGCTATGAACTAACATTGAACCTAGGCAAAGGGCTTGGCATAATTTTGGGTGTAGCGAAGATATTATTAACAAACATTTTCAAAGCAAAATAACTGAATAAGAGTACTAACTGAATTATTCCTCACACTGTATAGGCAACTGCAATTTCTTGAGCCACTATATTTTATACTGATGCAAACAAATCAGGAAAGGCAGGCAAAAAAAAAATCAGAAAATTCAAGTAAAATGTCTCAAAGCCCTTATAATTCTGTTCAATAGTCATAATTATAGTCCACTCTGATGGTATTAGTGGATTTTATAGAACCTCTTAGCACAGTTACTGATGTCAATGTGCAGAAAGAGTTGTTTTATACACTGAAACTTCTAAATTTATTCCTGATGAGTCAGAACTAACATCATTACATTTTACTACAAGAAATACTATGGGATAGGAATCATCCTAGATATATACATGTATAATATATATATATATATATATATATATATATATATATATATATATATATATATATATATATATATATATATCTTCTGATCTTATACAGGTCTGCCAAGACCGTTAGCATAGGCAATGATGGAGTTAATCAATTATTAATAGGAACTGTGTTGGAGGTTTGGAGTCTCAGAAAAATATCATGTCACTAGCAATAGTGTTAAAAAGAATTTTTCCATTACTTAGCAACAAGCCAAAGAAATTTTCAAAAAAAATTACCAGGGGAAAATAATCCTAAAGGTATACATAAAAATGAAACTTGTCAGATAGATGTGTTTTATTTTCCAGAATTTGAAAAGCAAAATATATACACCGTATAATAAGTACATTTTCAGGATTCCATTGGGCAACTGCTTTGAGCTCAGAGAAGACTGATTCTATAAAAACACATTTATTAGAAGTTATGGTGTCATGGGAATACCTGTACAAATTAAGTCTGATAATGCTCTGGCATATATCTCTAGTAAAATAAAACAGTATTTTGTTTATTACGATATAAAGTATATTACAGATATACCACAAAATCCTCCAAGGCAGGCAGTCATAGAAAGATTGTATCAAACTCTGAAATTTATGCTAAATAAACAGAAATGGGTATCAAAAAAAACTCAGAAATAGATTACATAATGCTTTATTGACTTTGAATTTTCTCAGTGCTAATGAGAAAGGAACAATAGCTGCAAAAATACATTGAACTATAAGAAACACTGAGTTAAAACTGCCTCTATACTTCAAAGCTGTGTTGACCTCAGGATGGAAACAAAAATATGTACTATACTGGGAAATGGGTTCTATGTTTGTTTCCACAGGGGAAGAAAATCTATGGATATCATAAAAATTAATAAAAATTATATTTGAATAGGAGAAACCTCCTGATAAGGAGAAATGATGGTTCATCCACCTTTTAGTCTTTTAAAGGGTTATAAATATTTGTCGTTGTTTAGGGTGATTGGTTACAAGTTGTTATTGGTAATGGTCAGGAAAATGCAGGGGGAAAAAGATTAGAGTCAGGGTTCTTGTTCAATAAAAAAAAAGAAAAAAAGGGGATACATATATGATAAGACAGAGGGTTAGCTTATTGGATATTCTCAGGGCCAGAAAAGACAGAGAAATCATAGGATAAAGTTATAGATTATGGCATCTCCTCTGAGAAGAGAGAAGGGAACACAGAGATGAAAGGACAAAAGATTAGATTGTTGGATCTACTTTCAAAAGGCAACTGCTCTTACTGCAGGGTCCTGAGGTAGGCTGATTCCCAGTTTTCTCTGAGATACTGCCATAGTGCTTTCCAAGTTTGGCTGTAGAATTTTACCTTCCCACCCTCAGTGGGGGATTGTTTGCCTCTCTCCACATCCTCTGTAACAAAGGCTGTCATCAGTGTTTTTGATCTTAGCCATTCTGACTAGTGTCAGATGGTATCTCAGTCTTTTTATTTTTATTTCTCTTAGGGCTAAAGATGTTGAACTCTTCCTTAATTGTCTTTCAGAAATTACTTATTTTTTCTGCCTTATAACCTGCCTTTCCTGATTTATCTGTATCAGTATAGAATGTAGGGCTCCAGAAACTGGTGTTCCTTGTACCATACGAAGAAAGATACAATTAGTTCTCTTTATAAACTGAATTCTTTTGATTTTAGAATATTTGTTGTTAATTCTCCCAAGAAATTACTGCTATCTCTTTGCCAATGTTAATTTTCTGGCCATAATAAGGAAACTTCAGCATTATTAAAGGTTTCACAGTGTCTGAGGGGTCTATTTGTATTATTTGACAAAGTCTCAATTTTCAAAATCAACTTAGGTCTTTAAGTTTTTACATTGTTTTTGTGGAAAAAATATCCATTCTAAAATACTGCCTTCTTTCTGCATGAAAATTCCTCTGGGAGCATGCATAGAAGGCAAATAAGCAGACTACAATCAACTCTGGATCCAAACAATCCACTTGCGCATAGTGTGATTTCTTTTTTTACCAAAGCCAATTCTTTCTTAGCCCCAGCTGATAATTTTCTTGGATGTATTTTAATTATAATAACTTTAAGGCTTGAAATGAATTGCTTAATTTTTTAGTTGTTAATCCAAACACAGGGCATAGCCAGTTAAAATCTCCAAACAATTTTTGAAAACCATTAAGATGTTGTAATTAATCTCCCTTGATTTGTACTTTCTATGATTAAAGTTTTTGTAAATCTATTTTGCATCTTAGGTAATTAATAAAATATCCTCTTTATATTTTTCAGGAGCAACTTCTAGTCCCAACAATGCAATTTTTCTTTTATGTCTTCAAACATTTTTTTCTAAGGTATCTGCATCTAAATCAGCTTGTGAGATATCATCCATATATTTCTAAATTATAAATTGTGGGAACTGCATATGAATTATTACTAATGGTTGTTGTACGAAATGTTGACACAAGATGGGGCTGTTTAATATCCCTCATGAAAGAATTTTCCACTGATACCATATAACAAGTTGAAAATTATTATAAGTAGGGACTGTAAGGGCAAATTTTTCTCTAATTATTCTTGTATGTGTACAGTTAAAAAAAAAAGAAAGAAAGAAAGAAAGAACGAAAAAAAAATAGCATTTTAAATCAGGCACTATAATAGACCATACTTTAGGTAATACAAAAGGCAGGTTGTAGAGAGGTCATTGGTTGGATCACCTTATTAATTAATCTCTGATTTGTTACCATTTTCTGTTTTCCAGATTTCTTTTTAATGAAACATATAGAATAACTCAAATGAAAGGTCAATATTTCAATATGTTGAGCAATTAGTTGTTCCCTTCAAAAGATCATTAACTTTGTACCCTGCTTTTATACAAGCTAATGGTTGGTAACTGTTTTTGATAGTACCTTTGAGTTTTTCTCATAGGAACATCCTTTATTTTATGGTTTATTTCTGAGACTGAGGAATGGTAATCTGTGTTTTCCACTACTGTAACAAAGCACATCCCCATAAATTCATTATTTCATAATTCATAAATCCATTGCTACGTTAGGCGCATATGGCTTTAAGTTTTCTACCTGAACTTCTGACCCTATACAACTGATCCACCTTGTACTTTTCTTTTAACCTGAGATAAAGCTCCAATTCTTAGAAGCTGAATACTTACTTTCTGAAGAGGCCAATCTTGATGCTAAGACTTTGGTGAAATTATTGATACATCCACACGTGTGTTCAGCAAACCTGCAGTTACAGTGCCATTTACTTGCATTTTTAGCTTTTGTCTTTAATCATTGTTTTAGTTAGGGTTTTTATTGCTGTGACAAAACACCATGACCAAAAAGCAAGTTGGGAGAAAAGGGTTTACTTTGCTTACACTTCATCACTTCTGTTCATCACTGAAGGGAGTCAAGACAGCAACTCAAATAGGGCATGTTCTTAGAGGCAGCAACTAACTCAGAAGCCATGGAGAGAAGCTCCTTACTGGCTTGCTTTCCACCTTCTTATAGAACCCGAAGATAGTAGCCCAGTGATGGCATCACCTACCATGAGCTGTTCCATGCCTCATTGACTAATAAATGAGAAAATGTCTTGTATCTGGATTTCATGGAGACATTTCCTTAGTTGAAGCTCCTTCCTCTGATAACTCTAGTTTTTGTTAACTTGACACATAAAAACATCTAGTACAATGTAAGTTTGCCAAAATTCTTGTTTTATGGACTCTTAAAAATTTTGTTTTGTTTATTAAAGTTTTTTTTTTTTTTTTTTTTTTTTTGTCAGCCACAGCAGCATGGTTTTTAACAACAGAAATAAGTCTTTTAATTGCTCTATAAAGGATTTTCCAAAATTCTGACAGGAAATGATTGAATCAAATTTGACAGAGGGTCCTGAGAGAGGCTCCTTAATTTGTTCCTGAATGGCAAAATGTTACAGTGTCTGTCTTTTGTTGATCTACATTCTTAGTCCGGTTCCAGCCTTTGCTGTACCTTCTGCACATGCCAGAAGTCTGGGGGCTTCTGTTTGGATCATTGCAAAAAAAAAAAGTTTCTAGAAATACCTTGCTTATAATCCCTTTTCAAATAAATCAATTTACCACAATTAAAACATCTGACTTTTTGATTTTTCTTGAAGTTTCTAGAAATTCTATCAAGGCAATTATAAAAGTGTGAGATCCAATATCAACTGTATTTTTAATCCATTAATCTATTGATGCTGATTTTGCTTTTGAAGACCTAATTATGCTTTTACATTCTGAATTAGTATTTTCAAAAGCCAAAGAGTTAACTAATATTTATCTGACTTCTGGGCCAGAGACCATTCTATTTACAGCTGAGGTCAATCTTTATAAAAGATCAGTGAAGGTTTCTTTGGGGGCTTGTATAATTTTAATAAATGACTCATACTTCTTTCTGGATTCTTGATTTTTTTTTACCAAGCATTTAAAGTTGCTAAATGTCCTAAGGCCAAGGTGTGACCATTAAATCTAAATTGTCTTTGCTTCTGAGAATACTGGATTTCTCCTAGAAGCTGAACTTGAGAAACAGTGTCTCTAGTCCTCTTTCATTGTTCTATGACTCTAGTACCTCTGTCAACCACGTTTGCCATTGTAACTGAGGACCAGCCTCCAATATGGGTATAACTACCTCTTCCCAGTCTTGAGAGATAATTATGCTCTAAGTCACCTATGAATTTAACATTTGCTTCACTCAGGGTGACTGCATGCCATATGAAATGACCATTTCCTTAAATTTCCCCAAATCTACCATTTTTACAGAATTCTAGTTATCTTCTGCATAACATTGGGGGTGCCTATCATCTGGTGCCCATTACTGTATGGTAACTAAGTTTGGTTTTCTAATGGCCTTGGGGTACTCTCCTTCAGTTTCATCACATAGTGGCACAGTAGGTTGTGGTCTATATTTTTCTGTCTCTGTCTGAGCTGTTTCATTTTTATCAATAAGTCTTTATAAAGCTTGTATCTTATCAGTCAAATTATTACTATTTTCATTAGTCTTTCTTATGCTTGTATCTTATCAGTAGTCTTTCTAAGACTTGTATCTTATCAGTCAAATTTTCATATTTGGCACAGTTATCAAACCACTCCTTTAAAGATAAACTATGGATTGCCAAACTGATAATTATGATCAACATTATGTCAATCCTAGATAAGTTGGCTATCCCATCATTTGATTTTTCCATTTTCAAAGTATCCACCGAGAAACCATACCATACCATAATAGTGTTCATCATTCTTAACAAAAAAAGATACAAAAAACCTAATTTCCCCTTTAAGAATTTCCAAAATATATCCAGATATTCTGAAAAAGACAGAGAATGTGTAGGGGAATGATTTTTGGCTGTGTGGGTAGGGAGGGCTGAGCCTTGGTTGGGGGGGTGTTCACTGTAGCTGCTTACAAGCCATGTAGGAATAGAGAGAGAGGAGCCTCACAATTAAATATAGGAAAATTAATAGGAAAACCTTGTATGTCTGAGCACAGCATGGGAGAGGACCAAGCCACCTGCTTCTAGCAAAGTAGGGTGACTGTCCAAGGACTGCATAAATCTGTTTCTGGCTATAACTGCACCTGGGCAGAGAGTACAGGTGGTGCATGCCCAGGGGCAAGCTGCAACCACAGGCTAGAAGAAGAGCCCACCACTCCCTGAAAGAGTCTTGGATGAGGGGAGAAAGCCATCTATGGCTCGCCACTTTGAGTGATCTAAGGACCCATGTTGGATGCCAGATACTGTGGCTTCTTTTATTGTTCATTAAGAAATATAACACGGGAATCAGACATTAGGGTATAACCTGATAGAGCCATCGAGCATCTGAGGAATAGTCAGCTGAGCCTCTTCTCCAGCTTCCCAGATCGAAAGGGCATGCAAATCTTTCCAAGCCCCTCCTTATTTCTCTGTGAGTCTCTGTTTCTCTCTGAAATATCCAGGAAATTTTATGGTTGGACTCCACCCTCTGAATTAAGGTTTAAATATTGGTGGTCTTGTAGCAACAATACAAACAAATCATCTGTAACAGACCAGTATCACATTGAGTATACATTGCTTCTAGATTACAATGAGAAAATACTCTAGAAGATTTGCACCAAAGAAACACAAGGATAGATGCTTCAGTGAACCTTACTTAAAATTACCTCATTGAAAGGTTTGCTTTTCTGATGAATGCTCATAATCCTCTTTATTCAGAAGTTATTATCTGGCAAATAGACATTTACCACTCTGCAACAACTGGAGAAATCATGTCTGACACTTGAAAAATATTTCCTCTATTACTTATGAGTTTTTCCACTGGGCAAAGCCCTCTGTCGACTCAAAGTATTTATCTTCCATTTCAATAACAATAGCTGTCTAAAGAAAGCATATTTGGTACAAATTTTTGAGCTCTCAATAGGAAACCAAATTAAAAATTTACAGAAGTTTTTGTGATAGGATAATTGGTTTGAAAATAATTGTGCATGTTAAGAAGAATATAATTTATCTAAAATACTTGTATTAGCACATCATTTGCAATATCCCACTTAAAAAGAAGAGAATCAATAAATTCCACACAGTATCTTCTATAACTATAATTCTTAATGATTGAGTATCCATAGTAATCATCTAGTATGTAATTCACATTAACAAGTAGAAGTAAAATAAAGATTAGAAGCTAGTCATTTATTTATGTGCATGATACCCTCTAATTGGCAGCATTTGGGGAAAATGGAAGGACAGGGCATATGTTTAAGTTTTGAGTGGCCACTTGAGCAAACAACTAGGGCAACAAGGGATCTCCTTGGTTAAAAGAAAACATAAACATAGTTAAAAAGAAAATCATAGTTGCATAATAGCACTGAAAGAATGTTTAAATAAAAATAATGTCATTATTGTGATGTGGGATGTCTTTCTGTATGCTTCAAATATCATTCTTTAAGAAAGAGACTGTTTTGGCCTATAGCAAACATCTTAAAATTAGGTGGGAAATTGGAGCACAGATAGGGGAAGGAGGGCAGATGCAGAAGAGATGCCACTCAGCTGCCCAAGAATCAACATGTAAAGTGTCATAGCTAAGTCAGGGGCCACGTGGCAAGACAGATTAATAAAAATAGGTTTAATTAAAATTAAAGAACTAGCTAGCAATATATCTGTGCCATAGGTCAAACAACAGAAATTAATGTAAGCATTGTGTGATTATTGAAGACTAGTCAGTCTAAGTCTGCTAGTCTATGGGTCTAGACCACCAGCCAAACAAAACAAAAACCTCATACTACAGATGACACTGGATTCCAGATATTGCAATAACATTTATTTGCAATATATCATATAAGGTATTAATATTTATTGAGGGGTATATTATACTTACTACACAATTTGGATCTTAAGAAAAGTTTTGCAGAGAAGAAAGGTCTTATGCCAAGCTGCTGATCTGTTTGCCAGAACACAGGAATAACATGGGTCATGGAACTTCTGGTCTCTGGCTCTGAGTTGATTTTGGCCATGACCCATAGGGGTCTTGATTTTTAGGGGCTATTTATGAATCACACTACATTATTGTCCTGAGATTCTCTGGGCTTCAAGAGAAAGAAATATTTTAATAACTAAGTTGAAAATAATTTATCTATAAAAATATTTGTTTCTTATTTCTGATCCCTAGTAAACTTGTCTCTCCTTTTCCTATGAGGTAATTCTGTTTAAGTTATTGTTTTAGTTTATAGGAAAATATTCACAGTGACTTTTAGATCACAACTGCTTACTTTAATTTTATGATATCTCACTGCCTGTCCCAGTTTGCTTCAGCTGCCAAACTACACAACCTGAAATAACCTGAGGGAACCTCAGTTGAGGAATTGTCTAGAGAAGATTGGCCTATGACCATGCCTGTGAGGCTTTTCATTGATTGCTCATTTTTTGTATGAGGTTCCATACAATTGTGTGTGGCACAATTCCCTAGGAAGGTGATGCTGTACTGTATGCACAAGAAAGCTAACTGAGTGTGATACCACTAATAAGCTAATTAGTAGCATTTCCTAAGGTCCCTACTTCAGCCTCTACATACGTTCTCTCCCTGAATTCCTTCAATAATAGATTGTGACGTGGGCATATAATGAAATCTTTCCAATATACACCTAGTCATAGCACTTTAGCACAGAAAAAGCAAAGAGAAACCAAAAAATTCAGATAACTGGACAATTAATGTAACTATATTAGAGGAACAAAATGACCTTTCCTCATTTTCTTTAATAATGATTCTTATAAATTACATTTTAAGTGTGTGTGTGTGTGTGTGTGTGTGTGTGTGTGTGTATGTGTGTGTGTGTGTGTGTGTGTGTGTGTGTGTGTGTGTGTGTGTGTATTTGCAAGTGTTTAAGCCATGGTGTATGTGTGGACAACAAAGGCCAGTCCTGAGGGTCTTAGTTTAAATATCAAGCTCCATTTGGTGGAAGAGACAATTAAGTCCCAGAAGTTTTCTCCTGGCTTTGACAATCATGCACTTAACAGCATGAACATGTTCATACATGCAGATGCAAGTACACATTAAGTAAATAAATAGGTAAAAGTTAAAACATAAAGAAGAGGGTTTTTTTTAAAAAATAGTTAACTTTTTAGGTGATAGTCTAAATATTTAAGTTCCTTACACAGGAGACAAGAAACTTGATCTGTTGTACTTAATGTTAGCAACATTAAGAATATATTTGTATATATAAGAAGAAGAACTACATGGTCTAGGTTTATAATTGATTCCATTATCCTTTTGATTCATTTTTATTCATCTCAGGTTAAAACTTTAGAGAAAGAGTAATGCTTTATTGGTGAGGAAGATGAATATTGAATATTATATTTGCATTCTCACATGAACCTATACAAAAATCACTTCTAACGTCCAGGGATTAAACAAAAGATTATCTATGAAAAAATCTGTAATGAGGTTGTGACACTAAATATACTTTCAGATCAATGGATCTGTCTCATGGGGGAACTAGCTTCACACTTGTTATATAATCTTCTAAAAATGTTTCGCAAAGTTATTTTGACTGAAATTAAATGAAGAGTCCATCATGCAAACAGTTCTAATCTCAAGGGTCAACTGAGCTTCTTGGAGCAAGTTCAACAAATGGGATTTCTGTTCTCTGAAGAAACAATAACTACACTTGCTTCCCTCAGATAAAATGTACCCACAATTAACATTCTGGTTGACCTCCTCTCATAAGAACCACAACACTTCTGCTGTTAATCATGGGGAGATATGTATATATTAAACTTTAAACTGTAATCCTTGTGGAGAAAGTCCAGTGACTCAGAGCTTAGAGGCTGACCAAGCTGCCAGCATAAAATAAAGCAAGGAGTACAAAGAAGTATAAAACATATGAAAGCATTTTAAGTTTTACACTTTTCAGCTAACTACAAATCTTATGAGTGAATATTTAAGCAAAACTTGTACAATACAGTCAACTGAGCTGTCACATTTCATTTTTCAAGGATTTAATTCATTTTAACCCGTGTGTGTGTGTGTGTGTGTGTGTGTGTGTGTGTGTGTGTGTGTGTGTGTGTGTACTTGGGAATGTGCCTATGAGTGAAGAACTGTCAACTTGTCAGAAGAGAGCATTGGATCCCCTGTAACTGGAGTTAGAGGTGTTCTGTGAGCTGCCTGATATGGGAGCTGAGAACCAAACACCAGTTCTCTACAATTACAGCAAGTGTATTTTGCTGCTGAGCATCTCTCCTGTCTTCATAATCCTATACTCTATAGTAAATATGAAAGCATAAGAAATATATGTATTTATACCTGCATTTTGCTTATCATAAAACTGCACAAACTTACAATGTAGAATATTAATCTTATTTAAAAATAGATTCATTATCTTGTTGAAATATTAATGTAAAGAATAAAAAGTACATTAAGGATTTTTTCTTTCATTGTTTTAAACATACATCTCTCAGAGAAGGACTGTGATCATGCTTACTTAAGCCTTCATTAATAGTCTGCCACAAAAGTCATAATTACTAGGTATAATTATCTAAAAATACTTAACTTTGGACATTTTAAATTCATGTAATCTTGAAAGCATTTATAATTTAATTCATGCTAATCTGACATTTTAAGAAATAATCTAATTTTAATAAAAATGTGATTGTGATAATTGTATGGCCCTGAGCAGATTGAAAAGTGCAGAAAAAATATGTGTGCTCTTGACCATTTCTGCGGCAGTGACCTCTGTCAAACCTGCAGCCCAGATAAATTATCAGAACTGACCTTATGCTCTATTCCTTTCAAAGCTCCCTGGCTTCATTTGTACTGGTATCTTGCATGCAGGCATTTTAGTTCCATGCAATATTATTATTTCCACAGGCACACTGCCACCAAGATGTACAGTCCCATCCCAATATAATGTCACATATTGATCTTTGGTGACAGCAATCCATTTTTCTACTTGCTCTTTGCATCTACTTTTATCTCTAGTTTCCTTATTTTTAAAATTTTTCTTTATGTAACCTAACTCTAAGAAATGTTTTTAATGTAGACTTCTTATACAATCACACATTATCCTTCATGTAAGTCAAATAAAACACAAATGTAATTTTAAGTGACTATTCAATATTGTGATTTGAAGTCCTTTCTGTGTCTATTTATGCCATACCTACTGAGAGGGGCATTTTAAGGTTTTCATAGGCTAGATAAGCATGCTTCTGGTGGGATACAAACTTACTCATGCCATTACCTCAGGTGTGAATGAGTTCTGCATTTTTGCTTCAGGACTCAGTCAGAAGGGATGGTTGATAATCAGCCACAGGAAGTTCCACCTCTGTCAAAAGGTTCCCCACTACCAGCTTGATGGCAACTTAGTGATAGTTTTTGTAGTGCTCAGCTGTAGTTTTTGTTAGCTTTAATATCCCCCTTCACCTAGCTACACTTAACATGGGACAGTCAACTGGCTCTGTAATAAAATCCATCTTAAGGGCTGGAGAGGTTGCTCAGTCACCAACTTAAATAAGACGATACTTACCTCTACAGAAAAAAGGGGCTTATAAATTAAAGGTGAAACTCTCAGATACCATTTACAAGTATGCTGAGTGTACCCCCAGTACATGTAACCTGCAAAGTTTAATGATAACACAGAAAATATATTTTAGTTAAATTTGAGTAAGTATCTGCTAAAATTATCCTGAAGTTAGTTGAAGATGTAGAGTTTCTTTAGATAAAATAATAAGACAATAATATTACCATTAAAATTTCAAGTCATTATCATTTAAATTTTATTTAATATTCTCTAAGCTATGAGCTTCTATTCTCTATTTGATTTTTCCTGTTCTGGATACCATAGAGAATCTGTCTATCTTTTGCAAATAAAGAAGAAAATTCAAGGTCTTTCTTCAGGATAATAATTATAATTAGTTCTACAAATAGTTCAACATCACCCAAATACTCCTATCTGATCATATTTAGAGAGAAAAATGGCAAAAAACATCACACTCAGGCAGCCACACTGCTCTTTTCCAGAAAAATGAATCAACTCTGTGCCTTTACCCCAAATGGTTCTTTACTCAAGGGAGCAATGGAGACCCTGAGAGGAAGAATACAGATCCTGTAGCCAATAAGATAGAAAACTAACTCTCAGCTTCCTGGGACTGCAAAGACAGGACACTGATTTTCAGACTTTCTGGATTTAGTAGCATGGTATCACTGATTCTCTAACTTTATTGACAGATACAGATTGCATTTCTTTGACCCAATTAAATTTACAGAGAGACTGAGGTGGCTAGTTTTACGTTACTATGATACAAACCAGAGCTATCTGAAAACGGGAATTTCAATTGAGAAAAGGCCTCCATAAGATCTGGCTTTTAAGGGGCGTTCTTAATAAGTGATCAATGTGGGAGGGTCCAGCCCATTATGGGTGGTGTCATTTCCAGCTCTGTGGTTCTGGATGCTACAGGAAAGCAGTATGAGCAGGGAATAAGTCAATAAGCAGCAGTCCTTATGTTCTCCATGTCAGTTCCTGCCTCCAGGTTCCTGACATCCTTTGTTGATGAGCAGTAATATGGATGTGAATGCCAAATAAATCCTTGCCTCCCTAACTTTCTGTTGGCCATGGTGCTGCATCATAGTAGCCCTAACTGAAACAGAGCCAATCTTCTTAAGTGTTGGCTTAGAATGTAAAGAACTTTCTGTTTCTTCTAATACTAATTTCTATTTTGTGGCCTCTAGAAATGCATCTTCTGTTTCTTCAGTGTTCTTTGAACTGTTCCCTTTCTTAAATATGGTGATGTAAGTCAAGAAGAACCAGAACTCATTCTGAGAAGGTCACTGAGAAAGAATCTCCTCATTTACACATCTGGGTCATGATGAAATATATCATTAATTAAAGGAGCATTTCTTAATATATTCCAGTTTTCCCACTGGCTTTTATTACATTTGAAATTAAGTATGAATTTTAAATATGACCATAAAACATATCGGTGCATAGATATGAATGCATCTGCATGTATATTTTCCCTCCAGATGGAAGTTCAATCCTGTTCTTTGATATTCTCCAGCTGTAAAGTGATATTTAAATTTGTACAACAAAAGAAATTCAGGGTATAGTTTCTATGCTTGAATATTTATTCAAAAAAATTCAATTGATTCTGATTACAGATTGAATGATTTGTGCTTCATAAAAATAATTTGAAATACAGACCCTAGTACCCAAGAAAGGATATTTTGGAAATAGGGTAGTTGCAAGTTTAAAGTGAAGGCATGTGAGAGGAAGGGTCCCTAATCCAGTGTGACTGATTTCCACATACAAAAGAGGCTTATGGACACATTTACATAAGAACAAGCTGGGAAGATGGAGGCAGGCTGAATCTGCACACCTACAAAGGACAGAAAGCCAACAATTTCACCTGTCATCTTAGAGAGGTGTGGGACAGACTCTACCTCATCACTTCAAGGAGGCACCTCCCTTACAACGCCTTAGCTTCAAATTTCTATTTTCCAAAATAAACTTTTATGGCTTTAAGCCACACTTGGGGGGAGGGGCGTTAACGTTGGCACAATCTAGGAAAGTCATCATGTAAATGTAAAAATTCATCTATCTCTATTACTTTTCTATAGTGCTAGGAATTTAGCCCATTTGATGGGGTGTTTGCTAAGCAAGCTCACAGACCTGGATTCCATGTTCAGTGCCACATAAACAAAATGCAACCCACCATATAAAAGCCTACAGGTCAGAAATACAAGGTCGTATTCAGCAATATTGTGATTTTGATGTCAGCCTAAACTACATGAGAATTCACCTGAAAATAAAAAAAAAATATGTACAAAAAAAAACAAAAACAACTTTCTCTGGCATTTTTAACCAAGGGAAAATAGAAAATGAAGCAATAAAGCACACGGAAATATGAACATGTAAAGAAGCTTATTGTAATTTTTATTTTTGTTTGTCTTAGGAAGGATAGTCTCTGAGGATAGCAGAGGCGAAAAAAAAATCCAGAATTTTATATTCCTGATGTGGGAATGTCTTTCTGTATGCTGTGAATATCAATCTTTAAATAAAGGAGCTGTTTTGGCCCATGGCAGGCACCATAGAAAAAGTAGGAGGAGAAATCAGAGCATAGGTAGGAGAAGCAGGGCGGAGTCAAGGACAGACCTAGTCAGATGCCAATGAAGAAATATGTAAGGAACACAGGTGAGACACGGGCCACATGGCAGATGAATGAAAATGGGTTGAGTTAAGATGTAAGAGCAAGCTAGCAATGTGCCTGAGCCATAGGCCAAACAGCGTGAAGTTAATATAAGTGTCTGAATCATTTTGGGGGGCTTGAGCAGTTGTGGGCGGCTAAGGGGTCTGGGGCTGCAGGTCTGTGGGTCTGGACCTCTGGCTGCCCGGGACCAGGAAACCCTATTGCAACACAATCCTCTGCCAGTACCAGTATCCATAGTAGCAGGATAATCTTTTCAACTAGATACAGTGTGCAGAGAAAAAAATGATACTTCATTTGAATGTGACAACGGATTTAATGTCTGATAATATAACTAAACCCATGGCATTTATTTTAAATTTAGTATTTTAGTCACTGTTCTATAGCTGTGAAGAGATACCATGACAAAGGCAACCCTTGTGGAGGAAAACATTTAGCTGGAGGCTTGATTAGAGTTTCAGAAGTTTACTTCATTATCACCATGGCAAGAACCATGAAGCCATGCAGGCAGGTGATGGAGCAAAATCTGAGAGCTACAGCATAATCTGTAGGCAGAGAGGAGAGAGGGGAGAGAGAGAGAGAGAGAGAGAGAGAGAGAGAGAGAGAGAGAGAGAGAGAGAGAGAGGAGAAAGAGAGTGTTTAGGAGAATTCAGTCTGAGGCTTTGAAATCCCAAAGCCCACCCCAGGGTCACCCTTTCTCTGACAGGGCCACACCTACTCCAATAAGGCCACACCTACTCCAATAAGGCCACACCTACTCCAATAAGGCCACACCTCCCGATCCTTTTAATCCCTTCAAGCAGTCTCACACACTGGTGACTAAGCATTCAAATATACGAGTCTTAGGGGTCATTCTTATTCTAACCACCACACATAGGTTATGCCTTTTGTATTAGATCATATTTTTCCTTTTTCCTCAGAAGCAACTTGAATGTGAGTTACAGGCACAACACTATTTTTGTGAGCTTTCTGCATCACCCTCTAAGATTAAGGCTATTATCCTATAATGATGCTTTCAATCTGATACGCTCTGTGAAGGTTCCTAGGTTAAAGATCTGACAGTAACTGACAGGATTGGGGGACTGACTGGATCATGACGTTTTGTCTTCATTGGTGGATTAGCCCTTTGTTGAATACATAATTTCATATCAGAAATGGTTAGAAGTAGAAGATGGGGACTAGTTACAAAATGGAGGCTACAAATGTGTTTGCCCAGAAAGAGATTTTGACTAAGTACTGTACTCTTCATTTATGCCCTGCTTCCTGATTGTCCTGAAGTGAATAGCTCTCCTAACCCATGACCTCCTTAACATGATGTTCTGATTCTACACATATCTGCAAAGGTGAGACCTAGATTTTTCTTGCTGGGCATTTTATTTTTGCTTCAATCTCATAACTTGGTACGCGTTTATTTAGAGTGTTTATATTGTTTGATTAATTTTGGTAGGTCATATGTGTCTGGAAATTTATCCGTTTCCTCTGGATTTTATCTAATTTTTGAAACATAGACTTATAAAGCATGCAATAATAAGCATATGGATTTCTTGACATCTGCTTGAAACCCTCTTTTCATCTCATTTTATTAGCTTGGATCTTCATTTTCTTTTGGTTAGCTTGTCTATATTTATGACAAGTTGTTTTATATTTTCAGTGGACTACATCTTTGTTTCATTGATTCTTTGTATTATTTACTTTGAATGTCATTAATTTCTGTCTAGCTGTTTATGACTTATTTTCACTTAATGATTTAGAGTGTAGCATGCTCCTGTTTAACTAAGACCTTGAGATTTTATAAAAACTATTTATTTGGAGCATCTTCAGTAATGTCAGAATTGATTAAAGTAAATTCATCTCTTCCTTGATTTCTCACTGTATCTCATGGGGTCTGATGTGCTTTCATTTTCATTCAATTCTAGTGATATAAAATTTTTTTGATGATCTGCTCATTGCACAGAAGTGTATGGTTCACTCTCCATAAGTTGCATACTCTAGAGTACTCCAAAATCTGATTTCTCATTTTATTCCATTGTGATTAAACAGAATATGAGAAGTTGCTTTTTAACATTTCTATATTTGCAAAGACTTGTTTCATGTGGTAGTTTATTTTGGAGAAAGCTTCATGAGCTGTGAAGAGCAATTTGTATATTCTGAGTTCATTGGTTGATAGCATGGTGAGGTCCTTCTGCAGAGAACTGGTTTTTCATTTACTTGTTTTGTTTTATATTTTTGTTCCTTAGGAACAGACAGCATTTATATTAAATATACTATTAGTTAAGTCTTCACTTTCCTTCTCCTTTGGAAAAAAACTTACTTTAGTCTATGCAGTTAAGATTGTTCCTATTATTTTTATTCTTAGAGTTACGTTTTATATTTGTAAGTATATTTATCTCCTAATTGGGCTTGTATGGCGTCATTTTCTTGTACTAAAGATACCAATTTTTTTCTGTTTCCTCCAAAGACTTATAATAATATCACAAAGCAGCTTTTTTCCCTTTTAGGATTTTCTACAGGGTAACAAGTAAGTGTTGAATATGGAGTGTCAACTAAAATATTTTACTTAAGTTTTTTTTTTTTTTTTTCTTCTCAGCCAAGAATCTTACAACCTGATGTTTCTAAGTTCTGATGTTAACCACTAACAGTCTTGGGTAAACATGGATACACCTCAAACTCTTTGAAAAAATTGCATACATCTCAGTAAATGGAGTTTGATTGGCATGTAAGATGATGTAAGTAATCAGGTTTTATAGAATGGCATGCATAGCTATGTCCTCTTTCTAGTCTACAAATAAATTTTCATACGCAGAATCATATGATTTCACCAATTAAAATTTACTGAGCAACAATGAGAGGGATGAGAAGATGGAGGAAGACGGGAGATTAAAGCTCTTTGGTTTTGCTCTATTTCATCAAGGCAATACAAAATTATGTCTGCTCTTGGGAAACTTCTGTAAGTTCTTAGAACTTTGGTATTTATTCATCTTTGACTGCTGAGTTTATCAGCTTCAGGGTGGAGAATTCATCACTACACTGGATTTATTTTCTCAACACTCCTCATTTTGACCATGGATCTCATTGCTATAATCTCATCTGTAATCGGCTTTTTTTTTTTAATGCAATTTGGTAGGAATTTATATAATATTTGTCAAGACAATCAACTATAACATTAAAAAAGATTAATATGTGATAGCCTTTTAACTATATTTCTGATATTTTCCCTTTTTTCTTTTGTATTTTTTCTCTCAACCTTCTCTCATAAAACTAGCTCTTCTGAGAACCTCTACTACTATCAGTGTATGTCCTACTTTATCCCCTGTCTTATATGATGCAACAAGATAATGTCTTGATTTTCAAATTATTTTAGCTTTTTTAAAATACTTTTTGGTTCTGATTATGTCAAATCAACTTTCTGGTTGCCATGCTAAAGGATAAGATTCTAGAACGGCCTTGTAGGGCCATTCAGATTTATATACTGACAGTTGTATAAATGCAGGGACCCTGGGCCTAAATAGTACTCCTGTATTTCTGCATGATTCTCTTAGAACACTGTAAATCATTAGGCCATTGTTAGAGAGTTTCAGCAAATTTAATCTTCAATAATCTCACACTTTAGCCATGGAAATAAAAGCAATTACACTCAGACATTTGTAATCACTGAAGCTTTCAAGATTCATTTGTGGTGAACTGAAACTCATTACTTTCCCTAATCACCATGCCAACTTAACTGCCTTAAATGTTACCTGCAAAACTCAGGAGATATAATACATCATGTTGAAAGTGTTACATCAAATTTAATAAATACACCATTAGGGGAATATTTATTAATCCAAAAACTTGAGAATAATGGAAGATTCTTAGGCATAGAGAGTAATAATTGGGAATAGTTTCATATACTGTGGCTGTGTCTCAGAGGTTAAATGAGTCAAGACTTGGTTCTTTTCAGTTTTCTGAAGAAAGGTGAATTGTGGTGCCCGGTATTGCCTGAATAGCTATTTATTCAGTGTGTTCTTTCTCAACTCTTCATTAATTCTCCAATCAAAACCCCCACATAACTTTACTTATGTTCTTTAGGATTAGTCTAATGAATTCCTATAAGCATAAAATGTGCAACAAAGGAATATTTTAGATTGCACAAAAGAACAGAGTCTCCATTGGTTTGAATGAAAGTAAACAAAACTAAACATCCCCCCCTCAAATCTTCTGAACGAGGCATATCCACAACCGTGCCTCCCATTCTCTAGTCCTTGTTATTTTGAAGGGAAAAAGATCTGAGAGCCCACTTGTAGGCGGAGTTTACTTAGAAGGCACCAGTACCAGTACCAGATAGATATTTATTAAAATATAAATCAAAACTCACGGTACAGTTAACAGATTACAGTAGCACCTGAACAGGGACTGGAGTCTGGAACGGTGGACGAGTGATGGACAGATGATGAAATCCAATCCTGTCTCTCCAGCAGCCAGGAACCAGGAAGAGAGCGTCTCGTGTTCCATAAGCCCCTTTTCAATGGGCTTTCCCCGCCCCCTTCAGGGGCCCGGTGCCCTGTATAAGTGTCTTTTGACCTTATCAGCTGACACCTGAATCCCACAACACCCACTGCCATAAAAATATCAAATCCATTCCTCTCATTCCCTGGGTCTCTTGTGTGGCTCAACTGGATATGTGTGAGCATTATAAAGGTTAAAAAGAGGTATTGCTACGTGGCTTCTCCTTTTATCCAGTGACTGCTGCATCAGGCTTGAAGACTGGTGACCTAATGGGTAGATAGAGAAACGAAAGGTTTTCCATGCTTTATTTCAATAAGTAGTAAACAGAATATACTCCTTCCCTCATTTAGTCAAGGTTGACTTGGAATCCATAACCCATATGCCTCAACACTTTGTAGGCTATGTTTGCAGTGTTACCGCTTAACCTGACTTATGTACAAATTTTACTCACCACAGACATGTTCAAAATTGCATATTCAGCCATCTTACAGTAACAAGAAGAAAATGGATACAGCAATACAGATACGAATCAAATTAAATAAGGCATCACAATTTATGTGCAAATCTATGCAAAATAAGGTCAACAAAATATCACTCTCCGCATTCCAGATCCTATATCTACTGAGTTGACTTTAAAACTATTCATAAACTATGATTGTTTTCTTTTAATGCACAGAGTTTAGATAGATGGGTGGAGTGTATGTGATGCCTGTCTGTTTGGCTGTGTAATAAGCCTGAATATTTTTTTGTTAACAATTCCTGATTAGTTGAAAAGGACTATTCTAAGATGTTTCTGATACGTTTGTAACTGAGATTGATTAGATATTTATAATCACTAAGTATAGCAGTTGGTTTATCTGTCTTCAAAAAATTAAGGAATTAATTAATCAAATAACTGTGACTAAAGTTCACTGCTTGGTTAAAGATTTTTTCTTTTTTTACAGTTTTATTATCTCATTGATGTCTCAAACATGGCCTTACATTCACACAGGGTGTAAGGAAACATGCATGGTAGCAACATGTCATAAACAGGAAGTCAAAGAATAAAAAGATATAACATATGCTTAAATTATTCTATTTATTTTGAATTCCTAGTGTAGAAAGTCATTCCTGTGGTTATTGGTGAACTTCACATCTCCACTTCCCTCTGTTTTATTTATTTATGTTTTGTTTTTTAAGACAGGGTTTCTCTGTGTAGCCCTGGATGTCCTGGAACTAGCTCTGTAGACCAGGCTGAACTCATATTCAGAAAGATCTGCTTACTTCGGCCTCCCAAGTGATGGGGTTAAAGGTTTGTGCAACCACTGCCTAGCTAATATCGGAATGACTTAAAATCTAATGGAACTCTCCCATCCAAGTAGGACCTGCAACGCTCTGACTTTCTTTCATTGTCTCCCTGTTATCTTAAGTATCATGCCAGTTGTTTGGCTTTTTCTAGTATGTGAATACTTCCCTTGTATATATTGTAGGTGTTGTTTCATGATAAATAATTGTCCCACCCACTGGTTTAATAAAAAGCGCTGATTGGCCAAAGGCAGGCAGGGAGTGTGGGCGGGGCTACCTGACTAAGAAAAACTCTGAGAACAGGAAGTACAGAGCAGAACACCAGAGAGAAGCCAGAAGAAGCAGAGGACAACTATGCTGCTCTAAAGAAAGGTACTAAGCCACATGGCTGAACAGGAAGAATCATGGGTTAGATGAAGGGTACAAGGTTAGCAAGTTATATGCCTGGGCCTGAGGCTGATCAGCCAAAAACTATTGAAAGCGTTTGTGTGTCTCTGCAGGTCTGTGGGTCTGCGGGTCTGAGGGGCTGCAGGCCTAAACCTTGAGGCTAGGCCCGAAAGTCCAGGCCAGAAACCTCGTACTACAAATGGCAGCCCAACGTAGGTCAAATATACCCACAGAAAGCCACAGAAAGCTTAAAAAAATGGCCTTGAGTCCAAAGCAGCCTCTGAATTGTATCTCCCATGTGAGCCGTGGTACAGAGACACCCTGGTGAAGCACTTGGGCTTGAGCTACAATGACGGGCTTTTGGAGTGCAGCTTAAGGTGTAAAATGGCTAGTTCCTGAAGTCTCACAAGAGTTTAGATGTGAGCAAAATTTGTTAATGATTTATTTAAGGTTTCTGTTCATAAGGACAAAAGGAGAACAGAATCAAAGATCGCTTTATAATGCTGATGTTTTCTTAGATCAGCTTTGTTTGCCGGAGGCAAAATGAGACTTGGTTTTTTCAAAGAGAAACTTCCTGATTCAGCCTTAGAGGCAAAATACTTGTGATTTTTTTTAAGAGGCCCTGCTGCCAAATACTTAAATGGAGTTAATGAGCAGCAGATGGCAAAGCTTTACTTGGTGATTATATGGCCCCTAAAATTCCCCAGAGTACCTGGGTTAAAAAGATAAATTTTATGAAGTTAGACTAGGAGCTGGGTGGAGCCATCCACCCATCCTACCAACCTTGAACTTTGGCAGATTAAAGGTGTGTTCAGAAATTGAAATAGAAGAATCCTTGGCAGATTAAAGGTGTGGTCAGAAACAGAAAGAAATATAAGAATCTAGGTGGAGTCGATCACCTCAGCCAAGCAATGGTATGGTCAGAGACAGAAAAAGTTAAGAAATAAATATACAGTAAAGACAGTTTTTTGTAAAAAAGTCTAAGTGGTTTAGAGTGTGTTGAAAATATAGATACATAGGCTTAGAGAAAGAAGAGAAAAGGTAGTGAAAGCCTTTAGAAAAGAAATAGAGTAAAATAAATAAGTAAATAAGTAATAAGCCATGTAAAGATGGAAATACAAAGAATGTCTGGTTACTGTATATTATTGTCTTATCTTTAAGCTTCTTGACTGAAAATGACTTAGTAAAAGCTGCTAAAAGACAGTTGATTATAAATGTTGTAGGATTAATTCAAACTATATATTTTGTAAATGATTTGACTTTAAAATTGAAATGCAAAGATATGCTACTTTGGAGAAGAGATTTTCCTTTTATTTTCACAGAAAATAAAAATCTGTGGATTTATTTCTGGATAAAGAACATAAAATTTGATAGAGGAAGACCCCCTGAAAAATATCCAATGGAAATGGATGAACCAGATGACTCAGCATTTCAGAGCTGAGCTTTCCAGAGCTCTGTATCCACAATTTCAAGGAGACTGGCTGAAGTGACCCAGCCTTACAGATTACTCTACTAAAGACTTGTATATAGTCCTACATTTTTCTTTGGATTCCCATGGGATTGCCAACGCCCCCATTCAGCAGGAAGCAGCCTAGAGAACGATGCCCACATTCCGAAAACATGAATTATGGATGTTTGTGTTTATTTACTGTGTTGTTTATAAGTTGTTACATATAAGGGGGAAAAGAATTAGATTTGGAGTCCTTTTTGTTTTAAAAAGAAAAGGGGATATGTAGGAGTATATATTGTAGGTGTTGTTTCATGGTAAATAATTGTCCCACCCACTGGTTTAATAAAAAGCACTGATTGGCCAAAGGCAGGAAGAAAGTGTGGGCGGGGCTACCTGACTTAGAAAAACTCTGAGAACAGGAAGCACAGAGCAGAACACCAGAGAAAAGCCGGAAGAAGCAGAGGACAATTATGCTGCTCTAAAGAAAGGTACTGAGCCAGAAGAAGCAGAGGACAATTATGCTGCTCTAAAGAAAGGTACTGAGCCGCATGGCTGAACAGGAAGAATCATGTGTTAGATGAAGGGTACAAGGTCAGCAAGTTAAATGCCTGGGCCTGAGGCTGATCAGCCAAAAACTACTGAAAGCGTCTGTGTGTCTCTGTGGGTCTGTGGGTCTGAGGGTCTGCAGGCCTAAACCTTGAGGCTGGGCCGGAAAGTCCGGACCAGAAACCTCTTACTACACTTACCCTTTTGGGAACATTAATTTGTAAACATTGTATCATTCTGTGGTTACTCTAACTATCTCAGCCTTTAGGATGTAAGTACACAATTGCTACACCAGTAAGAAGTATACAAAGACAGAGAATTAAATATACACTCAGTAGAAATGCCTTGGGTATCAGTAACTCAGGAGGCAAGCTATTGGCTAAAAGTCCATCTTACTCATCTCCATGTTTCCTGCCAATGAATAGTTTTCAAATGAGAATTTATCTTCATTAGCCCATGCCAAGGCATGTGCTATGTTATTTTCTGTGTTTGTGTATTTATCTATGAAAATGTATAAGTCACAATAGTAAGTGTAAAACCATGAGTCTAAAGTCTCATCAACTGCATCAAACAGAGTTTACACATTGATATGCTGATGGGAATGCATTCACCTTGTATGAAAAGACATATCAACTCAATTTCTACATAGCCTTGCAATATTAGATGCAAAAAACTAGAGAAAGGTGACCATGATGAGTCAAGACTGTTGCCATTCAGACCAATGCCTTTTCATTAAGATTTTTACCACTATCATCCTGGGAGTCATGCTGTGACATGTAAGCATATGTGTGTGTGGGGAGGGGGGGTTTAGGCATGCTTTTGGAATAAAAGCCTCAGACACTATTCCATTTTCAAAAAAAAAAAAAACGTAAAAAAATATCCTCATAAAAATTATTGAAACTGCAACAACATTTTTTCATGTTTTTAAACATTTATGGTAAAAAATATTGATAACATTACCTCTTTAATGAACAGTAAGATATAGTGTGATTGGCAGTGGGAACCCAAATGCTTCTGTGCCCTTTCTGATTAGGTATGGTTGAAGGAAATGGTGTGTGAGAGAGAGAATACAGAAGTAGAATATGCAAATCAGTGTTTGTCGCCAGACCTTAACTTGCTCTTTTTCTATGACTCAGTATCTCAGGAAGCACAACTGAGCTGATGACTCTAAGTCTTGTCCCCAGTATTAACATTCAGCAACAAGAGACAACTGTACTCACCATTATCTACAGATCAGCAAATGATCATCGTTGTGTAGTACCAGTTGGTATTATGAAACTTGTATCTTCAAATGCTAGACTCCTCACCTCTATGTACTTGAGTTGTATTATTTGATATGTGTCTGGAAGGATGAATCAAAGCTGATATTGTTCTATGTCTTGATATTTGGAATACTTATGTTTAAGAGTTTTAGAATTGAAGCTACAGCTCAGTGGTAGACTGCTTTTGCCTTGTGAGCCTCGGACCATGAACTTAAGCCCCAGACATGCTTTAAAAAAGAAACAAAAATTCTGACAAAGTCTTAGAAGTATAAAGTTGACTTTTATACCATTAATATTGGTAATGTTTTATATTAAGCATTTTATATATTAGAATGATTTGATATTTATGAAACCAAAATTTTGGCTGGAAGGGTTTAGAGATGTAACAGTAGAGTTCCAGACTAGAAAGAACTCATGAGAAAGGACTTAGCTCATGTGACATCTTCGCTTAGAGGATTGTTGTCTTCAGAAAGCCTTTCTGTCTCTCTTGACCTTCTTTATGAATCTTGAAATAAATGAACTCTAGGTTATTTTCAGTTCTAGTCTTCCTCCTACTCACTGTAAAGCCAAGCACAGAGTGAGAAATTGGCAAAAACACATTTCATTAAACTACAGTATATTCCAAATTCCATTTTAATAGCAAAATTAATTCTGGATTATTCTGTTATTAGAGGTTTATAAGACTTTATGATCAAAATCTTAGGCAATGACAAATCTGAGCAGTCATTACATACTGTGGAACTCAGTCTTTAATTTTAAATAAAACAGATCCATTTTTGTTTCTTGAAAAGTGGAATTTATATCAAAATTATGCTGTAATTATTTATGACCTGGTCATGACAACATACAGAATATAAGAATATTAATTGGAATGTTTAGCCCTTTCTTAAATTCTTGTATATTAAACCTATACTTATGTTGAAAAGAAACAATTATTTGTGTCATTTATTTATTTTTTATTTATGTGTATGTGTGTGTGCCTGTTTGTATATTCATTACATGCACATAGTATACAAAGAAGCAAAATAAGGGCTTGGAATCCCCTGAAGCTGGAGTTATAAGCAGTTGTAAGACACTATATGTATATTTTGAACCAAATCCATGTCTTTAGTAAGAACAAGTATTTTTACCCTCTGGATCATCTCTCCAGTCACATACCTGCATTTTCAGTGATATTCAAAGGCAATGAGAAAAATAAAATGGGAAGCATGAGACTAGAAGTGTTCACATTTTACACCATTAGATAATTACATATGTATTGTGGAACTGTGTAAGAAGAACAAACCTTTATTAAAGGGTGATGTGGGAGTGGCTCTTAAATGCTCATATTATTCATGAAGAAATAAAATTGAAATAACTAACCCATGTTTATTACATTGTTGAGCCAGATGACTGAAATAGTAGTGGAATTACAGATCTTTATTAGGGCTCACAACACTTACATATTTTTAGTTTTAGAAATAAATCTGTTTTTGTTATTTTCAGAGTTCTGTTTGGTCAAATTATTATAATGGCAATAAATGAATTATCAACATTCTAATGTAACTGTTTGGGTTGTGAAGTTACCTAATCATGCAAAAACTGTGAGTCATATTGAGAATAAGTATAACCAAATCATGTTAGCACCAAAGTCATTTAAATCAAATCAGGAGAAATACAAACACTTGGTAGTTCTAAATATGATTACAGACCTCATTAGTTGAGTTTCACTCTTTATGAGAAATATCTTTTATTTTGAATAGAGAAAGAGCATTTCTTTTAGCAAGAAAATAATCTCTTCCAAAAATAGATCATAGGTGGGACACCAGTGAGTGATGAAGTTTCATCTTGGCGAATTTGTTAGGAGACACATTAGCATGTTAGGTTATTACCCTCATAGGGAAATATAGTGCAGTCCTGTAGTTGCTGTAATTGTTAGATTTACTCTTTTGGCTTTGGGGGGGGGTTCCTTTTAGTCACCCGATCTTAAATTATCTCATCTAGCTTTTGCCCACGGGCTCATATCTTTCTCTACTCTATACCCTTTCTTTACTTCTTACTCCAAGACTTGCTGTACAGCTGGGTAGCAGGCCCCCTCTTTTCTCACTCCTTCCTCTTTTTCCCAAGATTTTTCCCTCCTATTTATTCTCTCTTTCTCTTAGCCCCACCTATCCCTTCTCCTGCCCAGCTATTGGCTGTTCAGCCCTTAATTAGACCAGTCAGGTGCTTTAGACAGTTAAAGTAACACAGTTTCACAGAGTTCAACAAAAGTAACATAAAGGAACGCAACGTACCATTCTATCATTAGATAAATATACTACAGCACAAACAAATGTAACACATCTTCACCTAATATTCTACAATAAAATCCAATTGAAAGTATCTGTGATCCTGCACTAAACCCATGCCTAAACTCTAGGAGGAGCATCATCTTGGGTGCTGGAGGCTGCAGAGAAGTGTCTATTTATGTTCAATGCACACAGAAATGTCAACCAGTGTAGACTGCCCTCCTTCTGACTTCATGAGTTTAACCCTAGGAGGAAGCCAATGCTGAAGACTGTAGAAATGCTTGGAACAGTTCAAAGTTAAGATCCCACTGTAAAATTAATTGAAATAGGTAATTTTATTGCAATTGCAATTAAGAAAAGCATATGACTACTATAGAAAGCAAATAAAGAACATTTGATAAACTGGCCTGTCCATAGAAAAGTTAATTGGATGCATGGAAAATAAAGTTGAAGTCTGAAATTACAAAGGCTTAATTTTTGTGAGCATCTTTAACATGTTTATTGAGCATTTCTAACATAACATTTGAACTTATAAACTCACACCATATTTTTTTCTGCAAAATTTTAAAATTATTGTAATTTTTAATATTTAATATCGTTATTCTTTATACCAAATCTCTAGCTAATACATGCTTATTGAAATCTAATAATCAGTGTTGTTTTTAATTTCTAACATAAAATTTATTCTACTCTTTGGGATACCATTATTATTTTAATTAATATATACTTGATTGACACAGGAATATTATATCGATTTTGAAATGTGATATTCAATGGATAAACAAACTGATGAGTCATTGGAAATATGTGTTGAAATGACAACAACTTTTTAAGTACCTTCATCACATTTGCAAAATAAATACATTGGCAAAAAGAAAGATTTATCTACAAAACATTTCCACACCTCAGATTCAGGGAACCTGGCAGAAGGGGGAGAAAAATATTTGTAAGACACAGAGGATCATCGACTTTACTCTGAGATTGTGTCTCCTAGTAATATCAGAAAATATTCCTGTAAACTTGTGCGAACATGATCACCCAAATATAAGCTGAACAAGGATGACACCAACGAACATGTCTGCCTGGAAAGGGAAAATGCCACAAGGTCTCATCACTACACCAAAAACTACAGAGCACTGAGTAGTAGGAGCAGGAGAGTTGGCCATCCCCAGGAAAGAACATGGCGATTGGTTGTTCAGTGCCAAGTTGTCATCCCTGGAAACATATACACAACTAACATTATAGGAATTGAAAAGGCAATTGTAGGAACACGTAGTATAATAAATATTCCTAAGTATACATGTATGCATGCAACAGCAATTGATAAAAACAAAGACCATAAATTTCAAGGACACATGGGTGGAGCATATGGGAGTGTTAGGAGGTAGGAAATGAAAGGGATATATTTTGTAATTAAAATAAAATCTCAAAAACAAACATACAAAAGACCATAGTTAGATAACACCTACTGTGTGCTAGCTTTCTTGGGCTTTACACATGTATATGTAATGTAACACTAACAGTGTTGACTATCCCTTTGAAAGAAAAGAGAAAAAAATAAATGAATTAAAAATGAAGTTTATTTTTACTTTATTGTGCAGATGACCTTGACTTATAATTTTACTTGCAAATGCCTGGCTTAACAACGCTACAGAAACAATGTTAATAAGTAACCATTGAATTTTATCCTTTTGCAGGCTAGTAATATACTGTGGGAGATTGTATTGTTTCATTGTAAATAATTGTCCCACCCACTGGTTTAATAAAAAGCACTGATTGGCCAAGGGCAGGCAGGAAGTGTGGGCGGGGCTACCTGACTAAGAAAACTCTTGAGAACAGGAAGCACAGAGCAGAACACCAGAGAGAAGCTGGAATAAGCAGAGGACAACTATGCTGCTCTAAGAAAAGGTACTGAGCCACATGGCTGAACAGGACAGAAGTCATGGGTTAGATGAAGGGTACAGAGTTAGCAAGTTATATGCCTGGGCCTTAGACCGATCAGCCTAAAACTATCTTATGCATCTGCGTGTGTCTCTGTCTCTGCAAGTCTGGGAGTCTGCGGGTCTGTGGATCTGCGAGCCTAAACCTTGAGGCAAGGCCCAAAATTCAGGGCTAGAAACCTCTTACTACAATATACTATATGAAGTCCTCACAAGACATTCAGTATAGACTAATGTAAATATCTTAAGCATATTTTACTTATGCTAACTATTAAGTATTGATGTAAGTTAGCTATGTTAAATGAAGTATCAACTTAAAGATATTTTGCATTAGTCATCAAAAATTAAGTAAAAAGACATATAAAGAGTTGACAATGTGTATAATTAGACTAAAGATTAATAAATAACGGGACCTAAGAAACCAGAGCCAAACAAGTGTACCTATTGGTACCTTCCAGTTACCATCTTATTCCCATGGTAACAGTTTCCTAAATAATTTTAATAAAATGATGAAGGCAATCATAGCTACTTTGTTTATTTCTTTGTTTGGTGGCTGAGACTGTGACTGTAACAATCAAATCCACAAATTAAATTTATAAAATCCTTTAGCATTTCTGATTTTTAAACATAAACCTGCACACTGTCTATAAACTGAGCTTTGCAGATAAATAAAAAAAAAAATCTATGAGTGAAATCCTTAGAGCTCCTTAAGCATTTGTCCTTTTAATCTAAACTTGAATAATGTCTATAAATCTAGACTTGCAAGTAAACAAATAAAAGTTAGTACAAAACCTCTCAAAGGTAAGTGCCTTGGGTAATAGCTTCGAATTGAAGGTATCTAAAATATTAATAGATACTGTTTCTTTGTTATTAGAATGTGTCAAGAACCATGGTGAGTGCTTTATTATATACTGCTTATTGTAATTCTTATGACAGACTTCTGAGATAAACATTATTACCAAATTTTATATAAGGGAATTTAGGCCCAAAGACAATATATAGCTTCTTTACCATCATGCACGTGTGACGAAGCAGAACAGAGATTCAATTCAAACCTGAGCACAGTTGGAATAGCTCACAGCCTACATTCACCTGTCTCCATTCAATGTTGATGCCATTATATAAAAACAAGTTGAGGATTTATAAGCAATGCCTCATTGCCCGTTCATAGGCTTAGATAAAGCAGTAACTAGACTTTAGGAACAGTTAATCTTATGAATGAAACAACTTCTCAAGATTAGTAACAGCTGCTTATTTTAAAAGATATCATGTAGAAGCTCAGAACTGGGTTATTCTTTTGTAAAAAATGTCAAGCTTTATTCTCCTGGCCAGTTCAGTTACTGGTCAATCATCTTGACTCTGCTGGAATAAGCCATTGGCTCTTCTAAAGAAGGTCTGTGTCGGTCCTGCCTGTCCTTGTTGGAAGTTTCAGACTCTGCATTTTCCCCATGGTCCCTGCATCTCCACTGGATGCCTGTAGTGTTTCCTGTACTCTAAAATCTCCTCCTACAGCTCTACTGTCTTAAATTTCAAGGAACCACTCAGAGTGACTGTAATTTAAGCTTAATCCAAGGTCCTTCTAGAGCACAAACGGAATCAGAGGACTGTGTTTCTGTGTCGTGACTTTTGTTATCCCCAAACTCAGTCTTCTGTTTCTCTGTCTTTGCTTTTCTTTATTTCCATATTGAAGAAAAGCTTTAGCAAAAACAACCTACACTACAAAGGGTACATGCTGCCAATCCTCCACTCTAATGCTCTGCTTTCCAAAGTTTAGTATATATGGTGAGTATGAATATGGCTATGAATATATAGAATACACACACATATAAATATAATCATTGTATTATATATGTATGTACATACATACACACATACACATATATACTTACTCTTTTGAAGTGTGATTCTAATTAGTCTTAAATTTTAAAAAAGCCTGGAGTCAAATATCAAGGGTAAAAGTTGAAATATCAGAGAAGCAGAGCAGCCATCAGAGATTTCTTACCTCTGTGAATCCTTGGACTGAATAGGAGGCAGGGAGATCCTGCCTCTGTACATCCTCAGACTGTATGGACCGAGATCCTGTCTTCACCTGCCCTATATTTCTGTCTCCGCTTCCAGATTGTGCTGGGATTAAAGGCCTGTGTCACCACCATCTGGCTCTGTTTCTCATTTAGAAAGATTCAGTCTCATGTAGTCCAGGATGGCCTTGAACTCCTGATCTTCCTGATTTTTTCTCCCAAGTGCTCAGATTAAAGGTATGTGCCACCACTTCCAGGCCTCTATGGTTAACTAGTTCTGACAAACTCCAAGAAAGTTGTGTTTGTCAGAAAGCAAACAAAATATCACACAACACTCTCTTGGATAAACTAAAAATGTTACACCTAATTTCAAAAGCAAATACTTTAACCACACAAATGTATAATTCCATAAATTTAGTTCCTTGATGTTACTATTACAAGGAGGGTTTAGAGAGAATGCTAGATATGTCTAGGTAGATAGATGCAGATATCCTCATTTTTAAATGCATATACCCCAATGTTCAAAATCACCTGCTTTCTATTTGTATAGGGATTTAGATTTCTTTTGTTTTAGCATGCCAATTATTCACCAACAAAGCTTATAAAATTGAAAAGATCAGCTTAAATGAGCAGTAATTCAAAAGACAATAAGGAAGGGATAGAGGGAGGGGGTGGAAGGAGGGAGGGAAGGAAGGAGGAAGGGAAGAAGGGAGGAAGGAAGGAAACAGGAAGGGGAAATGAGAGGCAGGAAACAAAGAAAAGAATAACAAAGCGAAAGGGAAAAATTTCAACACAGAAGCTAAACTGAAAACTCCATCAGAAGCATTTTAATCATATCTGAACACTAGGAAGTCAAAATCTCTAAATCCAGCTGCCTTCACCTTGTACTCTGGTCGCTTCTTCGCTTCCGCTCTTCTGTATTCTTCGTCCTTTCTGTCTTCTTCCTCTTTATCTTCCCTCTCCCCCTCTCTGCCCTTGTCTGTTGATAGAATCATCCTTTCGAAAGTGTGTAAGTTTAGCTGTTCTGTTCTCAGTCAGCTTACATGAAATAAATTAGTAGTTAGCAATTCGCGTGAAAAAAAATATTCGCACTGTACCAGGGCGTGAAATTCTACTTTTTCTACTTACGTCTGCCATTTTTTACCTACTGCAGTTGTGATGTCAAGATGTAAAAACTCATGAAATAGAAAGGCGACCCGAAAGGAGAAGTCTACACACCATAGTGACAGCTCTTAGTTGGGAAATATGAGCTTACTGAGCAGTGTCAAGTGAGAATAAACTCGTGAGCATTTTTCTTTTTATAAAGCTTGGGAAAAGTCATGATATATCTCCCGTGATTTGTAGAACCATTTATAGCTGAAAAATGTTGAAGAGATGTTTGAAAGTTTCGATACACCCACTTCTATATTTCAATATTTCGCTTGCTCTGAACAAATTTATTAGCCTTTTAAGTAATTGTCTGACCAGGAAATCAATTCAAAATTAAAATCTTCATTCCATTATAGATAGCATCACACATTTTCTTTTAACTTAAATTAAGAGAATAATATTTTCTCATTTTGTCAGTACACTTCAAGGTGAAGATATAAACACCTTTGTGCACAGATGTGATAATCCTTTACACAAAGATAATAACTCACATGCCACATTACATTAAATGCTAAAGCTATAATATTAGTAATTGTATTCCAAGCACAAGCTAAGATTACAATTTTCACACACTTATAACTCAGCATCTGTAAAACAAAATAACTGATGAGCAAGGATCAGCTACACTGCACCCTTCACTTCAAAACCCCGACTTCCCACATGTTAGTCAAGCACTTTACCAAATGAGTTACACTTCTATCCCATCAGTACAAATCCTTCCCACCACAGTAAATGAAAGCAGAGAGAGATGGGTGTCACTTTATCCTTTCCATAAGCCTCTCCATATGCTGGTTCAAACTACCTCACCAAAGTGTTTATGTAACAGCTAATGATGCTTGGATCAAATGTATCCAAACATCTAGACACCTAACCAGAAGCCTCTAAAAGTCTTAAGACCAAGCAATGCAATGGGTTGCAATTAATTCCTGGTCTCAAAACTGAAGCAAATAAGGTAAATTAGACTAAGTCATAAATATAGTAGAAGGTCTTTAGGTTGTTTATTATTATTATTATTGTTATTATTATTATTATTATTATTATTATTAGGATTTTTACTGGACAATTCATATAGAGTTGACATTGGCAGAAACTCCATAGGAATTTATCAAAGACTATTTCATAGCTATTGATTTATTATAGGAGTGAAGAAATTAAACCCAAGGATAAGTAGTAAAGATAAACAGCCAAATCATGTTCTCAGACAGGTAGTAATTTTGCAGTTGCCAGATAGACTCTATTGATAGCTGATGGCTGCTTGGGGAGTTTGTCCCTGAGTGGTGCCAATGTCCCAACTCATGACCTCATACCCATGCACATATAGACAGCATTAATTCGACTCATAGTTAAAAATAAAGAAGAAAGACATGAAGGCTTAGGGGAGAAGATGTGTTAGGGAGGAGCCCAGTGATATTTTGGAAGGGTGTGAGATGTATGTGTGGTAATGATACATTGTATACATGTATGGAATTTTCAAATAATAACAATATTATTTTAAACCTCAAAGAACATTCTGTCTCATTGCCGTAGCTATTTAATGAGCATTCTGTTTATGCAACAGATTAATTGAATTTAGTCATCATAACTTTGCCCTCCCTGTGGAAAAGAGAAAGACAATTTCAACAAAAATGTCCTCACAGGCTTCCGTGTCTTAACCCTGCTCCCACCTGACAGCCTTGCTAAGTTGTGGAATTGACAGAGGTGGAGTCTTCCAGGAGGGGTGGGCCTTAATGTCCATCCTGCTTGGAACACCTCCAACGGGAATCTTGGTGGGTATTTGGTCACTACAATGAGGGAAGGAACTAATTTAGGATCTTGGGTTTGACTTTGAGCGTGTGTAGTTTCTAAAGTCAAAGTTCCTGAGGTATACATTTGACTAAAACCTATCCTGATTTAAAGAAACTTCCTGTACAATATCTCTGAAATAGAACTCTTTGTGGAGGCCCAAAAGGCGGTTACTTGAATAAGAAATGATATGGGTCATTGCAGGGCTAAAAAGAGGGTGGAGTGTGAGATGTTGTCCAAGCCCTGCAAAGAGCAAAACAAAAATCTTGTAGTTTGCTCTATGGCGGGAGGCAAGGAAAGTTTTGAGTAAATTGTTTGACTTTAATTCCTTTCCCTTCTGGAGAAAAGCAGGCGGGAAAAAAAATAAAAAGTCTCACTCCCTCTCTCTTCTGGGATAAAACTAGACAATAAAACAAAGGAAAATGTGTCAATCAATGACAAAACTATCAAATTTTAATGCAGTGTGATAACTTGCACTATGTTCAGTTCATTCAGTTTTTGGATCTAGAGAAGCAGGCTGGATACTGTCAAGATGTCCAGGAACTTGCAGGATGTCCCCAGCCAAGTCTGCAAACAATGGAGGAGGAGATGCCAAAACGGACTTCCCCTATAATCAAATGAGTAAACACCTGTCATCACAGAAACTACACCTAACGGAACAGAGGTGGGGCCGGAGATCCATGGCTAAGCACAGGGCAGAGCTCCTGGTCCAGCTGAGAGCAGGGGAGGAGAGTCTGTATGAGCAGGGGATAGGGATTATGAGGAAGGTTCCCAAGGTGATGGCTAGATGGAGTTTTGGGGAGCTCACTGAATAGGGAATTGCCGTTGGAGAGCCTTCGGGAGGGGGAACTGGGCCCTCCAGGGGTAGGCAGCTTTCCGTTGCCATAAGTGTGTGGAGTCATGAGGGGTGGGATCAGACTGTGTTCCTGTTCATGGGCTGGCACCTTGGAGACCATTAGCTATAGAGGAACACCAAGCCCAGCATTGACTTTGGGATGAGTGAATCGGATGTGTTTGGTGTGGATGTGCTGTACTGGGCTGGCCCATCTTGGGACTTCTTGCCCTTTTAGGGGAGGGGATGAGTAGACAGAGAGGGGCAAGGTTGAGGGCTTGCTGGGAGGGATTGGGAGGGGGAAGGGAAAGGGGAGCAGGGGGATACATTGATGGAGATGACATTTTTTTAATGAAGGAAAATAATATATATAAACAAAAATAACAAAAATTTAATAAAATGATAATATTTTAAAGAAAAGATTATTTTAGTGTTTGTCTTAGTTAGGGTTTCTATTGCTGTGAAGAAACACCACAACCACAGAAACTCTAATAAAGGAAAACATTTAACTGGAGTGCCTTACAGTTCAGAGGTTTAGTCCATTATCATCATGGTGGGACATGGTGGCATGCAGGCAGACATGGTACTGGAGAAGGAGCTGAGAGTCCTACATCTTAATCCTTATGTGACAGGCTAACTCTGTCACTGGGCATAACTTGAGCATAGTGAAAGCCTACTCTCACAATGACACACTTTTTCCATAAGTCCATACCTATTCTAACAAAGCCCCACCTCCTTAAAATGCTACTCACTACCAGGCTCATGTTTTTTGAAACCACCACAGTGTTTCATGTGAGATATACAAGCACAAATAGGTAAGTGAAAGCTGATAGACATGAGGTTTTGGGCCTGAGTATGCTAAAAGATAATGCTGGTTTTATTATAGGTAAGACTGAAAGAGTCAAATCTGGATGCTACACATTGCAAATAAATAATCTATAATGTAGGATGATTACCATAGAGCTTGGCAGCCTTGAGTAGCTAACACACAGTTTTTAAAACTTTTTTGAGATAAGAATCTTCAGAAAAAAGTATGTGAGAAAGCACATACATCTGTATATTTATTATATAATAAATATATAAATGCTGGATGAATATAAGGTAAACAGAGTTTTCCTTCGAGTTATATCATGCATAATTTCAGTAGATGTAACTATCTGAAAGTCACAGGAAGAAAGTATGTCAAAAGGGAAGGAGTATATTACACATTACCATAATTCCATTCACTAGAGTGTTAGAACATGATTGATAGACTCAATGACAGGGGATATGTTGGGAAGCTTAGCAAAGCAGTTTGAGTAACAAGGAAGATTTATTGTCAAAGCTGCAGACATTGACACAAACAGGTTTACTTTTATGTGTTTACTGTAGTATTGGAGTGGGATTACATTATTGCTTTGAGTGTAGAATGTCCCACTCCTGAGAAAATATCCGTATAATATATCTGAGGTTGAACGTGAGAAAAATAAGTGCTCAAAAGATATTCAGAATATGACATGGGAAGATAAAGGAAAGAGAGCAAAGACAAGAAATTTCTAGTGGATAAACAGCCTTCTAAAAAGTGAAATAGTCGTATGCTTGCACAGAAATGGGGAAACAGGGAAACAGAAAGCATGGAGTCAATGAACCATCTTTCTCCATGCTCAGCAGAGTGGTCATGGGATGTCAGTAGCTGGTATCTGGATATAACCAAGAATACGGCACCTTCCAGAAGGGCAGCATGTACAGAATGGTGAGGTTTGCCACACCATATCAGGAACAAAGGTAGAAGTTTGAGGATTCTCCAAACATCTCACTGAGAGAGAAACAGGGACACAAGAAACTGTAAAATTTGTGAAATACATTAATATTAATATTATTGTCCAAAATAGCCAAATGGAAGCGAAGCATTTTATCTTGAAATAGACCAATACATAATGTGCCCATGTTTCATATTTAAAGCCATCAGACTAAACAGATCATAACACAGTAGCCATTGATGAAATGTGAAATTTGTTTCACACATGAAATATTAAAGGCACTGCTTCTCATTGAGGTCTATGGCAGAAGTCTTAGCTTCACCAGCATCATGCAACGTTTCATACTATTTAGATACCAGGATGGACAAGTAAATATTATGATTAGGACATGACAGAGGGGATTCATTCCTAGCAGGGCACTTAGCCAACACAGATGAGAAGAGAGTAGACTTGTAGAGTTGATGGATCACTGAAGAACAATATGTGGGTTAAATGTATAGAAACAGGCAACTAGGGATCTTCAGGAGTGGCTATTGGCAGTTGGCAGCTACTGTGGGAAGGATCTTTACCTTTCTTCAAATATTTGGTCTCTAGTAGATTACTGATGCTCCAGAAGTTGGTTCTATATCTGTACACATATGAACAACACTAATTTGACTTGGGGATTTTAAAAAAATATTAAATTGGAACAGGGGTGTGGTGGAAGTAGATACAAAATGCATTCTATATTTATATTAAATTCTCAAATAATAAACAAATATAAATAATTTAGATATAATAGTGTATTACACGCTTAAGATTGACCAACAAAATGCACATAAATGTCCTCACACACTTGAATACATATGGCTAGGTGAAGCAACATATGTGTTTTAGTTTGATGGTAGCAAAGTAGTGAAAACATAAATAATTTTATAACTCTATCAAGTTATCATCCAAAATCTAAATATATACAATTATTATAGGTTGGTTGTATCTTATTAAAACTAGAAAACTAAAGTATTTTGAGCAATTATTTTAATATTTGAACATTGTAAAAATTTTCATTGCATTTAATTAAGAAATTGATTTCTCCTTAGGCTCAAACTCAATATATAAGCAACTGCATTGGAAATTCTAAAAGCAAGAAAATAATTGAAGGTTAACTATTTTGAGCTTCAGAGATATTATTATAGAGATAAAGTATAAGGTCATAGACTTGGCAAATTTAGAAAAAAAATCAATCCAATATATCAGATGACCTGAAAAATAGAGATAAATCCTTTAGTATTACAAAAGAACCTGTGAGTTTAGGAAATGCCAAAGTAATGAAAGTTAAATGAGATGACCCAGTTATTTCTCATCAAATTATACAACAGTGATCATTTTAAGCACAGCTGTAAGCCACGTACTTCTCCTAAATAACTTTATGAATTGTCCGACATGAAAGAGGGTAAAATATAGAGGATCACAGGGTGGATTATGTCTTATCTTTCTTCAGCCTTCAAAGACACATGTTCCTTCATGATAGTTAATGGTGAGGCTACCAGAATACTAACATCTACCTTTCCCACAAACTGTTAATTTTCACATAATCTGGACTGTGCTGATCATCTGTAAATGGGCCCAGAGTTGGGAAACACGTCTAGTGTATGCTAAGGAAGCTGCTTGTGTTATACTTACCCTGAGAATTGATATGGTAAGGAAATTTACACAGAGGGAAAACTGACATGAGAATGTCCTTTTCTGATGTTAGTGTCTTTAATTCCCATGTAGCCAGAGAAACACTGTGTTAAGTTTTGCTTTTTAAATTTACTTTAAACTTCCAGGTTAAATATTTCTGGGGAAAAAAAAATCCCTTACCATATAAAACCTAAAATGGGCCAAATGTCAGAACAAACAAACAATCATGGCTCTCACATCATCATCTAATCTCCTTTTTTCCTTTCGTCCCCTAAATTCACTCTTTAACTTTGTATTTTTAACAGACTTGTTTGGCACACTCTGTTACTACAATCTATAATAGATGTTTATACCACACAGGAATTATTTTGTGATATACTTTGGGTCTTAAGAGTCTTCATGAGCCTTTGTGTTAAAAGGATACTCAATACTCTTTGTAGACTGACATCTTTAAGAAGTGAGCCAGTGGGAGGTCTCTATGCCATTGGTAATGAACCCTGACATAGTTTGTGGGATCTAAGTCTATTTCTGTCTTTTCCTCCCAGCTATGAGAAAACCCTGTGTTCCCCACTGTTACAATGAACACTCCCAACAGAGGCTGAAAGTCCACTACTGAGTTGGATTACTCAAACATTTATTAAAGTAACAGAAAGCCAGCCAGGGGTACTGCTATGTTGTAGTGTATTTGCCTTCATTCACAATTAAGTGAATGGTAACATTACAAATATGAAGATGACATAAAGGAATATCTAGGTAATTATATCTTATATTTTAATGTTAAAAATGAAAATATCTAAATTGTTGTTTGGTTTGTATATGAAACCCAAGTCAATAGCATACATTGGTACATAGATATAGGATGCTTCACCATCACATACTCTTAAGACTTGGCTTTCTGAAGGTTGTGTTTCTCAATTCTGATTCCTCACTTATGGTTTCCTTTTGAGTGAATGGCAACACCACTGTCATTTCTGTTAATACAATATTTGGAAAAGCTGTGTATCAGTCCAGCTGTAGATTACATGGCTGTTGCATCTAACTCAGTATTCAAGAGATACATCATCTGGAGTAGTTGCTGAGGTGAATCTCTCAATAGGATAATGAGTTTCAATATTCATTCCTACATGACAGACTGTGTCTTCTATTGTTTCTGATCAATCTTTATTTTTACTATAAAAACACCTGCTTTCTGTTCACATTAAATTTTGTCTCTTTTTCTCTAGCTTTTTTTCTTTTGCCTTGTAGGGGGATGATTTCTGGTTGCTGGAACCACTCAGGGAGGGAGGATTTGAAGAGATTCACCAGAAAGCAAAGTGGCATCCTGTGTTCTTGAGAACCTTTTCAGAGTGAATGAAGAGCTCCCCTGCAAAATAATTGTGCTAACCAGCTGCTTTAACTACTCCCCATGTGTAGGTCCCTCTAGGCAGATTTAGTAAAGTTACTCTGAACAGCTTACTGAGTTCATATCTAAAAAATAACAAAGGCTTGAGGTTGTGGCTCAGTGATAGAACACTTGACTAACAGGTGCATAGCCCTGGATTCAATCTCTAGTATTTTCAAGAAACAGCCTTTTAAAAGACTCCATTCAAGTCATAAAGCATATATTAGATAAAGATGGGCATTCAACAGTAATATACACTTCATAAAAGCAAAACAAAACCCACAAGTGCTATAAACATGTATGCACTTGTTGTTATGCTATAAATATATAGATATATAGGATATAAGGATTTATTATGGAATCATCTTTTAAAAGGATTTGCTAGCTTTAAATATTTTACATTGCATTGGTTTTCTGTATACAAATTGTGTATCTTGAGATTAATTGTGTCATTGTACAAATATTTCTATGCTTGTTTCAGGTAGTATACTTAATCAGTCTATCTAACATTGTAATCCAAATTGCTAGTCCATGAAAACTTTTATTTCCAATTAATTAGAATATAAAGCAATGCAAGTTAGTAGTTAGACATTACATTCAGACATAGTCATGTTAGATATGTTTTCAAGGTCAAACAAATATATATTAGATGAACAGGTCTTCTTCAAAAATTTCAGAGATCCATAGAATATGGCATTTAAAATATTTTTAGAACTTAAAGACTTTTCTGGACAGTGAGAGGGTCTGCTCCTGGCAGCCCCAATATACTTCAAGAGAAAAAAGGGCATTGAAGAAACTCCATATGGAATCTACTTTCCTTGTGGCAACAGTTAGTCATTGGACAAGAACCTGTCCCTGTATTGACTGCTTAACAGTGTGCTATTTGAACTGGACATGCAGGTTCCCTCAGAAAGTGACCTTTGAACTTTGACAGAACAAGCTGAGATGGTCCTTCAGGTTCCTGTTTTTCAGAGAAAACTGTCAGAGATGGCCCATGGATGGTGTGAGGTGGTAGCGGCCCCTGGCATGCTGGGCCTGAATCTTCCTAGAGTTGGGTTGCTTGGGAATGCAGTCAAAAGTGGTGGTAAACTTCATCTAAAGCTAAATACCGGCACGAGACCAATAACCAACAAGTACCGCAAGGGAAAGTTGAAAAGAACTTTGAAGAGAGTCTTCAATCTACAGGACACAAGGAGAAATGACTGAACTACACCAAAATGGACAGAGTAGATTGCTTGCTTCACTGAAATTAAAAGAGACTCTGGGCCTGTGGGCTGAAGATGGATTCCCCAACGTTATAAAGGAACTTTGGATGACTGTCCAGGCAGATAGGTATCATCTCCGTCATTTCTAGTTTTTGGAAGTTGCTTGCACTTCCTAGTTATTTAGGTAAATATTATTTCCTTCTTGGGTCTCTGAGGTAGTTGAAGATAAGATAATTATAGTTACAAGTTTCTAATGACAGTTATAGAAAAGAAACTTTGAAGTTAAAGTTTATAAGTTTAAGAGACAACAAAATAATAGGATAATTAATGAAATATTTTCTTGGACTTGCCAATTGTTAATGGACCGGGCATTACTCATTTATTGTTTGTATATATTGTATATAATTATTTTACCTATTGTATATTGTTTTTCTAATGTTAGCTATCACATTCTTTTTTTTTTTTAAATTTGACACAAAAAGGGATATGTGGGGATTTAATAAAGTTTCAGAAGTTTTGGAAATATCAGAGAGAATCTACCCACAGTCTATGCAGGGAGTTAACAGAAGCTCCAGAAGTTTCAGAACTCTAACCACAGGCAGTCTAGGAGAATCAGAGAGTGGTGATTCAAACCTTTAATCTGAGCACAGGGAGTATCCTGGGAGTGGTGACCTACACCCTTAATCCTAACTGAGTCAAGGTCACTTCAGATTATAGAAGGAATTCCAGGCTCCCAAGCAGGTGTGGTGGGGCCATGCCTTAATTACTGAAAGAATACTTAAATCAGGATTCAAACACAGAGAAAACCATTCCAAGGGAATTGAGGCTGAGGAAGCTAGAAGACAGCTGGGTAAGATTTGACTGTGGTGTTTATTCTCTCTAGTATCTCCAACTTCTTCAGAGATCTACGCTGAGTCTCATTCTTTCCTGCAACAACTCCCCATGTGTAGGTCCCTCTAGGCAGATTTAGTAATGTTACTCTGAACAGATTACTGAGTTCATATCTAAAAAATAACAAAGGCTTGAGGTTGTGGCTCAGTGATAGAACACTTGACTAACAAGTGCATGGCCCTGGATTCAATCTCTAGTATTTTCAAGAAACAGCCTTTTGAAAGACTCCATTCAAGTCATAAAATCTTATATATTAGATAAAGATGGGCATTCAACAGTAATATACACTTCATAAAAGCAAAACAAAACCCACAAGTGCTATAAACATGTATGCACTTGTTGTTATGCTATAAATATATATGAACCAAAACTGGTCAGATCTCAGAGGAACAATCAATTGTCTCCAAACATGGCAATAATAATTTTTATGCCAGTCACAAGAATAAAATGGAACAAGGAGATAGAAAATGTGTGAGGAAGAAAGGCCTTAATATAATAAATAAGCTTGTTAGAAAACCCTACTGCCCCCCACAAACTACCATGTTCTTTTCAAATGCACAGTGGTTTTTAATGAATTATTTTGTTGATTATTTGGGAATCTTACATTCTCCCCTATCACATTCTCATGCTCACATCCATTTTCCCATGTCTGCTCTCTCCCCATATATACCTCCCCCAAAAGAGAAAAAGAAGTCCATCTTGTGTTGTCCATATATTCACTTAAGCATGGTCAAATTCCTAGTGGCCAGTACCCGGAGGGAAGATGAATATTTTCTTTGCTTGTATCTGTGCAAGAAGCCATCAAATGAGGACAGTCATTTGGTCACAACGGACAGCAGGGCTAGGTCTCTTGTGTCCATGCCGGCACCTGCATAGCAAGTGCATACAGAGCTTTAAAGACTAGAAGAAGCATTAAACAGTAAAGGACGTGCCAAGATTTAAAACAAGCATTCAAAAGCCCTTCACATTTCTACATAAAATAAATGAATAATGGTAAGGAAGAATCACATTTAAATAAAATCAAAATGACAGCATCATTAAGAATTAAGCAAACTTGAACAATATGACTCCAGGAAGCCTCCTGGTCTGTGACAGGGATCACAGTAGTGGAAGGAAGTTACACCCCCGAGAACAAGGAGCTTCAACCTAGGATCCTTGTCAGATACTGATTTGTAACCATCTTATATAAACTGTAATCATAGGCCTGGGATTTCCAAATTTCTTGCAGTTACTTTAAGAATCAGTGAATCAGGGGCAGGTGTGGCTGTGAGAGCCTCTCAATGTGAAGCCCTGTGTCCAAGTGGGGCTTGGGACATGTCGGTGCTTGAGGTGGACAGCCACTCACTTAACTAACTACTCAATTCCCAGTCACTCATACAGGTATTGAACTTAACCTGCTGTGTGCAAGTTCTAAATGAAAAGTTCTCCAAAAGCATAAACCAAGACAAAACTATTTACTAATTTTCTAGCTCTTTACTATCACGCTATAGGTTTTCTTATTTTTTAAAAAAATTTCTTTAAAAGTTTCTTCCTCTTTTTGAAAATAGCTTTAAATCTTATATGATGTACCTTGATTGATGTTTCTCTTTCTTCACTGTCCAGTTCCTCTTATCTCCCTTCCAATCCAGATCTACTCCCGTTCTGTCTCTCATTAGAAAACAGACTTCTAGGGCATAACAACGTAATACAATGAATATAATATAACATGAAAGAAAAGAAAGCAAACACAGCAAAATAGAACAAAACAAACAGAAGGAAAAGAGACTGTGAAAACTCACATAAAATAAAAGTAGACACAGACAACCACTGGTTCACATACACAGTAATCTCAGAAATGCACTAAACTGGAAGCCTTGATATATACACAAAGGACCTATAGGAAGGAAAAAATGAGTGAATGAAATAAATAAATGTGTTTATCAGCAAGTGGTTATCAAGTTGAGATAGCTTCTGGGTTGAGGATGGGTCATGTGTCCACTCCTTCCAGCTCTAGGACTCCTTCCGGTGCAGATCCATGTAGGCTCTATGTATGTTGCCTCACTCTGAATTCATACATGCATTGATCCTGTTGATTTAGAGGACCTTGTTTCCTTGGTGTCCTTCTTGCCTTCTGGGTCTTACACTCTTCCCACCTCTGCTTCTGCAAGGTTCCCTGATCCTTGAGGGGCGAGATTTGATGGACACATCCCTAAGAGACCGAATTTGAAAGTTCTATGTAGGCACCAGCTTGACTTATCCTTAGTCAATGAATTGTGGAGGTGTAGTATTGAGCAACAAGGCCCTGCTGTCAGTTTGTGGTGAGCAACCTGTAATTTTGGCAATAGCTGGGGTGTTTGGAGGTTCCTATTGTTGTTCCTATTGACATACAACTAATTTAGATGTAAAACATTCCTGGCACTGGAAGCTTCATTTGATGACAAAAGATATCTACTTGGGGCTGATTCTTCCCCACTCTTTGGTTCTTTCCTTTAGATTGCTTTCATATTTGTATGTAGTTGAGGAATCTTCTACTGTATTAGGTTTCTATTATACCCTTCATATGACCATAAGGTTTAGCTGTCTTTCCCCACATTCCCACTTCTTACTTAATACTATTAGTCTCCCTCATCCAACTGTAACTATTTTATTTTTCTAGAGAGATCTATCCATCCTGAGTCTATTACTCTTTACGTACTGTCTGTGGTTCCATGGATGATAATTTGGTTAACACTTGATTAACAACTAATACAAAGCATAATTATCTTTCTGGGTCTGAGTTATCTCAAAAAGAATTTTTTTCCTAGTTCTATCCATTTATATGAACACACCATGATTGCATTTTTTAAAAAGATGAGTAATACACCATTGTATGAATGTGCCTCATTTAAAAATAAATTCATCTACTAAGGGATATTATTCAACTTCTGTCTCCTAGGAATAGAGAAATATTGTTGAACAAGTGACTCTACAGTAGGATGAAACATTCTTTGGGTATGGGCCCAGGAGTGGTATAACTTGATCTTGAGGTAGATCAATTTCCATGTTCATGAGGAACTGCCACACTGATTTTCATAGTGGATGTACAAGTTTCCACTCCCAACAGAAAAGAATGGGCCTCACTCTTTCTCCACATCTCCACAAGCATGAGATGTCACATGTTTTATGGATCTTAGCCTTTCTGACAGTTGTAAGGTAAAATCTCAAAGTATTTTTGTTTTGGTTTGCAATTGTATGGTGTTAAAGTATATAAACCATTTCTTTAAGTGTTCCTCAGCCAATTGATTTTTCTCTTCTGAGAATTCTGCTTATATTGGTACCTCATTTTTGAAAAATAATGTTAATTCCTTGATATCCAGTATTTTTTTAGTTCCTTATATATTTCGGATACTAGTCTTCAATTGGGTGCACAGCTAGTAAACTATTTCCCATTTTGTAGGCTGCCACTTTGTCTGAATGGCGGTGTTGTGAAGAAGCCTGTCAGTTTTATTATATTTGTTGTTGTTTACAATGTTTTTTTTTCAATTTTTCATACTGAGTTACCTCATCCAGGATTCAGTTTGCTATTCCATGTTTGGTTGATGTTCATGGGAGGTCAGCCCTCCTCTGAATTGAAATAGAAAAGTGAGTTGGTTTGGGAGCAGGTGGAAAATAGGGGGCGAGGGAATGGGAGGAGAGGGTGGAGGGGAAATATCAATAAACTTTAAAGTTTGCTTCAGAACAGTGTATTTGGGATAAAGCAAAAGAAAGTAATTTTAATGCATATGCAGAAAATTTTATTCCCTCCTCGAATTCAATACTCTGTTTTGAATTTCTTCAAGGAAAAGAAATTATTATTTTTAAAGGAAACGTCTTATTTTTAGAAGTACATAAAAACAGCTCAAGTGCTCAGTAATTAACAGAAGATCCTATACGGTAGGAACCAATGGTAAATTCAAAGAAAATCCAAATGCAGTTGTGTACAAGTGAAACCAAACACCAAGTTTAAGTAGACTTCTAACAATGAGCTGTTTGCTGAAGGTAGGAACACCAGCCAGTAATCTCTATAGAGATTAATTTTGCCAGTTACTCTATTTTTAATTTAGAAAGATTAATATTTAATAATGTGTGATTTCAGGGTAATAAGTAACACTTCACCTTTAAGAAAACAAAAATTAAATTTTAAAACACTCTGGAGAAAATATAGGAGCTATAAATTACAAATAGAGAAAGACAAATTAAAGAAGGGCCGAGCTATGTCTTGAGCAAATAGAGCAGGTTATTATGTGACACTCCTATGTCCTTATACCTTCAAGAAAGTTAACATTACAAAGGGTAGTATTGAATTATATTCAATCTAGAGAGTTTCGCCTGAGAAACAGATCAAGAAAGTCATTTGAAATACAAGACGTAATATGGCATTTAAGTTATAAGAAGCAGATAAACATGAAGCATGTTTCTTATCAGAGCTTCAGAATACAGCCTAGCCCTGGCTTTTCCTAAGCCAGTCAGTTTCTACTTAGTTACCAGTTTATGTCAACAACAAAGACAGTTGCATATCACCACCAGATGCAAGCACACAGTTGTTTATTATTTTCATATTGGTGGACAGGTGAATAGGGCAACTTCACAGAGACCATATGTGTTGACCTCAAGGCAGCCTCCTGCATATGTTAATCATTCATTTATCCTCCTTTACTGAAGATAAAATAAGTAAACAGTAAAACAAATTACAGATTTTCAGGTACTACATAATTGAGAAATGTTTATTGTACTAAATGCAGTTCAGGTTCTGAGTTGTAGGTAATCACTAAAGACTGGCATACATCCTCTGAACAAGCCCATCGACAGTTTTAACCAAAACCATCACTAGAGTAACTGCTTTCAGCAAATAGGTAAAGCAAGAACTGTACATAAGTTTATCACACTTTAAGCTAGTTTTGTCTCCAAATGAGATGTGTCAAAATTAATTTACATAACTTTTGAATTTCATAATTTTGGTTAAAATATTTTGTAGCTTTAATATATATAATTTCTCCTTTTGGTAATTATCATTTTCAAGTAAGAAAGCAATGGTATAATTAAAAAATAAACTTACAATTTTTCAATTATCATGTTGTTATGAAAGATTTAATATTAGTAATAACAAAACATATGGCATAAACAATTAAATTATACTCTTCTGCAATTCTATTGAGACATGAAAATAATTAATAGCATGCACCCAAAATGAAAGCCCAAAGATGACTTTAGGATATTAGTTTTCATCTTTGCCAGAATTATTATGATTCCGAATAAATATTAACAAAATAGTTATTTAATAGTTTATTTTCCTTTTTATTTAAGTGTTTGTATTCATTTCTACATACTAACCAAAGAACCCCCTCTCATTCCTCTTCTCAATCCCCCCAGCCGTCCAAAAAAGAAACAGCCTTCGTGGGAAGTGAGAAAAGGCTGATGCATTCACTTGAGGCAAGACCAAGCCCTTTCCCCTGCATCAAGGCTGAGTAATGCCTACTAATGGAAAATGAGTTTTTCAAAGAGTTCTTAAGTTATACTAATACTTCATTCATATTATATCACACGTAAGCTACAATAAATTTAACCATACCTGAATATAGACATGTGCATATGAGAAATGTTAAATGCACTCAGTTATAAGCACGTGTACATATATGTATATGTATACATCCATTCGTGTATGCATGATTTATATATATGTATAACAATAACTATTAAAGAAAGGTTATAAATTTGCTAGAGTGACACAGAGTGACTTAAAGTTTAAAGGGGGGAGGAGACATATTGTAGATGGGGGATTTATACATTAAACTAAAACAATTATTAAATACACAGAATAAATTTAAATTTTTGCCTGAATTGTGATACTTGAGATATGGAAATATTAATAACAACAATAATTGGTTGTCTAGATTCAATTTGAAGAATAATACAGCATTAAATACATTTGAAACAATTAATCTTACCCTGAGTTATATCATATTTAAACAAGAAAATGATACTAATTCTCATTTCTTTTTAACTTATATTTTATAACAAAGAACTAAAGAGAGGAAAGATAATACTTTAATTAATTTGATATAATAAAGATATAAAACCAAAAAGTAATAGGAACCTTCAACAGTATCACTTGATCCAGGTGCAATACTAACAAAAATCATGGCAGGTCTGTGGCCTTCCAAACATATTCATTTGTAGGTCAATTTGTACCCATGGAAGACTAGAATACATACAAGCCAGGGCATTCTTAATATTTCTTCCATCAAGAAAAGCTATAGTTGCATCATTTGAAAATCATATCCAGTCCCTTCTGATAATATTTTTTCAAATTCATCTTTCAGGAAACTGGACACAGAAAGGCTTGCATCAGTTTATGAAACCAAGTCATGAATCTGGATTCCTGAATACTTTATAAAATTTGTATTCAATGCAAGTTCGTAAAATGACCCTGAAATTGACAATCACATCTATCTAAATATTGTAAATAACAGCAAACTTTAGAGGTATTCCCAGAAGTATCTGTACAAATGATAGACAATTTGTGACAGCTGGGTACATTGCTTGATCACCAAAATATCAAAAGATGTTAATAATCAGTTGTGGGGGGACTAATAATAGATTGATTTTGGCAGGGTTGGAACAAGGCAACATTTAGCTTACTAATATGTAAACTGATAAAATGAACCTTATAGTGTTGGATAAGAATTACATACACCAAGTTCAAATAAATAAAAGAAAATAGGTTATGAATCTTGGGGAAAATGTTTCTTCTTTTATTTGAAACATTAGCTAAAGACCAAAAGAGGAAAAAGAAAATGTATTTTTAAAAAATGGAAGTGGAAAGAGGATCAGGAAAATCACAAAATTGGTCACCGGGCCTGGGTGTCTCCTTGTGATATGTTTCCTTCAGACTTTCTCAGGGATGGACCTGAAATAGCACATTTTCCTGATTGAATGCCCCCAGAGCCACTATATCCTTAAACTTACTGGCTTCAATTTTATTCTTTTTCTGTGAAGGTCATTGTAGGAGAGTCTCTTAACTATACTGCATACAAATCACATCCCTTGTCCAAATTTGCAACATCTTTCCAGTATCTATGCCCATCATTGTGGGTTTTCTTTTTTTTGTTCTCAAACCAAAGTAGGCCAACCCAATGAATAAAACATATCCTTATATATTTAGTTTCCATTTATGCCAATACAATGGTGATGGCTGGACCATTATAAAGAAGCAGCTAGTGAATTCCCTGTGGGTCCATCCTCTGAGCCTCATTCCCCTTCAGGGACTTTTGATCAGTAGATTATACTTCCTCTTCTTGCTCAATTTTGATACACTGATGTCATTCCTAAAAGCTTAACTGGTGTTCTGTTACTCTATTTGTCAAAACATACTCATACAAATTTTTGTGTGGCCTAAGGTCTATGTGACCTCCTTGCTCACAGGGCTGTAGATGAGCTGCTTATGTCTTCATGATCTCATCTCTCCTCATTCCAAGGGCATCTCCCACTCAAACAACTCTGTATTTCTTGTGTCTTCATTCCTACCTCATGACTTTTGCACCTTCAATTTCCCTTATGCCAGGTGGTATTCTTCTGGCTATCTTTTTCTAATAGACAATCCAAATTCTCTCCAAATGTTCTGTTGAGCATTGTGTAGATTCCAGTTGAAAGGATTTAAGAACCAAAGTCTTTTTTTTTCTTACCATATAAAGATTATGAAAGATATATAAGGAATTATTAGTAGCTGACTCTGAAGCAAGGAGACGAAGTACTCTAAGGGGAGTGTCTAATATTATAATCAGTTAGAAGTAAAGATAGCATCACTTACATAATGTTGGGAAGAACTGCTAAAAGCCACTCTGCAAACAATACAGAGTCATCTCTGATAGAGAAAGGAACAGCTTGGCTGGCCTATAGCTTCCAAGGAGCCCAGAGAGATTCTACATGGTGAAGACAGAAACTACATTATCTTAGCAAACTGTTGGATGTTAATATTTCTGCTACAAATGATGCACCATAGCTCATCTTCACTTAATTTATACAAATATTCAAGGATTTATTCATAGTATTGACATAAATAGCATAGTTTACACAAGCCACCAGACTTGGAACCAGAGATGCCAGGAGCTTAGCCCAAATGCCTCATTTGATGACAAAACCAGGCAAAATCCTCTGAGAAGACCAGAGTGCAAAGTCAATGTGTATCATCACGAAGCGATGAATCAACTGTCACATGTTCATCATTATGATCTGGACTCTGTCCTGAACACGTTGTCTCTGGTTCGATAGGTAGCATCATCTCCACTAACAACCCATAGAGGAAGATGCTGCTATGTCTTCCACTAAAACTCAGACTGAGAACAGTTACAAATTCTACCTGTGTCCAAATAGCTGGAAGAGGAATATAGAATTTTCTTCATTTCTTTTATTATGAGACTTTTACTTTGATTTAAAAAAATGGAATAAAAATGTATATAAATTATATCTTAATTCAATCAATATAACTTAAAATTTCAAAAACAAGGTTACCACATTAAAGAACAGCATAAAATGAGTCACTTGGGCTTAAACTACATCTTTGAAGCTTCATTTAATAAAGACTTTATTTCTAATAAGAGGATAACAATACTGAATATTTATGACTAAGATTGTTAAATAATGAAATTACCTGCAAGTTTGTCAAAGTAGAAAAATAAATCAAGCTAGTTTAATCACTTCGTATGGAGCACATTTCTTTCGTGCCTTTCCCACAACTGCACAGAACTTCACAATATAAAATGATTTTTAACAGTCGCTAACTTTCTATAGATCTGAATTAGGTTATGTAAACCTTAGAATATATTCTTAATCAAAGACTTTCATTGCAAACTTTGCCAAATATTATCTATAGTGCTAATTATGTGCCTCATTTTTAAATGTCACTCTTATTATAACGTGTGACCATGAAGAAAGAAATTGAACACTAATTCACACCTGGACTTTTTCTGTCATTGAGTGGTCCTATTTCCCCACTCATTCTTCCAGCCCTGGTATTCTGTCTTCTACCTGATGCGTTATGCTTGAAATTTTTTTCTCTGAATTTTCTAATTCTGTCTTGAAATTATTCAGCTGCGTCTTTATTTCAGTTTGAGTTCCATCAGTATTTCCCCCTTTAATGAATCCATATTCTAAGCTGTGTATTCCTTTTGCAATTTCATTCAGCCATTTGTGCTTTCTTAGATTTCAATTAAAAGTGTATCTCTCATGACTTTTCCCTACATCTTTACTATTAAAAAAGTCATACTATTAACTACCTACTTAAAATGCCTATAGTACATGTATGTCTGCTTATACATATATAAATTCGATGCAAATTTTCCATGTGGAGTGGCAAAGCTTCTTCTGAGAGCCATAGATTATCTAACAAAAATTTCAACCACAGGCATGAGAAGCCTTACTTTGAGTTGTGGGTCAGGGTTGTCCATAAAAATCCTAAAACATTATAGGCTATTATAGTTGCCTTTAGTTATCCCTCTAGAAGTGGAAAGTAAGTTCCTATTGGTTAAGATACCATGCACTTTGGATAAAGGGCCCAGAGAATCTGAGGTGAAATTGACATTAAAGCCTTCTGCCTGAGGCCTGGCTTTCTTGGTACCAGAAGACATGCAAATTTCCAAAAGATGCTAGTAACCAATAATCCTACCCCGCTATGACTCCTATGAATCACAACAATCACCAGCATGACAAGATAACTCTAATGGTAGAATAATTATATGTATATCATTGTCATAAACAATAGGTCTCTCATTAGACTTAAGACTCACTCAAAAAAGGAAAATTATACCTGGTACCTGAAATCTAGCCTCCAAGTACATGGAGTTAGTCAACTCATGAATTTTTGAAGAAGAATCTATCTATAATAGTCATTTTACTAAACCAAATAATCTCTATTTTCTTAATGTTTTTCCTTATACTCACTGATGCATATAGTCATCACCCTTCAGAAAGGAAACTTCTCTCTGCAACAGATGGAGACCATTATAGAAAACCACAACCAATTACAATGTAGAATTGCAGAGTCCAGTACAAATTGATTTATCTACAAAACAGTTATAGCCACCCAATGTTCAGGTGTTATTTCAGAGAGGAGGAGGTATGATTGCAAGGAACAGGGAAACAGAAAGTTTTCTGTGACATTACGTTTCTTAGAAATGCCAGAAAAGCTAAACCCATAAAGCTTCACTAACAGAGTTGCTTAAATATAATCATGAAAGGTATAAAACTAGTTGGCAAGCTAGTGTTAAAGGAGGGGAGCTCACAAGGTCTCAACCCTACAGGCAGATAAGGAATGCTTCAAGTGTGATATATAGTTTCCAATAGAGATTTTCACACAGGTGCAATGACTTAGTATCACTTGGTCATTCCTAAAGACATATACATAAAAATAATGATATACACATCGACAATATTTACAAACACAAGCACACATGCACACACACAAACACACACACACATATTCAAAAATATTTTTTAAAAAGACCATGCATTTGAAATAGAGCAAGGGGTTAGTGTACATGGCAGTGTTTGGAGAGAAGAAAGGAAAGGGGAAAATAATACAGTTAATCTCAGAAAACAAAAAATCTACAATAAAATGGTTCATTTTTGTTCTCCTTAAGTTCATTCAGGTATTTTCTTTTATTATCCTCTTTGAGTCATTTGGTCACATTTATAATTTTTATTTTAATTGGAGATATATATATATATATATATATATATATATCAAGTCATGAATTTTGAAGAAGAATCTATAACAGCCAACCATACACACACACACACACACACACACACACACACACACACACACACACACACACACAAACACACATTGTTCTTTTCAACTTGTTCCCTGATCTTTCTGTAGAAAATTTCCATTGGAGAACATTTCTATGGAAGTAGCCTTTGGGGGAAGATAAGCATAGTGTCTAGTTATTTAAATTACACACACACACACACACACACACACACACACACACACACACACACACACATATATATATAATTCTCAAAAATATTTAAAATTTCTACATTGTCTAAAATCTCTAGCTATTCCTACATATCCCAGACTGTGTAATAGACTGACTAACTCACTCTTGGACCTCTTGTGGCCAATGAGAGAAAAGTCAAGGTCAAAGACTAAGCCGCCTGACAACCTTCCTTTCACAATTAGTATTGCTTTCCTTGTAAAATGTATGTATATCATCATTTAAGCTTATTAAATACAGAAAATAGTAAAAATTATTTACTAAGCTCCAATTACAAATCATGCAAGAATTATACTTGTCTGTGGTAGACTTGAAGTTTATTACTAATGCCATTGCTTCACAGTGTGACTGAAGTGGTGTATGAACAAAGGGGCCACGGTCAAATAAAAGACTCTGTATCCAAACTCTAACCTCAACTCCAGCAGAGACAGTTCAGCAATTCCAATTACTAATGACTCATTTGGCAGAAAGTCCTTTTGTTATTTGTCATGAGCTGTTTTACCACAAAATTTACTGTTTCAGCTACTCTATAGTTTTTCTATGCTAAATACCAACTCTGTTTAAATTATCCCCAATTATAACTTAATTCAATAAAGGATTAAAGGGGGGAAAGTCCCACATAGTATTCTTTCTTTTCTTTGGATAATTGATGTGAAAACAAGAATGGTTTTACAAAGTTAGAAAAAGATTCAAAAAGGAATTTTAAACAAAATAAAAAGAAACTGTATTTTAGACATAAATTAGAAAAACATAGTTGAGAATATTATTTGTGTCATATGACACATAACAGAAGTTATAAATCTCTATGTTGACACTGCAGCAGATCCTAGCCAGACAAACTCTAAGGGCTACAGAGAGTCCTACTGGAGAGTATAAAATAACCCTGCTCTATCTATCCTATTAGTTTCTCAGCCATTTCTTGAAGATTACTGCCCAATGACGCTGCAGGCTGACCATATAGACCCTGCAAGAAATTGGCTCCTGAGTATAGTCTTTGTACATGGGAAGAACATTAAAGTGGTCATTATAGATGTCTTCTCCCAACAGTTTCAGACAGTAGATAAATCAGTCTATAATGTACCTTCTCTACACCGGTGACTTAAAGAAAAAAAATAAGTGGAGGAGGAGGAGGAGATCAGAAGACGAAGAAAAGGAAGGAAGGAAGGAAGGAAGGAAGAAAGAAAGAAAGAAAGAAAGAAAGAAAGAAAGAAAGAAAGAAAGAAAGAAAGAAAGAAAGAAAGAAAGAAAGAAAGAAAGAAAGAAAGGCCAAAGAAAAAGCAGGGAATCAAATTTTCCACTTTCACGTTCAACTCAGACAATAATAATCTAAACCTGACCATTAATACCTGTATCAGTTATAATGATGATTATATTATGCTGTTCTCACCAAAAATTCATATATTGACAAACCTGCCTTTATACTAAGTGACAGAGACAAATAAAACAGTTCTCAAACATTAATTTCCAGGTGAGTTTCTCGACCACCTTAGCCATAGACCATGTGTTGCCTTGTGTGGGAAGACAACTGCCTGTGGGAACAAAATAATAGAAAATGGAACCAGCACTTACAATGCTAAGCACTTAAATATTAGACATAAAAGCAAATAGCTGATTGTGAAGCTCAGTGTCTAAAATCTGAGGTTCTTTGTAGCATCATCTGGGCACTGGAAGGGTTTGGTATTTCTTTATCTACCAATATGATGCCTACAGCACATGCTACCTTTTTGTTCAGTCAGCTCTCCCTGGTACTTAAAGTTTTCTTTTGACAGACATCCCATGTTATTGACCTAACGCTATCCTGTGATTTAAGCCTCATCTTCAATGGAACACTTGAGAGCTCTACTCAGGAGCTATTACAATGTTGCTATTACAAATGGCCTCATTTTTTTTTTTTTTACTGGAACCTTGGTGAAAGCTTTCATGGTCCTGTCATTTTTGCATTGGCATGACTTCGAATCTGTTATTACATGAATGCCAACCCCAAGCTATGATGCCAGCTGGAGACTTGAGTAGCTCCGTTTGAAGCACAGGTGCAGTGGCCAAGTGGCTAGGGTAGTAAACCTGGGGAAACAATTTTCTAGAGAGTCCTCTTGAAAGGAAGAACTGTGTATAGAATCTCTATCTTCCTAGGCACTCTCATTTCTGCAACGGTCCTTTCAAAGGTCCATACTTTGCTCTCTCATTGTAGGCAAAGCAAATAATAATAAGTGGTAACCAAATGTATCTGTGAGGATTTGGGAGTGAGTTGGTTACTCTTGCATCAGCCCCCTTGTAGGCAAAGCAGAAATTGTAACTGTATCATCTTCATATAATTGTTGTGAACTTTAAATCCAATGGTGAAAACAGAGAATATATTTTATAAATGTTAAATGTGATAATTATTTCACACTTTTTTTTTCCTTTGAGTAATTTATCTAAAAACCTATGTCAGGGTTCAGTCCAATCCCTTTCTGGGGCAAACTCCCAATTAGCACTTTAATTTCTGGAGAAAGTCCTGCCAGTTGTTCAAATTCACCAACATCCAAACAAAACAAGTTCCTTGTATTCTCTTACGTTGAAAAAAAAAATGCCTTACAGCTTGCTTCAACTTCCTTCTTTTATTTTGAAAACGAAACTCTGGCCCTCATGGTCTTTCAAAATATTGTCCTTTCCCAGAATATGGTTTTTCTATATAACCTTGGTGTTGATGGAATTTTCTGTGTGCTTGATAATTCCCAAATATCCATATGGAGACTTACTCTTATTTAAAATGCTGGGCTGACATATTATTAATTATAAATGGTTGGCTGAAAGCTTAGGCTTCTTAGGAACTTCCTCTTACAACTTAAATTAATCCATATTTTCATCCTCCCTATATCATGTGGTGACACCTACTTTTTGGCGTGGTAAGTTCATCTCCTGCTTCCTTTGTATCTGCTGGAGAAGGTGTCCTCCTTATCTGTGCTTTTTTATTTTATAAAGTCCTGCCTAAACTCTACCTGACTAGCTACTGGCAATTTAACTTTTTATTAAACCAATGAGAGCAACAAATAATCATAGTATACAAAAGGTTGTTCCACAGCATTTCCCCTTTTTGTCTAATTAAAAGAAAGATTTCAACTTCAACCTATGTTAAAATTATGCACAAAATTGTAATATTACTGTTAAATATCCAGTCCATTTGTATTTAGAAAATTTAGAGAAAATATCCTAGTATCTATCCTGTCTTTGCGAGTTTAAAGTTTTATACCTAATTTACTTTTTTATCATAACTAAGGAAAACTCTACGCTTAGTTATTTAATCTTTAACTTCATCTAAAACCCCAGAAGGATATAATATTACCTGATTCAGGGACAACTGGCTGCCTGGACAGCTATTCAAAACTCTTTTACAGCACTGGGGACTCCATCTTTAGCCTACAGATCTATTGTAACTGACAGACAATTTTGAGAAGAAGGGAATTGTGAAGGACTGTCCTACCTTATCTTGGCAAATATTGATATTTTCTTTCTTTTGTGTCCATTTGGTCCAGTTTGTACAAAATACTGTCAACAGCTGAAGTAAAGGAAGTTTCATTCCCAATATCTAACTCTATACAAAAGTTCTTCAATGACCATCATTATTGTTTTGAAATAAATTGGTGCTGCCAGGAACAGATGTGTCTCACTTTCATGAAAAACCCTAAACTATTATACATTTTAGTTTCTATATTCTGTAATCTATGAAGTGTTTGAAGAACATTTATTTATCTAAATATATCTATTTAAACTTTAAAACATATCTAATGACTTTAAGTTTGATTATTATAGATGACTATTAATCTGTATTTCTTAATTGTACATTAAAGTTTTAAATGAGCTGCAGAAGCACAAAACTCCCAAACAAGAGTACAAACACGCATATAGTATTGCACCAATAAACTTAAATTTGTATCCATAAACCAAAATCCATACCAATGTAAATTATTTCTAGATTAATAGTTGTTTTTTGAATTAAAATAAATTCAATAGACTGCCCCTTTGTCTCATTATTTCTATATTATACCTCTGTTTTTCCCGTCAGAAGGAGATTCTTGAATCCAATTTCTTTGTTTAGCTTTTTCCTGACTATTGTCAAAAACAACTTGTAACCAAGCCCTCTTAAATGACAACAAATATCCATAACACATCATTGGGAATGTGGCTGTTGTTTTCTGTAGATTTCTTCTTGTTGTTTGAGGGTACTGGCATCTCTGAGGAACCCTGGAGAAAAAGGGATAATGGTCAAGTCCTGTCTGGAGTAGTCTGTGGAGCTGAACCATCTCAACCAGGAGCCTTGAAACCTCTGAGGTGCAGAACTCTGAGAAAACTACAACATAGGTATTCTGAGATTTTGGATCATCTGGGCCATTCATTTTTATGGGTGTACGGTCACCTTGTTCTAAAAACAAATAAAATTTCAAAGGTAGACATATCTGCATCGATATAAGTATAGAATGAGCATTGTATACAAATTAGCCAAAGATGATTTTTTCTTTTATGCTTGAGCAGATAAATTATATATCACATATGTTGTAGTTTTTCTAGGTTTATTTATTTATATGTGTAGTAAAGATGTTCCAGGAGTCTTCTACAAACAAATCTGATCTTTTTTAAGCCTGAACAAACCCACAGCCTTTCATTTTTCTGTGGAAACAAAATCACTATTTCCCCAAAGCAACACATTTTTGACTACCACTTTTGATTCAAGACACTTTTAAAATATGTAGATTGGTTTAATCCAGCAGCCTTCACAATCCAATGTCTCTTAGCAGCTACCATTGTTCATCAGCAATAAAATAATTCAAAGACAGCAAAATACCATACTGGATTCAGATTCCTCATGTACCTTTCATCTTTACATAGTTTATTTATTTTATATTACTTTATTCCTTTTAAAAGCTTAATTTTTCTTTTTAATTATTTCCTTTATTATTGTGATTATAATATAATTATAATATCATTTCCCCCCTGCCCTGTCTTTCTTTCAAATCTTCTAACTTATCCCTCTTTGATCTTTCAGATTCATAGACTCTTTTATCATTAATTGTTGTTACGCACAGTTATGCTTATTTTTCTTTCGTCTTTACGAATGTTTTTATTCACTTTAAGTATCAACCACAGATCCTTCTCTCATGCCTCCTCCCACTTCCCGTTTAGCCTTCCCTCTAGCCCATGCCCCATCCTCTTCTCTGAAAAGATTAGGCCCCCTATAGGGAGTCAGCAAAGCCTGACATACTCAAGGGAGGCAGATTCAAGCTCCTCACCTCCCCCTCCACCTCCCAGCATCATAGCTGTACAAGGTGTCCCACCATGGGTAATGGACTCTAAAAATCCAGCTCATGTTCCCGGCATAGATCCTGATCCCACTGCCAGGGTTCCCTTAAACAGAACTAGCTACACAACTGTCTTTCATATGCAGAGGGCCTAGTCTGGTCCCACGCAGGTTGTACAACTATTGCTCTAAAGTTCTTAAGTTCCCACTTGCTTGGATTGGCTGTCTCTGTAGATTTCTTCTTCATGAACACATAGCTCCAGAGAAGCTAGTTAAAAAGGCGAACCCTAAATGGGATGCATGGATTGCTCTGGGAAGGGGAAATAAATGATATCTCTTGAGTAAACTGGGAGTGAGGGGCCAATAGAGGGGAGATGATGGGGGATGAAAACATAAGTGAGCAGGATGGTCAAGATGGAACAGTGACAGAGTGGGAGAGAAGTTTGAGGGATATCTTGATCGATGTAGACATCATGGAGTTAGGGAGAAACCCGTGTTAGTGAAGTTCCCAGAAATCCAATGGTTGACCCCGGCTTAAAGGATTAACAAAAGTGGAGGATGCCAGAGCTGGTCTTGCCCAGTAATCAGATTGGTGTATACCCTAATTGTCACCATAGAGCCTTTATCTAGTAACTGTTGGAAGCAGAAGCAGAGATCCACAGCCAAGCAATAGGCCAAGGTCCGGGAGACCAGTTAAAGACAGGAAAGAGGGATTGCATGAGAAAAGAACTTTAATTTTTAAGATATATTTTCTATGACTGTCTATACTCTTTCTGTTTTGTCTTCCAAGTCTATATACATTTTTAGACAAATTGTAGCCTGTTTAAAGGTTTTGTTGTTCTGGATCTTTCTTTACTGTATATCTATAATTTTTATAACTGCATGAGCAAAATCTTAAATCTGCCATGTAGTATAGCTCATGGCAAGCTGGTAGAGCTCATGCTGGTGGCTTGAGCCCACGGGACATTGCTGGGAAATATGTCTCTGAACTGTGGCCAGCATGAGAGATATGAATAAGACTACGCAGATATGTATGGCTCAAGTTTATGTGTTGAAAACAGTTTTTAAAGCTTTCTCAAGTCTTATGTTGATGTAGGTGGCCCACATTGGGTACCATTTGTTGGTAAACATTTCTGTATAGCGTCCAAATACCACAAGGAGAGTTATTTTAATTATAACTGTTTGGGCAATAGCTTAGGCTTCTTGTTAACTAGCTCTTATGATTTAAACTCACCCATATTTATTAGATATGCTTTACCATGTGGCATTGCCTTTTTTCATGGCAAGTTCTTCTCCTGCTTCTTATATATCTGCCAATGACTCTACTCCCCTTCTTCCCTGCACTCTCTTTTTTGTTAGCAAGTTCCAGATAACCTCTACCTGCCTAGCTATTATCTACTTAGTCCTTTGTTAAACTAATTAGAGCAACAAATATTCACACTGAACATAAAAACATGGTTCAGATAACCTGTGTCCTTTCTACATTTGAACTTTTTATATGTCAATCTGTTATGCATCTTTTGTAGTTGAAAGATCAAATTTTTTCTCACTACCACATTTTTTTCTTGCATACCTTACAGATGCTGAATAATAAGAAATATAATGAAAAGAATCTGGTTTCTGACACACACATTACACACACACACACACACACACACACACACAATCCTTGATGTTATATATTTGAAAGTGCTGTATACAATGTCAATGGTTTATTTATTGATATCATAATCGCATACTGTAAGTAACATATTTTCATTAACTTCTCTAAGCATGTTTCTCTAGCAATAGTCTCACAGTGTTCTAAACTTTAAAATGTAGTTAGGAAAGTTGTTTATTTTAAGGGTCAGTAAGTTTCAGATCTGCAAAGAGAATGCATCTTTACATTCTGAAGCTTTAGGCTCTCAGTGTAATCTCACAGTCAAACAACCATAAGAACTGGTCTTTTATAATTTTAGGTCTACTTTCCTCAACCACTACTTTATATCTACAAATAAATTGATACTTGTCATACATGAAACTACCCATTGCATGATATCTTTAAATATATGGATTAAGTCTCAAGACACTTTAAAGTGGTTGTAAAATATTCATCTTTTAGGAGCCTTTCCTTATATAAATTACCCCTTTGGTAAAGTCTGAATTGCCTTTAAAATGATACATAATTCTTTAATATCTCATTTCCACCATTGACTTCACTGTCTGCCTAATTACAGACTTATCCTTAAGAAGGTCAATGCTGTATGAAGAGTTTGTAAAGGGTCTGCACTTCAAACAGAAAAGTATCACTATTTTTATCTATTAGTTCAGCTCTTAAAAATAGATAAATGACAGCTTATCTGTCTGTCTTCAGATAACTTCTCCATGATCCTTTCTTTGTTGATTTATTAAACATGAAATTAGAGTTGTAACAAAGGCTTTTCTTTACCCACTTTCTCTAATAAAGATCTTTAAAATAATTAAAATGCTTGAACATGAAATATTCAAGTTTGAGGAGGCATGTTCTTCCTCAATCTTAGTAAAACACGACAGTACAATAGCTGAGCATTTATGGTCACAGAACATTGTCTCTCGATACACAGAGCTCTGATAACTTGCTATCTGCCTGATATATGCCTAGTACCAACTAAGTGAAAGTCATGATTTGTCCTCCACGGAGATATCTGTGTATGAGGGATGCATACAAGAGCAAGTGTGCAATATGGTGATAGCTAAGCTATATATAAAGCAAGAACAGAGATGGGGCAGAAAGGTGAGCTAAAAGTCTTGTCCCAAAGTGTTATGAAGGAAAAATTTTTTTAAGTTACATTCATAAACACACTTCTGCCCTCTTCACAGGGTTTTACTATTTTCTAAGTCAGGAATATATGATGATACATAGTAAATATTTATCATGCCATTCTCCTTTAGTCCCAGTGGTATTTAGAGAAAGCATACAATTAACCTGACTGAATCCAAAATAGCATCACGGCTATAATTGGCCATATAGGAGAAAATTTTCACATAGATTTTACTCATAAATTCTGTTTTATGTTAAGTTTTATTTTATTCTTCCTGACATCTCTTTCAATTGCTAATATACAAGAATATATTGCTGCAATGTTATTGAATAGTATACAAATACAAATAAGTTTAATGCTGGGATGTATGCTCATTATATTATTTTTAAATAAAATATGCAATAACACTAGGTTAGACTAAAAACCTTCTGAAATCACATCAGACTGACTTTTTAATAACATAAAAATTTCCTAAGTGTCCTTCAACTTCCAGAATTCAGAATAATAGTGTCTTGATAATGCCTAATTTGCATTAGAAAGTCCCACAGTCAAGACCCTGTAAGATTAGCCCCACTAGGAAATTATTCTTCCTTAAAATTTCATAAAGCATAGAATATATTCTATAGACTGCCTTTAGAGATAAAAAGTTTGAGTCCAAACTTATCTAATAGTAACCAAGTTTGAGAGCAAGCTCAAAGAAACAAATCTAGCCTGGCCTGTAAATCATTTCTTTATCACTGTGACAAAGTCCTGAGATATATATTATAAATGTAAGAATTACCAATTTCTGTCTGAGATTTATAGGCTTCAGTCTATGGTCACTTGGACCCTTTATTTTTTAGAGCACAGGCAAGGCTAAACTCACACAGAAGTAGGTGTTGGAGCATTTCAACTCACCTCACTGTAGTCAGGACATAGGGAAAAAACAGAAAGAGGTAGAAGGTAGTTACATCCTTCAAATGGAATACCTCCAGTGACCATCATTCTTCCACATGGTGCTCACTTCCATCATGAAGTAACCAAGCCTTAGCACACAGGATTTGTGAACTACTGAAAATAAAAATCACAATAGTAATTCTCGATACAAGTACCACAGCTCTCATCTTCAAAGGAATAAGAGATAATTTATTCTGGAGTGATTATGACCCAGGGGCATAGATCTAGATTACTCCAAGTCCCATTTTACAACATGGAAGAAGCTTTATAGTTTCACAAAACACAGAGAGTCAGAAATTAAGTCAAGTTTATACTACAATGGAGGGTCCACTAAAGAGGCAGGTAAAGCAAGATAAGAGAAGCTTATCTATAGGTTCAGGATGCTATTGGAGCTTTTGAGTTGGTGAGAGCTAGTGGTCTAACAAGTGAATAGATCCAAAAGTTATTTATCTACTAGTCTTAGGATGTTAATTTTGACACAAAAGTAGACAAGAAATGGCTGATTTTGAGGGTCCAATGTAGCCTCTAGATCTGCAACATTCCAATCTCTCCAAGATACTGACATTTTAATCAGCCATCTAATATCTGCAGATACAACCTCTTTCCGGGAATATTCCTTCACACAGTCTATGACTACATTACTTCTGGCAGTCATTGACAAAATAGAAGGAAGGTGTGAACTTAGAATAAGAGAAACCATTCCAATTTATGTAGTATACAGTTAAATCATTATAATAGAAAATCACAACAACAAAAATATCCTTTTATGAAGTGAATGGAAAAAAGTAAAGAACAAATATGCCGAAGCATATGGCTCCTTGTATAGCCATTTTTATACTCAAGGCTATACCTTCTGAAGCCAACTGCCTCAGCCTCTGGTCCCGTGTGTTTTTGTATATTTTTTAATAATTTGCTTACATTTGGACGTACCCATGCCCATTTTGTATCACACGATTCCTTTTCCGTTGTACACAAATGTATTTCATTATGATTAAAGTCACCTTCCGCAGCCCTGAGATTGACACTCTCCTGAACTAACTTACTGTAGTTTCCCTTTGGCAGTGTCTTCCTTGAGAGACCCATTTAAAATTTTAAGTGTCACATTAAGCAGGGGACATGAGACAGAGAGTAAGTAAAAACAAAGGCAATAATATTTCAATCATTCTTCACTAAGCGTTAGATCATGAACAATGACTTTGCTCGCCTTTCTTCCTTCCTCTACACGTCATCCTCCAACTAGATGTCAAGCTTTTATTCTCATGGTGAGATTCTGTTAAAGCTAACAAGATCAGATATTTGGTGCCTTTTTCTTAACCATGACATCCATTTGTTTTTTTAATTTGTCCTTGATTAAAATGAAGAAAAAAAATAAAGAGATTTTTGCTTCTCTGGCAGGACAATAAAGTGATTATCTTTGCTTATATACACTCTAATTACAACTGGAAACGCTGATAGGTGACACTGTGGGAGTGGAGGCATGAACATCATCATTTCTGCATTCTGGGCTGCTCTAGCAAACGTAAGCAAAATAGATGAAGATCCTTCTGACGGTTCTATTCTTGCTAGCAGGGGAAAGAGCTGGACACTTAACATATTATATGATCACATCGGTCATCTCTAAGCAACAATCATAGGTAGAAAAAGTAGCTACTAGGATGGATCCCAGTTCTCTCTTCTACTCTTCTAGTGCTGTGGTTTTCCACCCAACGCTCATGTTGCCAAAACTGACTGTCACTGCTATATTCTTTCTATTGTCATTTATTTGCAAGAGTTGCTGAGTTCTCTTGTTCGGGATGGCAGATACATGGCCATACATGGTTAGCAAACACTGCCTGCTTAATGCCCAGAGGGAAGAAGTTAAGGCACAGGAATGCAATAACAAGAGTAAACTCAGCCTACTGTTTACACAATCAAGCATGGATTGCTCAGGCTACACAAAATGTACACTAAGACACAGGATGCCTTTGTTTCCTTCTTGAAAATTTCTCTCTGAAGATTGTGTAGCCCAGATCTTAATGCAGGGCCACTGTGAGTCTTTGTGTTACCAAATTTACTCTTTGTATGCAATGGGAAAGAGCTCTAGCCATGTGTGGTGATGCGCAGCTGTAATTCCAGGGTTTTTGCAAACGAGGCAAGAAAACAGCCATGAGTTTGAGGCTACCATAGGGCATAGGCAAAGCCACAGTGTGTGGGGATATGTTTCAAATGTAATGAAACCAGTCTGAGATATCAGAGGGATCTACCCACAGTCCATCTAGGAGGATCAGAGAGTGGTAACTCACACCTTTAATCCCAGCAAATCTGAGTTTGAGGCCAGTTTACAGAGGAAGTTCTAGACTCCCAGGCCAGGCAGTGATAGTGCCAGGCCTTTAATCTTAACCTGGATGTAAAACAACTGGGTAAAGAGGGTATTTAAGACAGGCATGTTAAGACAGAGCAGGCAGTAGAAGCCAGGAGGAACGAGGCTGAGGAAGCTGGAAGACAGCTGGGTGAGATTTGACCGTGGTGTTTCCTCTCTTTGATATCTCAACTTTTCCTTGAGATCTGCCTCTGAGGTTTTATTTTTTGTTTCGTTTTTTGTTTTTTGTTTTTTTGTTTTTTGTGCAACAACAATGTGTAGAAGGAAGTTTCTGGCCCAGATTAGCCCCACAGTCTGGACCCACCTGCAGCCTCTTTTCCCTAAAATATGACTCAAATGCTTTTGTTAATTTCATGCTATTTGGTCTGTCTCTGGCACATTGCTAGCTAGCTCTTTCATCCTAATTCAACCCATCTCCATTAACCCTCCAACATGGCCCATGGCTTACCTATTATTTCCTTAGATCGTGATGTTCTAGTGGCTAGATCACGGCTCTCTCTGACTCCATCCTCCTTCCCTTACCTATGCAGATTCCTGCCTCCTGCTAAGGTGCCCCATATAGGCCAAAACCATTCCTTTATTCACAGCATATAGAAAGACATTCCCACATCAATAATGCAAGATATTTTAAATGAAAATTACAAATTAAAAAAGATTCCAGTTCAGATTTCTTGTGAAAGCAACAATTCTCAGTGGGGTGAAAATGCAGCCTGGAGTACACTCAGTTGCAACTTCCATCTTCCTGTTGTACAGAGTGAGAGAAGAGATTGCTTGTAACTATTATTGATTTAAAAAGATAAAACCCAGGAAGATATTGTCCTTACAATAGTAAGAAGCTGCAGATCTGTCTTTGAATTTGATTGGCCTTGCGATGAGTCGGTTGTCTTTTTTATCAGGGTCCTGCCACTTTAACAGGCTGTTGGCAGCCTGATAGACTTATGTCCTGAAAATTCTTTATGTTACTACCTTAACTGTCTATAATGTAGGTTTTGCCTTCATTTAGCCAAGCCATGCCTAATGGGGTAAAGTTGTATTTAACTATCAAACATTGGTTTTATTACATAATACATTTTAATGAGTTTAAGTATTTTTTTCAGCTTAAAATAAAAAACCAAGGTACACAGTTAATGAAATCCACTGATGTTTTTCTTGATCTGTGTTAGTGGATCTACAACTACCTTATCTGAATCGTGTTACAAAATTGAGTGTGTGCAGACTGAGAAGAAAATTAAAAGCAGGAGTTTCGGAGACAGAAGGGAGAAGACATTAGCTTCGGAGGGGATGCTTTCCTAGGCTGAGAAAAGCATCAAAATCCACACAGTGACGCGGAATCACTGGAACGTATTATTATTATGATCAATAGTATACAAATAGCAAATCATGACTAATTGGTGAAGTCCGGTGTATACAGGAAGGGGGAGGGTGTTGTTCAGTATGGAGTATTCTACTACTTGTTCCAGAATCCTAGACTAGTGGTTCTCAATCTCCCTAATGTTGTGACCCTTTAATATAGTTCTTCATGCTGTGGTGACCAGCCATACAATTACTTTGGTTGCTACTTCATAACTTCAATTTTGTTACTTCATAAGTTATAATGTAAATTTCAGTGTTTTCTACAGATTAGGTGACCTTGGGGTTAAGAATCACAGATCTAGAACCACTGCTCTAGGATCGTTCTCAGGAATACAAAGTAAAATGGGCATTTGGATTGTATAGAAATGAAACATTCCCCTGAAGAGTTCTAATTAGCTATAAATTTCAAAATTGTTAACTGCATAATGGATAATCCAAGTCACTGTAATTTTGACACTTTAACATTGAGCAAAGTACATGCATCATGGATGTGCAAAGTCAATAGTGTTTGCTTCTCCCCTTATATGAAGAAAAATCAATAACCAAGAAAACACTACAGATAAATATTGGTGAAGGATACTTGCATTTGAATGCTGTTTCTTTCTATAAGTATTGAAAATTAATTTAGTATTAAGTAAAAATGTGAATGTATAGGTTTAAATTATTTAAAAAAAGCAGATCACTTTACACTATCTTATGCACTAAAGATTTTCTGCAAAACATTCAAGTATCACATTCCAGAACACATATCTTAACATGTATGTAGAGGTTTAATGAAGAACATTTTTCCCCTTTCAGTCTATTGTAAGAAGGTGGCTCATTAATGTGATGGGTACAAGTGTCAGAGTTCCCTGCAGATCCATGCTGCCCAGATATTAATGACCAAGGAAATAAAGTAGTCACTCAGGACTAGATGCTCAGCAAGAGGAGAGGGGCTGGCATGACAGACACTCAAATTAGCTCAAATTGGTACTCAAGATAATAGGCACCATTTTACAAGAGCTTGCTTAACTAGATAGGCATAATATCCTTACCCTGAAACTCTATTCTCACATCTGAGGTAAGCCTTGGCTGGGTGTATAATGAAAGACATTTCTGTGCTTAAATACGAGAAAGGAATGATTTTGTATGGCACAAGGTTAATCTGATTGCTGATTGTCACTTGATACCTGACTCTAGGCAGATCTGTGCTTGAATTATGTCTGCTATTCACAAGCTTTCTGAATTTGAATGAATTACAAAAGTATCCCAGACTCTGATCTTCTTTATTAATCACAGCCATTGTGAATGACTTCCTCTTGGGTTGCTTTAAGGTAATGTATTAATTAAATATTGAGTTGCCTGTGAGTAACATACTTGTAATGGTCAAGGAGATGACATTTAGTACCAAGGAATGGTATATATCAAAAGCATGTCTTCATGATACAGTATTTGCATTAAGTGAGATAAGAACCTGGAATAACAGAGGAGGGAGAAACATTTATGCAGACACCTTGTGCGTATCTCAAGAGGTAAGACCTCGTGTACTGAAGGTTTTGCTTTAACTAGTGGAAATTGAAAAGTATTTGACTCACACTGATACTAATTTTTATCATGGAGTGGTATGATCTACTGATAAGTTCATGATGAACATACTATTTTTCAATAGGTACTATTTGCAATATTCAGTTAACTAAGGACATTGATGGGCACTTTGTTCTCTATATTCCTCACTCTCTCCTTCTCCCCCTCTCTCCATCCTTCTCCTCTCCCTCCCTGCCTGCCTCTCTCCCTCATTTCATCCCACTTTCTACTTTCCCTTCTTCCTTACTTCCCTTGGGTATCATCAGGTAAGCTACTTTGTCTCATCACAATGAGCTTAGAAGCAAAGAAGCCAAGTGTTCATGGTCTTGAAAAATTAAGATACTGTGGGCCCAAATGACTTCTTCGTTTTCTCAAGACATTTTTCTTCATAGTGATTAAAAGGTGCCAAACTTGGGGACATTTGATAAAGTAAGTCTTATAGGTGAAAAAATAAGAAAAAGATTAAAATACTAACATAATAGATGTCCAAAAGTATTGTAAAAATAAAATATACTTTTAAAAAAGTGTGACTAAAGTACCATGAAAATAGTTGACAGTTGTATTTATGAAATTTGGTTCTCAGAAGGACATTGGAATACTGAGAATCAGGCAAGTACACATTCTTGAATAACTAAACAGATATCTGGGGTAATAATATAAAGGAAACACCAAAGAGCATTATTTAAGCCATAGATTTTGAACTTATGACTACTGTTTCGGAACACAGATACAGCTCTATTCAGAGTATGTTTCATATCATTGTTGCTCAACAGCAAGAGCTGGCAGGTGACTTCTGTGGCAGGCCCATATATCTACAATTTGTCAACTTCCAGTGACCAGAACATTCGTTCTAAGTCTGTTTCCTTTGCCTTTTGAGATTTTTCTGAATTCTCTGCCCACCTTATTATTTCTATTTCTTAATCTTCATTGTAAGGTTCTTAAGATTCTGTGCAGTTTTCAAGTTTCATTCCATTTTTTATGTCCAGGGAGATAATTCAGTGTGTGCTTTCTATTTTTATTATAAATTAAACTTATCATTTATTTTACATGCTAAGCACAGGTTCCCCTCTATCCTCTATTCTTATTCTCTCCCACCTCTTTCCCTATGTCCCCCTATCCACTCTTCTTTATCTGTTCAGAAAGTGACAAGTCTCCCACGGGTGTCAAAAAAGCTTGGCATCTAAAGTTGAGGTAGGACTAAGCTCCTCCCCTTGTATTAAGGCTGAACAAGGCAAACAAGTATGAGAAATAGGTCCCTGGAAGCTAGCCAAAGCATTAGGGACAGGTCTTGCTTCCACCACCAGGAATCTGACAAATAAATCTACACACTTATCATGCATTTGTAGCAGGTCTAGGTTTGTCCCATGAAGGTCCTCTAGCTGTTGGTCCAGAGTCTCTGACTTGCTACGAGTCCAGGTTAGTTATGTCTGTGAATTCCTATGTGATGACCTTGATTCTCATGGCTCAAACAATCCTTTTTCCTTCTCTTCAGCAAAATTCCCAGAGCCCTGGCCCAGTGCTTAGCTGTGGATCTCTGCATCTCCTTTTATCAGTCACTGGATGTAGAACTCTCTGATGATAATAGGAATAGTTACCAATATAAATATAGGAGAAGGCCTGTTCAGGCTACTCCACTATTGCTAGGAGTCTCAGCTGGGGTCATCCTTATAGATTTGTGGGAGTTTCGCTTACATTAGGTTTCCAACTGCTTCCCAAATCCCCTCTATACCAACATATTTCTTTCATTATTTATTCCCCCAATGCCACTGCCACCACCCCTATGACATAATTCCTCAAATTTCCATCTCTGCAAGTCCCTAGTCTATCCAAAAGGCCTCTTTTATTCCCCCTTCTCATGGAAATCCATCTGTCCAGTCTCACTTTGAGCCCTCCTTGTAACTTAGCCTCTCTGGGACTAGATTATAACACAGTTATCTTTTACTTTTCAGCTAACATCCACTTATGAGTGAGTACATACCATGTTTGCCTTTCTTGGTCTGGGTTACCTCACTCAGGATGAGTTTGTATAGTTTACTTTTGCATTTTCTGATATCATTGATTTTAGTAGCCAAGTAATGCTCCATTGTGTAAATGTAGCAAATTTTCTTTATTCATTCTTCAGTTGAGGGGCATCTAGGTTGTTTTCAGGTTCTGACTACTTTGAATAATGCTGCTATGAACATGGTTTAGCAAGTGTCCTTGTAGAATGATTGAGTATCCTTTGGATATATCCAAGAATGGTATAGCTGTGCCTTGAGGGATATTGATTTCCATTTTTTCTGAGAAACAGCTGTATTGACTTCCAAAATGGCTGTGCAAGTCTGGATCCCCACCAGCAGTGGAGCAGTGTTCCCCTCATTCCAAATTCTCTCCAGCACAAACTGTTGAGGTTATGATCTTAGCCATTCTGAAAGGTATAAGATGGAATCTCAGAGTCAGATCAATTTGCATTTCTCAGATGACTAAGGATGTTGAATAACTCTTTAAGTATCTCTTAGCCATTAGAGATTCTTCTGTTGAGACTTCTGTTTACATCTGTACCCCAATTTTTAATTAGTTTACTCATTATTTTGATGTATAGTTTCTTGAGCTCTTTATATATTTTGGAGATCAGTGCTATGTCAGATGTGAGGCTGGTGAAGTTTTTTTGGTTTTTTGTTTTTTTTTTCCTTTCTTTAGGATGCCATTATGTCTTACTGACAGTGTCCTTTGCCTTGCAGAAGGTTCTAAGTTTCATGAGCTCCCATTTATTAATTCTTGATCTCAGTGTCTGTGCTACTCTTGTACTATTCAGGAGGTTGTCTCCCCATGTCATTGTATTCAAGGCTACTTCCCACTTTCTCTTCCCTCAGGTTAAGTATAACTGGATTTATGTTGAGGTCTTTGATACACGTGGACTTGAGTTTGTGCAGGATGATACATATGGATCTACTTGCATTCTTCTACATGCCACCATCCAGTTATGTCAGCATAAATTTCTGAAGATGCTTTCTTTATTTCACTGTAAAATTTTGGCTTCTTTGTCAAAAATCAGTTGTCCATAGCTATGTAGATTTACATCTGGGTCTTTGATTCAATTCTACCTGTCTGTTTTTATGTCAGTAACATGCTGTTTTATTAGTATACCTCTACAGTAGAGTTTGAAATCAGGGTCAGTAATACCTCTAGAGATTCCTTTATTGTACAGGATTGGCATAGCCTTCTTGGGTTTTTAGTATTTTTATATGAATTTGAGAATTATTCTTTTGATGTTTGTAAAGAATTGTGTTAAAATTTTAATCAGAATTGCATTTAATCTGTAGATTGATTTTGGTAAGATTGCCATTTTTACCATTTTAATCCTACCAATCCATGAGCATGGGAGATCTTTCCATCTTCTGATTTCTTCTTTAATCCTTAAAACAGGACATTTTTATATTCTAAATCATTAATTAGAGTGCTCCTCCTGTCTCGGCCTCTGTGGAAAGCTTTTCACTATCTTTAAACATCTTGAGGATGTTTACTCTTGTCAAAATAAAGTTTGCAATTATCAGTACTTCCTATATATTTTATTGCTTTTCACCATTATCCTGTGCCAATTATGTGTGAAATTTACCTTCCTTGTTATGGTTTTCTGCAACCCTTCACATGCAAGTGTGAACATAATGCATGGCCAACTTTACTTAGCTTCGAATAGGGCAAACAGAAGATGTGTGATATCACAGCAAGCAAACTTAAAAAAATGTTGGTGGTCCCATCTCTTCAATAGATGGTCTGGTCTGATTCACTGCTTTAGAAGCCACAGACTCCTGCTCTTGTCCTATTTCTGCAAGAGGTCTCTCTCAGATATTTGTTGTCTTCTGCTAGATTTGAAACTTAAGTTTTAATTTAATAACGCAGATCCTGATCCTACTGTGTATATTAAAATGCGATATGGTGAGATACCCTTATAATCTCAGCACCGATAATAAGCATGGGGGACAAGCAGTTTGAGAGAAGCCTACCCTGTCTCTCCCATCCCCACAGCACAAAAGAATTTATTTAATATCTCTAACAGTCTTGAGTCTTTGACTGTAGGAGCAGGAAGACACAGATGACTGATCTATGCTGAAATATTTCCATGTGCTTTTGTTCTCCCAAGCACATCAGAAGAGCACAGCTCCAATGGTATTGATATCGAAACTTCCTTTAGAAAACAGTGAAAAGTTAAGTAATGAAAGTTACAATAGTAGAGATGGTAAAAAAAAAAATAGTCAGCTTTGGTTTGCTATCTTAATTTTCATTACATTGTGCTAACTTGGATTGTAGGCTTAGATTCCCTTTCATCTTCTAACACGCTTAGTAATGCCATCTTATCTGTTCCCAAAGCAGAATAAATATCTTCAACACACCATTATCTGTATTTGTGACTTTCAAATGTTATAGAATATACATATATATATATATATATATATATATATATATATATATATAGCTTTCTTACCATGAAACTGTTAAGCCATGTATGTTCCTGTTCATCAGGCCTTGATGGTAAGATATACACCTGTTCTCTCTTTCTGTCTCTCTCTGTCTCTTTGTCTCTCTGTCTCTCACTATCTCTTTGTGTCTCTCTATATCTCTCTGTGTGTGTGTCTAACCTCTCCAGCATTCTAGCCTCCTCTTCTTCCTCCCATCAATACAGTATTTACTTCATAGATCTAGTAGGTTTTCTTGCCAGAAAGTTTGGAGAAAGCCTTATCTATGATTGAGAACACGTCAAATAATTTCCACAGAAAATAATACACATTCAAGGAACCCAAAACCATGTGCTGGCTAGCCTGGCCAGTCTGTAGAGATATTAATCTAGTGGCTCTGGAAAACTCTATAAAAATGGATAGAGAAGGAAATGAAACATACCAAAGCCTGTCACCATGCATTCATCATGGCAATTCAAAGCATAGAAAATTCTGCTGCACAAATACCCTAGGAATAGCAGAAATTTCACATAAACAACATTTAAGATCTACTCTGGGAGTCCTACAGAAAAGGAGGTAGGAAGGATATAGGACTCAGAAGCGATGGAGGACACCAGAATAAAGCCTACTGAATACATTTATCATGGCTCATATGGACTCACAGAGCCTGAAGTGGAAACATGGGGCCTGCTGGTGTCTGCTCCGGGTCCTCTGCATACGTGGTTGTTAGCTTGGCTTCTTTTCGGGTTCTTAACTGTTGGAATAAGTGCTTCTTTGACTCTTTTGACTGCTTTTGAGACCCTTTTCCTCCTCCTAGTTTGCTTGTCCAGCCTTGGTGTGAGCGGTTTTATTGTATTTTGTTTTTGTTTTGTGTTCAGTTGTTAACAATTTTGAGGGCTCTTTCTGAAGGGAGATGGAGGGGGTGGAGGTGGTGAAGAGAGAAAGCAAATAGGAGCTAGGAGTAGTGAAGGGAAGGACAACTCTGGTTGAGATGTACTGTGAGAGAGAACAATATATTTCTAATAATAGTAGAATGTAAGACAGGTGTCCTTTTCTGTGTATCATGGTAACTAGACTATATGTCTGCCAAGTAACCATAGAGAAGTGGAGGAAGAATTTCAGTCAAAAGAAGATGCCAGCAGAGTTCTACTGCTGGTGTTCTTGCTTGGCAAAGAGATGGTGCATAGAGGAGCTTGAAAAAAAATTGTAAATGGAAATGCTTCACATGATATAATCCACGTGTTATATGCTTACTTGGTTTGTCTCTTATAAGCATATACCTACCTGTATCCAATGTTACACTGTGGCTTGCTTCCACAAAAATCTCATGCCTGATTTACCCTTCTATTTTCTCCTTTCAAAGCTTCATTCACAGTGCACTCATCTACTTGAGAAATTCGCTATGTTCTCCACACACGGTCCTTTGACTGTTAGAAGCAAACTAAATGATGCTTCTTTGGGTCTGCAGTGGAGGTCAGGTAATCAGTTCTCTGCTAGATGCTTTGATCTTAAGCCTGATCAATGAGCTTAGACTATTTTAGTAAGGAGCACATTCCCACTCTCACCCTGCAGCTTCCAAAGAGAAACATTGATTTAAGAAATTAACAGAGACTATAAAATCCCATCTGTTTTCTAATGTTACGTTCTAATTTTGTGGCAGATATTAACATGGAGACTCCCAGAAGTAGTAAACTAATGATATTCTTGTTCAGGAAATAAGATATTTCTGAGTGTATATATATATATACATATACATATATGCACACACACACACAGATATATATATATATATATATATATATATATATATATATATATATATATATATATGTCCTAGAAACAACAGGTGTGACTGTTAGTAATGTAAACTCTGTGTTTTAATTACACAGCATTCCCCACAGAGTGCACACATATGTTGTTTACTCAACTTTTTAAAGGTTCATTAACACATCTCTAATCCCCTTCTTCCCATTGCACAGGTTAAAAGATTTCTTTTAACTAAGTCTCATTACCAAATTTGTTCTCGTTAAGTAAGGAGCATAAAAAGCACTAAGCCTGCGGCAAATTTTTATTCCTTGCAGAATGGTGCAGGAATGAGCAGCTCATAATCTTACAATCACTGCTTAGTCCAAGTTATACCTTTTCTTATGATGTTATATTGAAAAGTATGTTTTCAAATTATAGACCAGAAAAAACCTTTTTCTCTGATGACTATAACTACAGAAATGCCCATATCCGTCTGTAGTTCTGGCATTGTTTCATGGCAAAAAAGGCTTGGATCAGGTAGTTCCCACTGTGTGTGTCAATATGTTTTTACATATGTGCACACACACACACACACATACACACACACACACACAAATGTTAAACACAAGGCCTTCACATATTTTAGATTATTGTTCCACCACTGAGATATCCCTACAGTTCCCTTTGCCCTTCCTAATTTGGAGGTAATATTTCTTTAAATTATCGAGAGTGGCCTGGAACTCACCCTGTAGCCTAGGCTAGCCTAGAGCTAGTGAATCTCCTGTTTCATCCTTCCATTCCCAAGTCTCTGGGATTGTAGCTACATATCACGAGGCCTAGCTATTGTGCTATATTTTGAGCTAAATAGTTTCTGGCCAAGTTTTCAGATACTATACGGCACACTCACATCCTTGTAGAAGAATTCATCGTGAAGTCACTGTCATGCCTATGAATGTATCATCGTGAATCATAAAGTGTTCTGTTATTATTTTTAAAGACAGTGGAAGATTTAGGTCAAAGGGAGAGTATATCAAACTCAGTAACAGTTAATGTTAATTGTCACACCTCATGGGATTTAGAATCATCATGAGACTATGTACTCTATGTACCTCTGAGAGTGTCCCTACAAAGAGTCACACAAGGAGGGAAAACTCACCTGATGAGGCTGGCACCATCCCACTGTCTGTATTCCTGAACTAAATGAAAGGGAGAAAGTGAGCCAAGCTCCAGCATTTTCTTTTCTCCCTGACTTGGATGCAGTTGACAAAGGTCTCCTACTCCTGAAGCCCCACCTCCCACAGGGATGGGCCGTGACCTCAAAAGGTGAACAAAATATATGCTTCTTTCCTTAAGCTGCTGCTGACAGATACTTTGTCATAACACAAAAAGCAAAGGACCCTTCTGTCACTTGAAGTCATAAACACAGAGCACTTTGTGACAATAAGTAATGCTATTCCTTCTTAGAGGTAAGCTGCTTGTTGAAGAATGTTAACTAACCTGTATTTGAGAGACATGATCAAATATCTCTGTTATATATAATTTTCCTATAAAATAAATTAAGTGTCAAATATAATTTGAATGACAATGAGCTAAGGGAAAATAACATCTCCATTGTCATTTCAAGAAATTTCTATTTTCCAAAGAATAAAGATTATAAATTTACAAATTTCGTTTTTCATTGTAAAACTAGTCTCTTTAATGAGACTTGAAATATGCCCAAAACAAAGTCAACACTAAACTTTAAGTAAAAATATATCTTCAGTTTCAAGTAACATACATCTAATTCCAGCACTTGAGAGTCTGAGGCAAGAAACTGCCACAGATTTAAGATCATTCCCAGCACATGCCAAGCCAGCTTGGCCTACACAGCAAAACCCTGTCTTAAACACAACAGTGAGGATGAATGAAAACAAGAGGTGTAATGAACACAGGGATTTCTACATGAAATCTTCCTGTTGATGACTAATCAATAAAGCAAGCAAATAATCAATCCAGCTCATTTTTCTCTGTGTCTGATATTTACTGATTCCATGGTTGTAAAAGATCAAGCTTTACCAATATAACCTACAAAATAAATGTGAAGGTATCATTCAAGGAGTCTATATGTTCTCTGAAAAATTACACATATTTCTAATTGTGGTCTTTGTTTTATTGCTGCAAATTTCATACTCAAGATTTTCAAGAAGGAAGATAGATGCATGTTTTTCCAGGTCCTGTTACACTGCGTTCTACTAAGGAAAATGATGATGAGTTTGCCACCAAGACACTAGTTTCTTCAACAACATTTTAAATGAATTAAGGACTAAGCTGAGGGGTGTGAATTGATTATTTGTCTTCCATGTAGCAGTCATATTTGGACCTCAACAGAGTTTGTTGGAATCCCTGGGAAGATGTATGGCTCAATCATCAGTAACTTCTCTTTGTAATAAAAATTAAAATTTTATATACACACACACACACACGCACACACACACACACACACACACACACACACACACACACACACACACACACACGGTGGCAACAGAGAAAGAGTTTAAGCAGTACAAAGATGCTATTTTCGAGGAAAAAAAAAAGTCCTAATATCACATAGAGCTCAGTGTGAATAATTAATTGTGAGCAGACTAATTATCTAGTAAATCCTGGTAGTAGTTAGTCCATAAGGATAATTAAGACAGACTTCATGCACGATGATTGCCTTGACCTCATATTTTCTCCTCGTATTTCTAGACACATTATAATATATCCAAAGTCTGCACTTTAGCTTGTCAAAAATGAAATGTCAAGACCAAAGTGTTTCCTGGGTTATAACAGAATTTTAATAAAACTTTGAAAAATAACTAAAGTGGCAACATTAAAATGATTTCAGGTTATACTTTCTGAATATTTTATTCATTTAATGCCTTTTAACCCAGTAAATTTTATTCCTGGTAAATCTAATTTAATGTACATGTCCTGTGCTTTATTTTTGTTGAAAAGTAAGTAAAATATATGTGAATATGACAATATGTTTCTATCCACTATGCTTTAATTAATGGTTTTTTCAATCTTTTAAGTATAGTATCCCAGATTGCCTTATTCTAAGAGGGGGCAGTAATTTATTTTTATACTCTGATTTATTATATAAAATTGATTGCAAAATTTCATATAAATACTTTCTTAGAGCTGCTGAGTTGGAAAAATAAAATCTGATTTAAGAGTTAAACAACTAGAATGCATTGCCAGTTTATTGCTTTAAAAAGTCACAGAAGGTAATTTTTGCTTCACATTGCTCAGAGCCAACTGACTGAGAGGCTCCCAGTAGAGGGTATCATGGTAAATGTCCAGCATTTTTCTCGAAAAGGAAGAAACTGATACAAACAGTGTTAATCCAGTTTCCAGTCACTATTCACAAAGGCTTGGATTTGCTCCAGATTTCAGAGGCTTCTGTGCAGAGTTCACAGATTTCATTGCTTTGATGTTAAAATGAGGCAAGACAGGGAGGTAGAGGGAGCCTGCACTGACAGAGCTGCCTGCCCCCCAAAGCGCCAGGGAAGCAGACAAAACAAAAAAGAACAAGAGATGTCTGCTCCCTTCAACTCAATCCCACCTCCCAACCTCTCCATCATTTCCCATTTACTTATATAAAAGTACAAATCCATGAAGGAGTAAAAGGTACCCATGACTTGACCATTTCCTGAAAGACCTACCTCAGAACACCACTATGACAAGAACCTAGTGACCAATTCATTACTCCCTAGCAACTTTTCAAATCCACACTATAACAGATATATTGAGTTATTCTTAATTTATCTCAAACATTTTAATTAACACATCCTAATAGTACTTGCTTATGAGGTATGGATGTGATGTTTCAATACAAGTAACAAATTATGTAATTAACAAGTCAGATAATTAGCATTTCCATTATCTCATACATTTATCACTTTCTTGTGGAATACACATTAAAAGATGGATCTTCCAGTTATATTGCAATCTACATTATTATTAAGTACGTTGTGCTACAGAGCCTGGAGATGTTAACTATTAACATTGTTCATCAAATTCCTTTGCACTCCCTCCTTCCTTCTTATCTGTACTAGGCTCTAACAACCATTACTTAGTTCTTGGTCAATATGAATAAGATCCTATGCTCCATGATCTTCTGCATCTGTCTTATTTCCTTAAACATGTTGTATCAAAGGCATTACTATTGTGGGAAATGACACCTTGTTTTCATCTATCAGCTTTAGTGAAGCTTGAAGTCTGTAAGGACGGAAACAGAATCTTTGAAGAATTTTGGATTCAGATTGAGAGATGCTAAGAAATGCTTTGCTTCTGGTTGAAGGAGCTGAGGGCCATAGTATGGGAAGAAACTGGAACCCAGACTAAGAGCTTACACTAGCCATGAACAACAAAAGGGACCCAGCCTTTAAGTGTTAATGCCTTCTGTCAGAGGAATTTTCATAACAACAATAAAATTTGTATATGCAGAAGCTCTTTGCACACTCACAGGACGAATGGTCCTTCTAGCTATAACTTGGTGTTTTCCTCACAAGTCTTTGTTTTCAAAATTATATCTATAATGCAATAGCCTAATAGAATAATTATCAGTTAAATGAGATTCCTAAATAGACTGAGAAGTAAGTATGTTTAATATTATTGTGCTTATGATTGGAATCTGAGTTTAGAAGTTGCTATCAATAATACTCTGTGGACAATGCTATGATGTTTGAATAGTGTTACGGGTGATGCTCTGGACTATTCCATTGAAGATTTGCCAGGTTTTCCAGAGAAATATTTTAGAACAAGGGTAACTTTAAAACCAAGAGAAATTACTTTTTAAGTTTACAAATAAATGGGCTCTAAAATTGTGGATAATGACTAATAAGAAATAGACTGAGTAATATATTTAAGACCACTTCCAATCCTGGAAGACTTCAAACAATTTATCTATATGCTTATCAAGAGTTTACAAGAACCAATAAGTTCCTCACTGAAAGCCATTTTAGGTTATAATCACAGTGTGAAGTCCAGCCTGCCTTGGCAAAAATTGACTGGTCACTAGTGCTCTAGTGGCATGATTGTTATTGAGTAAACCAACCAACCTCTGATTAGATGTAAGTCCTCATGCATGCGAGGGAACCCTGGTTAACAAGCTATACTTGCGAAAGTTGTATGCTTATTGGGAAAACTTAATATTTTGTTTAACTAAATGACAACATCAAACTATCTTCTATGTCTGTCTATATCCATACCCATACACAAAGCCTAATTCAGAGAAGCTTCTCTTCACAGTCATTTGATATAAATTCAGAAACCCATGACTGCCCATCATACTGAAAATTAGTACCAGTTAATAGCATACCTCAGAACACAGCATTTCTCCCATCCTCTCTAAGGTTCAGGGAAAATTACAGAAGAAAAAAAAAAAAAACAAAACACTTGAGAGAGCCTTACATTAGAGTGAAGGGCTGAGAAACGCCATCAGGACTGTAATCATGAACTCACAACCCCTACAGTAACTTGCAGCAGACTCAACAGACTAGCTCTATCAACAATCGTAGAAGTGGAGGGTCACAGAGGAAAATTATTATCTGTAGATGAGTATTTTCCACTTAGTCTGCCAACCTCCAACAGATATCTCCAATCCATAGTCACAGACAGACAGTTCTGGTCACAGAATGAATAAACATGACAGTGAGAAAGAGATTTCCAGAGTAGAGAACAACCCAGGATGTGTTCCCAGGACTTACACGGAGGCTCAAAATTGTCTGTAACTCCGGTTCAAGGACTTCCAATGTCCTCTTTTTGACTCTGTAGACATAGCACATTGGGAACATATACATTTACTGGCAAATAATTATACTGAGAATTTTTAATATGTCTGATATTTAAGCAAATGACTTATATTGTTTGCTGAATATATATAAAACTCTTCATATATATATATATATATACATATATGTTGGAGGGTAGTGTTTCTTAAACTTACTTTTAGAGAATTTTATTTAAAAATGTGTGACTACAAATGATTCTCTTTTAGATATAATCCTCTTTTAAACCTCCTATCAACCATACAACTGAACAGCAACTTTCCCCAACACTCAGAAAACTCTCCCTTTGAAAAATAGCCTTTCTCTCAGCCTCCTTGCGAAGGAAGGAGTCTCATTTTGGTAGACTCATGTCCAAGGCACAAAATATCTTATGTCACGAAAATGAGAAGCTACCCTTTTTTATTTTTACTTTTTAAGAAACGCAGGTACCGAAGTGGCCAGTGATCTCCTTTGCTCCTATACCAGCTTTGAGAACCAGCCTTCATCTTTATTTTATCAAGGTTCTGCTCATTCTGATTTCTGGTCTCCACTCCTTCTGCAATAGATTCACACTGAGCAAAAAGCAGGGAAAGGGGAAGAAGTTCCTAGAGTCAAGCCACATTCAAGACTTAGCATTATCAGTTTCAAGTCTAAGAGAATTTCAAACACCTATTAATCCTTTGGAATTCAGTAACTGTCCTGAAATTCCACCATCTCTAATGAAAAGCTTAAGATGTCTGTAATCCTGCCTAGGGTTGGAAAACATTCATCTGAGATCAATATATGCTGACAAGATTATGTATGATAATTATGTACTTGAGGAGTAAAAGCAAATACGACACTTGGAAATTGTCACACATAGAATACATTGACAAAAAAAAAATGCACTTTTATGTCTTATTGATCACACTCTACTTTCTAACATGGAAGTGCAAGCATTTGTTGTGTCCATCATCATGACTCTCAGGTACAATCTGAAATGGAAAAGACTTTAAAGTTAATTCCCTGGCATGACATTTGTGATGGTTAATCTTGTCAACCTAAGAGTAGTATGATGCATAAAATGTTAGTGAAAGACACATTATATTTGTAAGGGTGATTTGAGAATGGGTAAATCCATTGACAAATGTAAAACCAAATATTACAAATGGAAGAGTGGAACCGAGTTGAAGGGAAGTACATCCTTAAAGAATATATATTAGTCCTACTCCTTTCCTATTTCTTGCCTTTCTGACTACTTGTTTCCATAAAGTTAACAGTTCTATTAAATATGAAGACATCATGACCTTCACCCTCAGCATAGGACTTAAAGTAATAGTCAATTGATCATGAGAAAAAAATCTCTAGAATCATCATTCAAGATCAATATTTCTGGCCTTGCTTCTTTCCTTACATTCTTGTCATAAAATGATCAGCTTATATATGTGTTAACAATAGCAATGTTAGTATTATTCACATGGAGAAATCAGCATAGCAGAGATGGCCAGGGTAGAAGAGAGAAATTTAGACTTTCTAAATTCCCATACAATATTCATTTACTTAAAAACTTTGGTTAGTTTGGCATAAATTCTCTTAATTTCTGTTGATTACTAATTTTTTAAAATTATGGTTTAGTAGCTATATCATAGAGATATACTATGTTAATACATAAAACATCCTTACATCCTGCTTGACATATAAAAATCTTTTAGTAAATTACTATAATTATCCTCCAAAAACACAATTAAGGGAAATAAGAAACATAATATTTTTAGCATTAAAATTTTTGATCTTGAATATATCTTTGAGCCTTCCTGTGCACTCATTCCTTCTGATTAGTTGAACTCTTTACTCAGTGGAACCCAGAAATATTTAAAATATTTAAAGTATTTCAGAGAGAATGGGGGAGGCAGTTAAGTACTAGGAAAAGAAAGATACATAGGGTCTCCCTAGATAATGGACATGCAACGCACAGAAAACTCAGCATAATTTCAAAAGGAATTTGTTGGAGGGTAGAATGTTCACTCTAAGCAAGGCTATCTTCATGTTTATTCTCAATTCTTGGCAATAAGAATAACCTTACCATTGTAACTGGATGCTCTCAAGAAAATGTTAATATACATTCCTCAAGTACAGCTCCAAAAATGCTTAGAACCAGTAGATAAATTGTCGAGCAATCCCCTAATTCAAACAAAAGTTGTATGAAAAAGCCATGTGGAAGCCTACTGCTGTGTAAGTCTTTTAAAAATATAAATTTAAAACAGAATTAGAAGGGAGCTATCTTCTTCACAGCTGGATGCTTCTGTTCCTGGAAATCCTGGGTTATTAAACAAACATCCCAGAACCAGGTACAGAATACTACTTAATGTGTGGTTATTTATGGGATCTCAAGGTTCTTGCCATTTTTATTGGTTGCCCACAAGAACTCATTGATGAAAACTAGTTGCTGAAGATAAAACACCAAACTATAACCGAGTAAGCTTCCTCCTCATGAGCTTTCATAGTACTGAATCTTGCTAAGCTGGTTGTGGGGAAAGAAAAGTTAGCCATGGTCTTACCTAGATGTGAACTTTGCATGCTGTGATACTAGGTTGTCAAAAAAGGTGTGACACATGTATAAAGCTGGTACAGCTCTTTCAGAAGTAATCATCTGCCCCCTCATTTGACTTATGGCTCACTCTACCAAAAAGAATTCATTCCTGTATCTATATACCTGGTTTAAAAAAAAATCCTCATGGTTGCTTAAATATTAAGCCCAAAGAAACACTTACTACTGCTGTTTAAGGATAATTCCATTACACCAAACTACCTTTATGTTTATAGCCATAGACAAATGTATTCTCAGCCTTTATTAAGATAGTTTCTCTTTGCAAGGCAACACCAGTGAATACAGAGAGACTCATTGTTTACTACAATACAGAGACTAACAATTGAGTACTTACTCCTAAACAGGACATTTATACGACCCTTTCTAAAAAGAAGGAACAGAAAAAATTGTAAGAGCCAGAAGACAGGACGGAAGGCTGCAAAATCTGTTTATCTTCAGGACATGGCACAGTCATTACAAATAACATGTGGCTGTCAGCTCTGGGACTGTCAAATACTATCCTTATACACAGTCACCATTGATGCAGGATGACCTCATGTGGCCCTATCCTTTCTTGCTAAGCTCTTAGTCTTGAGTCACTCAAGGTCTTAAAAGTTGTGTGCTCATTTGTGATCCCTTCAGGATCCATTGGAAGACTTCAAAACACTGATCACACAAACAGTATTGATTTAATTTAGTAGCTCAAAACAAAACAAAAAGACAAATGTGGGAAAGGGAATTGGCCGGGATGGAAGAGAGCTTATAGAGGGCGGGGTGCATGTAATTAAAATGCATTGTGTACATGGATGATGATAATTGTTTTATGTATGTTAATGTTTTGCCCGCATGTGAGTCTGTGCACCACTTCTGTGTCAGATACCTTTGGGCATTTAAAGTGGGCTTCAGATCCCTTGAAAGAAGAATTACAGATGGTCATGAGCTACCATGTGGGTGCTAGTAATTGTACCGAAGTCTTCTACAAAATCAGCAAGCTATCATAACTGCTTTGACATCTCTCCAGTTCCTCAAATAAACTTCTTTATCCAGTAAAAAGGTTTATTGAAAAAAAAAAGGTCCTTGTAAAATTGTTTATTTGAAGGGAATTAAGCCACGTCCTGACTATTAAACTACAAATCTCAGATCCCTCTCCTGACCTTGAACTCATTGATTCTAACAACATATAGCAGACAGAACCAAGGTTGTGACTTATGATTTTTCTTGGCTGTGTTGAAATATTTGGGGAGAGTTAGTGAGTGAAAATATGTGGTGGCAATGGTTGAGTTTCATTGTTAGACACAAAGTTATCAGGAATATAGGAAAAATTTTATAAAAGTATTATAATATGAACAGGACTCAAACTTAGATGATTGTTTTTGTTCCATAAACAAACATACTAGACCAAATATTTGATCTTTTCTGCATTCTAGTATTCACTGGAATTTTCTCTCTGATGGCTTCCTTTTAAAAATATGTAGCAATTTATAAGATAATATTAAACCAAAAATATTTATAATTTTCATTGACCAAATTCCTCTAACACATCCCCATTGCCCAGAAATGTTATTCACAGTTGACATCGTAACTAAATTATGAGTGGGACAGAGACAAGAAAACCTGAATCATTTTCTACAGGAAAAATATTCCTTCAAGAAACAAACATCTTATTTGTTACAAGATCTGCTGTCACTAGGGTAATAATTTAATTTACTTAGTCTTATAATAAACTAGAAAAATTCAGCCATAGTTCACATAGGGATGTGATGTCAACATCTATCATTCATACACCTCATCATCATTAACAAAGGTTTAATAAATTGTTACATGTAGAGCACTATGTATGGAAAATTAAAATTATAGTCCCCGAAGTTGCTGTCTACTAGATGTTATTTATTTTTGCACAGGGAATTTGGCATAAATTAAAAATCATTATTGACTTCCATTTTGAGGTAGAGATTGTAATAATGAATTAAAATTAAAAACCCCAAGACTATTCACTTACTAGTGAGAAGTCTATCTTATGCAAATAATTACTTTACCTATCTGTGATTGGTGAAAAGAGGCAAGTCATGATGTCTCATCAGTCGCTACCAAGACTCAGTGTTTTACAGGATCCTCATCAACCTGATTGTTATCTACATAGCCATGGTCAGCAGTTGTACCAGGAAGAAAAGGATATTTTGCTGGCTGGGTGAATATTATGAAACTACTATGTCTAACATTAACTCTTTAAGTTATTGTAGGGCTCAAAAAAACCTTGAAATTGCAAGCAAATGTCTCGAGGATATTATGTTCAATTTACTCTTGATTTTCCCAAATATGTTACTGAAGAATTCAGAAAATATATTTCAATAAATTGAAATATAGGGAAGCTGTAAATCAGGCATAAACCTACATTCATATTCTTCTTTGAGTAGGATGTGAAGTGTTGCCTCAATGGCCCATAGTTGTTTATTTTGGAAACACAAAGCAAAAATTCATAGAATTCGTTACAGTGTTTTGAGGGTTTTTTTTTTTTCTTAAGAGTTAATGGCCATTGCAGTCCTCTGTGGCTTTGGGGATGGCTTAGCCTATGGTCTCTTGGTTCTATCTATACTTGGATTTTAAGATGCTGATGTAGAGAAAGTAAAATTATGAGAACAACAGAATCCAACTTACAACAGGGCTCAAAGTTTATACCTAGTCGTTTCTCCAAGAATAAGTGAGGAAGGTCACAGGAAGGCATCAAAGTTCTGAAAGTTCACAGTGGAGATTTGTCAGAAAGGGGCTAGAAATTGAAAGGGCAAATTCATTATGAGACAGGAAGCAGATGACTGTAATCGCCAGCTGTGAATGTCCAAATTACCTAAGGGGACATTGCTAGTGTGCAGCATGCACTTCCCTTGTGATAGGTTGAAATACTTATATTCAGCTGTAAGATTTTGTATGTTTCTTGATTTTACTATTTGCCAGTGTTCTTCCAGAGCTTTTAATTAATGACCATGGCCTGGATCTTCTTGGTATGATGTGAAATGAGGGCCAGGAAACTATCTTGCAGTAAAACCAAATCCAGAGTTCCCATGACAAAACCCAAGTGAAAAAAAATAAAACAATTCAAAATTAAAAAATGGTGGCATAGTGATTCCTGTTTATAATCCCCTTATTGGGAGGTGAAAACCAGTGAATCTCAGAGACCCCTTTTCAGCCAGGCTAATTTTGGAAAGTCTGCTGCCAATGGGAAATTCCCTTTCCAAAGCCAAGGAAGCTGGAATATGGGGTCAACCCCTGAGGTGGTCCTCTGACCTCTGCATTTGCAGACACATAAGTATACATACACACATATATGCATAAATGAGTACACAGGCGCGCGCACGCGCGCGCGCGCGCGCGCACACACACACACACACACACACACACACACACACACACACACACACACATAAAATAAAAACTTTATTGCCACTGGACTCCCAGGACTGATTGCCAGATATATTCCACTAATAAGGGATATTATTTGACTTTTTGAAACTTGGGTGTTTAAATTAAGGATCTAGAATTCTAGTAAAGTTAATAAGACAGGATTGTTCTGACTTTCTAACAGATGAAATATTTAAATGTACTCAACACAGTCCTGAGAGCAAAGCCCATTCATTAGTTTTATGACTATGTTCTAGCATAGGAAACCAAAGAGGTCCTGCACTGCACTTTTGTAAAACTGCTTTCTGCTTTATTCCAGATCATGTTTTGGTTTTGTTTTTGGGTTTTTTTGTTTGTTTGTTTTGTTTTTTTCCATCAAGGAAGTATTCACCAAGGTGTAGCTAGACGTAGCCACTCAGCTTGAAGGAGTTTCTCCTCTCTCCCTCTCTCTCTTTCTCTCTTCTCCGTGTGTGTGTGGGGGGGGGGGGGGAGGTTGAGCCCATGTGCTGGAATTGAACTCAGAGCCTCATGTATGCTAGGAAAATGTTTTTCCAAAATAAAATAAAGCATTCTGTTTTCTCTTAAGGATTCCAGTCCTTTCTGATTATGAACCTTGTGATCTCAATTAATCCATTTACAGATGCATTAAATACCCTTTCAATAGGAGTTTGAGCCTCAGACAAGAGTATTGGGATAAACAGTTGGGATAAAGTCACTTAGCAGAATATATTTTCCAAAGACATCTTTAAAATATATTTTATTTATGCATATTCTTACAATAGAATTGTAATATCTTGCCGATTAAGTATTGAATTTTCGCCTAACCACAGTTGGTTGGAATTGGCAATGACCTCAACTTGTGAGAAAATAACACAAGATAAGGCCGAGTAAGGTGTTTATCTGTAGAAAATGGGCTTTGAGAAGCCACTTCATGCACCAGGAATAAATTCTGGTCCTACTGCAAGAGGCTTCATAAACCACCCACTCCATTAGACTGTCATCTACATTTCGGGGATATAGTTCTGTGCCATGAAGTTTTTTCAGCTATTGTTTCAGAGTTAGTGAACTCCCAATCACTCAGGTCAGCCATTTCTGCGTGTCTTCTCCTCATCATCCCGATCCCTTCACTCATATAATCTCTTCTCCCTCTCTTCAGTTGGAATGGGAGCTCGACCCAAAGTTTAGCTATGGATCTCTGCTTCTGCCTCCTTCCATTTCTTAATGAAGGTTCTATAATTGGAGTGCCCTTGCTGTCTCCAAGGAATGGATGAGGAAATGGGTTAGGAGGATGCTGTGGGAGGAGAGGAGTGGTGTGTGTGGGGACAAAATTTTTAAATAATATGGGAAAAAAGAAAAATGACACACATACTTTATGACTTGTGCAGCTAGAACAAGCCACTGTCCTGGCTCTCTATGAGAGGAACCCACTGCTTTAGAGCTATCTCTCTTAGTTGAGGAACATCCTGTGGGGTAGCCCAAATAAGCACACAGAGAAAGGCAATAGAGAAAATCATTGGACCTACAGAAAAGCAGAGCCCTGGACCACTGCTTACCTTCTCCAATCTTATACCTCGTATTCTTTCAAGGCGCTGAGTTTGTTGATTGCTCATACTAAAGATTCTGACTGAAAGAGTTAGGACCTTGTGTTTGCGTGACAACCACTTTACACACTGAGCTACCTCCAGTTCTGATAAATAATTCCACATCTGGATCTTAGGGACCTTGGTGATGGCTTAGGGGAGATATCATAGAACATCTGGAAGACTGTTGAGGAGAATGCACACACACACACACACACACACACACACACACACACACACACAAGGGTATTAGAGGAGGCTATGAGTGAGAACATAAAAGGAGGAAGATGTATTAATGAATTTTGATCTTCCTCTGGAAATTTTTAACTAGCAAGAAACCATGGGTATGAAAAGCCTTGTGAAAATCTTAAAGGTTTCCAGATTAGATCACAAAAGCAGCAAAGGGATGCATGATGAAAAAGATAATCTGATGATGATTATGGGATTAAAGTTACGACTAGAGAATTAGAAACTATAAAATGCATGCTTGTATCAAATCTGCTGCTTAATCTAGGGAAAATGTAATTGCTCTAGGAAACTAGACAAATATGGAGAAAAAGGGGTTGTTAAGGATCTTGTCAAATTTCCAAGGGGAAAAGTATCCTCAGTGAAGTTAACCTAGAAAATGATGAAACCCAATTTGAACTGCATAAAAATTTCAATCCAAAGTAGAAAGGCATACTGAAATCAATATCTCTCCCACAGCAGCTGATAGTATAGAGGACGTTGTGTGAGAATAAAGAGTTGAAATGGTCAAAAACAGTTTTAAAAAACACACATAGAGGGCTTATGAAATGTTTGGAAATTTATATAAAACAAGGACCTCCCATAAAACAGAATGAAATGAGAGGCTGTCCATTCGTTTCTCTTATGCTGAAAATAGAGGGTATTTTTTTTCTGTAGCTCTCAACTCATTATAAATATTAAGAAACCAATACTAAAAGTTTTATTACTTCAAAAAGGACCATCTTTTCAAAGATGCATTAAGCAAATGCTCCAAAAAAGAGACTCCAATTAAAAAGAATCTTTCTTTTGTTATTCAAATTAAAAGAGACAGAATCTCTAATATCGGAATTCAAACTGTGTGAATGTGGATGTGTTTTGCTTCTCATAATAAATAACATCAATGTGTTGCTGACTGAAGACAGCCTCATCTTGGTCTTGACACAAGTGTTTCTGTTCTGCCTGGCTTGTCCCACAGTTGTTCAGTCCCAAATAAACATACAGAGGCCTGCTCAGATATGATGTGCTGAGGCTCATCCTTACCCACACCATCAACATTTGACAAATATGTTCAGTTAATTAGTTTTTAACCACCTAGACACCTAAAGGAATTTAAATCTCATATCTTTCTTCAGTTCTGAAGAACAAGGGTCATAAAATAGCCCCAAATATTAAAGTGTGACTTTGAAAAGAGAACTCACATGTATCTAACTATATAGACATTCATTTTAGCATTTCCCCACCAACAATATAACCTTTCTCTGTTACAGTTTTTTTTATTTAAACAAATAAAAAGGGCTGCAAAAACAAGTGGGTTAGTAAAGTGTTAGCTAGGTGAGTACAATGCCTTAGTTACTTTTCTATTCCTATGACAAAACACATGACCAAGGCAGCTTATAAAATAAAATGCTTAAGTTGAGGCTCACAGTTGCAGAGTTAGACTCCATGACCTTCATGATGGTGAGCATTGCAGCAGGCGGGCATGGTCCCAAAGCAATATCTGACAGTTTACATCTTGATCCACAAGCACAAGGCATAGAGACACCTAGGAGTGCCATGGATTTCTGAAATCTCAAAGCCTGCTCCCAGTGATAACTTCCTCCAACAAGACCACACCTTCTAGCCATTCCCAAATAGTTCCACCACCTGGGGAACAAGTATTAAAACATATTAGTCTATGTGGTACAGTCTCATTCAAACATCATAAACAAAGACCTGAGTTAGAAACCAGCACCCATGTAAAAAGCATGATCCTTGGAACACACAGGCCAGCTAGGCTCACTGATTGAGGATCTCTGGTAAATTAAGAGAACACATTTCAAGAGATAAAGTCAACAGTGATTAAGTACATTGGACAACAACATCTGGCCTCTATCCCTAGTACACACCAGCACATATACCTCTATACATAGGTAGTAACTCTGCAGTGTTGATGGAAAGGAAAACTAGTGGCAAACCTAACGATTAATTATTGGCTTTTGATATTCTTACCACTAAATAGATGACTGTGAAATAACAGATATGTCAGTTAGCTATAGTGACTTGTCCTACTGTTTTGCACCTCATAACAACGTGTTATGCAACCCACACATATCCCAAAAGTTTGCTCTTGAAATGCAAAGAAAGCATATATGTAAGGCAATTATGAGGTTTGGAAGGCAACAGTTCTTTACATGATTCAAACCTGTGCTTTTCTTTGTTGTTGAATAACCAAAGAGCATACTTTAAACATCCAAGAAACAAGAGTATGATCCTATTGGATGGTCTGCAAACACAAAAGACAAATGACCACAAAAGAGAGGGGCAGATGAATAGGAGAGAAGATTAATGAACTGGGGGTTGGATAAAAAACTGAAATTATAATAGTAGACAACAGTAAAAAATCACAGGAGAATAAGTGCTTCAGCAACCAAAACTGGGAGGCGATTGTATCTGTGAGGCTTACAAAGCATGTTTGATAATATTAGTATGGATGAGACCTTTAAAATCACTAATTTCTGTACCTGGAGACCAAGTTAATATTAAACTTATTAAAACTTCATAGTAAGTTAGGTAGAATGTCAGATACAGGCCTAAGATTCATCCACATTTCTTTGTTAGGTACCAGTGCTTAAAATAATGATTTTCTTATTCATAGTTCAGGGTAATATTTGGAGCTATTCTGCCTTTGAAAAAGCATGTTCCTCAAATGATATCTACTATCTTTAATATTTCAATGCTGCTGTCCCCATCATATGCTTCCTTCCTTGAGAAGAGAAATAAAATTCCTTTCCCCTCTCAAATGGTTATCTTTTATCAAATATGACCTAGAAGCAGGTTTAAAATTCAAATTATCTGAGATATTTGGTCAACTGTACATTAATATTAAAACAAGACTCACAAAAGCCTCAGAATGAGCTAGATATCCATAGTTCCACATTCGTATTTGTACTTGATACTTATTAACATAGAAATAAAGGACGCTATAAAGGAAATGAGTGTGTTGAAGCTAACCCACACAAAATTATTCTAATGTTTGAATATCTAAATTAGTAGATTTCTTCATTGTCTAATTTTGATTATTTCATGACTTTCTGTGTGCCTGGAATTGTTAAAGAAAGAACAATAATTTAATACTGGATTTCCAATGGAGTTAAGTTTACTCATTTCAGAACTAAAAGATGTGTGGGTCTCAAGATTACAGTTGCAAATGAGATGACAGCATATCAGTATTGTGTAGATGCATGACCTCTCCCTACATGGAAGATGGAAAAATACAAACACAAATTATTACTCACAATGAAGACACAGTGAGTGGTAACTGATTTCAAAGTCCGTTTCTGTATTTGAAATGACTTGTATTAGACCAAGACCCCATACAAAAAAACTTTCTAAATGAATATGGAATTATAGATAGATACATGCATTTTCCTGCAGAATCTTGGAGTATTTTTTTTCATAGTAGCAAGCTCTGTAGAATATATTCCATTTAGAAATGATTTCCAAAATCCAAAATGTAAAGTTTTCAGTATTTCTAGTAATTGGAAATTGTCTTTAAATATTAATTTTAGATATTTTTTACTTGTTTTCTTATGGGGAAGAAACTCTAACATGGAATTCTAAGTAGACTTTAAATTTGGTTTAAACATATTTAATTCATTGTAGTTAATTTTCAACATTAAAAAGCTGCTCAGAGCATACTTTTCACTTTATTCTTCATTTATATTATATTTCCTTGACAGTACTTATCAATATCATGTTTGATGCACGTAAGCTAAAAGACAAAGTAGTGATTCGGGAAATAATAAGGTATTATATTAATAAATAATTTAGTGGACAATTAGTAGAAATCCCCCCTCCCTTTCTTTCCTTTCTTCCTTCCCTCCGTCTCCATCCTTGTCTGTTTTCCCTCACACACACACACACACACACACACACACACACACACACACACACACACACGCACGCAAACTTTCCTCATTTTGTGTATCATAAAATTATAAGCAGAACTTCTAGAATAACCTGGCAATTTCAGATTTCTAGTTACTTCAAGTTAAATTTCTATGAATTCTGGATCAGTAATAACCATCACCCACATTATATCAATTACAGTGAGAAATCCCAGAACTCCCAAATCAACAAAAACCAACCCAAGATAGCAGCATTCAACTGATCAAATTCAACGCCAGAGATTCTAGTAGGCTTGAGTTGTTAGTGTCACTATTAACAGGAAAGCTTTTGACGTCCTCAAAAGTTTAAACTGCTATCCAGAGGGACGGCTTTCAATCTTAATACCGAAACATCATGAATCACTTGGTTGTTGTTCTAGGTTCCCACATATCCTCATTTAAACTATGGCTTTTGGGAATTACAAAAAAAATTGCAATCATATATCTTTAATATGAGCACTCCAGAGGCAGAGGCGGGTGGATCTCTGTGAGTTTGAGGCCAGCCTGGTCTACAGAGTGAGTGCTGGGACAGTCAACAAACCTACACAGAGAAACTCTGTCTCAAAAACAAACAAAAGAATGAAATCCTATGTATTCTAATATTCCAAGATATCTATTACTAGGTAATGAAAAATGTAATCCTACTGTTTCTAAAACACCAAGATTTCTAATACTATCTTCATAGAGGTCATGAAGACAACTTCAGACATTTAACTGGAAAAGGATATAATAAGTAAGTTATAAAGTATATTTTGAAGATATTCAGTGTTTAAATCCAGAAATACACTTATTTAGATGAACTTGTAAAAATAAGGGCACAAAAGCTTATTGTTATAGTCATGGAAATTTACTACAGTAGAATAAATTTGAACACTTAGAAACAGAGATTTGTATGATCAGATGATCATTGCCACCAGTTTTCAACCTTTTCCAAAGTGAGTCCTGGGTTTAGATTTTTCACATCAAAATATACATCTATATTTTTAAGTTGATAAGTGTCAATCAAGAACAAACTTTTATGGTGAAAAATTGGATTTTGATACAAATATTATAACAATCATAAGTTAAGCATGCATTAAAAATATTTCTGCCGAGTGTAGTAATGCACTTTTTCATTCCAGCATTTAGGCAGCAGAGGCAGATGGATCTCTGAGTTTGAGGACAGCTTGGTCTAAAAAGTGAGTTCAAGGCAGCCAAGTTTACAAAGAGAAACCCTGTCTTTAAAAAAAAGCATATACATACAAGTATTGAAAGTATTTTATTGTTTTAAGTTTACATTTGTTACTAATTTTAGTCATCTTAAGTAATTAAACATAATAACAGCTACTCTAGAAGTTTCTGTTATAATTGCATGATACACAAAATTAAGAAAATACACAGACTGTATCAAAATGGTAGAACTATTTGTGTGTGGGGGGAATGGAGTGAGGCAATAGAGACAGAGAATAAATCCATTTTCTTTATGAGTTCAGTCAGCTTGCCAAAACATGCCAATTGGGCATACTATCCCCCAAGACACAGAAAATTTATGTTTTTAAGATTTATTTGTTTTGCATATGTATTTGTGTTTCAGTGTATGTATGTGGATTATGTGACTGCCAGCACATAAGGAAGCCAGAAAGGGCATCAGCCCCTGAGGCTGAAGTTACAGATGGTTGTAGAACATGATACGTGAACTGGGAACCAAACACAGGTCAACTTTAAGAATAAAATAGAACTAGATGCTTTTACCTGCTCAGTCATATTTCCAGCCCAATGTGTATGTTTTATATCAAATATGATTAATTATTATAGAAATAAGGCCTGTGTGGAAAACATGAAGCAAATTCTGTATATAAAAGCGACATTTTTAAAGTTGCCTATGCTCTTTATTAAAAGCAAAAACAAAAATCACCATTTCTTTCTCAAAGGGTATTTACGATGCTTTATTTTACATACTAATTTCTATTTATTTTATTATAATTTCTATACTATCTCCAGGGTTAAATATACAATTCAGTGGAATTTAGTATGTTCTCACTCATTACAAATTGCACAATCATTACTAATAACTATCTCTAGAACAATTTTTCTCTCATTCTATTCTGTGTCCATTACCAATCTTCTTCTCTCAGTTTAAGAAAACATAAACCTACCTTCTCTTTCTCCAGATATTTGTATATGAATGGACTCATACAGTAAGTCACCTCTATATTATTTTCTTCTGGTGAGCACCATGTCTATTCAGCTCGTCTGCACTGGAATGGGTGTATTTACTTTTGCCTCCCTCTTTTGTCTGAATACTATTCTGTTGTCCTGCTATCATGCATCTTTTTCATTCATTCATTAGACCATAAATATATAGGCTTACTTCCCTTTTTAGCTACAAAGAATAATACTGCTATGAGCATTCATAGTCAAGTAATTTCTTGACCATCAGTTTCCAGGGCTCTTGGATGTCCTCATTGTGAAAGTGTCAGGTTACACAGGACCTTCACATATAGCTTTGAAAGGGACTTCCCTATTTCCTCAAATAACTGCACCATATAATGCATCCACAATCATTCTCCATTTTTTCACCAGAAATCAATGATTATATTAATATTTTGTTATACAAAATCCCCATAAGTTTGGTTTAGTTACTTTAATCTTGTGCCCTTTTTTCATTTTCTTTGTGAATGAAGTTTAAATGCATTTCTACCTCCTGTCATCCTCTTCCACAGATTAAAACGTTTAATTGCCTGTGACTGTTAGTAATTTAATATTCATATATTCTATAGTATTATCACAGGACATTCTATCTGGACACCCCTCAGGGAAGAGGGAGAGAAGGCATGGACTCCAGGAGTCATGTGAGAAGCAGACACAGACTCCTTTAAAACAAATGGCAGATCCACAGACTCATTCATTGTGGATATGAAGCAAACCTATACAAACCCTCCCGATTTCCCACCAGCATCCAGAGACTCCCCTAGCTGTGTTCTTTCTCTCTCATTGGCCTCCATCTTCACCAATCACCAGGCAAGGCAGCAAGGCAGCTGATTCCAAACTGGCTCAGTAGGAAGAACCTAGTGCGCATGTCCTAGGTTCATTATCCAGAACAGGCAACTGTGGTCTCTTCAGTCTAACTAGCTGCATTGTACCATCTCATTATAAATAGTAAATGATACTAGAAAATAAAAAGAAATGACAGAAAATTCTACATAAGAACACAGAAATACTTACAGTGAGAATCAGATTTAAACTTATCTTTTGTGACAGTCCCTTTTGTTCACATTAAGCCCACCTGAAACTAACAGCATCCGGCAGCTACAGAAAGTAGCATTTACCTCTAAAGAAAGAGGCATTTGCCTCTACGAGACGTGGTTCTTTTGAGATCATTAATAGAGGTATTTTCAGACATCTACTCTTTCAAGAAAAATAGTAACCAATTTGATAGACATGCCTGTGAAGTTTTATTGTGATGTTTTATTTGATCGAATCTGGTATCAACTAAGAGAGATGTGTTCAGACTTAGCTTTGAGAGAATTCCCGAGAAAGAAAAGGGAGAGGTAGGCAGATTTATATGAGCATAAAGCCGGCCAGGACATAGTGAGAGGCACTCTATTAAGAAGGAGAGGAAAAGGAGGAGGAGGAGGAGGAGGAGGAGGAGGAGGAGGAGGAGGAGAAGAAGAAGAAGAAATGCTTTGACCTTGTCCTTCAACTACGGACTAAAGAGCAGTTATTTCTCCAGGATTACAGCTGGGATTTCGATAGGGCTAGCCTTAGCAGTCATCAAAACATAGGACTGTTGAGACAATCAGTCACACGGACTGAGCGTCGCTGTATTTTCAGTCTCTCCTATTGAGAGCCTTAGTATACTTCATAAAACTTGAAACATTTAGCATAAATTGCTTTCTACTTATTCTTCTGAGGTAAACTTTTCTTTCTGATGTATAACATAAGTACAAGCAGAATACACACTCTCATCTGATTCTATAGCTACAAATTCCTGAGTTGGTGAATACCAAGAAGCCCGTACAAAAATAAGTCTGAGGTATCCATAGCTAATGTGTATGGGCTTTCCAAGTTAGGTTGCCATAACCTCATCTCTAATTGAATTTCCAAATGACATAACATAAAGAATTATCAATGACTTCAACACTGGTTCTTCTCTATTCATTTGTGACAAAAATTGATCGGTTTTGGTTACTTAAAAACTATGCAAGACTTATAGAAACATTGCTGTATTGTTTAAGAGGACAGGCCCCTTGTCATCAATGAACAAACTCAAAGTGAAGGCAGATATGTAGTTTTTTCAAGTTCCTATTCTCAAATGCATAGTACATTTTACATGTATTTAACTTGTGCATATATAAGTGTAATATTATTTCTTATATTTCTATACATTCTTGTAGTCTGTTAAATAGATCATTAAAGATATCAAATCATCCATAGATCCTTATTAGAAATTTTCCCATAAAACATTCCATCTCCTTAAAGTAATAGCAGCCTCACGTCCATGCTTATTTTGAGTACTTTAAGATATAGTGGGATGTTACCTTAGTCTATGTGCTCTTGGTAGAGCCTGAGGTCTGAGAATCAACAATGATTATATATATAATATAACACAACAAACAATTAAAAGCTTTTGGACATTTGTTGAGTTGATATAAATAAAGTCTTAAAAAAGAATATATATAGAGAGAGACAGAGACAGAGAGAGAATTGATGATTACACAACACTGTAGCTACCTGTGGTACAGAAGGGCCACATTTTTAATTATTTCACTTTACAATTAGAATTATCTTGAAAACAGGCAGGAATATTAACTGTGAACTTCACTAGTACTAATGTTTCTTGCTGCTGTTTTTCTAAAGAATAATACAGATGAACTATAGGGTCATCTTAGAAACCATTTACCTAGAAAGGAGGGGATAAAGCTGATGATATTTTAATTGTGTCTCATTCCTTAGAAATCAAAGATGCCAAGAAGAGTAGGAATAAAATCTCTGCTGGAAAATGTAGTGAGTCTTTAAAAAGAACAAAGCTACTCTTATCACAATTTATCATTGAGCCATATTTCTTATCTAGAAGTAGAAATAAACAAGATGCATGGGCAACATGGTTACTGTGCTTTTCAAACTCAGTGGTCCTGGGAGAATCAGGGAGGGTTTTATTTTATTGAGTAGCCAGGAAAATGGAGTTGGTGCTTTGAGAAACTGTTCTTTCATAACAAGGGGCTGAAGATAATCTCTAATTGATCATCGCTTTTAAGTGGGATTTTTTTTTCAATCATGAAATCTTATAGCCAGTAAAATTAATCCTCAGCCCAGCCACTAAATACAATTCAAACCTAGATGTTTGCCAGCAAGGAGTTGTGTAGTGTGTGCAAAGTTGCTATTTATCTATAGAAACTTGCTCATAGCCTATAGAATCTGGGAAGAAAACATGAGGATATATCTTTAAAAAGAACTCTTCAAAACTATATTTTTTCCTTCCCTCTCTTCCCACCAGATTCCACATACTAATATTTTTTCATATCCAAATACTATTTCTTTATTGTTATCATAAGCACATACGTATTTGTATATAATGTATATGTATATATATATTACCAAATAAAACCAAAATAATATTTCTTTTTTATATGTATTAGGTGCTAACTATTTGAAAAAACAACTTACATTGGATAAACAATTGGTGTGTTCTTACCCGGGGAAGACTGTTTTTCACTTTGCTGGAATTTCCTAGTTGCCTGTAGTTTTTTGAGAAGGGTCAAGGCCTTTTGAGCTTTCCCACACACATTTGACATATGTATTGATGTCATCATGTTAAGCTCATGCTTAGATAGTCATGTGGGGGGGTTTGTTGTCTTTAATAAAATGTTTTGTTTTTCTTTTTATTAAATTTCAAGAATGATTCCACACTGTATGCCTCATCTGATACACATCAGTGTATATGGTATTTTAAATACTAAGACCTCACTTTGAAATGTAAGCAAACTCTCTATAGCAGCAAGATTCTCAAGGATCACATAAAAAAAGAAAAATTAACTAGAATCTAATGTTTTAATACAAGCTTTGGGTCATTTTTATTTATTTAATTAATATATTGATTTTAATTTAATTTTATGAGTGCTTCTCCTACATGATGCTTGTAGAGGCCAGAAGAAAGCATCATATCCATGAGAACTGGAGTTACAGATGGTTGCGAGCCACCATATGGGTGCTGAGAATTGAACCAGCATCTTCTGGAAGACCCATCAGTCTTCTTCAGAACTGTTTGGTCTCAACCATCCTTTTGTTTTTTGTTTTTAATGAGCACGGACATGGCAAAAATTTGGTATTTTGGTAAGTATATTTTGTGTTAAAATATCTCATTTGTTTTATTTAGCTGGTTGTTAATCCAATCAGCATTTAAACAGTTAATAAATATAAGTAGATACGCATAAAAGTTTGTTAATCCACTCATAAAGAAGCATGCATTTCTTGATTATGCTTTACATATGAATAGTAAAGGAAAAGGCTACTCTGCTGGAATGATGGCTCAGCAGTTGAGAATCCTTGCTGCTCTTACAGAGGACATAAGCTGGGTGACTCACAAGGGCCCATAACTAACTCCAAGTCCAGGAGACTTATCACCCTCTTCTGGCCTTCCTGGGCAGATATGCAAATGTACACACACATAAACACACACACATAAACTCTTACATACACATGATTAAGATAAAATAAATCACTTTTAAAAAGATAATCTATTTAAAAATAAATTTAAATAGATTTATTTTTAAAAGAGAAAGGGATAAACTATGAAAAACATCAATAGAGTACATTTGTCCCTTTGTGAAGTAGGATTAACGGCCACCCTTCTGTGAAGTTTGTAGTAGGAAAACTTGGTTTACAGATACACACACTTGGACAAAAATTATACTTACAAAACATCTAGGTGGGAATCCATGAATGCTTCACAAGAAAACACATGAAATTATGGGGATTATTAAGACAAAGATCCCAGAGAGAAGACAGCAAATCTGCCAGAGTTGTAGAGGTGAGCACACTCAGTCTGCAGCCAAGAAATCAGAGAAAAGAGAGGTAACACAGATGGGCAGACATAGGGGCTCATGATATTCTGAAATCACAGGATATTACACAGATGCAAAAATTCAATAAGAAAGTCTAAGTATGAAAAATGATTTAAGTTAAATCACAGCAGTTGAGGGAAAGAAATGATTTACTTCATCTTACACTTTCAGGTCATAGAGCATCATGAGGGAAGTATCTCAAGGCAGGAAACCTAAAGGCAGGACTGCTTTCTATTCCACAATTATCATACAGTATAGAGCATAAACAGAAACCATAGAGGATTCTGCTTGCAAACTCATTCATTACATATTTTGCTCACAGGCTCATGCTCAGCTAACTTTCTTATACAAATAAAGAACACCTGCTCAGGAAAAAGAATGACCATAAAACATCTGGACCCTCCAACATCAATTAACACAAGACAATCCACCCTAGAAATATCCTCAGACGTGCCTGTTGAAAGCCATCATTTAAGTATTTGAAAAGTGGTTTTGATAAAAAATAAACAATAAAAATCATATTCTTTAATGAATGTGGTCATTCAATAAAATTAAATAAGGATAGAAGTTCATCATTTTATTCTTCTACTTGTGTTAAATCAAATCTTGGACAGTGCTCAGTGATCTAAAAACTCATTTATAATCCTAGAAGCTTGCAGAAAAGACAGATAGTAGAGCCCGGTGAGTATGCAGGGCAGCTTGAATGCTGAAGAATGGAAAGGCTTGATTGATGTTTGAAGCATCTTCTATTAAAACTTAATCGAAGACCTGCACTTGAGACTCTACAATGAAATGAGAACTAGATGTGTCTAAAAAGCAGAGGACAACAGGACAGGGCTGATCTGAGTTGAAAACAATTCCTTGCTATTTTACATTGTCCATAAATGATATAGTTTCCAAGAACTGACATCACATTATCAATACCCAAGAAAAAAGATACTATTGCTTGTGAAATTTTAGAGGAAAATTTTCTCATTTTTGACATTCTTTCTTCCCTTCCATCCCTTCAAGATATCCTATATATCCTTATCTATTTTACTTCAAATTCTTGACCTCTTTTTTTTTATAAATTGTTATTGCTTTCATGTGTAGTATGAATATCTTAATATCATTTAACTTTATTAATAAATATAATGTTTATGAGTCTTTGCCTGGATGTATAAGCATGCTATATGTCCTATGGGCACTGCAAGAGTTCTTAACTGCTAAGCCCTCTCTCCATCTCTATGTACTGAGATCATTTTAATTCTTAAACTTTACATTGGTGTCATTTCAGAAATTTGCAGAACTAGAAATAATATAATAGCATTATTGATCCAATTACAAAGACCAATAAAAGATGGGTTGTTTATATTGATATTTGTGTATCTTCACACATAAAATGCTTAACATTGAACAGCTGAAGCTTTCTTAGTGATTCACTGTTCATGTGTAAAATTAAGGGATGTCCATTGAACAAAGCTAAGAAACTTTATTACTCTCATAACTGCTTTTAAAAGTAAATCAGACTCCAAGCAATAATGGAAAGGGTGCCTGAACTGACCTTCCCCTGTAATCAAATTGATAAACACCCTAATTGTTATCATAACATCTTCATTCAGCAACTGATGGAAGCAGATGCAGAGATCCACATCTGAGCTATGGGCAGAGGTCCTGAAGTCCAGTTGAAGATAGGAAGGTGGGATAATATGAGCAAAGGGGTCAACATCATGATGGGAAAACCCACAAAGAAAGCTGATATGCGTTGCTGGAAGCTCACTGACTCTGGGTTGACAGATGTGAAACCTGCATGGTACCTACTAGGCCCTCAGAATATGTATGACAGTTTGTGTGGCTTGGGCTGTTTGTTGGGCCTCTGGCAGTGGGACCAGGATTTTTCCCTAGTGAATGAACTGGTGTTTTGGAGCCCATTCCCTATAGAGGAAAACCTTGCCCAGCCTTGATATAGTGGGGAAGAGATTGGTTCTGCCTCAATCTGATATTCCAGACTTTGTTGATTCACATTGGGAAGCTTTACCCTCTTGGAGGAGTGGAGGGGGGGGGGGGGCTCTGGGGTGAGGGATGAGTGGGAAAGAGGGGAGAGAAGGCAAAATTCAGATGGTATTTTAAAAAACTTTCAAATAAAAAGTCAAAAAAGTGGGAAAAAGTAGATCTGCTCAAAAATATAGAATGTGAATACTTTCCTAAAAAGCAATGATTTTACTTTTAAAAAAATGCCAAGCTCATGTTTCCACAACATCAAATATCCTTTAAAATAGTGTTGGAATGATAACATAATTCTAGAGTAAATGTCTGTGGTGTGTGTGTGTGTGTGTGTGTGTGTGTGTGTGTGTGTGTGTGTGTGTGTGTGTGTTTAAAGCCTCTTAATCTATGATAACTTATTTGGCAGCACTAGTAGCTATTAAAAGGAAAAAACTGATTTCTATGAAATAATGTAAAGCTATGAATTTGAAATCAAGCAAGGAGAAAGGGACATATGGGAATGTTGAGAAAAAGAGAGAAGGAGGAAAGTATCTAATTATATTGTAACATCAAAAATAAAATAACTAAATTTTAAGATACACTAACGGATTCTTGTTCTTATCAGTCCCTTCATTTATCCATGAAAGATACAAGGAACACACACAAATTTTCATTTTTGGAGCTCAGCCCTAGTGGGAAGATCTATTTACATATTTTGAAAAATACTGTAGATATACTTTGTGTGAACAAGGAGACTTACGTTGCTTCACAGGTAACGCATTTAATTCTTGAACTCATGCTTTTAATCTCTACAAATTATCTACCAGTCCATTCCAATACAAGGCAGTCTATCTGAAGTCAGGCCTCTAGTAGTTGCTAGTGGTCAGTGACTATTGAAAACAAATGATAAACATTTGAATGGTCTGCCATTAATTTGTTCAAAGATACAGTTGCTTTTTATGTGGATAAGGGCAAATGTTCATAGATTTTTGTTAGAGATTATGCTGGTTTAGTAAATTAGTGCTTGTACATTGTCCTTACATTGTCATGACATCACTAGGTGCTGTATCCACAAACATCAAGATGACCACTCAAATATGAGCTAAATGAGGATGGCACCAATGAAAATGCCAAACTAAACTGGAAAAAATCCCATGAGTCTTCAACCATTATAACATAGTGATAACATTTTTTACTTTCCCTTTCTTCCCTTCAAGATCTCCTAAATATTCTTCTCTATTTTCCTTCAAATTCTTAAACATTACATTTGTGTCGTAGTACAAAGAACTACAGACAACCGAGAAAAGCTAGGAGCAAGGGAGGTGATCTTTCCCAGGGAAAAGTGCACAATTATTTGTCCATTGCCAAGTGGTTAGCCCTAAAAATATAGTTACAAACAATATTTTATAAACTGAGTAGATTATACTTAGGAGAATATACATAAAGACATCTATGCTTGCAATAATAGTTAAAAAGAAGCCATGAATTTGGAGTAGAATGGGAGGTGTATGTAGAAGTGTTTGGAGGAAAGAAAAAGAATGGACAAATGTATTTATAGCATAATCTCAAAAAATAAATAATAGAGAAGTATACTGAAAGAAGCTCTATATATAATATATATTATATATGTATATATATGCAAGCATATGTATACACATATACACATATAGATTATACATATGTATGAATATACTTATGTACAATAGAATAGTAGGATTTGGGGTAGATTTACAAAAACAAAGTTCTCATGTACCTAATAAATAGAAAGACATCACCGTCTGTAAGGATTGTAGGGGGATTATGTTGTTCCAGTGTAAATAATTGTCCCCGCCTATGAGTTTAATAAAAAGCGCTGATAGGTCAAAGGCAGACAGGAAGTGTGGGTGGGGCTACCAGACTAAGAAGACTCTAGGAACAGACAGAACAGAGGAGAATGCCAGAGAGAAGCCAGAAGAAACAGAGGACAACTATGCTGCTCTGAGAAAAGATACTGAGACACATGGCTGAACAGAATAAGAGTCATGGGTTAGATTAAGGGTAAAGAACTAGCAAGTTATACACCTGGGCCTTAGGCCAATCAGCCTAAAACTATTGTAAGCATATGTGTGTCTCTGCGCGTATGCGGAACTGTGGGCCTAAGCCTTGAGGCTAGGCCTGAAAGCCCAAGCCAGACACCTCATACTACAAAGGATATTATAGGCTTAGGGAAGTAGGCATCATAATTCATTGAAGAAATAATCAAGTCATTGCTAGAAATCCTCTTTATTGATTTTTCCCTGAAGAAATGGAGCTGTTAGGAGAGTGTTTATTGGCTTCTTGGCTGACAGCCCCTAGAACTCCCCTTTCACCCATCTGTCTTGAGGCTCATCTGTCATCCAATCATCTCTTCTTTGATGATTGGCTGGACATTTATAATATCAGCCTGACTGCTTTGACTATGTTGTGAAATAATGAGAAGACTGCACTGGAGCAATGACGATGGCTTCACATAAAGCCACACCTATTGTTTCAGGAAGACTGGTTTCAGTCACAGATGATTCAGACAGCCCAAACAGGCTCAGGAACTCCAGCTATGATAGGACTCAGTAGCAACTAGAAAACCCCATCTGCAGTCACTTCAGATGCTCTTGACTGTCTCTCAGCTATTCCAAAAGGAAAAAAGTTTAATCTTCTCAGAAGAATCAATGTATGAAGAATAAATGTAGTCTTCACCTCATTTAAAAAGCAATTGTAGCTTTGAACAAATTAATTACAGGCCATTCAAATATTCATTCTTTGTTTATCAAATACTTATGATTGCTCGATTAGAAAATATATAAGCATGATGTGAGAATGCCTTTCTGTATGCTGTGAATATCAATCTTTAAATAAAGCTGTTTTGACCCATGACAGGCACCATAGAAAAAGTAAGAGGAGAAATCAAAGCATAGGTAGGAGAAGCAGAGTGGAGTCAGGGACAGACTGAACCAGCCACCCAAGAAGAAGCATGTAAGGAACACAGGTGAGCCACGGGCCACGTGGCAGGAAAGATTAATAGAAATGGGTTGATTTAAGATGTAAGAGCAAGCTAGCAATGTGCCTGAGCCATAGGCCAAACATTATGAACTTAATATAAGCATCTGAGTCATTTCTGGGGGCCTGAGCAGCAGTGGGTGACTAAGGGATCTGGGGCTGCAGGTCTGTGGGCCTGGACCTCTGGCCACTCAGGGCCAAGAAACCCCACTGCAACATAAGCAGCCATCGCTCTAATCTAACTATATAAGCAGGTTGCTTTTCTGACTAATGGAGACAATCCTAAAGATTTCCTTCATACGCATTGATCCTCTATGTACCTTATATTACAAGTGCCTTCAATAAAATCTTCTACTGATGACTCTCCTATTGCTTACATGGAGACTACTGCAGGTAGATTGACTACACTTGTCATACTAAACACACACAACATTGGGCTTCCAGATTCAGGCACTGAACCACAATACTGACAGGTAACTAAAAAGCTGCTCCCAAAGCCATGAGCCGACAAAAAAAAAAAAAAAAAAAAAAAAAAAAAAAAAAAAAAAAAAAAAAAAAAAAAAAAAAAAAATCTAAAGACTGTCAACATTCAATTTATTCAGCGTTTAGGAGATGCCTCAGCAGCTTCCAAGGGTGAGCAGGAGTATAGACTGTGGAGGTAAAAAGGGCATAGATAATGAGAGCTGAGTTCAGAAATCAGAAGTTCCTAAGAGTTGAGAGAGTGGGAGGAAATAAGTACAGAACGCAGAAGGTTGTAAAGATCCAAGGCTGGAGAAGGCAGACTGAAGAGCTCAGAGTAGAATCTGCAGACCCTGGTTACTGGAAGAGTTTGTCACCAAGAGTTAAATGCTGAGAGCTGTGATACCTGAAGCCCCATGCTATGACTGTGCTGTGTCACTGACATTCAAAAGCTTGAGCATAAAGGATCTGGTTTAAGTACCTAAGTTTGTGAGCCTCCACTTGTGTGAGCCTAGAGTTGTAAGTCCCTACTTATCAAGAACTAGAATGACAAGCTTCTTAATTTGAGAGCCCAGAGACATCAACCACAGTTTTCACGCTGCTGGATTTAAAAGCCCAGAGCAATAAGCCTCTGACTGTGAGACTTTGGAGGATGAAGTCTCCACTTCTCGGATCACAGAGCTATAAATATCTGGGTACAAGCATCTCCCATAATTCTCCCCTTTTAGGGTTGCCAACAATACAAAAGAAGTGGCTTGGCTATTCATGAAACTGAGAAACTATGGGCCATTTGCAATGCCACCAACAACTAGATTAAAATGGAGAGAACATCACATGTGACTCAGAAGCTTCGCTGCCGAGAAATCAATTCACTCTGACTTTTAGAAATAGTCTTGGCATCCATCATTCCTTTGAGTTTGCTATTTTTTTCTTAGGGAATATTGTGTGTGTTATAGTCAAAAGTTAGCTGCCTGTTGAAATGAATTCATTGTAATTTCTGAAGACTTTTTGCTTTGCAGACACGACATTTCAGTACTATTGTGGATGGACATTTGGATCAATTCCAGCCTTTTAAATAGGTTTGAAATCATTTCTATAATCATTATGGTTCTTATATTTTGGTGACCCTGTGTGTATGTATTTTTATGAATTATATATGTAAGAATATGTTGCTGTGTCATTAGCTAAAGCCTTATTTAACTGTAAAATATGGTGTCAGACCATTTCTAAACATGATTTTCCTTTGATAAGCTCACTGGCAGTATGAGTTACAGTTCCCTCTTCTTTACATTTTTATTGTATATTTCTATTCTGAAATACAAATTTTGGAGCTGGAGAGAGAGAGAGAGCAATGGGTCAGAGTAGTTGCTGTGCAAACATGAGGACCTGAGTTCAAAGCCCCTACATATAAGTAAACAAACAGGCACAGCATTCTACCCCTATAAGGCCCATTTACCGATCACTCTATATCTACCATTTGCATATTGTAGCTGTATTGTACTGCAACTATCAATTGTTTCTACAGGTCATTATCTCTACAGCCTCAGTTCATCACATCCCCCTTAATTTTTGCTTTGTAATCTGCCAGATAGTAAACACCGAGAAACTGAGGCTGAAAAAGCACCCTGCCTAGATGAGCTGCGATGCTTTCAAGAGGTAAGAGCATAAATAGTATTTGCATAAAATTTTACATTGTTAGACCATCTACTCTAGATATGTTTTGACCGGGAAGTCAGTTTTTAAGATATCAAATGATATTTAGAACAGATAGTCTGTTGTGCTTTGAATAAAAGTGTTCCTCAGAGACTCGTGTGTTTGGATACTTGGTCTCTAGTTGATGGTGGTGGTTTGGAGATGCTGTGGGACCTTTAGAAGGTTCAGCTTTGCTGGAGGAAGTATATCAATAGAAGATGAACGTCAACATTCTAGTTCTGCTGTCCAGCCCATCTTGTTTTTTCTCTGCTTCCTATATGCATCTCAGATATGATCCATCTGTTTCTTGACTGTCAAACTAGCCTAGGGGTCCTGATACCATGCCTTACCCTCACTGATGGGCTTGTATCCATCTGTAACTTTAGGTAAAAATAAACCCTTTCTTGCCTAACTTACTTTTTTGTGGGAGAATTTTGTCACAACAGAAAAGAAACCCAAATACTAGAGTGCTATCTTTATTGTACATATTCTTTCCTATAAGGCAGAATGATTCAGTTCAGAAAATTGTTGTGAATAATTAGCTTCTTGTAAAAAAACATGCTGATACATAATGCAGAAACAACTTTTACTGACATTTTCTTACTTCATTATGTGAGATATAATCTTAGAATCTTGATCTGTGTACGTGTTAAATGTTTTTAAAAATTAGTGTTATTATACTTTTCAGTATGGAGAATGCTTCTCTCCGATATTTTTTATACTTTTGTACATAGCTATGATCTACCATTTTATATTCAGGCTTCAAGTTTTATAATTTTGTATGTATGTGGAAATAAACAAATCAGTAGAAACACAGATGATGATTTGAAATACTTCACTAACTTATATATAACTTTACATCTTATGTTTAAAACACGTGTTAATTGTGGTGAGCTCTAGCTTTAAGGTTAAGTTTGTACTGCTCTTGCAAAGGAGCAGAATTTGGTTCCTAGTACAGAGGCATACAACTGCCTCTAACTCCAGCTCAAGGGCACCTTACATCCTCGTCTGTCTTACTGGCCTCCAGAGTCACCTGTATTCATGGCTAATATTCCAACACAGACTCAAATATACATGTACAAAAATGAAAATAAGATAACTCCTTAAAATATATGGTTATGGGTAACATTATTTTGTGGTGTTTTTCAGGTATTTTAACCTCCAGTTAAAAATTTTTTTGGAAAGTTTTTTAAGGTGGTTACACTAGAAAGTTCCAAGTTTACTTCTAACTTAATAAACTGACAGGACTCTTCCTTAATTAGTAAAATAAAATGCAAAATAGTTTCAACTGTTTGATAGTTCTAACTATCCTCTGCATCTAACCAAATCTGACAAAACAAAATATAATTAAATGAATCCAAAACTATCATATCCTGTTGACAATCCAACAGAAGAAGGAGTCCCTAGAGCAGGAGTCAGGGACCCACTTGTTCATTATGACAATCAGCAATCTCATAAAATACTAAGCTAATAGCTATAATGCATACAGAGAGGACCCGGTACAGAACCATGTATGCTCTGTGGTTTTTCCTTCAGTCTCTGTAAGATCACGTGGGTCTTGATCAGTTAAGAAGGCCACATTCTCCTGGTGTCCTCCATTTTCTCTAGCTCTCACGTCTTTCCATTTCCTCTTCTGAGGGATTCCCTGTGTGCTGAAGGGAGGGATTTGGTGATGGCCTTCCATTCAGACTCTCAAAATAATGTCTGACTATAGATTTCTTCATCTATTCCCATCTGCTACCAGAGAAAGCTTCTCTGACGATGACTGGATATGGCACTGATCTATGCATAGAGCAGAATATGATTAAGAAGTGTTTTAATTATTTATTTATTTTATTTATTTTTAGACTAGTTGTTTTTGGTTTTACCATAGGTCTCTGGGCAATGTAGTCTCTGATTATTGGTTACACAAATAGTGTCAGATTCCTTCTCATAGTTTGGACCTTATATCAAATTAGATATTAGTTGGTTACTCCCACAAGTTCTGTGCCAACATTGCCCTAGCATACTTTTCAGGCAGGACAGATTGTCGGTCAAAGGTTGTATGGTGGGGTTGGTGTCCTCATTTCTCTTTCTGTACCCTGCTTAGCACCTTGCCACACCAAAGAGACTAGAACATAGAGGTGAAGGCTCCATGTACATACCAGCTCAACTTCTTCATGTTCAATAAGTTGTGTGAATGTTTTCCTTGGTAATGCCACTCACAGTCAGTTTGCAGAGAGCATTCCTTTGTTTTAGAAACAATGTAAGTTGTTTGGGGATTTCCATAAGACCCTGTTGGCCAACAACTCAATTAAATGTAACCCAATCCCACCACTGGAATCCTGGCCTGACTGAAATGATGACCAGTTGAGATTCCATATCCCCCATTACTAGACAATCTTATTATCATTACCTTCATGGATTCTAGGAAGTTTCATTGTACTAGTTTTCCATACTATTCCCCAAATATTCCCCAACTCACATTCTAAGCACAGTTTATTCACACAAAGTCATGGTAAGTTTTCAAACATATTCAAGATCATCAGAATACATATCTGTGGTTGATATTTGCATAGGTTTAGGTTAAAAATGACTTATTAGACTTTATTTAGTAAGTCTCATTCAAATAACATCTCCCAAACAATGCTGTCAGGGTTAGAGTCACTGATACCAGCTGTTAACATGTAGTGATCTCACTGAGGCTATTCTCACCCAAGCTCACAGGTAATCACAGAATGGTCATGTAAAAGCAATTAATTCTGTTTGGGTATAAAGTCCCAATTCAAAGGGGTCAGAACTCAGATAAACAGCTGCAACCTTGGGGGGTACACTTTTATATTGAGCATTCTATAGAAAAGATGCCTTGGTATAAGAACAAAGAACCATGCTTTTCAGAGAATAAAGTATTTGAAATTGAAAAGAATAATTATAACCTACATCAAAACACAGAAAAAAAAAAACAATGAACATAGGTAAGCTAATTATAGTTACCACACATTCAATCTATGTCTTTAATATTGTTGACAAGCTTAAAGAGAATTTAATTAACAAAGCTTTCAAAGCTATTTTACATTAAAACTAAAAATGTAACAATTTAGCCTTTAATTACTAACTGTCACAAAAATAGAGTTATGGTTAATTTTATCATCAATAAATCCATTTATTTTCATCTACTTCTGAAGGACTCTCTTGTGTGTATGTGATTGTTTTTTTCTGTACATTTCTGATGTGTATGGGATATAATTAAAATCTTCAATACACTTTCTTTATTAATATATTTAAATTGCTGAAATAGACTTAAGAAAATACATTGCAAAATATGAGCAAACGAATAGAAATGGAGAGGTTTGCATTCATTTTAAATGCCCAAAGACTTTTCCTTGGAAAATTATATAGTTGAAAAGAAGGTAAGTATTGAATAACTTTGATGATAGACTGCTTACATATATAATAATTATGAGAATGTTAAAATACCACATTTTTTCTTCCAATTTACTTTCTGTTATAATAATGACAGTCTTAAACTTTATAAATATAAAATGTCATTTAATATATGTATTTAAAATTAGATTCTCAGTGCCTAAGGTTTATTGATGGGGCTAATGATCTTCATTTTTAATGAGCATATTCTGTGTTACATTTGCTGAAGTCCAGGAATAAACCACATGGAATGATTTGAATGAGAATATCCCCCATAGGTGAATGCATTTTAACACTTGGTCACCCGCTGATGACATTGTTTGCAGAGGTTACAAAACCACTAGGAGGTAAAGCCTTGCTGGAGGAAGTATATCACTAAAGCAGAGTTTGGATTTTATAGCCTGGCCCACTTCCTATTGGTTCTCTCCACTGCTGTTTATGGTTGAGATATGATCTGGCTCTTCCCTACGATGCCATGCATCCCTCATAAAGACTCTCTTGCTAGAACTAAAGACCAAAAAGCACTCTCTTTAACTTGTTATTTTGGGCCATTTTGTCATAGAAACAGAAAAGCAATTCATACACCACCGCAAAACTTAACCCAGACTATGAGAATAGATGTTACTCTGTGATGGGAGAAAATTTAAAGGAGCTAAAAGGGGAGGTATGGAAATAATAATGGAGAGTAAAATAAATTATTTCATGATGGAAGTAAAGCAAAAAGTATAATCTGTCTAAAAAAATAATTTTAAAAAGTTAGTGTATGAATGTGTGCATGAAAAAGGTAAAGGTTGACTTTAAAGGTCTTCTTAATCATCCTCCACCTTCACTTCCTCATCACTGAGATGATAGGCACATGTCACCTGGCCTAGATTTTTACATGAATCCTGGGAAATTGAGCTTGCGTCTTTGTGGTGGGATTCAGGTGTCAGCTGATCAGGTCAAAAGACACTTATCCAGGGTCCCGGGCCCCTGAAGGAGGCGTGGAAACCCCATTATAAGGGGCTTCTGGAACATGAGGCGGTTCTCTTCCTGGTTCCTCGCTGTTGGAGAGACAGGATCGGAATCCATCCTCCGTCCATCACTCGTCCACCGATCCAGACCCCAGTTCCTGTTCAGGTGCTACTATAAACTGTTACCTGTACCGTGAGTGTTGGTTTATATTTTAATAAATATCTATCCTGTATTGGTGCCTTCAAAGTAAACTCCGCCTACACGTCTTCATCATCAAACAGCAAGAAAACATTCCACCACCTGGGCCAATTCCAGACCAGAGACAATAATTTAAAATTATTGGTCCATATTTCTAAGCAAGCAGCTTCAAATGTTTATTATCTTGAAAGAAAGGATGTACCTTTGTGTGCATGTGGGGGTAGGGGTGTGTTTCTAAATATGTCTTACTTCATTAAAGTCAGGATTGACAGAAAGGGTCAAAGTTTATTCTCCTTCTAATAATGAAGACTTGTAATGATAGCTCTCTGCCAACATTTCAATTACCATAACAGATTCTGGGACAAATATACTGAATGTTAGAGTAAACATTGCAGTGTTCCCTTCTTATTTTGAAGTAAAATAATAGGTTTTTATTGTTGTTTTGTAGTAGCATTTGGAACACACAAGTGGAGAAATCCTAAGAAATGAGTCCTTCAGATTTGAACAGTTATTGTATTTTTATGGAAGACATCTGTCATTCTTTAATAAATCACATTCAAGTGAGAAGACAGATTTAAGAATCATGAAATTCAGGTTTACACAATATGCTTTGCCAACCACAATAGGATAATGGAATGGAATGGAATGGAATGGAATGGAATGGAATGGAATGGAATGGAATACTAGAATAATAGATGCATAAATTTAAGGAGATTAAGTTTGCTCCTGAGAATAGCAATTTAAGAGCCTGGAGAAATGGCATCATGTTTCAGCATTTACTGCTATGCAAGAGAACCAGAATTAAGTTCCCAACACATACAATGGGTGGTACACAATCGTCTATAACTACAGTTCCAAAGAATCTGAGCTCTTCTTCTAAGTCTTAACTGAACCTATACTAAGGTCCCCCCCCCTCACACACACAGGTCATGCACATGTACACATAGTTCACATGCATAGGTCACATATATACTTTTCACATACATGCATATACATACGTTTTACATACAATCATATACACACAGTTCATATACACAAACATACATATATACACAGAGGTTACACACATACCTATACACACAGGTCCAACACATAGTAATACACAGGTCATACATACACACATACAGATAAAAAATAAAACAAAACCAATTGTTTTAAAAGAAAGAGCAATTTAAGGTCAAATGTAAAAGAGAACTGTTGGATAGGGTCCAAAGCAATATTTTGGGAAAGGCCATAAACCTGTTTGATAGAGACATGCTGTGGTGGCTTGAGATGCCCCCTATAAAGAGTGACAATATTAGGTGATGTGGCTTTGTTGGAATAGTTATTGGCCTTACTGGAGGAAGCGTGTCACTGTAGGGATGGGCCTTGAAGTCTCCTTTGCTCAAGCTAGGCCCAGTGTGGAACACAGTTGCTTCTGCGGCCTGTGGATCAAGATGGAGAACTCTCAGATTTTTCTCCAGCACCATGTTTCACCACCTGCTCCCCTACTTCCCACCATGATGGCAATAAACTGTAAGCTAGCCCCAGTGAAATGTTTTCCTTTATAAGAGTTGTCTTGGTCATAGTGTGTCTTCACAGCAATAAAAGCTCTAACTAAAACACCTCCCAAATGAATTTCTATGTTATGTGTTTAGTTTCTTTGAGATATTTTAACAAGTCTTTACAAATATTCTATCTTCCACATTACAACTGATAAGTTAGTTATACAGAGTCTTAGAGTAGGTAAATTAACTCAGATAACTATCCCATACAGCTCCTTTCAAATTGGACTTTGTTTGTGAAGCTAGAACATTTTATTAAACATAAACTTTCAAGGAAACACTTCGAAGCCAGAATCAATGGGGTTTCTACTGCCACTGATAAAGCCTTTTGCTTTTATTTACACACTGTTTGAGCAGAGAAAAATGCTCCTTGTTAGAAGGTGTAGCAATATTGTTTAGTCTAATACAGAATTTCTAAGTTTTAACTTTCTGAATGGCAGGAAGAACATATGTGGAAAAAGTTCTCCAAGACTGATGCTTTAATGTAGACATGTAAATTCAGCAGCATAAATTTAAGGAGATTAATTTGCTCCTGAGAATAGCAAACTTAATCGCAAAGCATAGTCACCAAGGAGGTCAGGTCACAAAGAAAGGTAAATACTTTTCCTTGTGGTAAATACTGGTGAAAAACTAGTTAGGAATCAATTTATTTGTTGTAATTTCTTTAAAGAACTAACAGCTATGTTAATGTTCTTAAGTGGCATTTGTGTTTCTAGAACATATTGATATTCTACAAGAAGTTACAGGCCACGGATGATAGCCTTCAAGAAAAAAATGTAGATGGTATGGTAAGCAACTTAGACACAGCTAACAGAATACTAGGACTTGAAGCTATGCATTAATTATTGCATCACCTTATGTTTATGCAAAATCAACTGAGAATTGCCTTTCTATTGTTCTTTTGGGAGGATTTATTTCTGTGGAAACGGGTATTTGCTCAAATGCTTTTCAGAACTGCTTCTTTAATTAAAAGCTAATTTTCTTATGATTTCTACAATTTTCTTATGGTACAAAGTTTCTCATATCTGTTCTTTAAATATTTTATGAAATAAAGGAGTATGTGCAATCAAAGAACTCCTTTTCATGGTAGTTTTAGACATTCACCTCTGACATAGGAAAATGCACATGGAACGATCTTTCTTTCATTTGTACATGATGGGATTTTTTTTAACTGATTTACATCTACCAGAAATATTAATACTGAGGAGATTAATTCTAATACTATACAGATACCATCTCAGAAGATAGCTGTGATGGGGGTTCTAATATTAAGCTAAATTTGGCTGATAACATAGTTTGGGAGCATCTCTACAGAGATTCCATGTTCTTAACCCCAGAACAAGAACATTGGAGTAGAGTCACTCACACTTATGTTACAACAGTAGCAGGTCCACCTATTAGGGAAAAGGCATGTCTCAGAAAGAAAGCAGGCTTAGCAGAGAGAGCTTAAGCTCAAACAATCCAAAAGCACAAAGCATAAGATTTAATGTGACCTAGCCAAGGCCTTTTGAATATCCAAGGCATTAGAAAATCCTTATATAAGCCTATAGTGGTCAGATTTAGTCAGCCTCCACTGGGGAACTTCTGGCATTTCTCCTTTCCAACACACACACACACACACACACACACACACACACACACACACACACACATACACACACACACACTACATGTATATGCATATGTGATAATATAAACATATATATGTGTCATACATGCTACACATATGTATGAATAGATTCTAATGTTTCATCTCTTGCCTCCAAGCCTTAAAGTGTTGTTTAAACCTGGAATATGGTTTTTCAGTTCACCAACCAAGGCATACTGATACTTAACGAGGTAGCAAGAAGGATTAGTGAACTCCCATGATTTTTTATCCATTGATGAAGGATCCACACTCATGGCCTCATTCCTTAAAAAAAAAAAAAAAAATCCCTCTTCCAAATATCATCCTTTATGTGGTCAAAATTTGAACAAAATGAAAAGGACACCCACACAGCTCATGAGAAACTTCAATTCTTTCAATTTATTACTTATAATTTTGCTTTGTTAAGTTTCTCACTGATATACTATGAAACCATGTTACTCATAGGTGGTCAATGCAAATGTTTCAGATCACACATGTAAAATGTTTCGTACCATATGTTGGACACTTACTAATCTTGTACATTTATCCAATTTAATCGTTCTTACCAAGCATTTCTCCCTATATTACTCCTGTCTCAAGGTCATTTTAGAAAAGACATAGTCTCTCATACCAATAATGTTTTGTAAGAATTTTTAAGCATTCAAAATAATGCTCCCTCCCACTAAAGAATTCTAGTCAGCCATTGCCAATTAATTTAGTTGCCTAGACAGTGGGAACCCAGTTTGTATCTACAGCCTAAAATACAATAATCTCCTGTTGTAGCCTTCATGATTTGGGCAAGAAGGTCATTTGTACTCTGCATTGTTTGGTTCTTTCTCCTATCAAAAGATCTCATGTGTATGCATATGGCTGCTTAACAAATGTTATTTTCAAAGTGTTTCTTGTAGCTGAAACCCTACACATCATTAAATAGTAATCAATATACCGTATGACCCTGATTTGTACAAGTCATTTTACCTCAAATAAGAGAAAATCCCTCTTTTGCTATTTTCTATGAGCCAGTGAATAGCGGTGGCTAGCCTCTCATGTGAAGTTAAGTCTCTTGGTCCTATAATGGAGAAGGAAAAGAGGAAGTCCCAGAACTCGTCCTGATGCTTGGATGTGGATCTCCGCATCTGCTCTCATCAGTTGCTGGACTCTATGATGACAGTTAGGGTATTCACCAATCTGATTACCAGGGTAAGCCAGTTCAGGTACCCTCTCCACTATTGCTAATCTAGAGTCATCCTTGCGGATCTCTGGGAACTTCCCTAGCACCAGGTTTCTCCTTAACCCCAATGATGTCTCTCTCTATCAAGGTATTTCTTTCATTGCTCTCCCACTTCACCCCTGTTCCAGCTCAAGATCCCAGTCCCTTCTGTTCTCACTCCCCATTCCCTCCCTTCTATTGCCAACCCACATCCCCAGTTTACTCATGAGATCTTGTCTCTTCTCCCTTTCCAGTGGAAAATGCACATCAGCCCCAGGTATATCTGCATGCCAGTAGCTACCAAGGTTGGCTCTGCTATTACTGGACATAGGGTTTGATGAGAATGTGATCAAGTCCAAACATGCAGGCTGCAGACAAGACTTGAAATGACCAAGGAGAAGACAGGTGTTCCTTGAATTAAAGGGAGAGGCAAGTTTTACAGATTTAATGAAAGTTGGGGTAATAGGCTACAGTTGCATTTTGTAAGTGACTTAAAGTACTCGGCAGCACAGTGTTGGAATACAAGAAAACACATAAGCCATGGGCTACAGTGTGCATTTGCTTTCCCATCTCTTATAGCCCTACTACCTCAGAGTCTCCTTATTCATCTCTGCCATGTTCAAAGAGAATAAATAGTTCTGTAGTTTGGGAAATGAGTGTAGAAACCCCTGTATTTACCTCACATAATACAGAATCCAAACCTTAAAAAAGTATGTGCTTCTCATTGTGGCAGACATGTAACTTGCAAAGAACTCCTTGTCACATCTACCCTCTGCCATCTGGCATTATGTAGAAGGATGTCAGCAAGATTTCAGACTGAATAATGTTCCATGGGATGATGTCTCAGTATTATGTGCTGGACATCAATGTAGAGAGGCAGCCAGGGTGGGGTAGCACATGTACAGTGTCTGATACTGGAAGCATTACTAATTTTAGCTTCAAGGCAATGTCTGACTTGATCAGCATCTGGACGCCTCCTGAAATTGATGCTACAAGTGGCCTGAGCCATTGCTGTTCCCTCCAAAGTCTCATCTGTCTCGTGCCAGTAGAGTCTAGAAGAAGAAAGTGGGAAATCCTGCTTGACCTTTACCTTTAGGTTCTTGAAGATATCCTCTCCAGTGACTGAGCTTTACACTGTCTTTTTTATTTAGAGAGGAGATTCTGAGAGTCTCTAGTGCTTAACTTTAAAGGCTCCTTTGCACAAAAAAAGAATTCCAATGCAACCAACTCATGGGAGAGCTGAGAATGCAAATTGTCTCCTCTAAATCCTGACCTCCTGGGCACAGAAACTGAATGTTTTGAGTCTCAGTCTATCATTTCCCCTAGTGCTTCCTGTCTTTTAAAATGGCATTCTAACTCAGGTGTGCCTATAGTGGTGTTTCATGCCTGCAATGACAGCATGGAGGAAGTGAAAGGATTAGCAGAAATTGGAGGCCATTTTGGGCTACGTTGAGTTCCAGAACAATCTGTGAGCTGCAATTTAAAACCTTATCTTTCAAGAAAAAAGAAGAAAAAGAAACCACAAATGAAAAGAGAGAAAAAAAATCAAGAAAAAAATGTGAGAGAAAAATTGGTACCATTTTTCACATAATTATCTACATTTCTTCTAGTTATCTGTACATTGACACTTTCTGAATTATCTCTTCTTTCTATCAGGCTTCACATTCAATCAAGGTCTCACATTAGGTTCCTTATCAAACTGAGCCCAAAGCAAAATTGTTATATACCACAATTTTACTAAGAAGTAAAGAATAAAGACAATGAATTAGGAAAGACTGGTTAGATGATGTAGTGTCCCCCCACCCCCCAAGTACTTGCTTACCTCCTTCGGGAGTTCTCTTCGACATTGTAAAGCTGCATCCCAGAATGGACTGTCTTCTTAAAAGGGGGTAAATCTATCCCCATGTCCTTTCTTCTCACCTCATATATTATAGATAAAGGTAAAACCTGAGGCTGGCAACAATGATTCAGTTTGAGACTGCTATGCAGGCACACACAGTTCTTTCATCATTTCTCCCCTGCTATTTCACAAGGATGACCCAGAGGGGAGACCAGAGGTTGTGTGGCACCAAATGAAAAGGTAGCTACATCCCAGAAAGAAGAATTGCTGCCTGCCAGGAAGATAAGACTGCCTCTATTTCTACTGCAGATGCCTCTGGTTCTGCTAAATATTTCTAAGCATATAATCAAGGAAAATATCCACTATAGACTTAAAATATACAGTGACCTGTTTTGCTTTATGTTTTGTTCTGTCACAGAAGACAATTACCCCAGGAAAAGGTCAAACCTTCATCACTAATATAGAACCTATGGTTTTGAGTCATTCTTGGAATACATAAACAAATATCTGTTACACAAATTCTAATTAGTCTTATAATAAAAACCCAGGCCCAGATATTGGGGAAGTGCTGAAAGATCAGAAAGAAACAAGCTACAACCACTTCTCAGCTTTCCATATCTGCAGCTGAAAGGGGAAGGGCCTGTCTCCAGAAATCCTACAAAGGAATGTCCTGAGAGCTTATCTCCTCCTATCTTCTATTTCTTTCTTCTCCCAGACATATCCCTTCCTGTACCACCATCCTAGTGCTGGGATTAAAAGGCATGTGACATCACTACCAGGTTCTGTTTTTCTTTAAGACTGAATTAATCTTGTGTAGCCCAGGGTAGGCTTGAACTCACAGAGAACCTCTACCTCTGCCTGCTAAGATTAAAGGTGTGTGCTACTACTGTCTGGCCTCTGTGGATAATTCTATGACTGGCTCTGCCCTCTGATCTTTGGACAAGCTTTATTTGTTAAAGCACATGCAAATATCTGACAAAGACACCTTACTAAATGTTTTCCATATCTCAATTTTCTAATATTTTATAGCATCTGTTAGGTTTCTGTTCAATTGCACCAGGAATTCTCCATAAACAATGTTCCATAAATGCTATAGATTTGGATTATCTTACAAAAGTCTATTAAAACTTAGGTTATTATCTATATGTTTTAATGCTATAGAGACAAAATCTAATAGTAACCACCAAACAGTGCAGAATAAGGCTCATATTGTCAAATACAACTTTGAAATTATATTAAGAATAGATACTTCAATTTTATTGTAAATACTTTATATTTCTTTATTTTATATGTATAGTTGTTTGCCTATGTGTCCATGTGCACTCCATCTGTGCATGGATACCAAAAAGGTAAGAGGAGGCATCCTATCCTCCTGGAAATAGAGTAAAAAAAGATAGGAGTTGTCATGTGGGTGCTTGGCACCAAAGTAGGCTCTTCTGCAGAGCAACAAGTACTCTTAAAGTCTGAGCTAATTTCCTGGTCCAACTTGACATTCTAAAAGTAAGATTTTCTGGCATTCCAACTTTTGTCTGTCCTAGGCTTGTTAATTCCGGTGTCAATCCTAACCTACAGAGTATATCTGCCATCAAGTTGCTTGAAGAGAGTGAAACCCCTCCATGCGTGCATTAAAAGTGCTGACTAAGATCACTCCAGAGTCACATCCCAGTGATTAAATTTTTAACCAAGTCATTCAAAGTTTTTATTGCTCTGTGTTTGTTTGTCCTTTTCTCAATATAGGTAGGTACGGTACAGATCTAGCATGTCTCACCTTATTCAGCACAGGCACTTAGTACCAACATTTATTAGCTTACTCCAAAATGCTAATAAACATGTATCACGGTACTATAAAAATACAAGTGGTCCGATGATGTGTGATATTACTATCAACTTGACAGAAACTAGAAACTCAAAAATTAGTCTCGACATTTTTGTGGGAAATTATCTTGATCTTGCATAAAGTGGAGAAAATGAGATGAATACTTGCATGCTTTGATCTTCTTTACTGTGAATACAATGTGACCTGCTGTCTCAAGCTCCAGATCCTGTGGTCACCTCCTAAAATGGTGGCTTTTCAAATGTGAAGACATGGGAAGAAGTGCATTCTTCCTGAAGTTGGCTTGGTCAGAACATTCTATCACAGCAAAGGAAACAAAAACACATGGCCCTGGGATTAGTGTCTCCAGTCAGTATGTCCTTCTTTCTCAGCTTTTTGGTCTGGGCCTCCTCTCAAATTGGCTTCCTCAGGGTTGTTCACATATGTAGACACTCTTGGTATCTTGTATTAACCATACATAATTCTATTTTTGTCTATGGTTTTACTCTGGATCACAAAGTACCTAACACTCTCAGGCTGGTCTATATTTGATTCTGGTTATTAAACAAACAATTTATGAGAAATTCTAGTCCCTTAATCTTGAGTAAAATATATAACTTCTTGTGAGCTATCTGGTTCAAAAATAAGTCATTGTACAAATTCTGCATGGAATGAAATTGTTCCTCTTTAGCTACAAGCTTAAGACTGGACCTAGTTAAAATGCAACTAGGCTTTTAAATTCTGGGAGTGCATTTTTAAAAATACACATCAAAATCCCCACTTTTTGTCAATATCTGTCCAAACCTATGTAGTAGTTGTTAGCCTCTAAAGTCATGCCCTCTGAGTTCTGATGTCAAGCCATGCCCTCCTCTGTGCTTTGATGTCAAGCCACACCCTCCTCTGTGCTTTGATATCAGCCCCATTTAAAGCATAATTCCTGCTTCCGAATCTCTCTCTCCTTTGTTCTCCCATCTCCCTCATTTTTTTCCTTTGTCCTTTCTCTTTCTCCTTGCCTTCTCTACTTTTATAATCATAACCTTTCTGTTAGTCATAACCATACTCATCTGACAATAAAGCTCTTTTCGACTTAGAAAGAGTGTTAAATGTCTCCTGCTATCCAGTTGCCTTTGGCCACATTCCCACACACATCCATAGAAATTTGATACCAGATAACTGAGTAAATGTGGACCATACCCAAATAAGCACAAAATCCTAACAGTAGTCACATCTCTGTCTTCAGCACTGTGCTGTTTGTACATGTAGATCCTGGTCTTAGTATTTAGTACAATCTATCCACAAAGTCCACAGATTTTTTCCTAAGGAACACTACAGAGGCCATCAAGTTTGATAAACAAACAAACAAACAACAAAAAAAGCAAAAACAAAATAACAAACAAACAAAAAACAAAACAAAACAAAACAAAAAAAACCACTGAGCTAAAAGTCAGCTGGCTTTTACTATGTCTGTCTTTTATAGTCTAAATGATCTAATGGAGTCAGTAGAAACTATCTTACTCTAAAATCCTTATGATCAAGTGGTCACAGTAACTATCTTGCAATTCTCTTTCCATGGACAATTTACCGAATATAGATGGAAGCATTAGCCATTGGAACACCCCTGCATGGCTGCTTTTAATTGAAGACAGAAATGGGTATTTCATCAGTTCCTAACTCCTGAGTAATGCACCTAAATAGCTTTTGTATCTACCAAGAACATGAATACTCTGACTGGGGTCCCAGAAAAGGCTGCTTATGACTGAATGGAGGTAAGTTCCATCAATGAGAGAATAAGAGAAGTGTTTCTTCTTCAGCCCAAATCATTCACAAATGGCAATTACATCTTTACTATGTGTTTAGAATGAACAGTTACAGTATTTTTGATATTCATGTCTATCCCATGTCTTTCTAACACATATTCTAGTCTTTGCCTATCTGATGTCCACATTTAGCCTGGATCTTTTAGGTGCCCACCTCAAGTCTACATCAGTCTGGTACCTGCCTCTAGCTTGCATCTTTATTGATACTTACCTCCAGCCTGCATCATTGTTTACCTACCACCAGTGGCAACAGACTTTTATATGCTCTCTAAATTTTACTATTACTTGTTTTGATTGCTTAATGTTAACACATTAATTAGCTCACATACTTTCCCCACTCAAAACAAATATATGTGTTGAAATATTATGTAAAATATAAGATAAACTTGAAAAAATAAAAGTGTCAATATATGTTTTTCATTTATAAATATGTTAACAATATTATGTTTTTTCATTGATAAAGTTTATTTGACCTGTTAATAAGTGTTCTACTGTGGGCCTTTGCTATATTTTAATTCAAAAATGAATCAAACTGTATAAATAATGCAAAAATTTTATTGCTGAAAGTGAGGTTAGTATTCTAATGTAACAATGTTTTATTTATTTAAGTGTTTCCTTAGATGATCATCATTTCTCCTGCCCTTTCCACTCTCTAATCAGAGACCCACATTTGATGTAGCTTCTCTGCCACCTACAAATGCTTCCCAATGAAAAATACATGGTTTGTCAGCATGATACTGCTGCAGCGAGGTCAAAGATTGGTGACACACAGATATGGATCACCTGAGTGTGGATCATCTTCAACACTCTATAACATGATGACTCATAGTCATTCTAGACCACTGAAATGTCCCAAGAAAGTTATGTATTTAGTATCTGTCATGTCAAGGCCAACTGTGTCCATCTTCTTTTATAATTACATCAATTTGCTATAAATACAAATTTTCTTTCCAATCACTTTTGAGAAGTGGACTGATTTAATGGCCAGAACAAAGGACTATTTTAGAAAATCATTTAAGAATAACTTCCTTATTCTTCTACTACTTCATGGGATAGATGACATTTCTTCACTCATATTGAATTAGAGGCTTTAAAGAGAAAGAAGAAGAGAGTCACTATTGTGGAAATTGTTGAATTATTCTATTGGTTTGGGACCTTCAAGAAGCCAGACATAGTCACAAACCTCAGGATATTTGGGAAGCTATGAGGTGTCTTTGAGGAAACTATGGTGGAATGAATAGAGGGAGAAAGAAAGACTTTAGAATAAAAAGCAAGCCTCATACATGAAGAAAAAAATAGAATGGCCTTAAATCAAAGTTATCTCTTAAAATATGTGAATCAGTCTATGAGGACTCTAGAGTGATGTGTCTATCTGTGACCACGTCTAGTAATTATAGGCACAAAACAAGGTTGTGAGGAGAGCTTCAAATTGGGTCAAAAGTTTCAGTGATGTCAAAATGAAACCCCTGGAACAGATTTCATATCCAGTGTGAAGACTCCAAAGTGCCATATTGTTTGCCCAAGTGTGAGTGATGGTGTTGGGGTAATGTTATTTTACACATGGAAATTTTCTGTTTATTCTCACTGCTATGTACTCTATAGCATGCTAACACTATTACTAATGTTGCTAATGTGAATATTTGTGTGGATATCCTCTTTTCTCAGGAAACTGCATATCTGTCAGATATGTCATAGTGGTGGAATTACTGTACTGAAGAATTTTTATATGCTTTGTTTTAATACCTAATGTGAATAATTTCCCTAAATATTATATAAATTCATGCCTTGTACATACAAAGTTTGACCAAAATCTCACACCATCACTGTTTTATTTTTGTTAATGACAGATAATAAAAATTATTCTAACTAAAAGCTGGGGATCATCTCTCAAGAGTACAAACCCATTTATTTATTGGTTAAGTGCTTCAGTTCCCAAAGGCATGCTCACCTCCATCACAGATTCCATCTATCATAAAACTGACAAATGCCACTCACAAGTGAAAACAAGAAGACGTGGCACCTATACTACTCTGGATCCCTTTAAAAGTAATAGTTTCAGCTCAATGAATTAGCATTTTAAAAACAGACCATAGGTAAAGTTCAAAGTCACACCCAATATTTTCTACAGTGTGATAGCCAAATTCTCTAATATTAGGATTTTAAATAGCTTCTGAAAAGATCATCTTTTGTGGTGCCATCATTCAGACTCTCCTTCTAACTATTTTAAAATATTCATTATTGTTAACTATCATCTCCCTCACCTATGGTGGTGATATTTCCCTTGTGGACGAGCCTTTTAAGCCTTCTTTTTGCCTGTCATTAGAGATGTTATTCTAGTCTCTTCTATAAATAGTATCATTTCCTTAGGTTCCATTTGAGCTAGAGATATAACATTTGCTTACTGCATCTGGCTTAATAATGTCTTCTTCAACTCCATATTGCTGTAAAGCTAGGTTTTGTTCTCTATACAGGAGCAATAAATGTGTGAAGTGAAGAATATGCTGTACACTATATCATTTAAACAACTACAATTACTTTGTGACCATGAAAGCAAAAATTTCAAAATAAAAATTATTGCCATACTTAAGGTTTTTAAATGTGAGGAACTAGTTTGTCATGTTAATCATTTAGCTTCACAGGTCTGAAACCTTAGTGACAGACAAACCAACCTCCCTAAAGTGACTCTGAGAAGAAACATGTAGAATATGTCAGGAGACATATGTATAAGGAAATGAACAGATTTGTTTTTAGATGATTCACATAAATGCTCTTTTTGTTCAATAATTTTTAACATATTTGAATGATTCATGCACAAAATTTAAAAGAACCAGCTTTGTGCATCTAACAGTTATGACATTTTTACTCATGCACACATGGAAAATAATGACTCGGATGCATATGTAAAATAGTACAGAATTTTTAACTAACAAATGCAACTATAAGCATCCCCAAATTTATGAATTAATAAAAACTAAAAATTTAGAGCAGGAAAATATTTTGGTGAACAAAATTATTTTGAGAAAAAAAGTAAATAGCTCTTCATGGTATAGAAAATGGGTAGGTTTAGAATAGAGGGTCATTGTGTAGGTCTTACACATATTACATGTAGTTTTCAGTTTGGAAATCAGTCTTTCAACAGCAGACCATGCCTCTTTACAAAACTTCAGGGCAAGCACTTTATTGATTGTACCATTTACCCAGTCCACTATTTTTTTACTGCATGAAAATACGCTCTATGCTCAATGCCAATCTTAATTCCCTCACCTAAAACATTTCTAGAACTTTAAGAATCTTTTTCTTAATCCCAATTCTGTGAAACTTTTCTTCAATTATTAAATAAACATGTTACAGAAATACAGAATTTCAAGCATATAGTTTTTTACTAATCTCATTATATGATGGCCACAATTTTATAAAATATTTTACACAATAAAATTCCTACAATTAATGATACTCAGTGGATATCACCTATAATTCTGGTTCACCATGAGCAATACTACAGTGATTGGTGCTAACTTCAGTTGAGAATTTTGTGTTAAATCCTTGTATCTTAAAATCCCCAGCAAACTATCCTTGTCCAATTGTTCATCCTCAATATGCCAATCAATGTAGCACATAATAAAAAATAGCAGAGAAAGGAGATTATTTTTGTTTTATTTGCACTAGAAAATGGGGGAAAAAAGTTAAAGAAACTTAGTGGCACTGCCCCATCAGTCTGTTTAGTTCTGATTGAGGAGAGAGCCACAGGTATGTATAGTTAAGTTGTCTTGAACAAGGTGTGGTGTTTCAATTACTGTTTCTGTTTTATCTTTGAGGAAAGATAGGCGAACAAATGGTTAGAACTCTGAAATCTCTGTTGGGGAAACATATCTATCACAAGTACATCCTTGCCTCCCAGCATGAACTACCTCAGGAAGAAATTGTAAATTGGGAATTCTACTACTTAGCATTTAGGACATTTTTTTTTCTGTTATGGTCATTACAATAATAATATATGAAATTATCACCACTTGTTATAAATATGAAACAAAATAACATACATGTTTTCCTATCTGTACTACACTGATTATTTTAAATTTGTTATTCAAACTTTATGTAAGTTAGTGTTCTGATGAATGCCATTCTTTAAAAGTGATATATCTTTCTGGGGTTTTAGAATTAAACCCCCATTTAAATAATTTCATTTCTGTTCCAACTTTAATTTGTATCTTTACAGCTAATCTTTAATGTATACCCACATGTATACCCACATTGGTACTATATATTCCCATATCATCATAACAAATCATGAAGTTAAAATGAGAATTTGTATCTTTACAGAGTAGTCTAATCAATGTACCACATTGGTACAATATACATATATATGTGTGTGTGTGTGTGTGTGTGTGTGTGTGTGTGTGTGTGTTTATAGATAGATATAATTTCTATATCATCAGAATAAACCATAGAAATAAAGGGAGACCTTTTTCTCCTTCATTATAAATTATTTCACAATTACAGAGTCTATGGAAGTGGATATGATGACACACTTTCTTGGGACTCATAGAAGACAAGCATCCTAGGAATATAATTTCCTCCAAATAAAGACAAGACCAAATATTACCAACATGAAACACAATGTGCACAGAAGAAAAATATGACATTAAAAGTTTCAAAGGAAAAAAAGCAAGTAGCACATAAAGGGAGACCTATTAGAAGAAAATATGATTTCTCAATGGAAACTCTCAAATCCAGACAGGTCTAGACAGATGTTATACACACTCAATGAGACAATAGGATCCAGGAAGGCTAGTAGACCCATAAAAATTATCAACCACAACTGAAAAAAAAATCCACACTAAAACAAGCTTCAAATAATCCCAAATGAGCACATAAAAAGAGAAGGAAAAATCTAAACCATAACAAAAATATACACAAAATAACACTGATAATTAATAACTCGGAATACTAATGATCTCAATTCCAAGTAAATAGATACAAATTAACAAATTGGATTTAAAAAATGATAAATTTCTCTGCTGTATCCAAGGAACACACCATACTATCAAGGTTAGACACTTCTGAAAAAGATGTATTATAAGCAAATGGGTACATGAAGCAAGAAGATAAAGGAATTTCAATAGTTAAAAAAATGGATTTCAAACTAAAAGGGAATGGCATTACATATGCATTTTAAAAAAATTATCAATAGGATATTGCAATTTAAACCATTTATGCACTAAACGAAAGGATACCCAGGTTCATAAAAGAAATACTACTATAGCTAAAATCACACATAGACTCTCTCACAATGATAGTAACTATGATATGCCACACTCACAAATAGACAGGTAACCAGACAATAACTAAACAGAGAAATTCTAAAGTTAACTAGTGTCATAAACCAAGAACCTAGCAAATATCTATAGAAGATTTTGTCTGAGCACAAATATATATACTTTCTTCTCAGCTGCTCATGGACTTTCTCCAAAATAGACCAATAATTGGCACAAAAGCAAGTCTTGACAGAGAAAAGAAAATTGAAATAGCACTTTGTGTTCTACCTGAACATCATAAATTCAAGCTTGATGTCAACAACAAAATAGACAACAGACAATATACAAGTGCATGAAAGTTAGCAAAAAATAATCTAACTCATGGATAAAATCAATAAATTATAATCAAAACACAAGAAATCTATAAAATTAGGTTTTGGGTTTTTTTTAGAAAATTAATAACACTGACAAAACCTTAACAAAAGCAATTAAAAATATGAAGAAAAAATTAAATTACTAAAATTATAGATAAAGGGGGAATTACAAGTTACTGAGAAAATCCAGAGAATTATAGGGTCTTTAAAAAAAATCCATAGTGCAGTAAACTGTAAAACCTAAAAGAAATTGCCTACCAAAGTTACATCCAGATCAAATAAGCAATTTAAACAAGCCTACAATCCTTGGTGAAATACAAGCAGTAAAATCTGGGGGTGGGGTGGTAACAGATGGACTCTGAAACAACTCAGATTATCCTGCACAGTAAAGGCAGAAAAATCATTTTCTCATCCTTTTAAGAGATCACTGTTATTCTAAAACCTAAGCCACACAAAGATTACAAAGAAGGAGGAGGAAGAAGAAGATGAAGGGGAGGAGAAGGACAGTGAGGAGGAAGATGATAGAGATAGAGAAGGAGGGAGGAAGGAAGGGAGAGAGAGAGGATAAAATGAACAAGAAAGAAAGAAAGAAAGAAAGGAAGGGAGGGAGGGAGGGAGGGAGGGAGGGAGGGAGGAAGGAAGGAAGGAAGGAAGGAAGGAAGGAAGGAAGGAAGGAAGGAAGGGAGAAAGAGAGAAAGATAGATAGATGGATGGATAGATAGATAGATAGATAGATAGATAGATAGATAGATAGAAAGATAGAAAGGAAAAGTAAAGAAGGGAGGGAGGATGAAGGAAGAAGAAAATTATAAACCAATATGCACTATAAACACAGATGCAAACCTTCTTGGTAAAATACTTGCAAACTGAATCCAAAAAACACATCATAAAATTATTCACCATGATCTAGTTGGCTTCATCCAGAGATGCAGGGATTGTTCAACATAGTAGTTTGATGAATGTAATCTACTGTGTAAACAAACAAAAAAAAAAAGCAAAAACCAATGATCATATCATTAAATGCAGGAAAGTCTCTGACAAAATCCCCTTTAAGATAAAAGTCCTAGATAGACAATTTATATAAGGGACATACCTCAAAGTATCTAAGACAGTGTACAGCAAGCCCACAGCCAACGCCAACCCAATAAAGAAAAACCACAAGGCATTCCCACTGACTCAGGACCAAGACAAGGTGGTCCATTCTCCATACCTATCTACTGAGTGCTTGAAGTCACAGCTAATGCAATAAAATAACTGAAAGAGGATAAAAATGTTACAAATAGAAAAAGAAAAAAAGTCAAATTATCTTTACTTGCAGATTGTATGATTCGAATACATTGAAAGACCCTAATATTCCACTAGCAAACTTCTACAGTTGCTAAACATTTTCATCTAAATAGCATGATGCAAAATTAACACATGAAAATCAAGTAGCCTTCCTATATGCAAACGGCAAACAAACTGAAAAAGAAATCATAAAATTAGTACCTCTTCCAAAAGCCTCAAATTAACCAAGCAAATAAAAGAATTGTATAATAAAATAAAACCTTTAAAAATTGAAAAAGAAAATTAAAGAAGAGACCAAAGATGTTTCCTCCTGTCTACTGTTTATGGGTTAGTAGGATTAACGTGGAGAAAATGCCTATCCTATCAAAAGCAGCCTAGAGTTTCGATGTAATTCCTATAAAAAATTACCCATAATTCTTTACAAAGTTAAAAAAATCAGGTTTATGTGTAAACCCACACATATACACATGCACAATAAATGCCAGAGCAACTAAAATAACCTTAAACATTTAACAAACTGCAGGATGTTTCACCATTCCAGATTTCAAGTTGTACTAAAGAAATATATGTTAAAAGTAGTTTGGTATTGTAAATAAAACTGCTTAGCAAAACTTAAGTCCACGCATCTATGGACACCTTATTTTTATAAAGGCAGAAATAACACATAAAAGAAAACAGAGTGTATTAAAAAAAATGGAGCTAGTCAAATGGTTCCATGTAAGAGGATAAAAATGGGTTTATACTCAACGCCCTACACAAAATTTAATTCCTAGTGGATCAAAAACAAAAACACAAGACCAGTTATTCTGAGCATGATAGAATAGAAAGTAAAAAATAAGCTTGACTCATTGGTACCGGAAAGGACTTTCTGAACAGAACACTGATAGCACAGGCACTAAGATTAACAAATAATAAATGGAGCTTCATGAAACTAGAAGGCTTCTGTACAGCAAAGGACACCATCATTCGGGCAAAGTAGCAGAACACAAAATAGGAAAAGATCTCTACAAATTGTACAGGTGATAGACGGTTAGTGTCTAAAATATTTTAGAATACATTTTAGAATAAAAAAATTAGAATATGAAAAAAACCTGAAGAGCAAGCAAACAAATGACCCCTTTTAAAACTGGGTGCAGAACTAAGCAGAAAGTTCTCCAAAGCTGAAACCACAAATGATTGAAAACACTGAAAGAAATATTCCACATCCTTAACCACTAAGGAAATTCATATCAAACAAACCTCTTTGGGATTTCATCCTACTCCAGTCTGAATGTCAAAGATCAATAAAACAAATGACGACCCATGTTGGAAAGGCTGTGGGGAAAAATAACGTGAGTTCATGGTGCTCTGTGGCACAGCACGTGGCATTGAATACCAGAGACACCAGCTTTGGGAGAATTCTCAAAAAACTAAAAACAAAACTACCTTGCGACCCACCCGTTGGCATAGACCAAAGACCTAGAATTCTACGCCACAGATACTTGATTTGCCATGTTCATTGCTACCAAATAATTGCAAAAAAAAAAAAAATGAAATAATGCAAGTACCCTTTAACAATGAAGGATAGTTAATATGTTGTACGTATATACAACAGAATACTGAGCTATAAAGAAAAATGAAACCATAAACTTGCCAGGTACATAGACGTAACTAGAACCGATCTCAGTGAGGGAGGTAAACCAGTATCAAAGACAAACACCACAGGTTCTCTCTCTTCGGTGGCTCTTTGCTTCAAAGCTTCAGATGTGAGCACATGTCCCAGAGTAACTTCAGAGACCAGGAAAGTAGAGTGGGGCCATTTCTGGGATACGGATTTTGGGAGCAATGGAAAGGGTCATAGCAGGGCATAAATGATCTCGGGAAAATGAGAAAAAGAAGCTTTAATTAGTTAAGGGGTTGGAGATGATTACAGAAAGAGAGTGGAGTGGAGGGTAAAATAGCAATAAGATATCTGAAAAAGTCAGAAGAAATCCTATTATTTATTTACATTTTAAAAACCTAAAACACACATAGGTCTGTATATGAATATACATATGTAATTTACAAGAAATTTTCTTGAGGAGCCCAATCCCAGTGGACACTTCTACAAAGCTATTCACATGCCTAATGCTCATGGAACTTTGCTCGGAGATTGGAAAAGCCGGGAGATTGGGACATTTGAGACAAAACTGCCTCATAGTAATGTCAGAAGCCACATCCATTAAGTTTCAACAGTATAACTGTTCAAAATGAGCTGAATAATGTGAGGCCGATAAACACGCCAAAGTGAATGAGGAAAAACAGAAGCTGCCTCAACTATACACAAAGAACCACCGGAAACTGTAGACGTCTGTTAATGGGAGGAATAGTCTTCCTCAAGGAACAGTGTGCCAATCGTTATCAGATACTAAATGATCAGTTCTTAAAACACACATGTGAGTACCATTATACAGACTGAGCACATTCTAGTTTAGTGATCAGTATGCCACCACTGCTGAATATTTCTTGCTTTTTCCTCTTTTTATTTTTGAGATTACAATATGATTACATCATTGCCACCTTCCCTTTGCTTTCCGCTTTCCAAACACTGGAACATACCTCTCCTTGTCCTCTTTCAAATGCATGACCTCTTCTTTCATTGTTATTACACACACACACACACACACACACACACACACACACACACACACAAACACACACACACACACCTAAAAGATACCTTCAATTATTACTGAAATTATTTCACTTTTACTCTAGTGGACACGAAAGCATACCTCTTTTGAAAATGTAAGACAAAATAAGAATGTTCAGAAAGCAATTTGATTTTTGACTGATTACTGCTTTAGACAGAGCATTGCTATGTAGCCTAGGATGACCAAGAACTTGCCCTGCCTCACAATTCCTAGTTTTTGAAGCACAGGTGCGAATCACAATATTCAGTAAGGACAGTGGCTTTAGAGACCCAACATGGATTTCTTCAGTTTCTGTAGACATATAAACACTATCTTAATCCCAATGTGTTCCAGTTCAACATGAAACTGAATTTAAAATGTAATACAAACAAAATGCAAGTAATTCTTTAAAAAGTGATTGGCTTTCAATTCCTACTCCCATGTATATGCTTACATGACAAAATGCAGTATAGTTACACACCTAAGACAGGAAGTGTTTGAACTATTGTATTCTTCCCTATTCATAGCCACATGTAGCTAAAGAGAAATACTATAAATCCTTTCTCCATCTTGCAGGAATTTTACATTTAGTGCCTTGTACTGGAAAGTCATGCCAAAAACAGCAACAACAACAAAAAAGAAACAAAACAGTAGTAGCATTTTGCATGGTTTCATATCCTTTAACTCAAGTTCAGCTTTTTCTCAAAACTAAATAGTCATAAAGTCTCTTCCTCGATTCCTTAATCAATTTCCATTATTTCTTTCAGAGTTATAGTGTAAAATGTTTATAGTTTTCTTACACAATTTTCTTCAATCTACATTTCATTAATATAAAGAAAGCATCGCTTGAGAATACATACTCAGCGCAGAATCAAAACAGGAAAACACACTAAAGATTTAAGTATTTAAATGCATTCTGCTCCTGAAAAGTTGGTCAAGGCATCCTATGTAAAGTTGGTCATAAAACTTTGAGGTGAACATTTTTCCTGGAACAATGTAAGTCCACTAAAATTTGGTACCTCTTCTTAGAGACACTAACAATAATTATGGTGGTGACTTCACCACTAGGATATTGATTGAATTATTTTACTAAAGGTCATACTAAATAATGAATTTATCTGTCTCCAGACCCTTTCTGTATTTCTTGTCAGAGTTCAGGATATTAAGAACCTTGACAGATGTCCCTCAGAGTATCACTTCCCCTGTAATTTATTGTTTATAATTTGAGCTCCACAGAGAAGGGGTGATAATTTTCAGAGACATTGTTTTTTTCATTATCAGTACCTTCATATGCACAGCTGCAGGTCTCTACCCTCTCTTCCAGTTGTATATTTTGTCTAGATTCTTATTACTTACAGGTGAGTAATAGAAGAATTTTTATTCTCAGATATAAAAAGTCCAATTCATTGTCATTTCTCTTTCTGTTGAAAGCTAATTTTCAAGCTTGCTTCTGCTTCCTGGCTCATACCTGACAAATAAATCTACAGAGAAGTCATAAAGAAAGGCCCAGAGTCTATTACCTACTCCCCTGTCTATTTCATCTACTAATTGTAATTTCTGACCTTTACCAATTTCAAGGTAATTGTCTTTTGACTTTATCCAGTGTGTTGGAGTACTTGAGCCTTGACCTTTTATGACAGATAATAAGTATAGGCAGTCTCTTAAATACACAGCTTTTATAGTTTTTTACAGGCACGTCCCTGCCATAGGCATTTGCTTTGGCACTATAACCCTGGGCACACTCACTCAGAAAGGATTTCATGTCACCTCCCTTAACTTCTGTCTTGAGAGAATATATTATACAGTTTTGATTTTGATATTCTTTGCATTAATTACTTTGACTTTATAGGATTTGCATTTGAGTGTGTTGTCTCCGAAAGACTCAGTTAAGTCTAATAACTTATTGGCTATCTTAGTGTTCATAAAATCTCCACAAAAATTTAGATGTTTGCCCAATCTATCTTTGGACATTTGTACAATGCCCATTATTGAACACTGTACTTTCTCTGCCATTACTTGATGGTTCTTTTCAGATCCTTAACCATACATATAATTCTCTGAGAACTTCTGCTAATCAGACACAAATCTCTAATCCCTAAAAAATGATAGGCACATAGAGTTCACTTTCCCAGAATGTTCAGCTTTCACCCACTGAAACAAAACCCCCACATTTCTGTAGGCTGGGTCTATTCAGGATATGTACTTATATTTGAAGATTTGGAACTAGTAGTTTCAATGATGGAGAAAAAGGGGAGTCTGTCATTTGTGGCCTGAGTCACCTCACTCAATGTGATCTTTTTTAGTTTTATCAATTTAGGTTCAAATTTCATGATTTCTAATTTTCGTGTCCTAATACTATTTTTATATTGAATGTGCACCACATATCCATTATCATTTATGTGTCATAGGACCTTTAAGTTTTTTCTATTCCCTAGAGTGAATGAAGTAGCAATGAACATGGCTGAACAAATATCTCTGAAGTAAGATGCTGAGTCCTTTAGGTTTATGCTTTATCTGGGTCTTGTGGGCAGATTTTGTTTAGGTTTTTGACATCCCTCTTTACTGATTTCCTAGGGGAATGGACTGGATTGCAACCCCACCAACAGCTAGTGAGGGTTTCTGTTCTCACATTTACATTGCCCACTTTGTTGGTGATCTTTGCCGTTCCATTCTGGTTGGAGTACAAAGAAATATGAAAGTAACATAATCTTGATTTGCTTTTAGGTAATTGCTAAGAACACGGAATAGTTTGAGACCTTTATCTATTTATATTTATTCTTTTAAGGACTCTGTTCAGATAAATAACCTAGTGTTGAATGGATCCTCCATTTTGTTTTGTTTTTCATTCATATTATTAATCCTCCATATATTCTCACATATATAAATAATGACAAAGATTTTCTCCTATTCTCTGGGCTTCCTCTTCAATTAACAGCTTGTTTCTTTAGTTGTACAAAAGCCTTTTAGTTTAATAAGGTCCAACCTGTCATTGGCTGGACTTCTTAAGCAAATAGGGTACTAATCAGAGAGGTCCTTTTACTTCTACACCATGCAGAGTACTGCCTATCATTTATTTCTTCTAAAAATTTCAGAGTTTCAGGTTTCCTATTTAGGTCTTTGATCCATTTTAAGTTAATTTTCAGGCAATGTAATAGATAAGGTCTGATTTCATTATTCTACATGTAGATACCCAGTTATCCCAGCACCATTCACTGAAGATGCCTTTTATTTTACAGTTTCTCTTATGGCATATTTTATTAAATATTAAATGGCTGTAGATTTGGCTATGTGTACACATGTTTAGGTCTTCACTATTGTTCCCCTTTCTAAATGTCTGTTTTGTGCCAATACCATACTGTTTTAAATACTAGGACTCTGTAATATACTCTTAGGTCTGAAATTTTAATCTCTCCATAATTGTTTTTTTCTGCACAGTATTGTTTGGTATCTGGTATCTTCTATGGTTCCATATAAATTATTCAGTGTGTTTTTTGTTGTTGTTCTGTGAAGATTGAATAGAAATTTTTATTGAGATTGCTTTGAATCTCTGAATGACTTTGGTGGAATGATAATTTTACTATATTAATTCTACTTGTCTATGAGCATAAGATGTCTGCCCATATTTTAGTGTTTTTCTCTTTTTCCTCAGCGATTTAAGGTTTTCTTTGTAGAAATCTTTTGTCTCCTTGATTATTTTTGTTCCTGTATGTTTGTTGTGGGTATATAGTAAAGCTGTCAGCTTTTGTAAATTATCCTGCAACTTGGCTGAAATTGTTGGTCATTGCTAAAATTACCTGGAAGAACAGAAATGGGGATTACTTATGTATATCCATAATATGATTTTTAAATAATGACATTGTGATTTACTCCCTTCCTATCTGTTTCCTTTAATTTTCCCGTCTTATTTTTCCTGCTAATATTTCAAGCACAATATTGAGGAGTAAGGATAGTGGATAACCATGTCTCATTCCTGATCTCAGTAGGATTGCTTCAAGTTACTTTTCTACTGAGTGTTATATTAGCTGTAATTTCTTTTAAATTTGGCTTTTCCTGAGGATATGAGACCTAAAGAATATAGATGAATCTAACCTGAATGTCTCCTTCTTAAAGGAGGTTTCATGAAACCAGACAGTGCCATGCAAGCTTCCATGGCTGGAGACAAATCCATAGGCATACTAAACAATTTATATTAACCAATGAACCAAGGGCTAGCATAGTATGATAAATCTAAACATTCAGGAGTGGCGCACATATATTAGTGGTAACTACAGCTCTCTAAGTACACATAAAGCTCACTCAACAAAAAGGAAATCATGTGAGGATTGAAAACCTAGCCAAACCTTTGAAGCTACTGAGGTCATAATTCTTGGAGAAACTATAATCACCACTCCATCAAACCAATATAATTAGTAACTGCATTCTAAATATTTATCTTTATACCTATGGATAACTGTAGCTCTCAGCCATCATTAAAGAAATGTCTCTTTCAATGGACAGAGACCTTTACAGAAACCTATACCTGATAAAAATGCATGGAATGTGTGGCATATAATCAGTAGTATCACTTCCAATTGATGTGTCTACAATACAACGTTTACATTGCAACCCCATGGAACATCTTAGAAAAGATGGCAAAATGATTCAAAGATACAGAGCAACAGAGTTTCCTCTGAGAATATGTCTCCTAGAAATTTCAGGGAAGTGGAGCATATGAGGTTTAAACAACATAGCTACCTAAACAAGACATGTTTGAGAAACACATCCATGATAATATAGGAAAAATGAATCTCATAGGGCTCCAACTCTACACAAGAACTACAGGCAATAAATGCTCAGAGTGTGATAAATAGTCTCTCCCCCAAAGATCAGCCCCCCCAAAGAGTTATCTATTCTCCAGAGATCTGGTGGAAAATTATATATGTACAAGTAACATTAAATGGATAGATCAGTTTGTGCTTATTATTTTAGGAATATATGACATGAATTTGAGAGAGAGAAAGAGGAAGCAAATTTTATTCAATTGCCCCAAAAATAATAAAGGAAAAAGAATTCACATAATATAATTGCTTAATAAGTAAAAAATGTACTAAGCAAACAAGCATTGGCAACTATATTAAAGTATATTTTGCTGATGAAGATACTTTTCCAAAGTATGCTTCCTTTTTTTACCTTAATACATATGGACTTCAAGAAATAATACATACAATGCAATATTAAAAATATTAACTGTCAAATTTTGATGCCATCTTTTAATGGTAAATAGACTGGTTTTCAGTGGCACACTTTGACTTTTGCAAAGCTACAAAGGAGAATGTGTCACTCATGGAAGGACTCCAGTGAGTCTCTCCAGTGCATCAAAAATATAATGAGACCTTAATAATACATTGTCAAGTGTCACATATCACTGAGCTCTTGGGTGAGGAGACAGGCCATTTAATCAATTATGGATGGCATGGGTCCTCACAATTCAAGAACACAAGCCTACATAGCAGAACTTATGCTTTTCTATTATAAAATATTTAAAAGTAAGGTGAGTAAAATAAGATGGTTAAGGAGTTCCTCAGAAGATAAGTGCTTATGGAGTCCAGAGAAACGTACCAGTCTACCAACAATATAAGTGTGACACTTCTGTTTGGAATTTTAAGTTCTTTGAAAATTCTTTCCACCTCATTGTAACCTTTATTTTCTTAAAAGTACATGTGCCTAGCCTTATAACTAACACCTGTAGTCTCCAAGAAGAATCAACATGAATTTGAGGACAGTCTGGGATATTCAGTGAGATTCTGTCTCAAAAACATGTACATAATCATCATATGTAATGACCATTCTTTTAAAAAATGTGATATATTTTGTACATATGCAGGGGCAGAAAATATATAAAAAATTAATTTCTCTCACTGTCTATGTAGATTACATACTTCTACATATTCATATGGTATTTCCATTCATAATTCTGTATAAACTTATATAACTGTCATTATTAGATACTCAAAAGATTTGTGACTATATAATCACCAATGCTAGACAGTTTCTTGGTATGTATATGTGTGAGAGAGAGACACCCAAAAATAGAGGATCTCTTCCAGGTAATTACTCATAAGAAAATCTCACTATAGAGGTCAGATTGAGCCAATATCAAAATCTTCCTTTAACAAAACTTTCATGTATGACTTTGTCTGTTGCCTCTAAATTGAAAAGATCAGAAAGTAAGATAATACTAGACGTACGGTATCAATTAAACTTTGGAAATACATGTACCAAAACTAATCCCCTAATCACACTCTTGATCAATATGTCTTCTTGTTTTCTCTCTCCCTCCCTGCTTCTGTTTGTATGAAATGTCTGCTTGAGTTTCTTAGCTCCTAATCACATTGATTCTGAAACGGTTGCTCATCCTGAAACATTGTCTCTGTCTTTCTGTGAGAGCCCATTCTAGAGAAGGCATTCATGCACAAATATACACACCTAAATAAAACTCTAATTAATAGCATGCAGACTTTCTACATCTGTAATGTCTTTACATCCACCTTAATTTCCATGTGGTCTCCAATCATAGTGATTTGCTGAACCTCAGCCTTGTTCGACATTTAGGCATTATTCTGAGACTCGTGATTCCATTTGCTGATTCCCTCAATCATTGGTTCCTAGTGAGTACAAATCCTTACACTGGCAAAATACAGCCTGGTGTGTGTAATCTCATTTAAAATGCTTTAGCCATAAGAAACTAGAAGTGTGAGAAAATACTGAATGGTTCACCATAAAAGCCATTTAGCAAGCAGCAGATATATCTTGAACTCTTGATTATTGGGGCTGTTCTTTCATGTATGGGTTTAATGCCATGTCATTTCACAATGAAAATGCTAATTCCTTCCCTATTTTATCTCTTCTTTATAGATACAGTCATTGTAGACTACTGTTTCAACTATGTAAATATGTGTTACATTTGTTTATGGTGTGGAATATCACTTTAACTGTGTAAAAGTGTGTTACATTTATTTATGCTGCATTTGTTTAATTATCTAAGGGTGAGTCTCACTTGTTTTACCTGCCTACAGCACCCAATTGGTCTAAAAATTATCTGAACAGCCAATAGCTTGGCAGGGAAGAGATAGGTGAGGCTGGCAGGCAGCGAGAATAAATGGGAGGAGAAATGTAGACTCAGAAAGAATAAGAGAAATGAGAGAAGGAGAGAAAAAGGGTGAGGCCTACAGGCAATCAGTAGCCAACCAATCTCGAAAAGCAGTGAAAGTAAGATAGACCAAAGAAAGGAAGGAGGGGAGAAGAGTCCCAAGAAAAAGGTGGATAATGAGAAACAGGGAAATTTAAGTTAAAAAGAGCTAGCCAGAAATTAGCCTAAGCCTGGTAAAACAGTTCCATTACATTTCTTGAAAAGAAGCCCATTTAGATGAAAGTTGACTCACTCACTATCCTCTAAAATAACATTATTTGTTTTGATCCATAATTAAAACAGTAAATAGTTAACCAAAGTTTTTTTTTAAAAATTTCTTCACTTTCTTTTCATGAGTTGTTTTACTTTTAATCCTGTACCTTGTGCATTCAAAGGTAACCAATGTCACGTTCCTCCAAGTGTCCTTGTCCATCAAAAATATATCTTTGGTTTTCCAATCTTGTTCTCTTTATCGAGGACATTTTAATTTTTCTTAATGTGCCCAAATTCTCAAATGTATTTTCTTGGCTACTTTCTTTTAATACTTGGTTTTTTATTGTAGTATTTTGTCAATTTTCTTTGAAAGGACATCTATTGTTTTTACCTCTTCAACTACAAATCAGAATTTCCCTGGCATTTCTGTCATACAAGCTATTGCCTCTCCACTACTTAGAGCCTCTTAATACAAAATAACAACACAATAGCAGCAGACTGGAAGTTGACATGCAAAGCAAGCTCCCTTCACTTGGTCTGACAAACATGACTTTAAAAATCCCTATATTTTATATACTCAGTCACATCTTCTATTTGTGCCTCTTTTCTTCCCGGGAACTGTCATGGTATCCTTCCCTGCATCAGGGTCTACTCTCCGAAGGATCTCTCATAAGCATCTCTTTGTGAGGCTTTCCCACTCAACCTGCTGCATGTTCCTATTCTTTTGTTTTTCTCTACTTTTTCGATTTTCTCTTTCCTTCCCTCCTCCTCCTCACTATTCTTGTCATGGATTCATTACCTGCATGTTGGACACTTCCATAAACTTACCCTCAATACTGTCCTTCTCTAGACCTTCAACATCCTGCTAAGGCTGTTATCTGTATTCGTTCTCATCTACAACTGGGGTAATCTTCTTCAGTAACAAATCTGTTACTTCTGAGATAGAGAACAGCTTTTAACTCTCTGCAGCTCATATCCATCTCCAATGTTTCCTACCTTTGATTTTACATGCTTAGCTGCATATCTACTTATTTTATTTCATCTTAACAAGCTTTGGGATAAATACTTGCATATTTATTCCCTAGCCACAGAAAACTCTATAATTTCTGAACTCTCTCCTATAGTCAGTCATTGATGGGCATGTATGGTAGAGCTGGGTGCAACTTGGAAATAAAGGGTGAAACAAAAGGAGGAGCAGTATCTCAATTCCACTCATGAAATTTGCTCCTGCAATCCTTATTCCTCATACTAGGCCACACTGAGGTCCCACCATTTCCCAAAAGCCTATTCAAAGTTGGCTTTTATTACTTCAGCCTTTTGTAGACACATCATCATCAAATCCAACACCTTACAGCTCCGTGGAGCCTGAGATCAACAGAGTTAACTTGTAGTTAATGCTATTAGAAGGTTATGTGAGTTTACAAACAAAGAGATTGCAATTTATGATTTTAACATAATTATTTCAGTTCAGACACATTAGCGAGAATCTAGGAAAAGAAAAAAAAATGTAATTTAAATTTAGGCTTAGAAATACCACATGCCCAATGCTGAGTGGAAGCAAACTACTTTAGGCTAAACTGAATTGAACGTTCAGTCTTTCCATAGCTATGAAGTATGTTAGGTCATTTTATGAGAAAGAAAATGTTACTGCACTATACGATAGATGGCCTTCCACTTGGATTATTTGTAGAATATTAAAATATGTACTTGCTACTTTGAAGGAGCTAAGCTATGTTTTATATCCTGTATTCCCTGAAAAATGATAGGAATAAAGAATTATATATCTACAGATTATGTATTAGGAATATATTTCAAATTAAACTGAATCTCCACTGATTAAAAATTATAAATTAATATAGGGAATTATTATTAAAAATTAGACATTTTAACTGAGCAAAGCAATAAACATTTAAACTATCAATCATCTTATATATCTTGAAAATGAGTATCGCCTCACCATTTTCATCTATTTGCATAAATGAACGAATAAGATGCTTCATACTAAATCTTCATCATGTTTGTTATTTTATAGTGCAAGTTTCTTAAAAAATATTGAGACGATTACAGCTTCTATAGCAGAAGTTTTCATTTTGTAACTATGCAAAGGATTCCAGTTCTTAAAATAGTAAAACTTATTGTCATGTTTAAATAAAATTAAATAATGATGAAATTACTAAGTGAAATGAAACAGCAAATGGATTTGGTAAAACTCAGGGTGTATCAATGTTTTTCTTCTCTTCAGTACAACTTTGTCCACAAAAGTCATCAACATGCAAGCAACAACAGTGTCATTCTAAGAATCTACATGTCATTCTCCAGCATACTTACTAGAAAAAAGTCCTGATACCATGACCTGTCTCCTGGTGTCAGCCACTCTCCAGTTAGGGGCTCAACTGTTAATGGAGCCCAAAGCACTGCTTTTGACCAAAACATTTAGCCATCCCTAGAGAGTCCCGCACTGTGTCAGTCAGAGTGCAGGAAATACAGCACTTGTCAGAAAAGTGTTCGCTCTGATCTCTCTCCCTCTCTCCCTCCTTCTCTCTCTCTCTCTCTCTCTCTCTCTCTCTCTCTCTCTCTCTCTCTCTCTCTCTCTCTCTCTCTCTCTCTCACACACACACACACACACACACACATGAAAGATTTTAAAATAATAGGACTTAGTACACTCACTAACCCCATTTGGGGGGGCATTTTTTTGGCTGTTTGCAAAAACTCCTTGCCCGTAGTTTCTCAAAGATTTTATGTGAATATAGTCTGATTGTTCTGACATGGACAGCCTGGTCAATTACATGTGTTAGTGATTAGATGCTAATTGACCATCTCAGTCAAAAGTAACACAAAGAGATGACTTGACTAAGAACCACACAGGAATGAGTGCATGTATGTGCAAAGTAGAATACAAACATAAAATTTACTTCTGCTTCTCTTTATTTTCCAGTTTATCCCCAGTTTGTGCATTTAGAAGTCTTAAATTACTGCATTATAATTTAAAACTAAAATGATCAAAAATATTAGAAATATATTAAGTATAATATTGGCATTAAGATTAATCTCAGTTTTTTTCTATTTAGACTCTTAGTATGCTGACCTACTACTTATTCTATCTAATGTCAATTATATAATCACTTGCTCAAAAGAATGTATTTAGTGCTGGTTTGTACTAAGCCTTACTCTAGAAACTGACGAAAACAGAAAATAGGAATGTAGGAGATGGTGGTAGATGGAGAAAGGACTTGGAATGACAGACTATAGAATAAAATAGGATACATGGAAATAAGAACAAGACAGCCTGGGGCTTTCTCTTGTGGGTGTAAAATTTGGTCAGACATAGGCACCATTGCAGATGAATACTTCAAGTAAGAAACTGTCATGATCTGGACCAATATAGGTATCAAGGGGATGCAAGGAAATGGATAGATGTGAAATACAGATTGAATTGAACACATTTACTGGCAAGGAGGAGGTGGAAGATGGTTTGAATGTTTCATTCTGACAAAAGCTAAGTATCAACTAAGAAACGTTAAGGTAGATGTCAAGCCATTGAATGTTCCCTAAATCTGTGATTCAAAAAAGAGGTCAATGTTCAAGGTAAACCTATTTGTGGGGCACTGGGGACACAAGTGGGACTGAACTGGGTCACTCTAGGACAAAAAAGGGCAAAACTAAGATATGAGCTTGTCAAAATTGTCAGTTTATGAATAGAAATATCACCAGGGAGTATCAGATGCGGTTTCTTTTTTCTTTCTTTTCTTGAATAAAAGCAAAAAGTTGTCTAACTCCCTTAGGTCACAGTACAGTTAGAGATCTGCCTTGCCCAGGAAAAGTCACAAAAACATATGCTAAGGGAAAAGTTTGTCACTGCTGGAGGAATTTTTTTTACTACTGAATTCACATGAAACATTTTAATCCCAGGCCTAAGTAGAAAAGAAAAATTTCCAGTACCCTCCCCCTCTGTCATTGTCTACATATTGCCTCTTGTGTGAGAATAGAACCATCAATCAACATTGACAGGATGTATGAAAGAGAAGATTGCCTGTCCTCTTGAAATCATCAAATTGACATGCAATGTTTTTAAAAAGTCAATACAACTACATTATTTCAGAAATATTTATAAAAATTTATAACTGAACATGATGTCAGGTATCTAGAGAGAAATACATATTACTGAGGGGTGTATGTGAACGTTTATCTTGCACAGGAAAAAGAACATATTTCTTCAAATACATACATGATCTTTGTTTTATACAAATATTCAATGTTATACTTAATACTTATCCCTAACTAAAGCATGTTGAGTGTTAGAATGCTCCAAACTTAGAAGTTAATACCCAATTAAAATATCCTTTCTTTTCAGAAAAGCACTGTTACCACAACATACTACTGTACTCCATGCATGCTAGAATGCTGGCCATGGTGAGCAGCCAATACATTGCTCAGAAAAATGCTCTCTATTCTTGAATGTATACCTCATGGGAAACAACATTGTTAATCCATTTATATCATACATTCCTATCAGCTTCCCTATGAGTCATGGAGAAGATACTGGAAAATAATACCCCAATAATATCCAACTTCTAAAAAGATACCATTTTTATAATTTATTCATTATTAGTAATGATAAACAAGCTAATAAGAATGAGAATAAAATATTGGTCATGTGTAAATATCTCTGAATGCAATTAGGATTACTTGTCAGCTATAACTTTGATAACCATTTCCAAGAGAGTTAGATAACTATTTCAATTTAGTATTGTATTTGATAAATGTGCATTGCTATATTTATAATATTTTGATACTACTTATATTACAATTTGTGCATATCAGTAGATACTAAAAGTAATCTATGACATAAAATTCTAGAAATATTTGGATTACTGATAGTGAAATAAAGCTTATACAGTGCTTACTATAGATATCAGATATAATTGCTAATAATTGTAGCATGTAATACAGAAAAGACCCTAATTGCATCGTACCAATAATTCTGCCCTATGTTTAAAAATGTGTATTCTTGCAGCAAGTGATGTTAAAGATATAGAAAACTGGCACAGTGGTAAAGTTTCCAGTGCATTTAAGTTTGCTTATCTTAAGCTTTGTCCAACCCTTCCTGGTGTAGATATAAAGTATGCTAATAGGCCAATAGCCAGGTAGGAAGTATAGGTGGGACAGCCATAAACAGAGGGCACTGGGAAAGAGAAGGCAGAGTTAGAGAGGATGACAGCCAGACATGTGTAGAAATTGAGGTAACAAGTCATAAGCCATGTGACAAAGCATAGAGAGAAATGTGGGTTAGTTTAAGTGTAACCGTTAGCTAGTAACAAGCCTGAGCTATTGGCCAAGCATTTATAAGTAATCTTAAGCCTGTGGGTGAATATTTGGGAACTGATGGACAAAACAGGAAAACTCTATCCACCCGCTTTCTCCCTTTCCTTACTCTTCCTCCCTCCCAACTCAGTGAAAATGCGTGTAATTGTTCATAAGGCCAGAAGACAGAATTGGATTGCCTGGAGTAGAAAGGATAGGCAATGAGCTGGCCAATGGTGAGTGATGAGAACTGAACTTAGGTACTCTTTGCAGAGCAGCAAGGTTCTTAACCACTGTGTCATCTCATAAAACGAAATGATCCCATGTCCTCTAGCATTCTACACTTATCATATTTCACTGAAGAAGAAGAAAATAACAATGTTTTTTGGAGCAATTTTATGACAACAGAGTCTACTTATAGGTTTAAAGTAAAACATATCAAATAAAATGGTATTTCTGAGGGCTAGATATTTGGTTCAAGAATCAAGAATACTTGTTCTTGTCAAGTACCCAGGTTCAGTTCCCAGCACCTGTATAAGACTTCATAACCATCTGCAACTCTGGCTCTAGTGCATCCAATGCTCTCTTTGAGCTCTGTTGGGAACTATAGACACATAGTGCATGGACCTTAAATTAAAGCAAAACTTCCATAAACATAAAATAAAAATAAGCATTTTTAATTTAACTCTGGTTCTAGTGTATCCAATGCCCTCTTTGAGCTCTGTTCGGCACTGTAGACACATAGTGCATAGACCTTAGATTCATGCAAAACTTCCATAAACATAAAATAAAAATAAATATTTTTAATTGTATTTACAGCCTAACTTCAGTTACCCTGACGTATAACCAATGGGAATATATCCCTGTGTTTTGTGGAGTTATCTGTAGTCTTGTTTTATTTCATCTTAAATGTATACCCAGAGGAGCTTTCCCAATTTTGTATATATTCTAGTAGAAAATTTAAATGTAGTATATTAAACTGCAATTACACTAGAGCACACAACTTTGTACCATATAGCTTAAGTTTTATTTTTAGTAACTTTTTATTGAAATATGTTCAGTATATTTAGTGTTGGCTTTCATTAAGGCAACTTTAAATGTTATATTAAGTACTTTAAGCATATTTATCCCTGATAGCCTACCCATATTGGTTATTCTGCCTGCTTATCAAGAGTCTCTTCTGCTTTTACATGTGTGTATAAGTATAACGCACACCCCCCCCCACACACACACACAAATACACACACATGTCTCCTCCTCTGGGGAAAACTCATTTAAATTAAGTTATCTCTGTAAAAAACAATTAGTCAAAGACAGAAAGATTAACAAATTGTCAATTTTGTTGCATCCTCTTACCACAGAAAACAGTATGTAACTAGAAGAACCTACTTGTGTATGTTCAAATTCACAAAGAAAACTACACATAAAAATATTCCCGTTTCTACATATAATTCTACCACTGGTTTTAGTGGATATTTTAATTGGCATGCATTCAAATCTTAAGCTTCTTCCTCTAAAAAGAATTGGATATTTCCCACTTTCATAGGGATGTTCAGCTGAAAGGGATGTTAAGGAAGATAAGCTATGGAAAGTAATTCATGGATGTGCCATACGATACCCTGCAGCTGATTTGGACCCCTCCCTAGCATTTCATGCCAATAGTTGGTAGATATAGCAAACGATCTTCCTCACAGAAAGTCTGTGTTCAGACTTAGACTTCGGTCTAAGCTAATCTTCAAGAGTAATGAATACCTCATCAACTATGAAAATAAAACCATATAAACGATGATCTTTTCCCTTCGGACCAAGAATAAGTTCAGGTTGGCCTGATACAAAGATGTTCTGTCATTTCCTCTCGTGTTTACATGTGGTCACCTTAAATTTCCCTGTTAACTGATCTGTCATGCATCATAATGCAACTGGTTTATTTTTATTTGAAAGTGAGTTTTGTGTAGGCCAGCCTGGCCTTAAGTTTCCTATGTAGCACAGGATAACTGGACAATTCTATTTTTTCCCCAACATGATAATCATTTAATCATATCTATCATTTTAAGTTTAGTTTATGTGCTATCAAAGCACAGGGGACTTCTCATGTGCTGACTCAACATCCCAAGTCCTGGGGTAACAGTCATGCACCCCATATTACATTTTTGTTTACCTTAAATACATTAAACTGAGAATTAATAACGATCTAATTCCTTGATTACATGCTTTTGTATCAGCATGCAACCTTTCCATATCTTTACTATTTAAAAATATAACTCATTAATTCATGTTCTTAAGTCAAACTTGTGAGCTGATTGCTACTGATTGACCTTTTTCATGGAGGGCAAATTGAATAGATTGCCTCATACTACGTGTTGCACAAACAATTTTAAAATGGGACAATTCCATAAAAAATCACAGCCATCATTTGAACAAAACAGAAAAGTCTGAGTCAACCTAAGCAGGCATCAGAAACATTGCCAATACTTCTCTAGAAGGAATATGACTGAATCAATGATATTTTTACCACCCGTTTCTGTCTCTGTGGAGCATGTGGCAGTTCTACTCACCAGGGCATCCTATGCTCTACAGGGTACCCAGGTCCTAGGTTTTGCTATTTCAGGATAATTGGATCCTTAGGCATCCATGTTTATTTGTTCATCAGCTCATGCTTCATGTGCTATTATCTCCAATGTATGCAACAACTCTAGACATCTTTTTTTCTCTGCTTCTCTCCTTATCCTAGAAAGAAAATCATTCTTCACTCTTAACAGGGATTTTTTTTCAAGCAATTGGAAAACAATTGTTTCTGCATAAACTGAAAGCTTAAATACTTTAAAGAAATGTAAACCTTATAGTAAGTTTATATCTTAAATATGAGAAATAAAGATAGTTTTAGGAAGAAAATGGAATGAAAAGAGTAGTTAGTATATTAATGAGTTAGGGTCACAATGTTACCTCAGTGTTTTTTAAAGATATTTTCTCAATTACTCTTTACATTTCATTGGTGACCAGGCATTGAAAGGTGATTTTAGTATGCCTCTACAACTACAGCATAAGAAAGGATCACAGCTATCTTTATATCTGTGATAATGTGGCATTAAAAATTTTTACAAATCTACTGCTTGTCACCACTGTCTTTTTGAAATCTATGCTGCATTATAGAGTGAAATGAGAACATGTAGTTATATACTCAGGGCATCCTCTTGCAAAGGCTTTTTTTTTTTTTTTTTCTATAGTGATTTAAAGGAGTTAAGATGTAACCTCTGCCCCGAAGGACATAAATTCGAGTGTCTGTGAATGAAATATGCATAGTTATCTGTATTAGAAGACCAAGAGTGTGAATTTTAAAGAAGGGGTTGATTGTCGAGATTCAGATCATCAAAGTGTAATTGTGGAATTGAGGTTTAAGCTGAGTCTTGGCAATTGATACCTATTTGGGAGCCAGACATAGAAATAATTTCTAAATTAGAAAGATCAAAGGAAAATTAATAAGGTAGACATATGCAACATATTAAAGAAAAGAAGACACACTCTGAAATGGCTGAAAATGGATTGCAATAAAATGTGGGTCAAGTTAACTTGGGCACAGACTGTCTTCTTAGGAATCTTAACATCATGTTATTCACCAAGACCACTGTTCGGGAAGGTATTGCTCATTTATGTTTTAACCTGACTTCATGTTCTGTTTTTAACAGTGGGATAATTCAGAAAAAATATATTTATCTGTAGATAAATTTTTCTACTTAATATGCAAAAGATTAATTTTAACCTCATAGGCGAATCATGCGAACATTCAGCTGCCACTTATTAACATGAATGAGGAGAGGGTCCTTGCCAGCTCATATATTTAAAGCTACGTTTTGTCTTCAGAATACAAGATTTCCCTTTAGAAATTTACAGAGGTTATTTTTGATCATGTCATTGTAAATAATGTAAGAAATTTTCATGTGAGTTGAGAAAATGAAGACACTATTACTTCCCATCTAATCAGCTTCTATTCTATGCATTCCTCAAAGTGGCAAAAGTTTGGAATATACTCTGAGTTTATGTAGTGAAAATTTTATGACACCTTACTATGTCGTCTATATCCATTGCTCAGTGCCTTTGAAATTTCTTTTTACTTAATATTATTTCATTATTCAGCCTTCATGAATTACAACAATACCCAATGAACCTTATTTTTGGCATATATTTTAGTACACAAGGGCAAGCTTCAACTTCAGATAAAAATATTCAAAAGGTGTAGATAAAAGATTTTAGTCGGGAATATTAAAATCCACCTTAAATAATTATATGTTTCTTTTCTTCTTGGTAATTATCTTTAAAATGAATTCATATTAGCCTACTGAACACAATGTATCATTTGTGTAAGGTACTTGTCTAGTTTGCTCTCTCAAGTTCTCATCTGTAATTAAGTAGTATTTAAACACAGTATTTACCCTATCAAAATATGATTCACAGGCTCACATTTTAAATAGATATGTGTTCACGTCAGATGTGGTGACATACAATCTGCAATCCTTGAACTAAGGAGAGGCAGAACATTTTCAGTGAGTTTAAAGCCAGTCTCATCTACAAAGCAAGATTAAGCCAACTAGGGCTACACAGAGGCAACAAACAATTCAATAAATCTGCATGTACGCATACAATTCCTATGTATTTTGACCAGCTGACCTTTCAAACAATACCTGGATAAGGCAGTAAGAATTAAGAAGAGAAGACACAGCAGAATCTGGAAGACTGTCAGCAAATACTGCAGACCTGAATTTATTTCTCATAGCCTTTAAATACAGAAAAAAAAGGAGGCAAGAAAATTTCTTTATCATAAGGACACCATGGTTCAAGTAACAGACAAGCGTAAAGACCTCCTTAATTCTCAAGACATCTGGTGACCACGGCTTTTGGCAAAACATCTTGTTATTCAGCCCCAAGTAGCAAAAAGAAGCTTGAACGCTCTCACCCTAAGTCAAGCCACAAGTTGGAGTCAGTGTAGGCTCCCACACACATGTTCACTCCCCCATTTACCTACAGTCAAACATTTTGGACATTGTTTCATGCAAGTATTACATTTTAAATTATTTTACTATAAGACTTCGTAAGGCCCTCCATCATGGATGCTGAGATGTGTGTTGGTGTTTCTTTTTTTCCTTTTTTCTGTAGTTCTTGCATAATTGATGGATACTGGGGAAGCAAGAGTGTCTTCTACAGAGCATGTAGTTAGTTACCCATGCTCCAGTAGACGGCCCTGCATTTATATACATGAAGCAATAAGTGGACTCTGTAGGTGTTTTTTTAAAAAAAATATATATGCATTTGGCAGTAAAAAGTGAAGAAATTAGGGAGGGAAGAAATTGGATGGGAGTAAAACAAGTAGTTTTGATCAAAACCATTAATGTATAAAATTTTCAAACAATAAAAAATGATATCACTATTTTGGGGGGTTTTTGTTTTTGTTTTGTTTTGTTTGGGGGTTTTGTTTCATTTTGTTTTGTTGCTATGCCACAGTACATTGTACAATCTCCTCTAAGCCTGGCACTTGCCCTCATGAATTTGTACATTTTTCTTACATATTCTTGTATATTTATTTTTGACAGTGAAATGCAGACTTGGCATCTCAATGAATTTGTAACACAATAACACCTTTTCATTCTCGTTTCTACAAGAACATGCAGCATCCACAGCGGCACCTAGTTCACTGTGATTCCGGAAGGGTTAAAATACCGATAGGTGTGTTTTCAAATTGTTCTCCATCAGCTACGCTGTCCATCATCTTCTTGGATGATGGATGTCATAGGGTTTGTAAAAGTCAATTCTCTATTGTTTTAGTTTCATAATTCAAATCACACAGATATAGCCTCATGGCAAATAGGTAAGTCAAATGTCATAAATCCAAAGCAAAAGACTCTTTCAACAAACCAAGAACTCACATATCCCCTTTGGCTGTCACATCAACATGTTGGGGTTTTGTCTGTTTTTCTTTAATTCTACTCTAAAACAGCCTTACTTTACTCCTTCTTCACGTTTTTAATATATCCACTTCATTCTGCCAAATAACTAACTCACCTTTGTTCTTGGTTTTCAACAAATAGACCATGTTTAATTTGTCCCTTTTCAATTGTTTCTTAGTGAAGAGAACGTATTGTCAGTCATTTCACAAAATTTAGGTTTTATCAAAGATGTCATGCCATTTTCTTTCTCTAAATGCTTTGCTCATCAGTAAGACAGACTCAGCCCTGGACAAACAGACTCCAACATCTGCTTTTGTACTTTTTCTTTCTTTTAACAAGTAACTTCTAGTTTATCTTCATGCTGGGCAATATTTTATTTTTTTGATGAGACATAATAACACTTAGTTTGTCTTCCTCGGTTTTGGATGAATTTCAAGTTTTGTAAATATTATTTTAAACACACTGTGATCAAGACTTGAGGGTTCATATCTTTGGTTTCTAAAAATTATCAAAAAATTCTCAATACAATTTTCCACATTTGTAATCTTTCTTTTATGATGCTTATTAAAAATATTTCCTCCTATTTATCATTTTTGGTGTGTTCAACATATTCTAACAAAGATGTAAGTTATTCTTTACTTCCAGTCACGTGAAAGTTCTCACTAATACCTTTCTATCATTATTAGCTAAACTTATTTTTCTCAAATTCTTCTCTATGGTTTTTAGATTTATTCGTATAATTATCTGATGGTTAATTTTCCATTAAATTTTCACTGTAATGAGTGTTGGTGTGTATGTGTGCATTGCTGTAACTAGTTAAAATAATTAGCATTATTTTTCCAATCACGAATCCATCTGGAATCATCAAATTTCAAAGAACATGAACAAAACTATTTTGAGCTTTAATTTCATAACAATAAAAATAAAACCTATAGAAAACTTTTTCAGCAATATAATGGAAATATGATAAATAAAAGTATAAAATAAATTATCAAAATATGCCAAAGCCATTAGATTTCAGGTATATGAGTCTAGACAAAAAACTGAATTGAAGGGTATTATGCAGTAAGTAATATGCATAAAGATCAGATACAGGTACAATTATTGGGGAACAAACTATAACATAGCAAAACGAATGATTTTAAGCTAAAATTAAATTTTTAATACCAAATTTATAAGCATGACTAACTTCTTGAAAGAATGAAATAACACACTTTGCAGAGGGCCATTCAGAGCAATTTGAGGTTTTGTAGAGGCTCCTCTACATAAGCGAGACCACATGAGATCTATGCCTCAGAATTGTCACTGGGAACAAGATGCTAATTACAAAGCATCTAGTTCTATTATCATATTATATTATATGTTGATATGTATGTATCTACACTGTATACCTATGTGTACATATATTTATATCTCTACAGTATATGTATGTATGTTATTTTCAACACAGTGGTCAAGAAAGTATCTTAAATCATGGCTTATGTCTTTAATTTCTAAAAGCTAACAAACATGTATATATGTGCACACCTCTAAGTTATATGTGTATATCACATATATGTAAAATGTATGCATGAGTCTTGATATATTTGCTAATGTTATCCTCAAGGTGAGGTGAAGCACACAGGCTATGATAACAGGTACTTTGATGTCAGGTGGCGCGTGAGCTTAACATGACTTCTTCATGAGCTTTTATATTGGTTGTGTGCTCAGCAGGTACTAGAATGGATACCTTTCCTCAGACTTTTCTGTTCTATTTTAAGACTCACTCTCAAGATTTCAACTTTAATTGACTGTAGTCTCTTGTTAGTTAAGATTGTTGAAAAGGTCTAAGTTTATGAAATCAGTATATAATTTAATGGTCGATTTAAAACCACATTTAACCTAATAATAGCTCTACATATTTTATTAAAACTAGAGGTAATCTTGGCAACTCTTAAAGAGAACTGTTTAAGTTGCTACTTTAAGAACCCCTTCTGAGTTGCTGTGGTTGTTACATGTTGAATTAACATGTAACTTGCAGTATACGTATCATAAATAATAAAAGCAGCTTTTCTTCAAATGGCTCCTCACAGAGGCCTATCAAAAGAAAAAAAAAAAACATAACTACCTCTATGCTTTGTTTATTTGTTTGTTTCTTTTTAGTCTAGGGATCCTTACTTATAGTCTAGGCTGACTTCAAACTCATTTTGACCCAGGCTGAAAGTTACAGCCTGCCTCTGTTCTCTGGGTGATGTGATTATAATTATGTGTCACTTCACCCACCAACATTTCAGAAGCCTTTCTGTTTCTGGCCAATGTAGTTCTTCATTCAGTAGCATTCAGGTTCATAAACATATGTAAAAATAACAAATCAATGAACCAAACACACATGAATTAGTTAGGATATTGTTGTAGCTAGCTAGTGAGTGACAGAATATTAGAACATTTACGGACTAGACAGTGGCTGTGCCTCAAATTCATTTGATCTATCTAAATAACATACGTTTTATTCATTTGCATTTTCCCTCCATATTTTAAGTTCAGATGGGAAAATTGTAATTTTTCACCTTTGTGTAGGAAGATTCACTTTAAAAAATAATGAAGGAATTGTAGATAGAACATTTCCCTATGAAAACATTGGTTATGAACAATGAAATATTTAATATTATAAAAATATATATTAAAACTTCAAGGAACATATCTGTACTCTGTTACTAGATAGATAGATAGATAGATAGATAGATAGATAGATAGATAGATAGATAGATAATATTTATATTTGTATAGTATAGAATTGCTATATATAGTTTATGATATATATCAATTAAGACAATTTGTTTTCTCACATTAGATTTGGACTGTTGTGCTTATCCTAGAACATCAGCTAAATATGTGACACAATCCTAAGACCTCAGAAATGCACTGTCTTGTGGTGACAACTGGATGATGCAGACATGTTGGGAGCAGTGAGTTTCCTGTATCTCATGCATTCTCCTCAGTGCAAACCTGAACTACTGTTGTGTTTAAAATATAAATTGCTTCTGAAAGCATGCACTTTTCTGAATATAAGGTTCAGAGATTTATATGGGCATATTTTTAAACCTTATTACATTATTGATTTTCTTGGTTATAAAAATGCTTAAAGTTTGATGAGTTAAATGAGGTAAGTTAATAGGTGAACATGTATCTTTAATGTAAGTTAAAATAAAGCCCTCTTTTCTATTAGCAATGCCCTGTGATTTTAGTGTTACAGCATTCTAGTTACAGGCTTCTAGTCTGTTATGTTATAAAGTTATTATTACTTCAGGTAAGGCTTAATGAATTAAAAATTAAGATGAATGGATTTACATTGGGTTTTTTTTTGCCTACATAATTCACCAGCACAAGGAAAGAGCATAGTACACACCTATAAAAAACACAGTTTAACTTCAATAGTTGTCACTAAAACTGTGAGGCATAACGTTCTGAGGAGTATCTTGCTAAAAGTGAGGAAGGTATAAACAGAGCCAGGTTTTTGAATTCCAGAATATAAATCTTCCAACCAAAGATGATAATTCTGCACATAAAAGTCAGTAGGGTGTTTAAGACCACTGTACAGTTATCCCAGCACTAAAGAGGCAGACAGAGAATACCTGGACCAATCTGAGTAGCTAGAGTAGATTTACACCCTATGCTTCTGATTTGGTGAGAGGGCCTACATCAACATATAAGGTAGGGAGAAACTGAGAAAGATAGTGGAAATCTACTTTTTAAAGTAAGGTTTCTTGTCCTGGGAGGACAGAGGTCTAGACCCACAGGCCTGCAGACAGAGACCCCTTAGCCACCCACCCCCCAAAATAATTAAGACACCTATATTAAGTTTATGCTGTTTTGCCTATTGCTGAGGCACATTGTTAGCTAGCTCTGACAACTTAACCTATTCTCATTAATCTGTCTGCCATGTGGCCCATGGCTCACCTGTGCTCCTTACATGCTTCTATTTTGGCAGCTGGCTCAGTCTGTCTGACTCCGCCCTGCTTGTCCTACCTATGTTGTGATTTCCCCTCCTACTTTTTCTATGGTGCCTGTCATGGGCCAAAACAACTCTTTTCTTTAAAGATTGATATTCACAGCATACAGAAAGACATTCCCACATCACCTTCTCCTTTCTGTCTAATGAAAAAGGAAGGTTTCAATTTTAACATAACAAAATTACATATAACAAAATAGCTATTAAGCAAGAATTACAGTTATAATGTCTAGTCTATTTGTATTTAGCAAAATTAAAGAAAATATTCTGTCATCTGCCTTATCCTTATGAATCTAAAGTTTCATATCCAATATACCTTTCAAATAACCAGGAAAAACTATACCTATAATTATCTAATCTTCAATTACATCAAAGCCCACAGAAGAACATATTTACCCAAGTGAACCAGAAGTGCAAGCAACTTCCAAAATCTAGAAATGACAGAGATGTTACCTATCTCCCTAGAAAGTCACCCAAAGTTTCTTTACAAAGTTGGGGCATACATCTTCAGCCTGCAGAGGTCAACTTCCTATGGAACCTACATTTCCAGTTTAAATAGCATACTGTCAAGTGGTTAATATAAGAACAGCTTCATGTCCAGTGACTAACCAATGCCACAAAGAAACTATTCTCCATATGGAGTTTCTTCAATGCCTGTTTTTCTCTTGAAGTAAACTGGTGCTGCCAGGAGCAGGCATGTCTCACTGTCCAGAAAAGTCTAAGTTCTTAAAACATTTTAATACCATATTCTGTAGCTCTTAAAAGTGTTTGAAGATTACCTATCTAGTTGAATTATATCTTTGCATACCTAAAAATCTAACATGCATTTCTTAATTATACATTACAATTTAAATCAGTTACATAAACATCATACCTTAAACGAGAGTAGAAAAACATATACAGTATAAGAGAATTGACCTTAAGTTTGTATCAATAAACCAAAATCTATACCAATGTAAAACATTTTGAGATTAACAGCTGATTTCCTGATCTAAGTAAATTCAATAATCTAATTTTTTAAAAATCATTCATATACCATATCCCCTTTTTCTTTTTACGAAGATATTAACTATGACCATTAACCATTTATAATGAAAACGAACATTTATAAACAATATTTTGGGAATTTGGGTATAGTTCTCCATTATTACTTCCTGATGATTATGGGCATTGAAAAATCTCACAAGTTCCTGAGACTGGTTCATAGTCTGCAGCGCTGAAGCTGATACGGCCATCTCTTTCCATCAGAGATTTTTTTTTTCAGGGAGTCTTGGCTGATGAAACCATATTTGCCTGGAAGCAATCCACAGGTTCTCATCTTCTGTGGAAACAAAAGCAGAACTCTTCCAAAGCAATAAATCCTTGGACACAAATTTCAAAATCAAAATACCTTTAAAATATATATTCTTGTTTAACTTAGTAGCCTTTGTATTTGCAATCCATTGTCTTTCTGCAGTTAGCTCATTAACAGTTAAAAAATTAAAAGAAAACTCAATAATAACCAAAATCCAGATTTTGTGTCTATTCTCCATCTTTACGTGGCTTATTATATGTTTATTACTCTATTTCTCTCTTTAAAGACTTTCTCTATCCTCTTTTTTTCTCTCTGAAGCCTATGTACCTTTTACATGCATTGTAACCCATTTACAGAGTTTTATTTAAATCTGAATCTGTTTTATTGTGAATCCTTAATCATCTTCCAACCAGAAGAGCTTTTACAATACTCACACTCTCTTAAAGAGGCACAGTTATTGCAGATAAAGCTGAACTAGTAAGTTCTCTTAAAGGGGCTGCTTCTCTGTTCCCACCAGCAAACAGAGCAGACCCAAGAAAATGCTGCTACTAAGAAACTGTTCGACTTTGTTTCCTTTTTGTTCAAAGTAAACAGAAACCTTAAATCAATCACATGCTACCGAGTCTTTTGTGAGACTTCAGGAACCGGCCTGGTTGCAGCTTACACTGCCTGCCTCCAGTCTGCAGCGCCATTTTGAATATGGCATGGATGCCGTGCTTTTCTGTATAATGACCCATTTCAGATACACAATTTGGAAGCTGCTTTGGCTCAGTTTCTGTGATCTATAGCTCTTCTAATCTTTCTCAGGCTTTAAGTGGATATTCGATATTGGGCCAATGTTGGGACATCATCTGTTACAGTAAGGTTTCTGGTCCCAGCAACTAGAGGTCTAGACCCACAGACATGCAGTCCCAGACCCCTTAGCTGCCTGCCCTCCAAAATAATTAAGACACTTATATTAAGTTCATGCTCTTTGGCCTATGGCTCAGGCACATTGTTAGCTAGCTCTTACATCTTAACTCAACCTATTCTCATTAAATTGTCTGCCACATGGCCCATGGCTCACCTGTGCTCCTTACATTCTTCTATTTTGGCAGCTGGCTCAGTCTGTCTGACTCCGCCCTGCTTCACCTACCTATGTTGTGATTTCCCCTCCCACTTTTTCTATGGTGCCTGTCATGGGCCAAAACAACTCTTTTATTTAAAGATTGTTACTCACAGCATACAGAAAGACATTCCCACATCATCTACCTCTAGCCTCTATTTTTGTGTGGCCATGAATACCTAGACACAATCACAGCAGAAAAGTTTAAAATAAATAGTGGAACAATACATGGTCCATGTTTAAACACAAAAGGGATTGGAGTTGTTTTAAAAATATTTAATAATTTAATCAAGTTAGAGTTTCCCTTTAGTGATGGCCACTGAGCTAGTTGAATTGCTGACAAATCCCATCAAAAATATTTGAGAACATTATGTACACTGACCTCCAGAAAAACTGAGTATTAGGAACTGTAGCTACAAATGTCCCCTCAAGAATAATTTAGAAATTGTGTTTAGTAAATTAAAGGTTTAAGATTCTCTTCCAAAAATCATGACTTCACTAGCACTAAGTAGCTTAGTAGCTTCTGTACAAAGAATAATTTCCTTCTTTTTGAGTGGTTTAATTTGAGAGATTTGGTTACCACCAAGGTATGTGTACCACTTCTGCATCCATAGTTCCATGCTGGTCATTGATATGGTTCTTAGGTATTATAGCTGGTTAGAACTGTTGGTTGCTACCTTCCTTTGGAAGCTTGCAACAAATAATTGTAGCAGGAGAGGTGGTATCCCCCATGGAAGAGTACACCAATTAGTTATTCAGTGACTCCAGGTCAGCCTACACATGAAGGGGGTACATGGGAGGGTTTAAAGAAAAGAAAAAGAGATAAACATAATTGTATTATAACCTAAGAAAAGAGAGTAGTGTAAACAGAGATAAAAAAGGTTTGAAACCATAAAATATTTTCAAAGACCTTGTTTGTCTTTGTAACCACACTACTTTATCAAACTAATATTTTCAGACTGTATTTTATAATGAATTCATAAAACTTGACCTTTTGTCTTAAAATAGACAAAGAGAAACTAGTAAATAGATTTAAAGCACTCTTTCTCAACCTTCCTTAATCTCTCATGCCGTGGTCCTTTAATGTAGTTTCTCTTATTTTAGTGACCCTTCAACCATAAAAGTATTTCATTGCTACTTCATAACTGTAATTTTGCCACTGTTATAAACTGTAATGTAAGTATTTGATATGCACAATATCAAATACGTGACCCCTATGAAGGCGACTTTTGATTCTCTCATGACTCGTAGGCTGAGAACTACTGAGCAGACAGGTTGTGTTCCTATGTCTTCAGACATCTCATATATTTTCTGTTTCTACACAGTACTGTGGTGGGAATTCTTTCAAACTGGTAATTCATACAAAGATGTAAATGTTAAATATTTCATAAAGATGTGTTTATTCCGATCCACACATTCATGATTCTCCAACAATCTAGCTATTTGTTTCCATTTCAAAATAGTGCCTACTTCTTTGTACATTTTACATACTTCGGAAGCATGAAAAAGCCTGCCAAAGTTACAATATTAAACAGTAGAATACTAAGAGCCACAATGATAAAATGCTTAGCCTCTACTCTGACTAATTATTGCTTGTAGGCAGAGTTTCACTTACAATGTCCAAGATTAATATTTATTAAAATAAAAACCAACACTCACGATACAGGTAACAGCATATAGTGGCGCCTGAACAGGGACTGGAGTATCCAAGCGATGGACGATGGATGTCAAACCGGTCTCTCCAGCAGTCAGGAACCAGGAAACGGGGCTCCCCAGGTCCCAGCAGCCCAATATCAATGGGGTTGGCCACTCCTCCTTCAGGGGCCCGGGACCCTGGATAAGTATCCTTGGATCTTATCAGCTGACACCTGAATCCCACCACAATTGCTTTTACTTTTCTTCATCTCAATATTTCCGTGTTTAAAACCTTGACTCAGAGACAATCAAATGCATACAGTATTGTTCTAAATATCTGAGCTTATTGTATTTTGTAGATGTCCAAATCTAAATTAATGGACTCTCATCTTGCCAGAATACAGATTTTTGGTAAAGATTTGTTTTAAGCATGTGTGTGTGGTGTGAGTGATGTTTGGTGTGTGGTGTGTGTGGTGTGGTATGTGTGCAAGCAAAAAAAAAAAAGCCTCTGGAGATCAGAAGAGGGCCGTTAGTCTCTGGAGCAGGAATTATAGGCTATTGTGAGCTGCTAAATTTAATTCTGATCTTCTGAAAGAGAAGCAAGTGCACTTATCCACTATCTCTCTCTCTCTGGAGTCAACTTTTGACATATGAGCTGCCAATAGAGATTTAATAAGTTACAAAGAATAAAAGACCATCAGGTAAAAAGTAAGACTACATACAATGTACAACTTCATTTATGGAATAATCTAAATGACACATTGATACTGACAACCACAACTGTTACTTCTTGCTTTGGGTTATTGATAATAATACCCTGTAGTTGGCATTTTTTACCTTTCACTCTATGTGTATGTGGCGATGTGGGAGAGGACACCACTCATTTCCCAAATAAGTATACAGAGGCTTATTCTTCCTTATGAATGTCCAGCCTTAGATTGGCTTATTTCTAGCCAGCTATTCTTAACTCAAATTAGGTCATCTACCTTTAGTCCCTGGGGTTTTAACCTTTTCTATTTCTGTATATCTTTACTATTGACTCCACGTCTGACAGGATGCCTGGGTGGCTGGATGGCTGGGTGGCTGGGTGGCTGGGTGGCTGAGTGGCTGGGTGGCTGGGTGGCTGAGTGGCTGGGTGGCTGAGTGGCTAGGTGGCTGAGTGGCTGGGTGGCTGGGTGGCTGGGTGGCTGGGTGGCTGAGTGGCTAGGTGGCTGAGTGGCTGGGTGGCTGAGTGGCTGGGTGGCTGGGTGGCTGGGTGGCTGGATGGTTGGGTGGCTGGGTGGCTGGGTGGCTGGGTGGCTGGGTGGTTGGGTGGCTGGGTGGCTGAGTGGCTAGGTGGCTGAGTGGCTGGGTGGCTGAGTGGCTGGGTGGCTGGGTGGTTGGGTGGCAGAGTGGCTGGGTGGCTGGGTGGCTGGGTGGCTGGGTGGCTGGGTGACTGGGTGGCAGAGTGGCTGGGTGGCTGGGTGGCTGAGTGGCTGGGTGGCTGGGTGGCTGGGTGGCTGGGTGACTGGGTGACTGGGTGGCTGGGTGGCTGGGTGGCTGGGTGGCTGGGTGGCTGGGTGGCTGGGTGGCTGGGTGGCTGGGTGGTTGGTCTCCGTGTCCTCCTCTCCTCCTCTCGTTCCTCATTCTCCTCTCCATAGATTTCTCCTCCTATTTATTCTCTCTCCCTGCCATCCCAGCTGTCCTTTCTCCTGCCTCACTATTGGCTGTCCAGCCCTTTACTAGACCACCAGGTGTTTTAACAAACACAGTAACACAGCTTCACAGAGTTAAACAAATGAAACATAGAAGAACGCAACACATCTTTACATAAGCAAATGTTCCACAGCACAAACAAACGTAACGCCTCTGCCGCTAATATTTCACAGCAAATATCTAATTTAAATGTAAGGAAATGAACTATTGAGTCAAATAGCGTGAGCAATGTGAAGACGGAGAAAGGTCACCATTCCGTAAAGTTCATCAAACCTCTGACTTGTCTCTCAGTGTCCATTGCTCATCCTCAGATTGCAGTTTGCATTCTCTAGTCATCATTTATAATTTTTCTATGAAGGCGTGCTTTTCTTTGATCTGTGTTTTGTTCATTTCTGACAGCACGGACGCATAAGTTTTTATTCCTTTCAGTGGTTTCCAACCCATTTATATTATTACTTACATAATTAGTCAACAAGTTTCATCATGGATTTCAAATCGAAAGCCTGGACATATTCCTGTTTTCTCTAAGAAGTAGATAGTAGCCTTCTCCCTGCTGGTTGGAAGCAGGAAGGTAAACAGAGCATCTCTCTTTACTGACTATGTCATGTGGTCTATATTTTTATTACATTGCTTTGAGGTACAATAGTCTGTTGTTTTCATTATGCTCATGTCTCACACAGACATGCACGCAGGTGGATGCACACAGAAGGGTGCACATGGAGGCGTGCATGGGGAGTGGTACATATGGAAGGAGGAACTTGGAGAGATATATTTGGATGAATAAACACATAGGGAAACACATGGAGATATACATAAGATATGAGGCATCTCACCAAATGAAGCCCAAAATTAAATCCATCAAAAGAATCAGAAAAAAAGTAGAATTCAATATCTCATTCTTTTATTTTTTATAAAAGCTCTGAACAACCTAAGCTAGTAACAATATTTAACACAAAAAATACTGTACATATTACACCAATTGCCAGAATATACCATAGCCACATCTTGAATAAGGAAAAGCTAACAGCATTTCCATGAAAGAATGAAACATGTGAAGGGCATTCACTGTTATGCTCAAATCAGCTCAACATTGGGTTCTCACCTGATCAAGCAGACAAGAGACTCCACAAACTATGAAGAGCCCAAGTCTAACTATCCGTGTTTGCAGATGAACTAGTTCTGCAAGAAGAAAATTATAAATATATACCGATGGCTGTTACAACTCATAAATGAATTAAATAATGCCAAAATGCATTGTTGATATTCCGTTAAGATATAAGTAAAAGAGAACAGTCATCATTTATGGATTTAGATGAGAAGAACTGCAACCCATCCTTTATCCAACAGTGTCCTGAACATTGTTACTATTGTATATTATTCTTACCTTAATTATATATCAGGAAATTGGAGTCTAAGGTTATGTAAGTTGTGAGATGGCATGTTGAATACACATAAAAACCAATGAATATACAAATTTTATAATCAAGATTAACTTTGACTCAATGGGTACTCAGAATAAATTTTCTGAAAACAGGTTTATAGTCACACAATTGGGCTAGCCTCAGCCTGGATCCAATATTTTCAATTAACTTTATGAGATGCACAGATTATGTAAAGTATGAATTCCATTTTCAGACTAGAATTCAGTATTAGCCTGTCAAATTAAGATTTTATAAATATGCCTAGTATGTAATGATATATTTGGGGTATTAGAAAATCAACTGTGAATGTAGTTTCTCACAAAATTAAGAAATACTCTGAAATAAATTCAAAGATTTCACAAGTTCTTTCCACTGCCATCATATGACATGGTAAATAATTAATCAAGAAATAATATTCCTGATAACATGTCTGTCTTATAAACTACAAAATTGACAACTAAATAAAAGTGTTGATCTTAGAGATGGAGAGAAGGTTCCATAGTTAAGAGTAACTGCTAGTCTTGCATAGAATGAGTTAAGTTTATAGCATCCAAATCAGTGCCTTGTAACAACTTCGACCTCCAGCTACAGGAGATATGTCCTCTTCTGGAGTCCATGAGTACTTGTATTCACATGCACCAACTCCGTGTATAGATATAATTAGAAACTAAAAAGAAGTCCTTTAAAAAGGGACTATTTGAAGACATTCGATACTAATGTTTTGTTACTGGGGTTATATCCATATTTGCACAAATTATTTTGTTGGATGGCAAGAATTACTGGACAGATGTAACTAGAAAAGAAATGTAAATTCTCCAGGAGCTCATTTCTGCACTTGTGAAGTAGATTCTTTAGCAGTTACTACTCCATGTAAAATACAACTGAATATATACAGATTTTATATCTTGTATTCTGAAGCAATGGGAAAAACTTGTCAGCATTCCTCTTGAGTTGAATACATTGCTTACAATTAAAAGTCTAGTGATACTTTCCTGTTTGTTTAACTAACATGTTCTTTTGTACCAAATGTAACCTGAAATTGTCTTCTGATTCCTAACTTTATAAAGAAGTAAAAGGATCGTATTATTTGATCTTTTAATTAATTCATTCTGGATTTTAGTTTTATCAATAATTAAACACCTCTCCAAAGTAACTGGATGTGATTCACTGAAAACTTCAGATTAGCCACACAAGTTACACTTAAGGTATGCTATTGTGTGCTGATTGTCTATATGCCAAGATGAAAATTATCCCATGGTACTCAATGACTTCTCCAATTCTCTACTTCTTAGCTTCACCACAAATGACAACCATGAAATTACTACAACAATTATCAAGCTATACTTATAAAAAGATAACAAAAAGAAAGAAAATACACCAAAGAATATGTTCTTCATTAAGGAGCTGATTCCATATATATATAATTTAGAACTTAATTTATTGAAGTCTATATCATGCAAAATAATTCTAGCACATTCATAAACAACATGAGATATAATATGCTCAAGTTTGGGGCAACATAGTTTCAACTTAGTGTTCATTTTCTTACCATACATGGAAATTCCTCTTTCTCACTTTCTGATCCTCCTCATAAAAATTGGGCGCAATTTATTTCTTGAAACTCTGGAGAGGTAAAAATGTATATTTTGAAATTTTGTTTTAAAATTTATAACTTGAAAATGATAGGACTTATAAACTCACTATCAATCTAAAACCACAACTTAAAATATTTTAAATGGATTTTTTAAAAATATGTGTTGTGATATTTGAAGTCGACCAAAAATTAAGAGAACTTGCATATATCTAATTCTTTTCTACTGAATTGTGGTGTGTAGGCTACTCCTATCTCTGCAAGATAAGAACTTCATGTTGTGATAAAAAGAGCTTAGATGTTGTCAGAAGAATGCTAATGTTTGTGCTGAATAACTAAACTCACATTGTAGTTATTAATTATTCTTTCCATAGGTATAAAGTTATTTATAAATATGAGTTCAGCACTCTGGATTTGAATGCATTTTATTTCTTTTTTTCTATCAGTAAATACCATAAGATATTTGGTGTCAATAGTGGAGCCACTAGATATGTATTCTTTTGCAAAATACAATTAGAGTGAGGGCCGGGATATAAGTCAAAAGAAGAACATTTGCATAGTTTTTACAGGCCCTGGTTTCAATCCCCAGTACCATAAAAATAAACATAAAATATAATTGTAGGCAATTCATGAAGGAAAATAAAGCATGCATGCCTGGATATCACCGCATGTATTTGCAAGGCTTGATTGACAGCAGGTATAGCCATCTGTAGTGCAGTAATTTGTTTACTAAATTCATCCAGACCAAACAGAAACTTCTAGGTCTATGAATGCCAGATTCTTGCTAGGTCACTTATCAAATCTGATAAATTGGGTTTAGAAGGAATTAAATCCACCTCACTAGTTTCCTGTTAAGAACTCTGAGACATTCTTCTTTCCACAGCCTGCAGAGTTCTCATGCAGCTTAATGGTGCCTCCCACTGATCTCAAAGTAGAACAAGTCCTACTCTGAGCAAATTCTTTCTAAAATCCACAAAACATGTTTTTGGAGAGCTGGTACTAACAATGAGCCTTTTACAACTGAAGCAATTCACATGAGTGCATGAGATCTTTGAAGAAAAATGAAGATTGTAATTTTTAAGGCCCTTAAGATGAAGGAAATATCTGGCAATAACCATAATACAGTAGTGTGTGTTGATTTTTAACTTCTAATACTCTCCAAGTAGCCTCACATACTTCATTAGTGGGGGAAAAAAAACTCATAAAGAATCTGCTTTGCTTCATTAAAGGCTAAAAAACAAACAAACAAACAAAAAACCTAGAAAACCAAGGCAAACTTGTATTCATAATAAGAAGTGAAAACCTAGGCTTAGACTTGAGAATAGAATGCTTTCGTTCACCAAAAAGAAACAAATCTACAGTAGTGAGGGTTAACTCAGCTACACCATGTGTGAGGCAAAGTCTACATCCAACACATTTGAGAGACACAGGTTTGCTCCTCAGTATATTCTGTAAAGAAAATTTTCACCAAAATCAACTTGTTTGATGAAATTGGAACACTGTAATAGTTCAATGAAATGAGAGGAAGAAGGAAGGACAGCTCTGGTGAAATTGGGAGAAGAAAACTTTCCAGAGCTAAGTTGAGGCTACTGAGAATCCGAAGTGGAAAAAGAAAATCCTGGTGACATTGCCAGCCACAATCACACCCTGAACATGGAAGGGCCAGCTATAGACAGCCACAATGACACCCTGATTATGGCACTGTCATCCACAGGGGAGACAGCCACAGTGACGCCCTGATCATGGCACTGTCATTCACAGGATAAAGGCCACGATGTTCACAGTGACCCGTGGCAATGCCTTCAACAGGACAAATGGCCACAGTGTACACAGTGAGCAGTACCCTGGTAACTAAGTAGTCCTTGCACTTACATAACTTCTAGATGCTGGACATTCTAGCTCTTTGGAATCAAATTTCCTTTGCTTGCTTGTTTTTAATTTTTCATCTTTATATCAGAACAAAAATATTTGTTTATAAGGTACTCTGGTCATCTAGAAAACATTATCACAATCTTAGTTAGGTCTGTGAATAAATCCCAAGAGTTCAGAATACTTTATTAGTTACTTACAGCCATATAACAAGGAATAAAAAATGGAGTCAAATTGAGACAAACCCTTGACTACCCTGTACAAATTTCCCAGTATATTCATTGCAAATGGACAGGACTGGGATTAGAGAATTTCTCTAAGCAAGCTTACTAAACTTCATTGATCACGTGATAAACGCAGATGCAGCTGCTGAAGAACATAATGGGGTCCTTTCACTCTTTGGAGGGGTCTTCTAGAAATAAACAAACTTTAAATTGATATGGAAAAGACAAAAAGCAAAATAGTAAAACTAATAAAATAGAAGTCCTATAATGTCCTGTGATCCAGACACATGACCCCATTGGACAGTAATTTTCCCAGAAGGCCATTGAAGCTCTGGGACCATTCATCCATCCCTTACACTAAACATATCTTTGTTCCATTGTCTATGCTTGAGGACCAGTTGTTTCTTTACAAATGCTGCTCAAACTCAACTGGACCTGCCTGTTCCTTCAGGGTTAGTTATGCGAGGGTGGATAATGGGGACATAAACTGGGGAGTTAGATATTTCATAGCTTGAATTAGATATTGAACCACTTTTAACAACACACAAACACACGCACACACGCACACACTGAGTATTGTAATTTTCTCATTGCTATTTCACAGGTGAGCAAGGGAGAGTTACTTTGTAATCAGTAAGTTTTTGTCTTCCTGGTGATTTCCCTTGGAATTATATTTTTAAATTGTTTATTATAGAAACTATGAATTCAACATTCCTCTTCATAAGTCTTTTTTCTAAAGGTGAGCATCAATATTTCACTCAACTAACTCTGAAATATGAATTTATGTAGTGACTAATTTTCTGCAAAGGTAGGGCTTCCTTTTTAAGTATTTTTAAAAGAAGCTTTCGAATGAGTCTACAACTAATTACTTCTTCCCAGCCCTTCAATGAACTTTTTCCCTATGTGTTACTGGTGTCATCAGATACAATTTAGATAATTACCAACCAGTATCACTGTGAACTTACGGACAGAAAATAAGTTATTTTTGAAATATTATTAATTCTAATGGGTCACTGAGGTCAGGATCAGGAAATGTTTGCTGGGGACTGGGCTGATTAGTGTTGTTGCATTCTAAATAGTTAATGCAACTTCCTCACTTAAAATTTAATTAACATCGGGATTTAGCACACTGGAGAATCTTTGTGGCACATTTCCAGTTGGCAGTAAATCCTCTTGGCCTCCCTCCTGCTTGAGCAGATCCTTAAGGATGAAGTACTTAAATGCTGATTGGTCTTTTCCTTTGTTTCTAACACAGTGATTTTGGCCCCAAGGATACAAGGTTTAAGTGTGTATCAGAGAACAAACAATTGGCAGAGATTAACACCAATAAAGCAGATAGATTTCAAAGCTAAAGTGGGCCAGGATCCATCTTATCTGTGTTCACAAGACACTATAATGGGGGGGGGGGATCATCAATTGGTCAATAGTCAAAACTTATTTATAACTAAATACACAATCTGTAAATGATCTACATTTGCTGAAACCATATCATACGCTTGTTTGATATTCTAGTGTTCCAGCTCTTTCTCAAGGTTACAATTAACTAAAATCCGTATCTTTGGTAGCTTTGAAAAGACATGTTTTAAAATCACTAAACAGCTATATGCAGGAGTCATATGTAGATCCAAGTGCATATGTCACGTATGAAGACGGTGACAATAGCTATATGCAGACAATATGCAAATGTACACATGAGCAGAATCAAAATAGACGAGAGGAGAATCTGAAGTAGACTAGAGAGAAAATGAAGAGCTAGAATCCAAGCTCTTCAAGTAGAGGAAAGAGCTTAAAATCCAGTGTGGTAGATTGTTTTGTGAAGAGGGAAATAATTCTCAGTAAGTTCTAAGGTCAAAATAGACATCTTTCTTGTTGCAAAGATGCTATGTGGGAATACATTTGTGCGTACTGTATCTTTAAATAAAGGAGCTGGTTTGGGTCATGGCAGGCGCCATAAAAAAGGTGAGAGGAGAGTCAGTTCAGGTAAGAGAAGCAGGGTGGAGTTAGAAGCAGACCGCGCGAAAGCCGCCCAAGGAACAACATGTAAGGAGACACGGGTGAGCTACGGGCCGCCACGTGGCCCGTGGATTAATAGAAATGGGTTGATTTAAAATATAAGAGCTAGCTAGCAATGTGCCTGAGCCATAGGCCAAACAGCATGAACTTAATATAAGCCTCTGAGTTATTTTTGGGGACCCGGGCAGCGGCGGGCAGATAAGCGGCGCCAGGCAGGTCTGTGGATCCGAGACCTCTGGGACATGGGACCAGCAAACTAAATACAACAATGCTATCTCACATAGAAACAACTAACAGGACGAAATTTTTCTTTAGGTCATAGTAAGGAAGAAGTTTGTGTTGTGGTGGTGTAAAATACATTTTGGAACAGCTCCATGAAGATGGGAAACGTGGCAAAGTCCGTGTATCATCAACAGAAAAGCAGACACAAGGACCAGAACCAGAACCAAGCTATAAGCCTCAAGAGGCTTGCCCACAGTGGTCATTCTTCACCACCCAGGGCCTACACCGTATATGATCCATAACCTCTCTAAACAATAGCATCTGTGGGAACTGAGTGTTCAAAATGTAAAGCTGTCTGAGAGAGTCCAGATTCAAGCTCTGACATTTAGTAACTGATCCATGCTCATGGCAATATTATCAAACTCACTTAAAACTCTTCATGGAGAAAGAATAGGTGGATCGCAGTGAGTATTTCACACAATCTATACTTTCCTTAAGCTCTTCCTTTGAAGTTGCCTTTTGGTCTCTTTACAAATGTGGGACAAATTAATGGCCTCAAGTGGAGATAAACTTTTCTGAGAATGGCATTTTTTTCTACTTTGTCACACACACGCATGCACACACATAAACACATATAAACCCCCACACACACACACACATCCCTAAAACTTATTTCAACAGAGACACAAAAGGTTGTGTCACAGTCTCTCAAGTTCTATAATAAAATTAAATTAGCATTTTCCACTTGATAATTGCCTTAACAAAAATTAGTGAGTATATTTTGAATCAAATTAGTAACTTTCATTTAACAAATGCCAGCAAGGCTCTGGGTGTTTGGGGTGAAGTTGAGCAATACCCTGAAGAAATAAATTGAGATTTAACTTGCTGGTAAATGTCAGCATGCTTTGTTACTTTTCAATTTACAATCTGTTGTCAAAATTACAATGTTCTTAAGCTTTGGTAAACTGAATTTTTGATTTAGGTTTAAGGGCAAACTTTTCTTATGAGAAGAAATCTCACGAAACAAAAAAATAATAATTTCAGAGTAGCTTTTGTTCCCTTTACTTTGCTTATGTTAAAGATATTTTATTCAAGAAAAAGAGTATATATTGATGTGGGATGCCTTTCTGTATGATGTGGATATGCTTTATTGCCATTGGTTAATAAAGAAGCTGCTTTGCCTATGGCAAGGCAGCTTAGAGGCAGGCAGGAAATCCAAGCAGAGATAAAGAAGAAGGGGAAGGAGATAAACAGACACTGCAGGCTTCCACCCAGAAGGCAAGATATAATGGAACACAGGTAAAGCCACAGAGCTATGTGGCAAGGCATAGATTAATAAAAATGGGTTGAGTTACACTGTAAGAGTTAATTGACAATGAGCCTGAGCCATAGGCCAAACAGTTTGTGATTAATATAAGCTTTATTTGGGACTAAAGATGCAGGCGGGTCCAGACTGGCCCAGACTTTGGGGCTAGGCTAGGCTAGAAACTTCAGGCTACAATATTTAGTAACATATAATGTCACTTAGTAGCATAGCAACAGTTACTTAGTAACACTTAGTACTTACTATCACTACTGGTAACAAACTACCTCAAATAGCATAGAACAATTTTAAAAATTTACACTAGTATGTCTATGTCCACTGATGGACAAGCTATATCATGGAAACCTGTAGTGACAGGACTTGAAATTCCATTGGTAAAAGTATTAAAGGACACGTGCTTAGATCTGGAAGGCCGGAATCAAGTTGTAAGATATTTCTTGAAGTCAACAAAACAGGTCAGTAGCAATTTAGTATATTTTCCCATATTAAAGAAATGAGATTCCTTTGTAGCAAAATCTTTAAGCACATACATATTTTATTGAGGAAGCATCTTCTTCTATTTAATATAACTGACTCATTTTAATCACTTTACCACCCCACAAATACCACATGTATTTGGAAATTATTGAAAACAGAAAAAGTAACTCACACTTTACTATGCAACCACATTTTTAAGTCACAAAAAGTTCCTGTGTTTTGAATTCAGTGTCTATTTCAAACACTGTGCATTATTATACATTAAAACTACCTTTGTAGAGTACTAGGGATCAAACCGAAGAACTGAGACAAACACTCATTCTACCTCTCAACTACATCTCCAGATCTTGGTATGATTAGCTTTTTTGAGAAACCATCATCTTGGTAGTCTAGGATGGCCACAGTCTCACCATTCTCCTGTCTCAGATTTCCCAGTACTGGGAGTACAGCTGGCTACCACCACATCTAGAAGATTGGCTGCTTTAAGGTTTATGCTGTATTTTGTTAATTGTCTGTGTAAAAACTTCATTAAGGCAATATTAAATTTATAAATTGAATTTGATTCAAATCAATACACCATACAAGCTTTGTAGATATAAGATATATTTTCCTACATGTCTTCTGAGTTAGGTTTTTGCTCATTAAAGTCTTCCAAATAGTAACATGTGGCAGTGAATGTGTTATTTGTAAATTTTTCCTTTTATATCACTACTGTCTGCCTTTATAAACAATTTATTATTAGACCTTCATATTTGGTAATGAGTTTAGTTATTAAATTGTTAATTTTTATCTTATATAAAAATGCTAAAGGCAGTGAGCAATGCTTTCAATTAGGAAGCCTCTGGATTATGCTTTTCTGGCATTAGCTTCTCTAGAAAAAAATATATGTGGATTCACATATATTTTTGTTGTATAATTTGAAATACTAGAGGTTTTGAGAGCTCCGTATGAGAATTCAGCTTTTAAACACAAACTGAACCAAGTCTTTAAACCTTAGAATGTGATCCTATTAGATTCTTGCAGTGTCTAAGAATCACCCACTGTCACAGGGTGGTGTTTGGGGCATCAATGTGAATCTTTCATTTATTTGACATGACTGAGTTTGTCTCTGTCAGTCAACTGCTTCATGAATCCCTGGAACTTCGTCCTTTGTTCTGTATGCTCTTTCATGGTATCAGATAGAAATAGACAGAGAGTCTTACTCTTGGTTCCTGGGAGCATAGGGAATCTTTATGCTTCTTTGATTTACAAATATTCTCCACACAGTTTTTGTTTCAGGGCAATAAGGAGATTTTAGGTTTTACTTCTGTACCTCTTAATAGACTGAGTACTGAGCTTTAAGTCAGTTGGAAGTCGGAAGTCAGCTTCCTCACACCACAGTGCAAATATGTATCTGTTTCTCTGTGTGTCAGTGGAATGGATGCAGGGTGCTACACACACTCTCATCTGAACGCCAGCTGTGTTTTGGCATGACCTTAGAAAAAGTTCAACTCTGTGTAAAGACAAACCTTCCTTTTTTTACTTCTAACTTCAGAAACATTTTCTATTGTCAAGTCATGTACTAAACAGCTTCCTGGGGAACCATGAAATGCCACTGAGTCAGAGCCTACATGCCTTCCACTTAGTGGGTATCAAATGCCAGAAATATAAGTTCTGTAAGGTATTAAATACGCTAATAATTCAATAACTGTGTAAGAATATGGAAGAGAAAGAGCCAGAAAACATGAAATATCCAAAACTATTTTGATGTCAGTGAGGGTAAAGGAGATGAAGAAACATAAGTTATAATATTGGGAATAACTTGCAGCAATCAGTCGCTACGTCTTGGCTATGGATAGATCTTAGGCCATGCTAAAGAAGCTATGGTTACTTCAGTGCTCGAAGGGGACACCCAAAATTCTCTGGGGACAGATTGGTTATAGATACATAGGCCTCTCAGATAGTGACTAAGACTGCCTTATCTTGGATCTCCCTCAATTACATTCCAAATACAAAAACTTGTTTTATACATTCTGACTTACTTAGAATTGACACCAGGATGCAGGGATGTGAAAGTCTTAAACATGAGAGAGAAACAAAGGAAAAACTGATTGTCTTTGGTTATCAAATGATCCAGGTCCTCATGACACAAAACCTGGTATTTGGAAGGATAGGCTCTGAAAAACACAGAGCTGGCTTTGCAAATGATTATACTTTCACTTATTAATTTTAAGTATGAGGTATAGTTTACTCCTCTGGAAAATTTATTACAAACATTATGTTATTTTTTAAATTAAATGATATAATATAGTTGAATGCCAACACAATATCTGGATTATAGTAAGAATCCAAATATAATGTTATTTCTCAAAGCAATTAAACACATCCCAAAGGAGCAAAAAGATAAACCATTGACATTTATCTTACACACAAAGACTAGCCAAATAGTCTAATCTCATGGTATAATAAGATGATGTGGGAATGTCTTTCTGTATGCTGTTCATATCAATCTTTAAATAAAGGACTGTTTTGGCCATGGCAGGCACATTAGAAAAAGTAGGTGGGAAATCAGAATAGGGCGGTGTCAAAGTCAGAAACAGATTGAGCCAGCCACCCAAAGAAGGAACATGTAAGGAACACAGGTGAGCCAGGGGCCATGTGGCAGGACAGGCTGGCGTTAAGGGATCTGGAGCAATTATAACAATAAGATACTAAAATAAATATATGAAGAATTTGAAAGCAAGTAGCTATTTCAGCAACAAAATGATTTAAATATAGCATAAACTCATAGGCTCAGAACTTTATATTTTTTGATGTAGTAAAATTATAAATTTGGTGGACTGAATGTCTGTGTGACTCCAAATTCCATACAGTGAACACTTAAAATCCAAAGTGATAGTGCTTTGAAATACGGCCTTTTACTGTTAAACAGATGATGTCATAAGGGTAGAATGCCTGTAAATGAATAACCAGCCTGTGGTAGTATGTCTTGTTATTCATTGTGATATCTCTACGACTGTTGTTCAGAAACCTGTCCCCTTTTGGGATTTACTTTACCAATTAACATCTAGCAACAGACATAGAGAAACTAGGTTACTCTCCTTGAATTCTGTGGACTCTTCTGGTAGTGGGTGGTAGAGTAGGTATGCAAGTGTGTGTGAGTGTGTGGGTATGTGTTGTGTGTAAGTGTGTGTGTGAGTGTATGTATGGGTGTGTATGTATGTGAGTGTGTGTATTTTTGTGTGTTGTGAGTGTATGTGTGTGAGAATATGTGTGAGTGTGTGTATGTATGTGTGTGTATGTGTGTTTGAGTATGTGTGTGACTGTGTGTATGTGAGTGTGTATGTATGTATGTATGTGTGTGTATGTGCATGAGTGTGTGTGTGATTATGTGTGTGAGCGTATCTGTATGTATGTATGTGTGTGTCCTTGAGTGTGTGTGTGTATGTATGTGTATGTGTGTTTGAGTGTGTGTGTGACTATGTGTATGTGTGTGTATATATATGTATGTGTATGTGTGTGTATGTGTGTTTGTGCATGTGTGAGTATGTGTGATTGTGTGTGTGAGTGTGTCTGTATGTGTGTATATGCTTGAGTGTGTGAGTGTGCGTATGTGTATGTGTGTGTATGTGTGTTTGAGTGTGTGAGTTGTGTGTGTGTCTGTGTGTATGTTTGTGTGCATGTATGTGAGTGTGTGTATGTATGTGAGTTGTGTGTGTGTATGTATGTGTGTGTATGTGTGAGTGTGTGAGTCTGTGTGTATGTGTGTGTATGTGAGTGTGTATGTATGTGTGTATGTGTGCTTGAGTGTGTGAATGTGTGTATGTATGTGTGTATGTTGTGTGTGTATGAGTGTGTGCATGTGTGTATAGTGTATGAGTGTGTGCGTGTGTGTGAGTGTGTGTGTTGTGTGGTATATTCTTGTTTGTGTTCTTATACAAGCAGGTGTGAGTGAACTTGTGTAGTGAGTGTTGAGAAGAAGAGGAAATCTTCAAGGATGGTACTTTGTACATATTGTCACACTGTTTGTTGAGACAGGGCTTCTTAATGGGACTGGAATTAGCCAAGTAGCCTAGAACGACCAGTGATACCTTGAGTCTAACATGTGTCTCCTTCCTGGCATTGATATTATAAATATACCACATCTGTTTTCTTACTTGTGTTCCTGAAGTCATATGTAGGTCCTCATGCTTGTTTAGCAAGCACTGCATAACTTAGAAATCTCCTGACGTGACCTTTCCCTAAGGCTTTCCTCCTGTACCATACCCTTCAGAGTAAACTAGAGAGTAAGAGGTGGAGCCATTCTAGCAGATGAGCATTTTCCAGTAAGATTTATTCCACAAGGAAATGATGGAAGAGAGAAAAATGTCTGCAGTGGTCAGCGACCTGGTTTCACAGCTCTGTGAAAACCTGCACACTGGATACTATTGATATTCTGGATTCCTTGGGTATTAAAGCAATAAATAATTCACTTGTAGAGTGACCACTTATTTAATGTTACAAGCAAAAAAATGTTTTATCTAAATTAGTTGGTTGATATTTTACAATTAATACAGCCTCTCACTTCTCTACTTAGTCTATGTCATCTGGGAAATGAGAAGGCATCAAATTGGTCGTGAAGTTTCCCAGAAGAGATAATAACTCTCCTCGAGTAAGAAAAATACATCAATCTATATTTCTTTTTGTTGCATGAGTGGAGCAATTGCTAGATTTAAAAACATACCTAGCAGTAGAAATTGGGCAAAGACAAATGTTGTGCACACGTGTACAGGATGAATCATAGGGTGAGTTGATTCATAATTTTTTTCCTATGGTAATTCAAAAGAAGATCAAACAATAGGAATTTGTCACTTCACCATAGTTATTTATGTTGGTAGAACCTTCTAATCTTTCCATTCATTCCAATTACGCAGTCTAGAATGTATGCATTCATAAAAGACTGTAGAATACATCCCTCAGACAGCACCAGCATCTGATAGAATAATGGTAACATTAGCTGGATTAAGACCCTTTACAGAGAGCCAGCACTATCCTTCAGCCTCCTTGAGATTTTGGTAAGACTTTCCACAGAGCAGAAAATGGGACAGATATTTTATTCCATTTTATTTTCTTTATCCAAACTAAGAACTTTACATAACATGGAGACTCTTAAATGCCCTATGCTGTAATTTACACAAGGGACTGCCAATGGATATACCACCAGTAAGGGTGATGAGCCTAATTATTACCATTTTATACATATGGAAGAAAATTTAACGCATTATAAATAAAGATAAAATCTATGAATAGTAAAAGGTACCATATTTAATCTTTCACTTGACATTAAAAGAATCACTTCTATATATTTGCTAAAGGCTTGCTAGTATAAAATCTTATTGCAGGATACATTATATTTTCCCATAAGATATCAGTGCCAGTGTAATTCTGATAGATTTTTAATTTAAAAAGTTAAAGATTGGAGGAATAATCTGCTTCCGAGGGATATATATATATGCACCTGTGTCAATGAAATCATCACAAAATACAACCAAAGGCTTTAAATGTCATTTAGTAAATGAGCCCACCGTATTTTATATAGTGAATTTATATATGCTTGAAGACACATGCTGAATATTTTATGCTCATTGGTAAGGGAGGAAAAGATAGCACATTAATCAAAAATATTTTATTATCGAAGTGTCTCCAGAACAGACTGGATAGCATTGTGCATATTCCCCTAAGCCATGTAAATGGATAGACAATTTCTGCCACTGAATTCACAGAAAATAAGACACGCAATAAACATCACTGAGCCTCAAAGTCATCTGTAGGCTGCAATGCTATCCCAAGTGGCTTTTAATCAACTACCTTTTGCATTTTATGAGCGTAGGCCTTGCAATCTAAGTGACTTATCACCCATTTGTGTCTCTGATAAGCTTTTTCTTATTAGAGTAATAAGAGCTGTAATTCTTTTTCAATAGATCAGTTCAACATTATATTGATAAACAACTTTGATCATAACATGCTGAAGTCTTTGATAATATATGTCACAAACTTTAAAAAGTGTTAAAAAAAAAAAAAGCAAAGATCATAAGAAAGCTCTACCACTCCAATAACAATATATAGTATTTCTGGTAAAGACAATATGAAAAGTAATCTTTGGGGGAAATCACAATATTTTTATTAAAAGTTTACATATAATGTTCTTAAGATTAAGGCAATCCTTATTTTTATTCAGTCATTGGTCCTGGAGAGAGTCTCTGATATAACAAATGTGCACATCCATTCACGTTACAAGAAATAAAGTAATAATCTCCATTATGATTGGAACGTGAAATAGGAAAAAAATTGATTGTATCATCTTTGATTTTCCTTTTCTTAGGGTAGCATAGCTTTTTAAGTAGACGTGGACAGATTTAATCAATGTCATTATCTTGGAATAATAAAATGTATTTTATATTTAGGAAATACAGCACTTCAGTGACCACAAATGTTACTGTGACTCCTCCTCTCAAAACGCCTGTGTGATCCGGCCTTCACCCTCTTTATGCTTTTAAACAGGAGAAAGCTAGAAGATGGAGAATTCATGAGATTACAATGACAATGGAGATGAGCTTGGCATTCAGGATCAAAATACAATCTGTCCACTCAGCCTTCTCTGTCTTTCAAGAGACTTCCATATCAATCAACCACTCAAGCAACACATTTTCTATCACACAACTGAAAGGTTGATATTTGAATTGAAGGCATTGTACTTACCTGTAGCTTTAGAAGCCCAGGATCGGTGTGACCCAATAAGGTAGAACTATGCTTTTCCTTATAGACCATACACCAAACTATTGCATATGGTGTTTTTAGCCTGTGCTACAATTTAGCAAGTTGTACTTCTTATTTTTTCTCATACTAGCTTTGAAATAATTTCAAGGATATTGCAAAAATTTAAAAAAATGGAGAGAGAGAGAATTATTTCATGATTATCTTGATTTCTTGAACGTGCGGAATTGGACTATGCTTCTTTAAACTCCTGAAAGTTCATTTTTTTTTTCATTTGACAAAGTTTTGTCATAATGGTCTCATTACTGAGATGTTATAGTTCTTCATACTAACCCGTCTGTACAGAACTGTGATGTATAAAACTCTAATCCTGACCTGCATCACAAAGGCTGTGTCAATAGGTATCAAACTACAATTTAAATACCACTTTTATAACCACTTTTATTATTACCTAATGTCATTTATTTAAACATTAAGAACTTTAAAGATTTATAGTACTTACTCATTGATATTATACACATATTATTACATGTATGTATTTATAGAAATATATGGTTGTGATTCCTTAACTGTATATTATACCCTGTCAACATTCACAACAGAATATGGGATTGATGAAGATTTCACTCACCAGCAATTTGTGTGTTTGTGAGTGTATATATGTGTATATATATATTACACAGAATGCTAATTAAACAAATATAAAGACAATCAAATAATTTCCCTCATAACTAATGAACTTTGAGTTAAAATAAAATATAGCAAACGTTAGTAAACTCTAGATTTTGAAGAATGCTTCTTTCTTATCTAAAGTGAAACTTATAACTGAAGCAATAGCCATAATAGATCTTAAAGAATGTGTTGATTTTATTCCTTTGTAGTTTGTATTTCTCGGGAAGAACCACTACACTGTCTCATTATTTAAAAATGGCAAGCCTTTAGAAAAAAAAAAAAAAAAAAAAGAATGGGGTGAATCTCATTAAGCCAGGAAATTACTGTATGCTGAGACATAAGGCCTGTGGAGAGTCAAGCTGAAGCAATCATAATCAATTTTTCAATGAGATAATAGTTCAATGATAGTCATAGATGAAAGCACTCTGAAGTGTTCACTTAACTGTAGAAAATCTCTCAAAAGACCAGAGCAAATAAAAATAATAGTAAATGTATGAGAAATTACTAAGACTTGGGGAAAACATTTTTGCACAATTTTAATACGTTTGAGATGGGGTCATTGGCCTCACTCAGTTAAACAGATATTTTTGAAGCATACATTCGCTAATACAGAGAAAAGCCTGGCTAGGCAAGATTTCATAACCTGTGGACATAACTTTGTGTCAGAACTTTGTCTTCCTCTTCATTGAGACTTTTAAGTAAACACTGAGTTACATTTAAGGAAACATAAAAGATTGAATGGAAATTTTCTAACTACAGCACATATTCTGGGGTTAGTTGAGAATTTTTTCTGTGTTCACTTTTGGTCATGGTGTCTGCATATTTCATGAATCCTAGTTTGCTTTTGTCAAAATACTACTTGATATCTTTGAAAGTTGTACACATTTATTCAATGAAAAGGGATATCTCCCAGCGTTCATCATTCTTTCTTCTTCCCAATTTTATGTTATTAACAATGCCTTAAATGATCAGGGAGATGCTCAGTTTGGGAGATGCCCAAATTAAGAACACTTGTGCTTCACTTCTACCAGAGGACCAAGTTTGGTTTACAGTAACCTCTTTGGGCAGTTATAACCATCACCAATAATCCAAATCACTCTCTTGGCTTCCTAAGACACACATACACAAAACACACAGGCCCGCACACTCAAAACTTAAAGGAGATTCTTGAATAAAAGTAACGATGCTCATATACACATGATATGAGTATAGGGCCCTCCACCAGGCCATGAGCAAACTACCAACAGCCACATTTCCAAGGAGAGTGAGTGCTTCTCTTTCCTCCTGACCCCACCTCAGCAGCCATAGGCTGTCAATGGCTCCTCCAATAGAGGTTGGTTCTTAGTGGCTCCTATCTGTGCAGGAATTCTGGCTTGACCTTGTACAGATAACCATAGCTACTGTGAGTCGATTCACACAGCACCCATGTCATATCCAGAGTGCTGAGTTCACTGAGTTTTCCAAACTGAAAATAGTTTTACAATCTAATGGATGACTTTTCATTTCATTGCTGTCTACTTTGTTCTATTTCAGAAATACAAAATAAAAGCCTTGTGCCTCTTTTATGTATGTTTCCAGCTTACTTTTGAAGTCCTGTTGATTAATGTAAGATCTCCAAAGAATTAATATCCAATGGGGGGTGGGAGGAATCTCTTTTGCTGTTTTCTTATGATTTTTTCATAATATGTATATTTTGGATTTGCTATTCGTGTTTATTCTTTTATCATGTTGAGTCCACCAGTGTTGTGGTCTAGTTCAAGTAACAAGCATGAGGTAGTCATTATATTGTAACTCTACCACCTGAGAAATCTTTAGTTTTTCATAGAAGTTGTCATGACTAGATGAAAACAGTTTGAATCTTGCTTGCTTTGGCAATAAAGTCTCCACAGTCAAATCTGTGCCTCAGCCACATTATAATTCCGGGGAAAAAAATAGCATATTAGGTTAAGAACAAAATATCCAGTGCAGAGGAGCAAAGGTAATTAGATAAGTTTGTGTGGTCATTATGTGATTTCCCACCATCTGTGTTTTCTGCTTTAAGATCTAGCTCAACAAATGATGGAGCTCAAGAAAATAAAAAACAGGAATGGACCAATCTTAAGAGCCATACATGGAAACCTTGACATAAAAAAAAAAAAAAAAAAAAAAAAAAAAAAAAAAAAAAAAAACCAAGAAGTTATAGCTAAGCATTAGAAAAGCTACTTACCAATATAGTCAGAATTTTCTTAAAAGACACTATTAGCTGATCGTGTTAAATTGAAGAATTCTCAAACGTGCCACCCTGTTTAATATTACATAAAAGATGTGGGCATTCATCTGAATATGTGGCTGCAGTACTATCGTGTTCCTGTACTACTTTGGTCTGAAGGCCGGGAGATACAAGAGATTTGTTTATTGTTTATTTTCCTGCCTGGCAATCTATTTATTTTACAAATATCAACAGTTCATTTCTAAATTCTCTTTTGCTCAATTCTTATGTTATTGCTTAGCTACTATAAGATATATGTCAGATCTGTATACTTTATACAATATTATATTATATTATTATACATAATATGTTTGGTCCATATCTGTATATTCCATACAATATTATATTATTATTTTGAAATATAGAGAAATAATTTTTAAATTCTGGGGAAGATAAAGAAATAATAAACATAGGAATATCAGAGACCACAGAGTATTTTTCTATAGCCTACATAGAAAATAAACAGGGAAAAATACTTACTTAATAAATAAAACTAAGTCATTTTAATATCTTATCCAAATCTGTGTAGTTCTTCAAATGACATTAAAAATGAAATCTGGGGGAATAAAGTCTTTGGAGGACACCATACTTTAAGGGAAGCCAACCTATCCTATGACAGGTGACAGCAGACACCAAAGTCCGTAGCAAAGAACAAATGGAAACCTCACAGAGCCGAACGGGAGAACCTGGCACCCAATCTGATTGAGAGGTGCTCTAGAGAATCTGAATCTTATCTCCAGGAAAGGAACCTAGAAAATCCACAGCACACTTCCCACGGCCTATAAGATAAGGAGAGAAGAGAGAGAAGGGCAGAAAATAAAACAAAGCCCCTGCTCCCACTGTCCCATCATAGTTAAAATCCTCAGTATGCAGAGAATCTGTGCTGAACGCTGCAAGAAAAGGCATCTTCTTGGACAAACCTATCATATTCCCAGCAGGTTTCTCAGTGGAAAACAAAAACCAGTATGTATGAAACAATGCACTTCAAGCTCACAGACCCAGATTCACTTTTTCCTTAAGGCTAACTTCCATAATTGAAGAACTAAACCTTTTCAGGACACACACATAGTAAAGGGATTCCTGGGCATTGAACTTGTACTATGGAAAATTCATGAAGAAGTCCAATACACTAAATTAGGAGGTAACCATATTCATAAGCTATAAGGGTAATAAAACCACTAGCGCTTTATACAATAAAACTATTAAAAGTTAAATGGGCAACAAAATGATGGGATGAATACATATCTTTTGATACTAACTTAATTCCCAATAAAAAAGATGCAAACTGGAAGCTGGGTTCAACCTAGAATCCATTTCTGTTTAAAGCAAGAAATGTACTTCTGGTAAACACAGAACACTGTCTTGGAGAAAAAGGACATTACAGAGATCCCAAGAAAACATAAGCAGAAATGAAGCAACTTGAGCTAAACCAATACTTAGAAACTAAGGCTTTAAGCCAGATTTCTGTAAAGAGAGACAGGATTCACATAAGGACAGGAAGGCAAAGATATACCATTTATTTTTATTTCCTTTCACTTGCCCAATGTTCCTACATGTTTTCATTGATTATTGGGAATTTTACATTATAAACTTTGATCACTCTCATTTCCCAGTCCTCCTAGGTCTGCCCCCCAACTTGTGACCTCCCACAACAAAAGGACAGAAGAGGAAGAAGGAGGAGGAGGAGGAGGAGGAGGAGGAGAAGACAACGACGACGATGACGACGAACAACAACAACCACCCCTCCCCCCAGAGGCCATCAGTTGTGCTGAGTTACTCTTCAGCATTCTCTCCGTTTCCTCAATGACTTTCTGTATAGGCTGTTACTTTTGGGGAGGGAAGGTAGGAATTGCCGAAGCAGCCCTCTGTGTCTCAACTGTGGTGTGTAGTCATCAATATCACTGTCAAATAGCTGTTTCTTACTCTTTACATTCAGATGGAATATGGATCAGGGACTTGCACGTGGTTTCTGCTGATGGTGCAGAGAACACTGCCACACACAGTTCCAAATACTAACAATCAAACAAAATATTTTAGGATGTGAGAAACATAAAAATTTAATAAAAAAAAAGTGGGTAAGGTCTACACTCAACACTCACCAACTGATGGGTCATCCAGAAGACCCCCACCCCAAAAGAAAAAAATCAAGAAAGAAATACCAGAGTAAAATGACATTTTATAGTAAAAGGTCTTAATTTTCTGAACACTATAAAATACACATTCTTTCCAGCAGTACAAGGAATTTTCTCTAATGTAGACCACATTATAGAACACAAAGCAAGTCTTAGCAAATAAGAGAAAATTGATATAGCTTCTTGCCCTCTATCTGACCATAATGAAATAAACTTGAAATCAACAGGAGGAAGAACTAGAGAGAGTAAAGGAACCCCATGGTGATTGAACAAAACACTTCTTAATCTTGAAGGGGTTATGGAGGAAGTCAGCAGCAAAATTGAAAAATTCCAGAACTGAATAAAAATGAAACACAACAAATCAGACTTTGTTGGATAAAAGAAAGTTCCAAGAGGAAGCAGGTACCTATAAGTGATTACATCGGAGAATCAAATGAATCTCAAATTGATAATTCAAGGCCTTATTTAAAAAAGTAAAAAGCAGATAAACCCAAGATCAATGGTAATAAAGACAGATTAAATATCAAAACAGATATTGATGTGTTGAAAATTATAGTAATATTGCAAAGAATGAAACAGTGTAGATTCTTAAAGATAAGGAAGACTGTCACGTGCCTAACTACTAAAAAAGATAAGAAAGACATAAGGTAACAAAATTATAGAAGAAAATGATATATGACACAGACACCAGAGTATTATGGTGCATTTTTCAAACATTGAAAGAACTATAGTTGGAAAATACAGAAGCTGGTACATTTCTGGATACAATGCCCTGCAAGGACTGGCCATACTAACCATCAGTGAATTTCAAAGGGGAATAAATCCTCTCCCAACTAAAATATCCAGGCCCAGGCATCTTAAATGTCAATGCTGAATTTTAACAGACATTTAATGAGTGAACAACAAAGTCCCCTCAAAAATGCCTCAGATAATGAAAAAGGAGTATTACAAAATTTGTTTTATTTGTTTAATCATTTATTGAAAATAATATTTTTCTAAAATATATTCTACCCAGTCTCTTGTTCCTCATCTCCTCTCCAGTCCTCTCTGCCTCCCTATGCAGTCAACTCCCAACCTTCTTTTATTCTCTCTTTCAACACATACAAACAAAAACAAAATTAAAATGAAAAGAAGCAGCATGCAAAACACACACACACACACCATGAAAACACAGATTTGGAAACCACAATATACAAGGAAAATTAGTAAGGTAGAACTGCAGCAATGGAACAACATGAGACATTAAAAAACAAAACAAAACAAAAACCAGTGAGTTCATTTTGTGTTGGCCATCAAATGCTAGGCATGGGCTCTGCCCTGAAGCATGGTTTATGTTTCCATTGCCATACTAATTTTATAAACCCATTATCAACCTAATTCCCAAACCAGTTATTCACATAACAAATAAAGAAAATCGTGGTCAGTACTACTAAAGAATAATATGCAAAGGTTCTCAATAAAATATTTGCAAGCTGATATTTTTAAAGTAATATACTAAAAAGATCAATTGGCATGTCCAAATGGAATTTATTCCAGAGAATGTACAAAAATCAACAAATATAGAATATCACAACAGAAATAATACATATAAAATGGTCATCTTAATAAATGTAGAAAAGACTCTTGACACCATTCAACATCCTTTCATGACACAATAAGAAAGCTTTTTTTTTTTTCACCATTGGAATATACTGTATTTAAAAGAGTTTGTAATTCTTTACATTAATTTTGTTTATATCCAACATATTTTAGTGACATTTTTGCTCCCTCATTTCTCTGAGATCCTCCACCTTCCCTCCAATCCTAATGCAGACCCTTCTGTTTCTCCTTATAAAACTAACAAAAGCTTTAACTAGGGCTGGCGAATTGCTCAGGGGTGTGAATGTGCTTGTCACCAACGTTGGTGATTAGATTTGATCCCCAAAACTCATATCAAGGATAGGATCAAGAACTGTCTCTTGCAAGCTATCCTCAGACCTTCACACATGAACATATCATGGCTGTTATAGGACAATTTCTCAGTTCAAACTTACTGTTTCTGAGGCTATCTTTTAGATCCTGATTATTATCTATACCTGTCTCTATATTACTATGCCCAACTTTTGACGTCTCTGTTCAGAAATAGCAAAGGTCATTAGAAGAGACAGTCTTAAGAAACCAAGATAACTCTCTGACATGCCAAAAGGAGAACATGACAGTTGGTTCCCCTTTAACTACCATCTGTTTCCTAGGACACAATAATAGTTCATCCATATATTCTGTCCCATACTAGATTTTTGTGAAATGTAAATTACATTTATAGCCTCTCTCTTAGCTTAATTCATTATTTTCTCCCTCTTTTTGAGATAAAAGTGCTTTCTGCTCATAAACTGCAAGAAACCGTGTGTTACGTTTTATATACAGAGGAAACCTTACTCCACATTCTAAGTATTTCATCTATACGGTCATTTTTAGTTTGTGAATGTATAGCCAAGTAAGCAGTGTCTTTAACACTAGATTCACTCTCTGAATCCAGATCTTAAACAACTCTTCTTTTGAAAGAAGCATCCCCTGAGTGAAATCTATCCTTAAGGCCCGTCATAAACTACCCCATTTTAACTTGGCTAGTTAGAATTATTGCCATTCCAGTAGTAAATTTTAAAAGTAACTATTTTCAATCTAATATTCTTTAACCATCAATCCAGCTTTGGTTTGAGTTATCTGTAAATCATCCTTTCTGGGTGGGACCTTTAATTTATCCCAGGCAGCTGTCAATCAGAAGGAACTTGCTTCTAGAAGAGAACCTCAGCACATACTGGGACCATCTGATTTCTCACATTCTAGAAGAGGAGACTCTTGTTCATATGGTTGGAATCCAGGAAAAAGAGAGGGGTAGGGAGAGAGTCACACACACACACACACACACACACACACACACACACACACACACACACACACACACACACACACCTGGGGATAATACGTGCAATCACTGCAGTGGGCAGTAAATTTTGTTCAATAAAAACAGAAAGGCAGGTCAGGGATCACATAAGACATGAGATATACTGGTACTTAAATAAAGATGCTATGGTCATGTTATGATAAAGGATGGGGATGGAAGGGACATGCTTGTTGTCATGACAGCCACTTACAAAAATGTATCCTGTTATTTCCCTGCATATGCATCATCTTCTTGTTTTATGAAATATTGTGGTAACTCCCTCATGAAAATAAACCACAAGAATAAACTTTTTTTATTTTTTTTTAATTTAAAATATGACAGAGTCATTCCCTGGCATCTGGAAGGCGCTTCACAAAAACTTTAAAACAACATTTGAAAGCCAAATAAAGATATTGTGTAAAAATTGTTTCCCTACAGTTTTAGAAACGTTATGATCTATATTAAGATTTGTTTGTTTTTTATCTGCTTTCTTCCAAATACCTAGAATAATATTAAAATTCGTAACAGCCATATAAAAAAAGTTATAGCACTTTTTGAAATTGGACAAGGTTATAGAAGTGAAATGAGTTGCCTCATTAGCAGAATGTAGATAATTTAAATGTTCCTGTATGTTCAGCGTGTCGAGTGCTGTGCTGATGATTCTGTTCACACCATCTCTCGAAGGCAGAACTAATGAGAGAGGAGACAAGGTGATCTAGGGAAATGGCAAATTTCTCTGGAGAGGATGGCTGCTGTGGTTAACTGGCAAGAATCTCTGGGAAAGCCTGAAATACATACAGTGGGCAGGAAATACATTAAGAATTAAGATCAGTGTGTGATTATTGCATACAAACATTCAATTTATTAGAGACACTAAAGCATTCAATTTAATAGAGACATCCTTATAAAGAATTTTCTTTAGTACAAATCTAAAGATTCTAGGGTGTTCACCAACTTTCCAAATACTGAGGTATTTTAAAAGAAGATATAGGTATGTAAACACATTATGTTCCTTGAGATTTTAGAAAATGCAGTATTAAGGTGAGCTCTGTTAGACAGCTGAAGTAATTCAATGCTATTATATGGCAATTCCCAGCAATATGCATTCTTTAAGTCTAGACAGAGTTTTGTTTATTTATTTATATATTTATTTGGCCTTTAGCATTGTCAATGAAAAGCTACAGGATGAAATATAAAACAAGCATATTCTTTTAATCTAAAAAGAAGGTACAATAGGCAAAAGGAACCTGCTCTTTCAAAAATGAAATAAATAATCATCCTAAGGTCAATATCTGTGAAGCACTACACATTTTCAAAACTCTTATGCATTGCTTCTTCAACATAATTGGGCACTAAAAGATTCAGTGAGGACCGGTGAGGTGACATAGCTCTGTAGCTAAAGGCGTTTGCTGACCAACTACTAGGACTCAAAGGACAGGCAATGATTGACTCCTGCAAGTTGTCTTCACACACACACACACACACACACACACACACACACACACACACACACACACACACAAATGAATAAATAAATGTCATTTTTAAAAATTATAAATGTCAGATAAATGCACACAGTTTATCAAATTCAGGGAAGAGATAAATGTAAGTATCTCAAGGTCAATATTGGTATGTCACACCGCTTTATGTCTAATTAAAAATATAACTAAAAGTTTTAAGATAATAAATAAAATCCATGCAATTAATCCACATGCTGCTTACCAAATTTCCTATTCCCTAAAGGGATATTATTAGGCAAAACATTCAAATATTCTATTTCTTTTAAAATATTTTCTTTGAAATTTTTGTACATTTTTACAGTGTATACATTGTATTTATCTATCACTCTCTCACCCATCATGGTCCCTTGCCTAGAGTCCATTAGCAAGAACCAAGACACACTCCACAGTGGAAAAAAAAATCTTTCTAGATCAACCTATTTTTGTAATAGATGGAATGTTTATGTTTAGTTTCCTCATAGCCTCTTGTCTCAGAATTTTCCTTTTTGTGACTTCCTGATGACCCACACTCTTTCAAAAGAATAAAATCAACTCTTCTTTCAAATTTCAGAGGGAGTGTCGAGTCATTGGTGGCACATGCCATTATTCCCAGAACTGGGAGTGCTGAGGCAGGTGGATCTGTGAGTCCAAGGGCAGCCTGATCTATAGAGAAAGTTCCAGAACAGCCAGGGCTAGACAGACAAACTGTCTCACAAAACAAAACAAAATAATAATTGCACAGGGGTTTTCAAGGGAATATTCTATATGCTTTCCAGAGGTGTATTTGTAAAATAAACATGTTTATGTCCTAGTAAGCAAAATAATTTTATACACCTTGCAGGTTTTCTTCTCTGCTAGAAAAGAGTGAAGCTTACCTTCTCTTGGTTATATGCACAGCAGCTGTGTCAACTGTTAGGAACTGAACTGTGCCCATTTAAAATATGCTGGACATAATTTTGTTTGGATATGGACCTTGAGAGGTATTTACGTCGACGGGCTTTAATGCAACTGGACTGTTACAACTTTTTACAAAACAAGAGAAACACTAGCTAGTGACTTCCAGTACAGTCCATATGAAGAAAGGATTATAAGGATATCCAGACTCTAAAATTATGAGAAAACATATCCCCATCATTGAATGATAATTGACTCCTGCAAGTTGTCTTTACACACACGCACACACACACACACACACACACACACACACACACACACACACACACAAATAAAAATAAATAAATAAATAATAAATGTTAGTTTTTAAATTTATAAATATTAGATAAATGCATAGGGTCTATCAAACACACTCAGCTGTAGTGGATCTATGATATTACATTGTAAATAATTGTCCCACCTATGAGTTTAATAAAAAGCGCTGATTGACCAAAGGCAGACAGGAAGTTTGGGTGGAGCTACCAGACTAAGAAAACTCTGGGAACAGAAAGAACAGAGTAGAAATGCCACAGAGAAGACATAAGAAGCAGAGGACAACCATGCTGCTGTGAGAAAAGGTACCGGGCCGCATGGCTGAACAGGATTAGAATCATGGGTTCAAGGGTAAAGAGTTAGCAAGTTATATGCTTGGGCCTTATGCCAATCAGCCTAAAATTAATCTAAGCATCTGTGTGTCTGTGAGACTATGGGACTGTGGGTCTGCAGGTCCCAACCTTGAGGCTAGGCCCAAAAGTACGGGCCAGAAACCTCTTACTACACTCAGCGATTTCGTGGGAGGGCCCTACCAAACAGAGACATCAAGCCACAAGTATCTTATTGTTGTTTTGATACAACGTCTTTTGTATCCAGGTTTGCTTCCAATGTTTTATGTAGCTGAAAATGACCATGAACTCCAGTACTTCTGCCTCTGCCTCCCAAACATGCCACCACTCCTAGCTTTCAGCCATCTTATTTAGAAGTAGAAGGAAGATGGATTCCCTCTCCTCTGTGAGAACTGCCAATATTTACTCTGTTGCATGACATGGGTCTTAGAGTTTGCAATGTGATCAGCCTCTCTGGAACCTACTTCTCTCCTGACCCTTGTCCTTGGCAATGGTTACTCAAGGCTTATCTGCAAGAACATGCTACCAAGTTGACTTCTCACTCACAGTCCTGGTGTGCAATCTCTGGCAGTTGTACCAGAAGTGAGCCATACACATTAGCCTATGAAGAGGCTCAAGAAAGGTGCAAGAGACTTGGATGGCCTCTGTCTTTCTCAAGACTGCTTCTGCTATTGAGGACTTTTGCCTACACAAAATCACAGTGAAGACTCACATTTTTCATTATCATAACACTCATAATATTATTAGTCTATAGAATGGAATATTAGTCTATAGAACAGAGAACGAAATTAAAGCTACTGTTGGGATATCTGGATAAATAAGGGATCTAGGAGGAATCTCATTTTTCACTCTCAATCTGGATGATTCTAAAATGAAAGAACAAAGAGAATGTTTGATGTTCTCTCTTGCCCAGTGAGAAGCTGTCATACCTGCAGGATGGTTTGGTGTGTGATTTGGGAGCCTTTGGTGTTTTGTGGGGTAAACGGTACACTCACGGCTATCCAGGCAGTGTTTTCACTGCACACTTCCCACTGTATACTTTTTTCCTGCAGCATGCTTCTCAATGCATGCTTCCCAGCGCATGCTCCAGGAGAGGAAAAGCAGATGCAGGTGACAGATTGAGAGACAAACTTTGAGTCTGTTCCACAAACACTGTGGGTATATGTGCGATTCCAACATACAGCCAACGATATAGAAAATACTGATTTCTGTCAATAAAGCTAGGTTTCTTCAAACTGCAGCAAGAGTTCTGACAGGGACCACAGCTAAGAAAACCAGTGAGTAAAAACTTACCATGATATCACCAAACACTACCAATTATCTTACTACACAATATCTTCCCTCATACCTTGAATGTGTTTAAGCACTGCTCTACATGCGCTTCTCATTCACTCAAATTATTCCAGCTCTCCACTTGCCTGGATTCAGGGGAACCTCATGGTGTACAGATTGAAGTGTGTTTAAACTTAAATTTATGATATTAGAATCACCTCTGCTTCTCGCCCTACATCCCCTCTGCCGGGGGAAGGAAGAGCCAGTTACTACTCAGTTGCCAGAGCCAGAAGAATCACCCTCACATTCGCCGTGTCTACTTCCGAGTACACTGAGACATGGCTTGTCTTCTCACCTCATTGAGATTGTTTCCATTACAACAATGATCAGTTTGGTTGTCTGCTCAGTCCTCCTTATTTCTCTGTCCTCTTTCTTTCTTGTCACTCTCAGATCCCAGAGTCCTCGACGCTTTGGTGTAATCCTAAAATCTTCTCCTCTGTCTTCTCTTTGGAGTTTTTTATTCCCACATGAATGGACTTTTTTCAAGTATTTTCAATACAGGCCAGTACAAAAGACATTTCAATCATGGTCTTCATTAGCCTGGCTTTGCTAACCAGCAGTAAGGTTAAGGAAATGGATCATCCACCCACTCCAGAAGCTACAAGAGTGGAACGTGTTCTTCACAACTCCCTGTGTGTGTGTGTTTTTCAAAGGGAACCACAACAATGCTAACTTCATGAGTCAAATAACATTTTTTAAACAAGCCAAGTTTCTGATTTGGACAAAGGTGACTACATCTTTGTGCTGTAGAGTGGATATTATTATGTGCTTCTCAAAGTGTAAATGAATGAGGAGTATCAAAACCACTTCTCAGAACAAGATTAAGCAACCGACATTTTTACACAAGTTTAAAGACTTTACATCAAATCCTAGCATTACTTTCTCATGTTATCAAATTCCACAGGATCTGGATTTGCCACTCTCTTGATTTTTCAGCATATATTTATTAAAATTAGACTCATGTAGATATCTGGATATGACTTAGGGGAATGTGTCCCCTTGTCTATGCTTTTCTGGAAAGATCAAAGAATTCCAATAAAGAGACCAATTTACTTCATCATCCCTGCCCCATGCCTCATGTTATTAACATTTAAATAAAATTAGGAAGGTTAATCCCTACATAGAGCTTCAGATCAATGCTGGCTTAATGGGACTGATAAAATATGTAGAAAGAGTGTGGTCAACACCAGTCATCATCTCCTATGTCTTTACTCTGTGGTCACTAAGCTTACAATTCTCTCAGATGGAAAGTTTTCAGGTTTACTCTGGAAATGACTTTCAAGAAACAGTTCCTTAGGTGTAAGCTACCAGGAAGAAGTCATATTTACATAAAAGTGGTCTCTGAAAATACAAGCAGTCTTTAGGAATTACGGTTTTAAAATACAGATGATCCTCCACATACAAAGGCTATTTGTTTCCTTTTTATTTATTATGATGAAAAAGCAACATAAATGGAAGCGAAACCATATTTCAAATTTGAAATTTGATATTTCTCCAACCAAATCTGTACAAACCAAAGGTCATATTGATTTTGTATAAATTATTAGAATCTCTCCTTTGCTGGACACTGGCAGCTAGCCTTTTATCCAGACAGTCATGTGATCACAAAACTAAACACATGTCAGTGTGTAGTTAGCTTTGCCTCTAAGATAGAGTATAGGTTGGGGTACTTATGTTCAATGCACTTTGGAGGTCCAGTATATCCAAGTCATTATGGGATTATCATGATTGTTATACTTTTAATGTAAAATGTCTCTTGTGGACTCCTGTGTTTGAACATTCGTTTCTTAGCAGGTGGTACTTCTTTAGGAGACTGTGGAACGTTTGGTACAAGAGTTCTGGCTGTCATAAATAAACCATTAATGAATAATCTGCTTCTGGTCTGCTACTCATCCACTATGATCAGGCACCTAGGACATCTACTTCCAGCTAAGCCACCTATTGCCCTGCCTTTCCCATTGTGATAAACCATACCCATCAATCCATGAATAGAAACTTCCCTGTGAAGTTGCTTCTGGAATTTGGGTTGTCTTAGAGTCAAGAAAAGCACCTAAAACAAGGATGTAACTGCATTTTAGGGTGAGTCATATAGACCTGCAGTCTGCCAAGCACTTGCACTAATAAGTATTTCATGCTATTAACAACAACAACAAAAATGCCTTATAAAACATTAACATGGTAGTGTTTCTGGGCATTATTCACAGATTAAACTTGATATTAACTCTATATATGATGTAATTTTCTTCCCTGTTTCAGCAACCATGTTTTTATTGTTTCTGTTTTCCGATTTTTAATAGCTTGAGGTTGGGAATCAAAAGTAGGAATTGAGTGAGAACTCATGAACAGAGAGCAAAGAGCATTGCTGAGCATAGGTCACATTTTCAAATAGTCTGTATGAAGAAGGAAATAGACAATAATTTTAAGTTAATTGTATTAATTCTAAAGACTTATTTACTCATTTTATGTAAACAACTGTTTTTCCTATATGTTTGTAAGGGTGCTTGCGTGCCCATGGAGGCCAAATGAAGATATCAAACTCTATGGAACTGTGGTTAAAGATGGCTGTCAACCACACACAATGTGGGTACTCGGAACAGAACCTAAGTCCTCTGAAAGAGCAACAAGTCCTTTAAATCATAGAACTATCCTTCCAGATCCTGGTTTAATTTTACAGGACTGATTGACTTCATGCTTGATTAATCAAGATATGATTTAGATAATAATGTAAATATGAATCATGTGATACATTTTCATTATATCATTGCTTCTCTGCTCCCCTTCACCTCCTCTGCCCCCCCCCCATGCTTCTGAGCCTCCTTCCTCACTCGGTACTTATTCTATTTAATCCCTTCCTGTTTCCCCTCTCCTCTTTCTTCTGTCCTTATTCTTATTCTTGCTAATTTTCCTGTTTTTAGTTGTTAGTCTTATAATTTATTAGGGTACTAATTGTACAAATGGATTGATTTTATTTTTATTCTAGTAAATGTGTAGTACATGATCACTGATTGCGTCCATCTAATCTCAGGTGTTTGTAGAGTGTCAAGTTCTACAGTAGGGATGTTACTGCATTTTAATTAATTATTGTACATAGTGAGAGGCAATGCACGGGTAGAATTTGCCTCTTCATCATATGGACAGATAGCTTTCACTGATCCATGTCCTGAAGAAGTTGTTTTTCTGTTCTTCCAACATGAATTTGTGGTATCTATGTTGAAAGTCAGTTTATTGAAGATGCAGGGATGTGTTTCTGGTACTCTGTTCCATGGATCTGTAAGCATATTTTTTTGTCAAGGTGAAGCTCAATGGTGTCTTCATATTCGGCCCTTTGATGCTTCCAGTTTGGCTCTTTTTGTTCAGGATAGGATTGCTTTTCTTCCTAGGCAGTCTCCTCCCTTGCCCTTCCCTCCCTTCCCTTCCCCTATCCTACCCTCTCCTTTCCTCTTCTTTGAAGAATTCCACTGGCATTATAATGGGCATTGCATTGTCCTCAGATCATTTTCAAGTAGGAAAGGAACTCTGACACTGCTAATTCTCCAAGTCTGACTATAAGAGGTCTTGTCACATTTTAGTATATTTCTCGGTTTCCTCAGTGTTTTTAAACTTTCATTGTAGATTTTCCTTCATTCTCTGCTATTGTCCATCCTTTTACATACTTTAGGCTTTGTCATTATTCTAGGTGCTTTAGGCTTTGTTGGAGAAACTATATAAAAAGTTGATCTCCTGGAGTTTTTCCTGTATAGTAAAACACTTTGTTTTCCATAAAAGCTATAGCTTTCACATACTTCTCCTCCATCCGGGATGCCTATATTAATAAAAATATATATTATAAAAGATGATGCTAAATGGTGATTATTTCTTCCAATGATTCTTCTGCTGTATGATTCAGTGAGGAAATTTTGGAGTTTTAATGTAAATTTAAAAAGACAAAGCTTACATTTAAGGCCATCACTTCTGTCTCATCTGTGAAGACACAGTTAATTAAAACACAGATTAGAATCACATATCTTGTAATATCAAAAAATCTTTCAAACTGAATATGAAAATTGTTTCCTTCAGTTTCTATCTAATTCTACAATTAGAACATTTGATGTTCAAAAATATTCTAGTTACTCACAGCATACCAGAATGAAGAACTGTTAACTGTACCAAGACATCCAAGTAAGCTAACTTGTACCTTCATCCTTGTATTGTTATTATCAAATCTGAAAAGCTTCTGTACCCTGATTTTAAATCTCTCCACCAACACAGCAATGGAAATCAGACCAAATTAAGAAAAAGGGCAGGTTTAATGGGTAAAGTGCTCCCGGATGACTCTCCCACCGACACACACACACACACACACACACACACACACACACACACACACACACACACACACTCACACACTCACACACACACCACACCCAGAGAGGAGACAGAAGAGAGATCAAACTGAAGGGGCAGTTTAAACATCCTGTGGGAGTGGTCTTGAGCATCTCTAGGAAGGAAGCTATGTTTAGCAGGTTTTCTGAAGTGAGGCAGAGTTTGGGGACACAGACGGAGGTGGATTGAATTGGAGCTTCCACCAGAACATCCCAGACACTTTGGGTATATAGATGCTAGGGTCTGGGGTAGAGCTTCCAACAGAACAAATTCTACTATGCATTGCACACTCCCTTGGATATTGTTCTGTTTGTATTAAATATTTATCTGAAATTTTAATATTTTATCTTATATGTAAACAAAAGTGGTGCTTTAAATAAAACACTCAAACACAAATGTAGTATTAGGATGAAATTTTCAAATTATCAAAGTCAGAGCTGGACAATTAAAACTTTATTTCAGAGATTGATAAGACCTAAAATGAATAGCTCTCAGTTTCTCAACTTTAAAAATATGGATCCACCCCAGCATACCAATCCTTCTTTCTAAAACAATAAATAGCTTTGTAACAGATTCTGTGTTCTCAGGCATGGATGGTCTTAAGACTGGAAATTTTTAGCAGGATAAAAACCTTGGAGCTTAGAGTTCTGACAATTTTGAACAACTCAGAGGATTGATGAACAGTGAGAAAAGTCATCAGGTGAACAATGTAAATGGTCTTATGTTACCTTAAATTTACTGTCAGTCACTGATTTTAAATTACAATCTAATTCCAATTGCACATTTACACACACACATACACACACACATACTTATTTACCATAAACTACTTATATGACTGTTTTATGATTTATTCTGCTGCAATATACCAGTTATCTAAATTAAATTTGAGATATGACTTGTATGTACCCAGAGCTTATTCATTTTCCACACATCATGTCCATCACTAAGAAAATATTTCAGAATTGTCAGCATTGCACATGTGTACATTAATTCCCCTACACCCTCCTGTAACCCGTTTGTTCCAGAAATCCCCAACTAAAATTTCTGAAAAAGAAATAAAAGATACCAACATGGCATAAAGTGATCTAATTTGCTACTAATTTATAATAAGCTTGCAAAAATCTCTCAGAAGAATCATAAGAAAACAGATATTTATAATTCCTTTATTGGAGATAGACTAATTAAAGCTGAGGAAGAATAAGCTACATTTCTGGGGACAAAGCATGACCTCTGAATCTAAGATGAAGCTGGCATTTAAGTCCCTCTGACACTAAAACCATTCAGTGACCAGGATAGACTAACAACTTGTACTTCACTAATAAGAGTTCCTGCAAAACTAAGCAAAAAAGTTACACAGTCCACATTCATCCAGATTCCATAGTCAAGCCAACAAATGAAGTCACCAGGGCTCCCAACAAGTATTTGTACCTCAGTCACATAGCCAAGTGTCCTTCAAACATTGGCTCAGTTCTATGCCACATTATTTTCTGCTTGGAATCCAGAATCGCAGAGTACCCTCTTTTCTGAATAAGAATTATTTTTTTCCCTAATGAAAAGACAGACAACAGATGGCATGGAGCCAAGACCTACAGTTTCTTTTTGGAAGTAACTGGTCTCACACCTGCTCCATGTTGTTGGAAAAATTCAGTGTTCAGAGCTACATGCCAGGTAATAGGGAAGTGACACCTTTCATTCACATAGGCTATAAACCCGATATGATTCACAGCAATGTCTCATACCTTATTCCTTTTTGTGTATTTTTCTTCTATTCTATACAATCCATTTTGAACACTCTGTACTTATCAGCGACCTGAAACAAACAGTAATTGGTGAGAAGGGTCACTGGAGCGTTTGAAGGGTGTGCAATGTTGAGTGCCAATGTCATCCTTGCCTAGCAGCTCACAGTTGAGATGTTTAATTCAAGTACAAGCACAATTTTCTAAAATACACCTGTACATAGGGTCAAACAGAATTAGATCTGTTGAGATGCTGTGACATCAGTGAAGATGTGAGTGACTTTTATGTTGCACAATTACCTTTCCATGTGATTGATGTAATTTTAAACCTCAACTCAGCAAACTCCAAGAACTTGACCAGAATTAAAAGACTTTAAAATTTTAACAATCAATCAAGAGAACCTCCTCACTGTGGTGCTACTTAATATTTCATTCTGTTAGAAATAATCTCCAATGGGAAGTATCTAACAGAAGATTATCAATGTAGGTTTCTGTAAACAACAGAAAAACCATACAACCCTAGTCTTTGAGCTACTAATGCCCACATTCTGAGAATGACCAGGTGTGTCTGGAAGGTCAACTTACTTCAGGTGTTCAAAGCCCATTGTGTAAGACTCTATAATCAGGTTTTAAATATTTGTTTACAGAAAAGCTTTTTTAATTATATGTGGTCTTTCTTACTAGTGTATGTTGAATATGTTGGCCAATGTCAAATGCTTTCATAAAGTATTTACTATGAGTCCATTTGACTATGAACATCCTAGTTACATATATTATTATATGTTCTCATGGTGTACACATGTATAAATTTAGACAGCATCCATAAAATTCTATTACATACCTCTACTCCATCTTTTCCTACTCCATACCATGCTACAATAAACATACTTGCCAATACATTGTTCCATGTTTCAGTGTGTCTCTAGTAACCTGAGTGCTGTAATTCAGGATTCTAAAGGAATACATATTTTGTTACTCATTTTGTATTGATTGTAGATATTATGTAGTGCTTGAGGAAATAGGATTAGAACAAAATTAAAACAACTGAATGGTTGGCAGGTAATAAATTCACATGGCGTGATCAAAGAGCCTTTTTGAGAAATCCAAACTTTGAAAAAACTTGGAAGAAAATGTTGAATGTTTAGAGATTTGAAGGCTCCTTGAAGCTCAGGCAGTAGAGTAGCCTGTGCACTGGCATTTGGTTGAGATGTCAACTGTCATGCTGTGACAAACATAAATTGTGGCCTGCATTTAGTGATCTCGTGATCTCTCTCTCTCTCTCTCTCTCTCTCTCTCTCTCTCTCTCTCTCTCTCTCTCTCTTCATACACACGTACACACTCACACACTACAGAAATAAATAATTAATAAATAAATAAGTAAATAAGTAAATAAATAAATAAATAAATAAATAAATAAATAAATAAATAAATAAATAAATAAATAAATAAAACAAAAGATGGTTCAGCACTGAAATTTGAGATCTTGACATTTGCAGCTGAGGTTAAAGGTAGGCACTAAAGACACTGAAGGCACTGATCACTTCCCAGACCCACATGGACAAGAAGAAAAATTTCATAGACAGGAACACTGAGCAGGCCAAACCCATAGCTACCCCTTTCTTTAATTTCCAGTAAAGATAGTGAAGTCACACACATATTCAAACTCAGAATTCTGTTCTATTTCTTCAGAAAATATGTTGTAAGGAAGAATATAAACATTTTCTCTAACATTCAGGAGAACCATAGCTATTGATCTGTCTGATTGGTTTGGTGCCTTCCTCATGTTCACCATGGCACAGCCTCACAGTCTCCTGTCTCTGATTCTCATGAAATCACTCTCCACTAATGAGAATGCCCTTTTCTTACAGAAGGGTTCTTACTTTGGAGAATATTAGTATCAATGGCACTCTTCCCCTTCCTGATATAGCAAAGAAGTACTCAGAGCTACACTCTTGACATCTGCAGCTCAATCTAGAGCACAGGATGGAAGTCTTAGCAGTACAAAGCAGAATTACTAAACAAAGCAGTGCTGCTAGGAATTGACATCCCATTATGGACATGAATATAAAATGTCTATTGAAGCTTCTATACACCCTCTATCATCTGTTGATGGACTAAGAAGTAGTGGGAGCCAACTGATGTGTGATAATACGCAGTATAGAGAGAGACAAACGTGAAATCCTGCAGTACCCATGTTTCAAAACCTGCCTGTATACTGTTACAGAGCTGTTAGTACATTGCAATACCAGCCACAGTGACGGTATAATGATATGTGCTGACTGGATCCAACTCTGGGGATGTTTATAGTTGACTTTAAGTAATGGCAAAATAAAAAATACAGTGAAATTTCCCAGAGACAATAGGTGCTTGTGGGACAGAGTTTTCCTACGTCATGAACTCATGGTCTTTCTTACTTCTGCTTTATCCTAATAGATCTGAAATAAATGGTGAGGTCTGGACAAGCATAAGCGAATAATTAGTTTGGACTGCAAACAAGTAAAAATGGATAATTTTGTTTTGCTTGTGTTTGTTTTCAGCAAATCTGAAAAGCCGAGTTATAAATCCCAAAGATTCAGTTCCTCACCCTTGAACTATTTTGACTCACATTGTATGTTTGTATTACATCCTTTAACAACAGGGTACTTTGTTATGTTATACTGTGGTCAAGTTCATTAAAAATAAACGTATTAAGATATTTTTTCATCTTTGTCACTTAGAAGATACAAAAATGGATAAAATTATTGAAACTTTGAATTAAGATCTGTTAGAAACATGAAAACTGTCTGAATTTTCCTAACTTTACCTGAATATGCACATTCTCAGTGAATGCTTCTCTATGAAAATGCCCCTTTAATATTAAAATCTGAAAAGCTAACTCCCAGTCCATCACTTACTATGCAATGTTATTAGCAATGAATACTAATTAGTTGAGATTATATACTTATCACAATTCAAAGCCTGATATTCATTTCACAATTTAATTTTTTAAATTATTTTTTTAACTAAATTATGCTAATAGGGTCAGGCATTCTTTTTTTTTTTTTTTTTCAGATACTCATGGTCAGTCTGTCCAGGATGAATAGAAAAGAAGTGTGTAAGGATTTTAATATCTTTTTTTAAGAATTAACTAAATATAGGCTGAGTTAAAACTGCTTAGGTGTTTTATCTATTTTGTTTTAATGATACATGTCCACTGTTTTCTCAGCATTCATGTTAGTTTCATGATGAAAAACATTCTAAATGCTCATCCCTTCCTTCTTCTAAATATTACACCTACTGGCTAGCACTCATATTTTTACTGACTCGTACATATTTTTACTTTTTCTAGAATGTTCTGTCTTTTCAGATTATGCCTTAGTCATATATATATATATTATAATATTTTTCCTTATATTTATTTCTTAGATTGTTATATAGGATTTTTAAAAGTTTTTCCCATTTCTACCCCTCTCTCTCTCCTTCCCCTCCTCCCAGTCCTCCCTCCTCTTCCCCCAACCCTATCCCTCCCATCCGTTCCTCAGGGAGGGCAAGGACTCCCAATGTAAGTCCATTCTGTCTGACATATCTAGTTGAGGTAGGACCAAGTCCCTCCCCAGTATCAAGGCTGAGTAGTACATTCCTCTATAAGAAACTGTAAGAAATGGGTTCTGAGAAGCCAGTTCATGTACCAGGAATAAACTATGGCAAGAGGCTCCTCAAACTGTCCATGCCATTGGACTGTTCACCTACATTCAGAGGGTTTAGTTCCCTTCGATGAAGTTTCCTCAGCTGTCATTTCAGAGTCTGTGAGCTCCCAATAGCTCGGGTCAGCCATCTCTGTGGGTCTCCTCCTCATGATCATGATCTTTTTGCTCATATAGTCTCTCTTCCCTCCATTCAACTAGACTGGGAGCTCTCACAATTTAATTTGATATAATCGTATCCACTGTTTTATCTTTAAGCCAGTTCTTAACAACATAAAGATGTATATATTAAAAAGTGAATTTCTGTAGTTTTCTCTTGACTGGAAGGAAAGCAAAATGTTTTGTAAATCTCAGTGTGGGTCTTTAGAGCAGGAACTTTATAGAGCACATTTTTTTTCTTAACTGGTCCCCATTAATATAATTATTTTAAATTGGGTTTATGTTTTATAACGTGAACTTTATTTTCTCTGTCTGTCTTTGGCATTTGCTTTCTTATAATAAAACCTTTTTGTTTGTATCTCACAATAGGGAATGGGTGAAGAAGTTGTCTAAATTTTAAGCATCATACCACAGCATGAATTATACTCAACAGCATCTATTCACAGTACTAAGTCATAAGACAATCTTGGTTCATATTTTGAAATGTATGTTCTTCTCTGCCAGATGGGTAAAGCAAAAAGGTTGATTCCCTGTGTCAAATGTCCCTATAAATACTATAGGGCAAATACCCCTGATTCCTAGGATTGTAATATTCTTATTTACCTGTGAAGGTAATAAATGTCCACTGAACTCTCATGCTTTTTGAAAATACAATATTCACGCTTGTTCTTTTCCTCAGACAAAAGTCAGACTGGATATCAATAACAGCATATCTTTGTTTCTGCCTTGAAAGTTGTGTTTAATATTCCTTAATTTGTTTTAAAAGTCTTAAGAAATTTTGAATCCTAAGATCATACTTTAACTCATATAACTTAAAATTTGTAGAACATTACCCTCTCTTTAGAGGAAAAAAATTTTAAACATTGCTTGAAGATAAACTGTGATAGAACCTAGATAACTCACCTAAGAACCCAAAGACCACAACACCAGAGGCCCCACAATCAGACAGAGGCCATCCAATCCCATTGGAACCTGTCAGGTAAAGAATCAAGACTGTATTTTATAGTCTATAAATTACTAAAATGCCATAGAATTGTTCAGTTCATTTTAGCAATACTCCAAATATTTTAAACCATGAGCCAGTTCAGGAAGCAATGAGCAAAGAGCTCATTACTATGTCTGCATGAGAACTAGGTAATTAATTTTCAATATATCATTAATTAAACAAGTATTCACTGTTCATACATCATGTCATGTAAGACATTAGCATACAAGCTAGAGACTAAAGAAAAGAAAGAAATATTCTGGACACAGTTCTGATTCATTTAATTTAGTTCACCCACACAAAACTGTGGGGACCCATGAGATGGCTCAGTAGGTGAAGATATTTATTACCAAGTGTGGTGAACTGAGTTTGATTGCTAGAACCCACACAGGCATTAAAAAAGAATCAAGTCCCAAAGTTGCACTGTGATCTCCACACCTATGTTGTCACACACACACACACACACACACACACACACACACACACACACACACACACCAATAGTAACGCTGTAGGTTTTAATTTGAAGCAAAACAAATCTACCATGACTTAGTCTTAGCTGCATCCATATTTCAGTGAACTGAAATGACATATTTGGTTAGAAGAATTCAAATTTTAATTTTTTTCAATCTACAATAATTACCAAGGAGGGCAACATTTGTTATATACTTGTTGGTAAGAAACGTTTTGTGATTTGATCTAAATAATGTGTTTCTTCTGCTTCTCCCATCTATATATCTATATTTTTTTTCTTTTCTCCCCTCAATAACGTACTACAATCAGATAAATCCAATGATCACATCGACACCTTTGTTTAGTGCTTTATTTTTCAGTTATTTTATTTTGTTTATTGCTGGTCATTAAAGGTCCTCCTGTGTATAACACACTATTATGAGCAAGGAAATTATAACGGGGACAAGGATGGTTGGCTCCCTCATTAGAGTTTGCCTGTCGATGTTCATTATTCTACAGACGGCCCAAGAATAAAAAAAAAAAAAGTGACATTTCTGGGGGCTGAAGAAATGAACTGATGATGAAGAGCTCTAGTGCTCTTACAAAGGACTCAAGTTCAGTTCTCAGCATCCACGTGGCAGATCAGAGGATCTGATGCCCCCTTCTGGATTTTATGGACACTGCGCTCATGTGATGCTCAGACATTCAGGTGGGCAACATAGGCACATGAAGTAAAATTTTAAAACAATGAAGGAGGGCAAAGAGGCAGTTCAGTCTGGCATATCCAGTTAAGGTAGGTCCAAGTCCCTCATCCCAGTATCAAGGCTGGGTTAGGTGTTCCTCTGTAGGGAATGGGCTCCGAGATGTCAGTTCATGCACCAGGATCATAGTTTGATACTTGATTGCAAGAGGCTCCACAAACTGTTCATGCCACTTGACAGTCGTCTACCTTTGAAGGAACTGTTGGTTCCTCGGTGATTATTTCAGAGTCAGTGAGCTCCCAAGAGCTCGGGTCAGCCGTCACTATAGTTCCCTTTCTCATACTCCTGATTCCTTTGCTCATATACTCTCTTCACTCTCTCTTCAGCTGGACCAGGATGTGGTGAGAAGGCTGAATGAGGACTGGCAGGGACTGGGAGGAGGCAAGGGATGGGGAGCAGTTGTAGATATGAAAAAAAAAAACTTTTTAAGTAATAAAAAAAAATAATGGACAAAAACAAATTCTGTGATAACAACAATGAAAGATACTTAAGAATCTTCTTTGCTTTGGAAAGAATAAAATGGTTTTTTTTTTTCATTTTATTAATTTTTTATGAAATAAAATGTTTCTTTTGTCTATGTATCCCCCTGCTTCACCTCCCTTCCCTCCTCTCAATCCCTCCCAGTCAGCTTTCAGCCTCCTCCTCTACATCCCCCATCCCCTCCCCCTAAAGGGCAAGAAGTCCCAAGGTGGGTCAGCTCAGCATGGTACTTCCACTCGAGGCAAGTCCGACTTCCTCATCCCAATATTAAGACTGAGTTAGATGTTCCTCTGCAGGGAATGGGCTCCAAGGTACCAGCCCACGCTCAGGAACACAATCTGATCCCACCCGTCCAGGCTCCACATACTACCCATGCCAATCGACAGTTGCCTACCCTTGTAGGGCCTAGCTCCTTTTCCTGATGGATCTCCAGTGGCTGTTCTTGATTCAGTGAGCTCCCCAGAGCCCCAGCTAGCCATCTCTGTAGGACTTCTCATAAGCCCTACCCCTTTGTTCATACAGACTCTCCTCCCCTGCTCTCCGCTGGATCAGGAGCTTGGCCCAGTGCTCAGACATAGATCTCTGCCTCTACCTCTTTTCTTTGTTGTGTGTAGTAGGTTCTGTGATGGATGACACTTAGGGTGATTATTTATTTGATTATAGGGGAAGTCCTATTTAGGCACCCCCTACACTATTGGTTGGAGACCTAGCCAGGGACATCCTGTGAGTTCTTGAAGGTTTCCCTAGCACTGGTCTGTAAGCATAACTGTGAGAAACAGTGAAAATGAAGTTACTGTGCCACATAAGATGAAAACTTTTTTAGAGTTGACATTTAGTCTAACATCTGAGTACTGAGAATATTCAGACATGCATAGCTAAGGAAGTATAATAAAGTGGGATTAAATAGTATTTTATAGTAATAAAGGAGATAAATGCGTACATAAATATCTATCATATATGTTATATAATATTCATGTTATATATTATGTATATCATGAAGCAATTAGCTTGTTTTATATATTGATAGTCACTTATATATGCATCCTTGCTTTCCACAGGCCTGATGAACATTAGCCTCTGCTGCAGACCATTTACAGGAACATCTCTGTAGAGGGATATGGAACAAAGGGAGTCATTGTTTCACATAAGCAGAGTTCTCATTGCATATAAACTAGACTCCAATTTCTGAGTTTTATGTAACTTCTCTCAGTACTTTTATGTTCTTATCTGTACTGTATAATTTCATAAGACACGGAGTCCTTCTATTCTTACCATCTTTCCTATATGAAATAATTAAATTTTAACTTTTGCAGGTAGAAAGCTGGGAACAGGTTCTATCCAAGGGAGCACAATGCCTATAGGAGTGAAGTTATAGAGTTTCAATTCCTTTCTGCTTTGTGATTAAATCTTATCAGTTCATAAATTGTTACTAGTTTCTGTCGGCCGAAATTAGCTGATGACCATGTTTCTCAGTACCTTCTTTGGGGAATATATCATAAATGAGATGGACAGCTTGACTGATCATGTACATGCAGTGATGGATAATGTGAAAGTCAGGGACTTAGCCTTGCCTGAAGATATGCTTCAGCTGGCAGACATGATTTAGTACCAGTCAAAGATACTTCAGAGGCTTTCATATACAGTTCATGCATCTCACTATTCTAAAAGTGTTATACATGGCCAACCTAGACCACAGTTTTCCATTACAGCAACAGGATATCTGAAAGGGGACAGGTCCCATCAGATGAGACATGAGCTCTCTATCAGTGCTTGGCCTTTCCTGGTTCATATTCTTCACTTTTTCTGCCAATACTATAATTGGTAATATAGTACCGTGCTTTGATTTCTGTTTCATATTCATGTGCCCTTATTTGCATCTGTCAATCAGATTTATATCCGTCTTCTTATCCTCCCAAATAAAATAATCCAAACTCTTGAAAGTACCCTGTGACCCTGTGACCTTACTGGGGTTCACATCTTAGGATATCTTTCCCTTTGCCTGCTGCTGTATCTAAACAGCCTGGAAGCAAGCAAATTTAATGTAAATATGGTTTACTTGGGCTCCACACTTGAGAGTTCACTAGCAGCAAATTCCAGGTGTCATGAGCTCCATGCAGCTGGCTGAATTGCATTCCCAATCAAAAAGAAGAAAATGGCACAGGGTCGTATATATTCAGCCAATTTGCTCCTTTCTATGCCGTTCTGGACTCCAGCTCAGAAAATGTACTACCTAAGACCTGGGTAATCTTCCCAAGTCAATTATTCTAATCAAAATAATCTTTCAAAGGCATGCCCTTAGGCTATGCTAATCTAAATTATTCATTACAAATTACCTGGAAATTTGTCTCATAGGTGAGTCCAGACTCTGTCAAGTTGAGAGTCAACATTGACCTTCTTGTCATCCACTTCTCCTTCACCTACAGTTACACTGAACCTCTTCTCAATTTCTCATGGTGTTTCTCCAGGTTTGTCTCTATTAACCAGATCATACAAACAGCGAATGTCACCTCTTACCCAGTGCTTTCACTCAATCAGCAAGGTTATCTTAATACATTCATTACAGAGTTTTGCTTTCTCTCTGGTTACAAGAAACAGGGCTCTAATATAGCGTATCATCTGAAAAATTGGGGTGGACTGTTCTCAGAAGAAATTTTGAAAATGAGCTTATTAACAAAAGTTGAAAGAAATCTCCCCTGGGTTTATCCTTTTTAAACATCTCTCTCTCTCTCTCTCTCTCTCTCTCTCTCTCTCTCTCTCTCTCTCTCTCTCTCTCTCTCTCTCTCTCTCTCTCTCTCTCTGTCTTTTCCTAGTAGTTTGACAATACTTGTCAACATGCATTCTACTGATGACATTAAGATAGATGCCTGCCCCACTTATTACTTTCCAATCTACATCATCTTGAAAAAAAGATAAAAATTCAAAATGAAAATATGGACTAGAATGCATAAGGCTGGCAAGCTTTCACAAGTCTAACTCAGAGATTACGACACAAAGACCTAATGTCATCTCATGAACACTCAATTATAAAACCAAAAATACCTCTAATTAAGTATGTCCCATGATGCAGGTAGGACATTTTATAAGTGGACATTCCTCAAACCCCTAATTCTTAGCCACCCAGCCAGATTGTTCTGGTTTAGATATTTGAACACTAGTCACAGCAGTGTCTTAAAAACAACAATTTTTATTCAATCTACCTAAGAAAACAGGTAAATTTCAATGTTAGTGTGAATCATTTAACATAATGTGATAACTAATTCAATTAAGATGAAACAGCAGAATATACAGTGACCATCTGCTGAATTAATAGTTTTGTGTTCTAACTCTTGAGATATTTCAGAGAGGAAAAGAAGAAAATAAGTAAAACTAAATTTTAAAAATGAATAAAATGATGGCAAGTAAAATATTACCCCAGGGCTTACCTTCAGAACTGCTCTTGCCTCCATTTCTCAGTTCAACTTGTTTACAAACAGGACTCAGGGTTAGATAAAAGGAGCCTCCCTCCCCAGGGTGCTGATGCTGTGGAGCTGAGGGTGGCAAGCTCAGGCTTCTGACAACCAGGCTATGAAATGCCAGCGGCCAACTGTCAACAGTGCTCTAAGATCTAACAGTCACTATGTCAATAATCTCCAGAGCAAACATTTAAAGTCACAAAGAATCCAACGGGGTGTGGCCACTTCTGGAGGATCTGAGCATCCTATCACCTGTGCCCTCATTTGCTGATTATACAAATCTTATCAAAATAATTTAGTTCTTCTTTGTTTATTTTAACCACAAATGACTTAAAATGACTATATCACCCTGTTCTTTCTCAGGGTCAAGTCATCTCCAACCAGATAAGAGCTTATGATTGCTTAAAACACTTCAGCTCAAATTCCTTGGTTCTTGTCTCATCATTAGAAGGTAAAAATGGCATATATATGCATATATGTGTGTGTACATTTATACACATATGTACAGATACATGAATTCACATACATACATTAATATGCACATAGACACATATATGCACATACATGCACACAGGCTCACATACACATGGGCATACATGCACACATATCATGCACAAATATAAATCTTTGTGTTGCAAGTCTTTCTTCAGTAAATATAAGCTAAAACCAGTTCCCATTCCAGACACAATCTGAGGTTTTGTGATAAGAAAATTTGAGTAAACAGACCCATCTCTAGAGATGAACCACAGCCCCTTTTGTTAAAGCTAACCAAAAAACTCAGTGTTCAGACATACTTACTTCCTAAATCAGCTTTTATCACTCATCCTGGAGCATAATTGTTTATAAAGTGGGCATTTTAATGGTTTTGAAATTAACAAAGTGTCACAAGTCAATGTGTCTAGCATCATTTAATATGATACAAGACCATGGTAAAGCCTTTATCTAGAAAGACTGTTGGTTCAGCAAACACCACCATCTATTCTATGGTGGGAATCCATTCTTGCAGCTGGAAATTCTCTTACAATTGCTAAGAGAAAAACTCTGGCACTTTTCTAAACTTTGCATAAGTCCACCTTCCCTAAGTTGCTTCAACCTAAGAAAGTTTTGTCTTCCTCTTCCCTAGACTGTGTAATGTACTGTGCAACATTAATGTGTGTGAGAAACTTCAAGTTCCGAGAAATTCCAGTGAGTGCCTTTTTTCTTATCTATAGCAATTTAAACTAGGAAACCCTATAAAAATCAGTTTCTTCAAAATTTTACATTTTCATCTCTCTTGACCCATCATTTGCTGATAAGTACATACACATGTTTTTGTTGCTCTCTTATTCTTTAAAATAATTTCATATTGCCAGGCAATAGTGGTGATTGCTTTTAATCTCAGCACTTAGGAGGCAGAGGCAGATAGATCCCTGTGAGATCAGAGCCAGCCTGGTCTATTGAGTGAGTTCTAGGATAGACAGGGTTACACAGAGAAACCCTCTCTTCAAAAAATAATGATTTCATACTTTCTTAAAATATAAAAACAAAAAAATATTTTTCTGAATTTAAGAATAAATTACAATCTTTGGTACCTTAGTCCCCAAACTCAATCTATAGTCATCATAATGCTTATAAGCTTAACATCAAAATCAGAACAATATTATCAGGTTTTTTTAAGAACCTAACCTGTTTGGAAGGTGGAAAAGATAGCTCACTGAATAAGAACCATCGTAGACAAACATAAAAACTGGAGTTTAAATTCCTAGCAATCACTTTTTAAACAATCAGTTATGTGGCTCTATAGTCAATACTGTGAGGAAGGAGACAGAAATAACCCTTGGTCCTGTTAGTTGCCCAGCCCCAGGTTCTGTCTCAAAGTAATTAGTAATTGTGGGACACCCAATGTCATCCAGTGACTGCTGGACATGCATATAGGCACATGTACCTATATAAACACATGTACATACCACACACATATGCCAGATATATATTCATACATACTGTTGTAAGACAAAACTGTTCCTGAAGAGATGCAATACATACTTCTACTCATCCTAGATAGGGAACCATGATCAAAATATAGATGCCACCAAAATCCAACTTGGTGAAGCAGTAAATTTTATTAAGATTAGTTACAGGATTATGGATGAAGTGTTACTGATAGGAGCAGAATGAACTTCAAAGACAACTGTATCACCAAAACCCATCTCAGGATGAGTGACAGCTCACAAAGCTGCAAACATAGAGTGTGCTTTATATGCTAAGGCAATTCAACAGGTGCCTCAGTTCATCAGAACCTGTAACAGGCAGCTAACCTGATTTCTACTTCTTCCCAAGTAGCTGTATTTTAATGGTTCTTTGACCTGAGAATCTTTGTGGTTTGATTCTATTTGGTCTGTAAGAAACTTTGATTTATTACTCTGGCAAGGAGGGGCCTAATGAATGTGCTCAGTCTTAGGTACTTCCTGAAGCTATTCTAAGTTGTTTGCCTTCCTGCTTAAGGTGCTTAATGCAGGATTGAAGTTTTTAGAATATTTAAATCTGAGAGAAAACTGTTATATAATACATACATGGAAACACATCCAGAGAGAGAGAGGGACCATCTAACCAGTTCAAAAGTTTATTCACAGTGTAAAGAATTCTCAAAGTATAATAATAAAATAATGAAACACACATACACAAAATTGAATGATTAAAAATCAGTATGGGGCTAAGGGTGTTGTTCTGTGCCTGGTAGAATGTTCAGAGTCTTGATTCTGAGCTCAGTACAGAAAAAAAAAAAGTTTAAATGGATAATAGATGTTAACAGAGTATTCAAAATATAGAACCCAACAGTTATTTAATTTTTACACCAATAATTTTATAAAATCAGAGAATTAGTTTGAGTAAAGCATACTGAAAGAGTCCTAGTAAAGGAAACTATAAGAGTACTAGAATTCTTCCAGTGAAAGTTTGAGACAGAATTCCATACCATGTAACAACAAGTCCAAAGTATTAGGCTTTGGAATGAGCTCTGGAAATAAGGTGTAACTTGATTGTGCATGCACAGTGCGCTCTCATATTAGAACACTGCTTGGAATCTCCCTCACCCTGAGGACGTAGGTTAGGACAGATGGCTGAGTCCATCTTTCTGCTGCCACAGGTCCAAACTGCCCTAAAGCACCAGATGTTGTGAGAACAGAGCAGGTGCTCATCATAGAGACCTAGAAGGAGGTAAAGAGAGATAGATTGTGTCTCTGGTTGTTATCTTTGCTTCATATGTTACATTTACATTAAGAATCTGAAGCATGCTTCTACAGCCTTTCATACGCTTCAAAAATACCAGCTGACAGAGTAAGGCTTACCCTGAAAAATCTTCTCGGACACCATCAGTGAGTGGTGGCTTGTTCCTGCCCTACATATCTGGGCAATATGTGGGTTGTCTCTCACTCTGCCATTGCTCACAATACCCCAGCCATGTACCTGCTGGTACAGGCTTATTTTGGCATTTCAAGTGTTAGATGCCAGGCACAAGGTCCCTCGCTTTCAGAGAAATCCCTCAGAGGACGCTGCAGAAGATTTTATTTTCTGAATAAGAAAAACGCGTAGGCTTTATGAAATCCTTGCCAATGTTAAATAACATATTTTAGAACAGGAGAATATTGAACTTCTATTAGATATAAAACCCAACGTAAACCAAAGAGCAATAAAATTAAAACAAACACCTAAGGAAATGAAAATGGCCTACTCTTAATATTAGAGAACACAAAAATGCTAAAAGGCAGGATAAAGGACACCGTGACTGGAGCCTGGCTCAGCTTCTCTCCCTCTCCCTTACTCACAATATATTAAATATGAATATTCATCTAATCAAAATTATGATCTGCTATTTAAAGAAGATGAGAGCTCAGAAGTACACGTGTGTGTGATAAGGACCGGAAAGTGAAAAAAAAAAAAAAAAAAGCTGAATAATCATATTCCACAGTGAGAGGCTAATACATAAAACCTATTAATAAAATATTCTGAAACAGCAATTCAGGCGTACTATTTAGAGATGCAGAGAGATAGTACAAAAACCAGCTGATACAGTTGTGAGTGGTCACATCTGAGCAACAGGAAATGGGCTGCAGAAAGAATACAGGAAATTGCTGCTTTGGTGGCAAACCTGATAAAACCCGATACTTTATATGCATGTGTGACATTAAGATAGAGTAACTTGAAAAATGCTACATAAAATTCAGTGAAATGTAAGCATGACTATGCACATTCTTCTCGGAGCATGCATTTTAAATTACTCAGATTGGGCTCTCTTGTTGAAGGAACTTACTTGCCCCAGTCCACAAAAAACTCTTCTAATACAAAAGGAAAAAAATACTCATATACCTTCACTAAAACATATAAATTTTAATCTATCAAAATAGATCAGACTATTTCCTTTAGAAATATATACTACAGTCACTTTAAGTGGCTGGCATCTTTGATTGAAAGGAAGAAATTTTGTTATAAAGAACTCAAGGGGCTGAGAATAGATGGTTCAGTGAGTAACAGGTGTATTGTTTAAAGCTGCATACTTGAGGCACATTAAGAGCTGCCCTTGTCAAGTGTAACTGTAACCCTAGTGCTGAGAGTGAATGCAGACTAAATGATGTACCCTACCCCTTCGCACACCTGACCTCCCCCCACACACACATACACCAAAGCCATACATAGTCACATATGAAATACTAAAAAGCATATTCCTGAAGGAAAATATTACAGAAGGCTTGCTGTCCCATGTCAAATAAATTATATTAATATGAGCATCTTCATCCACATATCATGAAATTTGTGTTTCATAAGGCTTCAAAATTTTGACATTGATGGCAAAACCAAGAGTAACAATGCCATCTATTATCAGTAATATTGTCAAGTTTATCCAAGATGGCAAAACATTTTCTTACTCCCTAATAAAACTACCTTGGGATATTTTAATCAGCTTTGTAACAATGGTTCACAGACACTAATGTTGCTAAGTCAAAGAAGTGTAACCTTTTGTGACTTTATGACAATCTGGGTAAGGATGCCTGATTTCTATGGTGATGGTTCAGTGAGTCTCATTTCCGTAAATCCTGACCTCAACATCTGTAGTGTTCCTGTAGAGAGAAGGCTTGTGAGCCCCTAAGCAGCAGAGGTCTCAATTTGTTCCAGCAAGACGTGGCTCTAAAATATAGAAGCAATGGGATGAATGGTGTTCCTGAAAAATAAGCTTGCTATTCCTCGTGTTTTAGCCTAAACTTTCCTCATGGTAAGTTTTTTGACAGGTCTGTTCTTAAGCTAACAATGCACTAGCCTAAGACTCCCAAATCCTGAGACCGCAGTAGTATAGGAACACAATTCACTATTTGGAAAGGAGCCATCTCATGGTTCATAGATTTTAACAAATGTACATAAAGATCTGTGCACAGCTTGCCTAGTCCTCCTGGGGATCACACACCGTGTGAACTTTCCTGTGTGAGGAAATCATGGTACATAGGTTGCTCACACATTACTCAGACCTTAACTCATACACAATGATGCCAAAGCTCTTCTTTCAGGTCTGAATCTTAAATTTAGAAATCAAGCCAATCACAGGGTGTTTATATTCTTGGGTACAAAAGTTGAAGTGGCCAAAACCAAATGAGGTGTGTGAGCCTTTCCACAAAAGCAACAGCTGTTCATTTTGTGAAGTGAAAAACACATAAACATTTCCCTTTTTTCCCCTGTTAACCATAGCTGTGATAATGCTTCTCGATATCCCTAAGACATCCTGCCATTTATCATAAGAAAATAAAAAGCAGCAAATGATATAAGAATGATTTTCTACAACTTGTTTTCAGAATATAGCATGGCAAAGCCTGCACAGTTTACCCAATATGGTTTTAGGGAGGAAATAAATAAGACCAGAGGCGGAGTGACTCAGGTATGGTTCATAAATATGTAGACAGATATATGGATAATGATGATAGACAGACAGACAGAAAGGCAGACAGACAGATAGATGATGACACACAGACAGGTAATGTGTAGCAATAGTAATTAAAGGCCTGGAAGGGGCACAGGAGGAGAGTTGGGGGTAGGAGGGGCAGGAGTCATAAAAATCTGGTGAGCATGAACCATGTCAAAAACAAATGTTTAATTCCAATAGAATTATCAATCTGCCAAATGGGCCATAATCTAATCTTTCTTACTCTCCCCATTGTAATCCTTCATATAACAAAATCTTCATGAAAAGTCCCTGGCACTCCATAGCTGTACATACTTTGGTTAAAACAAACTAAATGCTCACCTGTGCACATACAAACTCACACACACACACACACACACACACACACACACACACACACACACACACATACACACACACACAGGAGGAGCAAAATAGATGTTTGAATAAAGAGATACCAAATCATCATAAGAAACACATTCCTACCTAGAAGTGAGATTTTAAAATATTTAATTGAAACAATAATTAAACTGACAGTTGCGGTGTTAATTGGGTGACATTTTTATTCCTGACATAAGGGCAATGAAAGTGAATCTGGACGGCATTAAATAACCTCACACGGACAGGGAAGCAAAGGCGCTCCTTCAGAGTACTTCCTATTGTGCAGTACTGAGCACTCAGGCAGCTGTATTTAAACAGCTAATATTTCCTTAAGCACGGAAGGGCTGACAGATGATTACAAAGACATAATTGCTCACAATGCATAATTTGAAGTGTATTAGCAGCTGTTCCCTTTAACATTGCCCTCCTATTTTCGCCTTTGGGCTCTGGGAATTTAACATAGAAATATGACAGTAGGGTTCTAATGTTTAGATGTTTATCTGATGACCAAGTCAGCCAGGACGTCAGGCATCGACATCAGCAAATAAGAACAGTAGCTAGTAAACCATGAAAATAACCCGATATCACCTTCCACCTACTCCGTATACTCACTCTCAATGTAACTTAGAGAAGACAGCGCTTACTTTTCCCAATAACTGCCAGCATCTCTGGAAGCCTGTCCAAGATGAAGGCTAGTGAGTACAAAGTGCTACCAGAGTAAATAAAATTATTTAGACCTTTCAATAGTTACAGGAACTCATTTAACTCTAAAAGAAAAAAAAAAAAAAAAGGAGTGAAGAGTGAAGCTGTGGCCATTCAAAACCAAAAAGCAAACACAGTAACTTTCACTTCTGATAAACTGGAGCGGCTGTTTAAATGCCAAGCATAGAGAGGCCCGGGTGGAATAAAGAATAAGAAGACAGAAAGAGAAAGAGAAAGCCACAGAGGGTCTATCCTTCTCAGGGCACATGCAGCTTCACAGGCAGCACAGTCACCATCTAAAGCTGAAACTCTCCATCCTCAAACAGGAAGGAAATCTTTTTGACACTGCCGTGTGCGTACAGCATCAGGTGAATTCGGAGAACTAAAGAAAAGATCCTATTCTAAAATCAACCTAAGAGACAAGGGAGCTCTAGTGTAGTAGTGGGGTTCTCGGGTCCGGGCAGCCAGAGATCTAGAGAACCACAGACCTGCCGCCCAAGACCGCTTAGCCGCCCACTGCTCAGACCCCCAGAAATGACTCAGATGCTTATATTAACTTCATGCTGTTTGGCCTATGGCTCAGGCACATTGCTAGCTAGCTCTTACATCTGTAATCAACCCATTTCTGTTAATCTGTCTGCCACGTGGCCCGTGGCTCACCTGTGTTTCTTCTTGGGCGGCTTCAGCTCATCTGCCTCTGACTCTGCCCTGCTTCTCCTACCTCTGATTTCTCCTCCTACTTCTTCTATGGTGCCTGCCATGGCCCAAAACAGCTCCTTTATTTAAAGATTGATATTCACAGCATGTAGAAAGGCATTCCTACATCACTTCCCCCTTTCTGTCTAATCAAAAAGGAAGGTTTCAATTTTAACATAGCAAAATTACATACAACAAAATAGCTATCAAGCAAGAATTACAGTTACAATATCTAGTCTATTTGTATTTAGCAAAATTAAATAAAATACTCTATCATCTATCTTATCTTTTTGAATCTGAAGTTTCATATGCAATATACCTTTCAAATGACTAATAAAAACTGTACCTATAACTATCTCATCTTCAACTGCATCAAAGACCACAGAAGGATACATTTACCCAAGTAAACCAGAAGTGCAAGCGACTTCTAAAATCTAGAAAGGACAGAGATGACACCTATCTGCCTGGACAGTCACCTAAAGTTCCTTTATAAAGTTGGGGCATCCATCTTCAGCCTATAGGCCCAGAGTCTCTTTTCATTTTAGTGAAGCAGGAAATCTGCTCTGCCCATTTTGGCATAGTTCATCAGTTGCTTCTCCTTGAGTCCTGAAGAATGTCTGACAGTTTTCTCTGCAAAGCAGGAACGTGAATGACTATCTCGGCCTGTTCTGCCAAAGTTCAGAGGTCATCTTCCTATGGAAACTGCAAGTCCAGCTTAAACAGCATACTGTCAAGCAGTTAATATAAGAACAGGTTTATGTCCAGTGGCTAACCATTGCCACAAAGAGAGTGGGCTCCATATGGAGTTTCTTTGATGTCTATTTTTCTCTTGAAGAAGATTGGTGCTGCCAGGAACAGATCTGTCTCACTATCCAGAAAAGTCAAAGTTCTTAAAACATTTTAAATGCCATATTCTGTAGGTCTTAGAAGTATTTGAAGATTATCTACCTAATTGAAATATATTTTTGTATAGCTAAAAATCTTAAATAACCTAACTATAAGTTTGATTATCAAAGGTGACTATTAACCTTCATTTCTTAATTATACATTACAATTTTAAATCAGTTACATGAACATCATACCTTAAACAAGAATAGAAAAACACATACAGCAAAACAAAATTGACCTTAAATTTGTATTAACAAACCAAAATCTATACCAATGTAAAACATTTTGAGATTAACAGCTGATTTCCTGATCTAAGTAAATTCAATAATCCAATTTTTCAAAAATCATCTATATACCATATCCCCTTTTTCTTCTTAGAAAGATATTAACTATGATCATTAACCATTTACAATGAAAACAAACATCTAGAAACAATATTTTGGGAATTTGGGCATAGTTATCCATTACTACTTCCTGCTGATTAAGGGGAGTTGAAAATCTCACAGTTGTTGAGGCTGGATCAGTCTGCAGCTCTGAAGTTGATAGGGTCATCTCTTCCCATCAGGTTTTTTCAGGGAGTCTTGGTTGATGAAATCATATTTGTCTGGAAGCAATCCACAGGTTCTCATCTTCTGTGGAAACAAAAGCAGAACTCTTCCGAAGCAATAAATCCTTAGACACAAATTTCAAAATCAAAATACCTTTAAAATGTATATCTTGTTTAACTTAGTAGCCTTGGTATTTGCAATCCATTGTCTTTCTGCAGTTTTAGCTCATTAACAGTTAAGAAATTAAAAGAAGACACAATAACAACCAAAATCCAGATTTTGTGTCTATTTTCCATCTTTACATGGCTTATTATATTTTTATTTCTCTATTTCTCTTTTTAAAGACTTTTTTACCTTCTTTCTTTTCTCTCTGAAGCCTATGTACCTTTTACATACATTGTAACTCATTTGCAGGTTTTTATTTTCATCTGAATCTGTTTTATTGTGAATCCTTAATCATCTTTCAACCATAAGAGCTTTTAAAATATACTGTCTTAAAGAGCTGCATAGTTTTTGCCGAGGAAGCCGAATCAGTAAGTTCTCTTAAAGGGACCGTATCTCTGTTTGGGGAGGGCAAACAGAGCACGCTCAAGAAAATGCTGCTACTAAGAAACCATCTTTGTTTCCTTTTTGTTCGAAATAAGCAGAAATCTAAAATCAATCACATGCTACTGAGTCTTCTGTGAGATTCAGGAACATGCCTGATTGCAGCTGCAGCTTACACTGCCTGCTGCCAGTCCGCCAGCGCCATTTTGAATGTGACTGGGACACCAGGCTTTCTTTGTACAATGACCTGTTTCGTATACACAATTTGGAAGCTGACTTGGTTCAGTTTCTGCTAAAACCCCTTTTAAACTTTCTCAGGCATTAAGTGGATAATCACCCCACGTTGGGTGCCATCTGTAGTAGTGGGGTTCTCGGGTCCCAGGCAGCCAGAGATCTAGAGAACCACAGACCTGCCACCCAAGACCCCTTAGCTGCCTAGCCGCCCAGGCCCCCAGAAATGACTCAGTGCTTATATTAACTTCATGCTGTTTGGCCTATGGCTCAGGCACATTGCTAGCTAGCTCTTACATCTGAAATCAACCCATTTCTATTAATCTGTCTGCCATGTGGCCAGTGGCTCACTTGTGTTTCTTCTTGGGCGGCTTCAGCTCAGGTCTGCCTCTGACTCCACCCTGCTTCTCCTACCTAAGCTCTGATTTCTCCTCCTACTTCTTCTATGGTGCCTGTCATGGCCCAAAACAGCTCCTTTATTTAAAGATTGAGATTCACAGCATACATAAACACATTCCCACATCACTCTAGTCTTTGCTGTGGAGGGAAGCTTGGGGTGTTTTGAGACAGTGTTTCTTCATGTATCCTTGGCTGTCCTGGAATGGGCACTGTAGACCAGGCTGGCTTCGAACTCACAAAAATATGCCTGCCTCTGCTTCCCAAGTGCAGGAATTAAGGATGTCTGTCACTCTTGACAGGCTTTAAGGTTTTGTTTGTTTGTTTGGGGAGGGTTATTTGTTTAAGAACTCTAGTCTTATGAAGTTAGAACTAACATGTTCACTGAAAAGATTAATACAGTGATTATTTTTAATGATCAACTTGAGTAAATTAAGCAAAACAGAGCTGTTCTGAGTTACACTGTTAGTGTGTAAAGGTATTTCCAGTGAGGATTAACAGAGGATGACAGCCCATCACAGATTGAGTGGCACAGTCTGCAGAATGGACTCGTAGACAGAATAAGATGGGAAAAAGAAACGTAGGCTAATTGCTAGCACTTCCTTCATTGCTCACTAATCCACCCAGATGTGAGCAAGGAGCCTCCCTGGCAGCCACACTCTCCCGGAGGTGAAGGACTCTAGCCTCAACTCCTGAGCCAAAATAAAGCCTCCTTTCTAAAGCTGCCTTCTCACAAAAAGAAAAAAGCAATGGGTATAGCACTAACTAACGTTAGCAATGCTGATTGAGACCAATCTGGTCAGAGCATTTCCTGCTTCGGGTACTGTAATGCTTGATATATGAAGCCTATCACATTTAATATTTCAACACTGTTGTAATGCTTTCTATATATAAAAGAGAGTGAAAAAAAAAGAAGTTATGTAAATTACCTGAGAGGATCCAAACATGGAGACTTTGATTCAAAACTTCTACTTAAAGAAAATCCTTTTCCTCTCTATCACTCAACATGGTAGCATTTTGAATTTAAGTGGAAATGTTTTGCTATTGAGAAATGTGGTCGAGACTTTCAGATTCTAGATGGCATTCATGGACAAACACTCTCTCTCTCTCTCTTTCTCTCTCTCTCTCTCTGCTCTCTCTCTCTGTGTATCTCCTTTCTCTTTTGTTTATATATTAAATAGATATAAAAGATCTAAAAATTACTATTTAAGGGCACAGATCATCTCAGAAAATGAATTGAAGGATACTACACTTCCTTTATTTTGAAACAGCACAAAATATAATTCACAGCTAAAATTTATCATTATAAAATGAGGAAATAGAATCTTATGGTTAAAAAAAGCTCCTTGATCACCATATTTTGGAAGTGCTAGTTTGTGACTATGATTATGACTGATAAAATTTCACCTTGTACTCAGCTTAGTAAAAGCATATATTAAGCCACAGCAGATGCTGACACATTTATTTATAAAGTGTGCTTTTCTCTAAAGCCACAGTACAGGAAAATAGCTCAAAATAATGGCTCATACAAACCATCTACTTGTAGACAACTCAGAAACTGTATTGCTAGATCAGAAGAAAGTCTGGGAGGTGACCCTCAGGGTAGGACTGAGCTGGTAAAATTCTTTGTCAAAGTGGCTAAGTTGGCAATGCTTAGCCATCACAGAATAACCACAACAGATTCCTGGTAATTAGGTTGTGATGCAAACCACCCAGGGTATATTGGCTAGGAGGAAAAACTGATGCAGTGTGGCCTCCATCCAGAAGGAAGCAAGACTGTTCCGTTATTGCAAGTATCCTGGGGGCCTGTGAGAAGGCTCTACTACCTGGGATAGATCATTCCTTTTTTGTTTATCTCTGCAGCGAAGATACGTACAGCCTCTTTCTTCAAGGACCGTAGATCTTTTAAAGTCTCTAGTAAAACACATATATGTGCCCTTCTCCATGGGATGTTTGATATCCTCTCAGATACCCCAAGCCCCTGATCCTGAGGTTCCTGGGCAGAATGATCTCTGTGGTCTCCACGATTTTCTCACATGAATTTTCCCCTCACATTGTTGTTTTTCTCTTTCTAATGCAGTAGAAGAGGTACTTCTCACAGAATTGGAAGACTGCATTTGTTCCTTATGCGTATTACAGAGATTATATATCTAAGTAACTCAATAATGGAAAAGATATTAAGGCACACACGTATGTCTTTATTTATAAGTACTTTTCTTTATATGTATGTGCATCATGTTCATATAGATGCAGGTGTGTGTGTAGTGTGTGTGTGTGTGTGTGTGTGTGTGTGTGTGTATGTGTGTGTTTAGTAAGAGATCAACTCCTGGGGTATATTTCTCAGAAGCTGTCCACATTGTTTGAAAACACAGGATCTCTCAGTGGCCTGGAACATACTGCTTAGGCCAGACTTGCTGGCCAATAAACATAAAGTATCACTGTCTCTGCTTGCCCAGTGTTGAGATTGCAAGTACAGGCTATAATACTTGTCTTTTTCATATGTGTTCTATGGATTGAACACAGTTAGGCAAACACTTCAATGGGTGGTCTATCTCACCAGTTAAAATATTTTCTTTTCTTGAGAGAGATACTATGTATCCAAGAATTGTTACAATGATGTTTCTTGGCCGCGGTGGCCAGAGGTCCAGACCCATAGACTTGTAGTCCCAGACTGCTTAGCTGCTCAGGCCCCAAAATGATTCAGACACTTATATTAAGTTCATGCTGTTTGGCCTATGGCTCAGGCACATTGCTAGCTAGCTCTTACATCTTAACTCAACCCATTCTCATTAATCTGTTTGCCCCGTGGCCCGGGGCTCACCTGTGCTCCTTACGTGTTTCTTCTTGGGCATCTGGCTCTGTTTGTCCATGACTCCACCCTTCCTTTCCTTCCTATTCTGATTCTCTCACATCCTTTTCCATGGTGCCTGTCAAGGGCCAAAACAGCTCCTTTATTTAAAGATTGATATTCACAGCATACAGAAAGGCATTCCCACATCAAAGAGTAGCCTCATGTTCAGATACTTTTTGTCCCACCACACTAAATACTGGGATTAGAAGGTTAGTTAGAAGGCATTATCTTTTGCATCTGGCGGTCCTACTCTTTGAAGGTTTACTTCCCACACCATTTTAATGACTCCTCAGAAAAATCTGTCAAGAGCCTTTAGAAAGACACAGTCATGATCAGTGTATAGAAAAGCTTGTGTGGGTTCATAGTTTTGAAGGTTTTAGTTTATAGTCACTTGGATATGTTACTTTTTCTTCTATAATGATGCATTGGTGGGACAAAACTGCTTGTCACATAGCCAGAGAGCAGAGAGAGAGAGAGAGAGAGAGAGAGAGAGAGAGAGAGAGAGAGAGAGAGAGAAAAGTGGGCAGGGTTCAAAGTAAACTCCAAGGACTTGACTTAGTGGCATGGGGACCTGTGATTAGGCCACACCTCCTAAAGTCTGTTCTGTCTTTCAATAGACATGAGACAAAGCCTTAGCATAGGGGTCACTGGGAAAAACCCATTCAATTAGCATCATAGCTTCATTAATAAATAATTGCACATGGAAGGGTACCGCCTTAAGTCAGCCTCAGTTCCTTGGTAATAAACCCTTGGTTACTAAGACTGGCTAACAAAATTACTTCAGAATGATAGCTAGGTAGTTTCACTGAATTCAAAGCATCATAAAAAGTCATAGTATAGAATGCTAATGTGAATTCTTAAGTTTTATTACCAAACAATATGTATTTCCTACAACAAGTGATTACTCTTTGAGCAAAATTTGTCAACAAAATGAAATAAAGGATTACCTTAAATCTATTGTCTTATGAATTAGAAAATGTTAATCCAGTAAACAACCAAACCGTTCAAACCTTAGTTTTACCATGTATTTCCAAAATACTCCTCTTTTTGTACAATCAGATTAGATGGATGGTAGTCTATAAATCACCTTAATAACACTGTTCAGAAAATTACCCTTTTTGGAGAAGGCTAAGGTCATAAAAATTAGGGAATATATACAATTCCATATTAGAAGATTCTTTAAAATTTTTATGTATGCATATGTGCTGAGTGGAGTCATGAACACATGAATGGAAGTGCTCATGGCAGCCAGAAAAGGACAGCGGATGACCTGGAGCTGGAGTTGCAGGCTTTGTGAGTCACCATATAAATGCTGGGAAGTGGACTCAGGTCTTCAGCAAGATAAGTAAAGGTTGTTATCCATAGAACTTTCTCTTCAGCTATGCATTATCTGTTCTAGAAGGCTGATTTTTCAGCAGAGGCTGGTTTATTTTAGTTTGTGGTGAATCCTGGATATTTTCAAATACAGAAGAGTCTAAGGACCTCTTAAAGAAACAGCTGGGATTATAAGGCAGCCCTATTTTCTCATTATAGGTAATACCCCCTGCTACTCTCTGCCCAAAGAAAGTGTGTTGTTGCCAGAAGCACAGGATATAACTGGTGATTGAGGGCACTGTAATTGTAATACTTGTAAAGGTCTTTGATAAATTACCCTTGGTCCAGATATTGCTTGACTCTCATGAAATGAAGACTGCTCAAGGCCAGAGAAACATTTCAGACTTTACTGTGTAAGCACTCTCTGTCTTGCCTCTGGCATAATAAATTTTATTGGCCTAATCCCTACAAAAAATAAAATAAAATAAAAAATATAATTCACTGTATACTAAAAACCTTTAGAGGAGCCAGGCATATGGCTCAGTGATTAAACTACCTGTTACACACACATGAGGAACTGCAATGCCCAATACACACACAAAATTTCAGGTATGGCCATATGAGTATGTAACCTCAGGGCTGGGAAGGCCGAGCCAGATCTACAGATTGTTGCAGCCAAAGTGTAAGAGTCTATCTCCAAAGGTAAAATATAGAAAAATCTAGGAAAATAGTAACATCTAACTCTGACCTCCACAAGTAACAACATGCATACACACAGAATACATACACACGCATATGCACACACACACACACACAACACATACACACTCAATCATTGTAAATAAAAAAAGCTACTTTTTTTCCTTAAAGTTATTCAAATGAGAATCTCTCCATGTGGTGTGAATGGTTTGACTCACCATGTGAGGAAGCTGAAGAATTAATAGGTGGATATTAGTGTTGTCACAGGACCAGCCAACATCCAAATGACCTATCTATCTTTATAATGAGGCATTATGCAATTAAGTAGATATCTGCTGTGCCAGGTGCAAAGTGACCTTAGTTGCATTTTTCTACCTTGTCCTTTCTCCTCAATGTGAAAAAAATCTACCAACCTGTATAGCTGAAAGTTTTTCTGTCCTATCCAGGAACCTTAGTCTGGACAAGCTCTCCCACCTGTGGCCCTGCAACCAATTACAAAATAATTGCTCGGAGACTAAAATTAATTACAAAGTGTTTGGTCTATGGCTCAGGCTCATTGCCAACTAGCTCTTACAATTTAACTCAACCAATTTCTAGAAATCTATTGCATTGCCATGTTCTGTATTCAGTGCTTTTACCTGTGTCCCATTACATCTTGGTTTCTCAGTGGCAGCTTACAGAGTCCTGACTCCACCCTGATTCATCATTTATCTTTGCTTGGATTTCTTGCCTGCCTGTTAGCTGCCTTGCCTTGGAACAAAACAGTTTCTTTATTAACCAATGGTAATCAAGCATCTACACGGCGTATAGAAAGACATCCCACATCAAACCTGTGCTATTGTTTTTTTTCTGAAACTGACATGATAAACAAAAATAAAACTCATGAATTTGAAGTTTCAAAACTAAACAAACACAGACTTAGATCTTCTAACCCTATAGGTCAGTAATTTGTGAACCACGATTTCAAGAAGCCTACTTTCCTCTTGAGAGGCCACACAAGGCAATCCATTTCCTGTTCAAACTGCTCTTTGCAGAGTTCATTTCCCTACCTGTACCTTTTTTCATACCGGCTCTCGTCTGAGCTTCATTTTTTGTTTTTAAAGATTATTAGAGTCCTTGGACCAAGGTCTCCTTTTCTACCTTCAAGGGAAGCAACAAGCCATGTTTCTCTCCTCCTCCACATCACATAGCTCTGTTTATTCTACTTGTTCAAAAGTATACCTTAAGATTGCATATTAAATTGAGAATACCATGTTGGTATCCAAAATGATGTCCTTTCAAACTACATGCCCAGTCCTTACTTAATAATCTTAACATGATATTTTATAAGGTAACATATCATTGTCACATTCTCTGACTAGGTTACCTTCCTTGAGTTTATGAGTCTGTCCCTTGAACCAGAATCTATCTCCCGCTATATTATCTTGGAAGACAGCTCTCATTTTTCCTTTTCTGCACTATCCCAGACCTGAGGTTCTCTCTATTTTATTAACTCAATGGATAGGGATTCCAATTTCTTTCCTAGTGAGACTGTCTCCCAGATGTCACCTTCCACAGACCACACACCAACCCCAAGTTACTGTTTTTTAAAGTCTGTACTGTCCAAACCTTGCTGAGATCAAGCAACAGCATACAAAACAGTGAGGTCTATAACTGATCTTTTGTCTCTAAAATATGTTCAGCTACCTGTGAGTCTGAGAAGGAAAAAGCCCCGTAATCTTCTTTAGCCTCCAGTTTCTGAGATGAACATCATGCTCTATACTTTATCTTCAGAATTAATGTACATAGTATTACTCTTTACCTCAAAAGGAGGAAATATTTGTTCTCCTCAGTGAGGAATAGTCTGGCATTTGCAATCTCTCTTGTCTCTCTTTTCCTTCCTCTCCATTTCTTCGATTTATATTTTAAAACAAATCTCTTTCCTTTGTTGACTCCATAGGTCAATAACGTTAAGACGAAAATAAGTTAAAAATACATTTCAATCCTTTGAAAAATATTACATATTGATGATAGATATGAACAGACAGATGATAGACAGGTAGATACAGAATAGATATAGTTAAAAAAAAGACAGAAATAAAAATAATTTGCACTGATTACCTCCAAAATATGTAAGTTAATACCTGAATTCATATAGCTACTTATTCAAAACATTAATTCACACTTTACACTTTTTCCAGAAATCCCGAAAAGAAAAATGTGTGGTGAATTGCCATTTTCTACTTTATTTTCCTCTAACTCATCCATTCCTTTGGAATAGGTTGACGTTTTGTGTAATTCCTATTTTGAAATAGCAATGTATTTTGGAAAATAAAATAATAATAGAAAAACTCTTACAAGTACTTTTAAGCTGCTTGGGAACTCGGAATTAAATTAAATCCTTTTGCTTTGCCTCTGTAAAATTCACCATCAGAACTGTAAAGAATGTGCTGATGATGTACAAATGAAAATGACTCCATTCTGGACAGGGGAAAATAAATTAGCTTTCTGCAGTGGGAAGACCTGGTCCCCAAGCAATAGTCTTGCATCTATAAAGGGCCACATTCTTGGGGTAAGGGCATCTATAAAACAAAGGACAAGGTCTTACTTTCATCATATATTTTGCCAGTGCTCTGTAGTTTATACCATTTGTTAGCTTCACATTCATCCATCTAGTGATGCCTTTTATTGAGGACTGAGATACACAAAATGTATAATATCTAGGTTGCTGATACAATATGGCACAGACACAGAGGGACAATACAACTGTTAAAAGTTATAGTTACGCGGGGGAAGAATCCAATTATAAAGAGTTTTATTTTCCTGTTTGCTTTTCACACTGATTTCATTGGAATACACAATACATTGGGAGTTGGTAGTTTAATAGTAAACCTCTAAAACACATCCATACAATAACATAAGTACCTGCAAGGTGACAGGTAGCCCAGACATTTTTAGGAAAAATGAATATTCAGAAAATTCAATTTTTATACTATTATTTGGACAAAGACAAAAATAACTGAAAGTGACACAAAATATTATTTAAGCTAAATATGAGTTTATTTAAAAGTTTATTAAAGATAAGTGGGGAAAGGAAGGAATGTGGACATAGACTATACTGTTTTATATGGAACTTTCTTTAATCCAGGGTGTAGACATTTAAATCTAGAGATAACTATTTGCAAACATTGCAAATGTCTGAAGAAAACTTCTTTACAGTGGTTACTTGGGAACCTATGTATTTCACAGAGACATGAGTGTATACTCAATGCCTTTGACATATTACACATAAATAAGTGTGTGCATAATCAATCCTTCTGATCTATTTACTTCCTGAATGGGAGTGTGACAAGCTCCTGTCTTTCTACAAACTCCCAATAAATCAAAGTACTTTCAGAGAGTGACTAAGTGACTACCACGTTTGTTATTATATGTTCTATGTTTCTTTACCTTCTTGCCTTTCTGCCATGTGCAGAACATATGAATAAATAAATCACTGGGACAATGATTTAGCTCAATTTGAGGAGCTCTTGCAGAGCACACACACAGCATTGTAGTAAATTCATAGAAGCATACACAAACCAATAGTGGTGGCTGACACCTGTAATTTCATCACTCACAGATGGAGGCTAGGAGATCAGAAGTTCAAGGTAATCTGTGTATAACTACCCTGAACTCTTTTATTATTTGGGTGGAATTATTTTGTTTTGTTTTGTTTTTGCCAGATTAACACAAACTAGGGTCGTTTGAGTAGAAGGAAGTTTAACTGATAAAATGTTCCAACTAGATTGGCCTGTAAACAAGCCTAAGGGGCATTATCTTGATTAATGATTGATGTGGGAAAGCTGACCTCACTCAGGGCTGTGCTATCCTGGGCGGGCAATAAGAAATCAGGGTTGTTTGAGAAAGCAGGTGAAGCAATCCATGAGGAGGGAGATGGTGATCAACATTTCTTCATGCACCAGTTTCTGCTTCCAAGTTTTCTTGCCTTGTCTTCCTTTCCAGATTTCCTCAGATGGTGGACTAAAAGTTCTAAGATTTAATAAACCCTTTCCCTCCCAAACTGTTTTGGGTACTGGTATTTTGTCACAGCAATGGAAGAGCTAACTAAGACAAGTACATACCAGTCTGAGGCTATCCTGGGCTACATGAAACCTTGTCTCAAATAAAATAAAACGTTTCTTGCTTGCACCTGAACGTGGCACAAGGCTAAGACTGTAAAATGTTCTGTTTTCTGAGGGATGTTATGTACAATTATTTCTGCTGAGAACAAAGATAAACTGCTTTTTAATATTCAGAGTATAAATCTCTCAGTGGCTTAGATGGATTTTGTCTGTTTACTTGTTTCTGTATAACGGAGTTGGCTATCCACTCTGTACCTAGGATCTTTGAAGCTGTCAACTAATAATAAGCCTCTCAAGTCCCTGAAGATGAACTTCTTCTCCATTAGATGCCCAATGGTAGTTGTCTGCTATTTTTCTTATGTTTTCATACTAACTCAGTCACAATCGTGGTGGCCTCAAAAACAAAGATGGGCGTATTTTAATATATTCAGAGCATTATTGTATTAAAGTTCTTCAGAGAACTAAAACAATAGTATGTTAGAGAAGAGAAAGAGGGTATATACATTTATTGGGGAAAGAAGAGGGACCAGAAGACATTAATAAGGCTGAGATTGTGGGAATTGACTCATGCAATTCTTTAGCCTCACAAATACAGTGGAATGGCCTATTCATGCCAAAAATATGGATGGTGATGATACACTCAGGTCTAGGCTGAATGGCTAAGGACCTGGATGTGGGCATCCCTATTGACTTAAGTTTCTAGCTACCACGGCCTGAACACCTTCAGCTCTGATGACAAAGCTCATGACAAGATGGATGCCCCAACTCAGGAGCCGTCAGAGGGAAAACCCACCTCTCTGTCTCCCTTTCCTTTCTATTAATATCTCCAGTGGATTGGAAGATAAAACCCCACATTAGTGAAAATGTGTCTTCATTTCAAGCAAGAACTACTAACTCAAGTCTGTAAATGCTCCCATAGGCATATTCAGTGTTGTAAGTAACTATCTGAACCTAGTCAAATTCATATAAACTTAGCCATCACCAACACCAAGGCAAGGGCTATGGTGCACAACACAGATTCCCAGCAAGCCAGACTTGCTAAACTCCAATAGAGAAAGTCCCTGTGGGCTACCACGGGTGGAATAGTTCTATCTGTTCTGTCACAGGACTGAAAGCAGACAGAGGAGTCAAGCGTCTGATGCTGGTGACCATGGAGGTAAAATGCTCTAAGGGCCTGGAGTGCAGTCACACACACATCTTGTAAGCTTTGCCCATCATTTGCTGACAATATGATGCTTTTCAGTAGTCGGCGAAATTCACTTTAGAATTCACAACCAAAGGCTACATTTTCTGCCAGGCTGATTTACTCTGAGATCATATTACTATGTGGAGTTTTTTGTTTTTTTTTTAGGCTTGTGCTGAGTATCTCTCCCATGTCCTGATTTGGTCAAATTTATCTATTTTGAGGCTCACAGTGATGTTTTACAAGTTGGATTTATATTCAGTTCTAAGCTCCCCCATCACAGCCCATTTTCTAGGAAGGTCATTTTTCACAGCATCAGCAATTAGTCTAGAGACTTCCAGTGGTTCTAGAGAGAAATAATTGTGGCTTGTAGAAGATATTGTAAATGGAAATAAATGGCTGAACCCAAGGAATATTTATGAGACACCACTACAGCTTGAGTGATTGATTACGTGCCAGGGCTGGAAGGCAAACAAAAGTATCAGGGCTGCGTGCTAGATGCCCAAGTACACAAAATATTTAGCAGATATACATCCACATATAGAGAGGGGCTAAACATCCCTTATGTTAATATTAAAGAGAATGTAAAACTAAATAATCTTATAAACGTTACATACTCCATCAAACACCTTTTGTATTATTAAGATGACTTCAGTGCTAAGCATGGAAATAATTTTAAAAGGAAACAATAATAATGAGACTTTTAAAATCCATTTATGTGAGAAATTGTACCTCTTTTACAAGAACTTTAGATTTCCATAGTAATGTTTTATTTGGGCTTTGATGCAATGATCTGAGTGCAGATGTTTTATTTAACATTTAGAAATCCCATTGCCTCTGATCACTCAGCAGTACAGCTGTTGAGAATTCATTGATTTTACTCATGCAAAAGTTATTCCTCTTCCCCAAGTAGTTTCTCTGCTGCTCACTCACTCTAATGCCTGTTCATTCATGCACAAGAGAACATTTTAAGTAACACTCAGAATTTGACCTATGCTTCATAATAGTCACACATGCACAGGGCAACGGTAAATCAAATGTTCCTTGTTGGAAGTATTGGGGAAAAGCAATAGACGAAAAATAAATGAAGCTTAAAATTAGAGTGCTTGCACAGTCCTGCTAAAATTTGGAAAATAATTACGCATAGAGCTGGGTCCTAAGATGATTAAAGAATGACAGACTCAGGGACATCTGTGAAGTCTGCTTCCTCGGGAGGGGCATCAATGAGGATGTCCTGCCTGCCTGATCAAGTAACTTGGGAAGTGAACAATGCAGAGTCTTCTAATTCACGCTGGAAAAGTGAAGCAGGACTCCAGGGATGGCTCAGTCAGTGAAGTACTTGTCTAGCATGTATGTGGGTATGAGCATATTAATGTAGTGCCAGAAAGGGCCAGAAGTGGGTATCAGATCCCTTCAGATACTGTTATAGATGGCTGTGATCTGGAAACCAAACTAGGTTCTTCAAGAGCAGTTCACTTCTTTTACCAGCAAGACATCTCTCCAGCATTATATTTTAATACCATAATCCAGTCCAATAACTTGTGCTTGGATCATTCCGATCTATGGCTTTCAAAATAATCTTGTTTTATACTTTGAGAAATTACAGCTGTTTGATTGTGTTTTAGAATATATCTATACTTAGATTGCTCCCTTCTCTTTTGATTTTCAATGTCTATAATCATTTCTCTTATTTTGGGGTGAGTTCAGTGACAATTATTCTGAGTTATTTTAAAACTGCTTCTTTGTTTTGATCCTCCACAGGGAGTTAATTTCCTAATCCTTTTGTAAACATTAACTGCTCTTATTTTTCACACATTGCCATTTGTGTCCCTCTCCTGTGTGGATCTTGATTATCAGTTTTTTCTTTCTGTTTGTCATGCTACTTCATTCCCCACACCACCTCCAAGGACTGGTAAGCAATTTCTTATGCCAATTAGTCAAAGCCCATCCCAATACAATCTAAGGACTACTCACTTGTTAGAGTTGCCAATTGTCTCTGGCACTGCCTAGCTCCAAGGTCTAGAGTCACCTTCAGCCACTTAGTTTCAAATGCTTATACAAAGGCTTACATTAATTACAAGCTGTTTGGCTTATGGCTCAGGCTCATTACCAACTAGCTCTTTGAACTGAACTCAATCCATTTTTATTCATCTATGTCTTGCCACATTGCTAGAGGCTTACTGGAACTTTCATATCTTGCTTCTCCGGGTGGCAACTTGCAGTGTCTTGGTCTGATTCCACACTTCTTCCTCTTTTAGCTATGTATGGATTTTCCACCTGCCTCTAAACTGCCTTGCCATAGGCCAAAACAGCTTGTTTGTTAACAAATGGTAACAAAGTATATTCACAATGTACATAAAGACATTCCATAGCATAAGAGATCCTTTTCCTTGCCTTAATTTTCTGCTACTGCATGGCTTGTACCTCATAATACTAATTTTATCTCTGAACTTATATTCAATCCGTCCAAAGTGAAGGGACAAGAGAAAGTAGGAAGTACCAGAGCAATGAGACTATATTTAACCAGCCCATATTCTTCCATGACATCCAGCATAAATGAAGTTTCCTGATGCCTATGAGCACAAAGCTCCAGTGAGTCTCATTGAGACATTATCCCAAAAATATATTTAAATAATTCATGGAATGTAGATTAACCTTGTCATGTATGAACAAAGCTACTGACAGGTCATTTAATTTGTTCTCTCTAAAACGTCATCCAAAGGCATAAAGATGACCGAGTTCTTTTACAAATTAATAATTTGTTTATTTTAAAAGTCCATGTATATATATATATATATATACATATATATATTTCAATTGTCTGTATATAATGAAATGTATAAGTATATTTAAAATATATGTACATATATATGAAAAATACATATAACAAAGTAAGATTCTACCTGCCCACAATTTCCCTTTATTATCCATCCATAAAATGACCTCTTCTTAACATCATGTATTTTCTTTATTTTAATAAAGTATTAAATCCAGTTATTGTTGTCCATATTTGTATGGGTGTGAGGCCATCCATTGGAACATAGAGTATCTACCAAAAGATACATATTCAAGTAAATATTATTCTCCTTTCCCCAGGACCTCTCCACTGCCAATTGTTTCTAAGTAAGGAGTAGAACCTAACAAGCATCTGCTCCATCTTTATTGAGTTCTTGACTGAATTATTCCTGTTGCAAATCTTCTTCAGATAACCACACTTGCTGTGGCTTCTTGACTGTGGTAGCCATGACATATCCTGAGGACAGCATTTAACAGGGTTTCAGCCAATCTTCCAGCTCTTATATTCTTTCTCTTTCCTCTCCCATCTGCTTGGGTTTGAATTAGAACTCCTGATGAATGACGTTTGGAACTCTAATTTAGCACTAGTCCCTGAAAACCTAAGAGTCTACCCTGAAGGAAAGATTAGGAAATAAGCCAACAGCACTTCAAGCTATGTAGCTCATCTTTTGAGATGTGGGTCTGTAGTTCTTTTATACACAAGGGATCATTTTTAGACTGGAGTGTTCTGTGGGATTCTCTACTATTTTAATAGAGATCTTTTTAAAAATCAAAGATTATCATCTATTTAATCAAGTATAATATGTAATAGCACATACTTGAAAAAAGTATCTCATGATAGACTAAAAAAAATGGACAAGCAACATGGCTTACTGGGTAGAAGCACTGTAGCAGTGAGGTTTCTTGGTCCCAGGCAGCCAGAGGTCTGGATCCACAGACCTGTAGCCTCAGACCCTTTAGCCACCCGCCGCTACTTGGGCCCCCGAAATGACTCAGACACATATAAAGTTCATGCTGTTTGGCCTATGGCTCAGGCACATTACTAGCTAGCTCTTACATCTTAACTCAACCAATTCTCATTAATCTGTCTGCCATGTGGCCTGTGGTTCACGTGTTCCTCACATATTTCTTCTTGGGCGGCTGGCTCAGTCTGTCTGTTCTGCCCTGCTTCTTCTACCTATGTTGTGAGTTCCCCTTTTTCTATGGTGCCTGTCATGGGCCAAAACAGCTCCTTTATTTAAAGATTGATATTCACAGCATACAGAAAGACATTCCCACATCAAAGCACTTGCCATCGACCCTTAAGATCTGAGTTTGTAGATGAAAACTGACTTATACAAGTCATCATCAGAACTCCACATGGTATATCTGAACATACACACACACACACATACACACAAAATAAATAAATAAATGTAATAAAACATTGACAATACAAAGACTGTGTACTTAGCTCTTCCATATATTTCAGCTTCTAGAGACTAAGATATTTTCTATTTTTCAAATTTCTTCAATCAGTGTTGTTATCTGGACTCACTACCAGACAGAGGTCTCCACAAGAATCCTCACTATAAAAAAAATAAAAAAAATAAAATAAAAAAAGTTCAGTTTTAGATAAACAGATTTAACATGAGAATAAAGCACAATATATCACATGTATACCATGACCATGAAAATATGCAATGATCAAGAGGAACATGGATCATTTTCAAGAATACCTATCATTACGTACTTAATGATGATTAGGCAGAGAGACAAAGGGCTATCTTCCCTCCATCTTTGTCTTGTCAGCCAAAAAAAAAAAAATGATACCACAAATACACAAGGTGACACCATATGGTATCTAAAACTGGGAACAAAGCAAGCAAAAAGGACATGAGGTATAAAAATAGAATATTTCATCAAAGACTATTTTACCTATATCAAAGAAAAACAGTGTTCCTATTTATTTCAGCTAGGCACATCAAAAGAAAGATAATATTCAATGCCTGTAGAGATAGTTCAAAAGATTGCTGTTCTTCCAGAGGGCCTAAGTTCAGTTCTTAGTACTCACACCAGACATATCAAAACTGCCGAGTTCAGGTCCAGAAGAATCTAATCTTCTCCTCTGTCCTCCGCAGCCAACCATACACATGCAGTATTCACTCATGCAGATGCATGCACGCATGTACACATGTAAATAAAATAAAAATATTTTCAAAGAAATAGATCCTGAAGACTTCTGTGTTGTATGTATAGTTTATCTTGAACCAGTCCCAGGGCCATAACAAAAAATAAATCACTACGCTATCTTTTTTTCATTTTTCAGATGGAGATTTGATGAAAGGAGCCTAAAAATTCTCTCGTCCTTAGCTCCCAATAAAGATATTAAGTCCTTTAGGCTTCTCTACGTGTAGCCCAGTCATGAATGTGGGTAGCACCTGAGCTCTGACATTTGTGCTTTTAAAGTGCCATCTCTTTTCAGTGCCTATGCTTGGTATTAAGGTGGACAGACTGGAGTGTTAGAGCCATTCAGTTTCTGCAAGAAACATGCAACTACTACCTAGCACTTTCCCCAACCAAGACAAAGAAGTCCTCAGGGTCTCCAGTGCTGCTCTGTAGTAAATGAGTTCTGGCTTTGCATCATGCTTCCCCAGAGCAGTGTTGTGTTTCTCTCCTTTTCCAAACAGCTTTAAGGCAACAGAAGCAAAGTACATGTAATATTTCCATCCTTGGATTCATATGCATATGACCTGTGTGGATAGATGTATGAAGAATGCCTTGCCAGTAAGACTTCTTTAATAATAACAATTTAATACATACATCAGAAATACTTAACTTGAAACATATTGGGACCACATAGGTATTAGTCAGACCTTACTTCTGTGTGTGTGACACATACTCAAAGTCTGAGCCACTATATTGGCCCCAAAAAGATTAGTTCTAAATGATAGATACACACTCCCTGAAGTGATAGACCAAAAATATCCAAGCAAGTTACATTTCAGTTTTAAATGTCATGGTCTTTACATTTGCACTATAATAAGAATAAATCGGGAACCTCTTCCCTGTAGCTTCAAAAGAAAATAGAGCCCATAATATAAGTGTGTCTGATTTTCTTTTTTTTTTTTTTTTTACTTACTTCATTATAGAAAGCAGTGCTTTGTACAAAAAAAAAAAAATAGGCAGACAACATGGCAATGTGTTAGATATGTGTGACCCTAACCCTCAAAAGGCATAGGTGGGAAAGTAGGAAGTTTCAGGCTATCATGAACAACACAGTAAATTCTGGGCCAGCGCAGGAGACTACTAGTCTCAAAGCAGGAGAGAAAAAGAGATTCCCTTTATTTCTCATTAGTACAATAATATTAATATAATTATCACTCATTTTTGTTAGCATAGACCTTTTACTTTTTTTTCTTTATACAATAACTTTTCAGGATCTAATGTTCTCACTGAACAGTGAAAAAATCTGTTAGCTATTAAAGAACTGAGTCTAAAAAAAACTTACACAAATTAAAAAGATGAAAAAATTCATAGTTGTAAATGCAAACATTCCTAACACAAGACAAGCAATAAACCACAATGATCAGGAGAATTAAAAATCAAAAACAAAATGGAAACTGGATCCAAAGGCTAAAATTTCCCATCCTGTTAGAATAGCAAGACAGAAGTGCTAACTGGTTCAGGAACTCTTGCCAACTTGAGAAATCCTGTAACAGTCAGTTGGTGGTTAATACCCTGCATGGATAACTGCTAAGCACTCACACATATCTACCAAGCTAGGGCATTCTCTTCCATAGTGCATTTTCTCAGCCACCAAGTAACCAAACCACATGCACTAAGGATTTAATCAAGATACACATAAGGTATTAAACAAATACCAAGAAGACAATTGACTTGAATACTGGGTCAAAAGTCAGTAGCAAGTTCTATGTTCAAGGGCTGATATCATATTCAAACTTCAGAGACAAATTACCTTTGAAAGCCTTATTCCAGTTTCATGATGTTATCATGAGGTCTGTACATTTGCCAAAACAGACTGATACTTGATAATCAGCTAATGCAACAGATGCCTGGCATCTGCTCAGTCCATATAAAATCATTTGCAGTGGACAATGGAGGGGCTTGACTCCCCATCTTTCTGGTTGCTGATTCATATCTACTTGAAGGTAGACAGTGAAGCCAGAATGGAGCCACCAATCCGCACTCAGTACTTGAACAATCATCTTGATCTTCATGATGGAGTTGAAGGTTTCATGGATACTCTGGGCTCACTGCCTAAGAGCCACAGCTGGGAGAAAACCTATGGACACTGAAATTGCTCATGGCCAATTATGATCAACTGCATATCAACCAGCTCATATCTATTCTCTAAGGAGGAGGATAAAGCAGTGGCCATTTATTGTTCAAAATCCAGGGCAATATAAAAACAGTTTCTCTTTCATATCTGCTACCAATCTCTAGCTCAGCTGCAGTAGGAGACTGTAACCACCGAGTCAGGGTCTTAGACAGGTCCAGAAACAAGGTGGTATGTGAAAGGACACTATATGCATGAACTGTGTTGTTAGGGTTGAGAAACACACTATGAAAGGTGACTCCAAGAGACGCTCTCTCATGCAATCAAGCAAGGGGATTTTTGTACTAACTGATCTCGGAAGAACAGAGCCCTGAGCTGAATTTGAGCAATGCTTTTATAGGGTGTTTAGACAAAGAAGTTCAGGGAAGGTTGCTACGTGCAGGAATGTGGCTATGTGAAAGAATGCAGTGGGCAGATAATGTATATCCTGTGGACTAACATTTCCGGGAGCTAGATCATGGGGGCTGCTAGATACAGGAATGCAGGTAGCAGATAACGTATACCTCTAAGTTCCCAAATCTGTGGTTCATCAATTATACAGAGTTTAACAAGATTCTCTCTAACATTGTTACCAGAGTCAACAACAACAACACTCATAGTATGCCCAGGGGCATACAGAGACAGCATGGCCCAAATGGCCTCATATATAACTGGGGTGATAAAATTTTCAAATAGTATCTGCATCATCTTCTGCTAACATTGGGAATCAAGAGGTCCTTGGTCAGAAGCATTGGGTGCTCTCCAGAGACCGCTAGTAGTTCAAGGTATGATATCAGATTTTCATGTCATCCCAGTTGTTGACAATGCAGTCCTCCATAGGTACTTCACGGTTAAGATATTTTGATCTGTCATCTTCAGGCACATAGGAGTCCTTCTGGTCTATGTCCATTATAATGCGCTAGTGTCAGGGATGCCTCAGACGAAGGATGGAGAGCTCAGCTCTGAAGGCAACATGATCCACAAAACCACCTTTGAACATGCATGGGTCACTGTAAATGAGAAAATGAGAAGTTTGTTTTTTTCTCACTTTGCTATCAACAGAGGGCCCAATCAAAGAGCACTGAAAAAATGCCGGATTCAGACCACCAGCAGAGAGTGAGCCCTAATCATCCTCTTTACCTCAAACGCTTTTCCTTCATAATGGACATAATAGTTCATTAATAGCATTAATTAAGGTATTAGTAAAACTTTACTTTGCATAAAAATTTTCTGGCAGTTAGGTTAAAACAGATAGTAGCATACAATGTCACAGTTATAATTCAGAACCTGATGACAGTGTACAGGATATGGCTTATAAACAATAATTGTGGTGCTATCGATAATGTTGGGTATTAAAAATCATCAATATATGCCTGAAGTTATATAAGATCTAAGTTAAGGACCTAAACAGTGCCAGGAATTAGGATACATGAACTATAGTGAAATATGAATAAAACCTAGAGAAGCCCCTGTCTTAGATGCTGCTCTGCCCCCTCATTAACACTAGTAGAGTAGAGACCATGACTTGGGCCAGTGTTGATCATTTACCATCATGCCTTATCAGTCTCATAGGAGTTATCTTTCTGTTGTAAATATAGATGTACTCTGCACACAAATCTCACTCAGTCTCTGCTTCTGAGCATGACTTCCCCACATTCTGCATATGAATTACCACATGCAGCCTCCCCTGACTACTTCCTTAATTAGTGTTAGAACCTGAGAGGGTATGACTCCCCTCCCTGTGTTCTTTTCTGTGGAAATCATTCTTTTGTTCTTTGTAGTAAGATCATTGTGGTAGTTAGAATATAAATGGCTCTCATAGGTTCACATGTTTGAATGTTTGGTCATTAAGGAATGATACTACTTGTTAAGGATTGGGATGTGTGGCCTTGTTGGGGTAGGTGTGGGTCTGTTGGAGGAAATGTGCCACTGGGGGGTAGGCTTTGATTTTCAAAAGCCTAAGCAGGCTGGCTCTCTCTTCCTGCTGAATGCAGATGCAGATGAAAAACTTTTAAGCTACTTTTCAGTACCAGGTTTGGCTACATGCTACAATGAGAATAATGGACTAAACCTCTGAAACTGTAAGCCAGCCCCAATTAAATGCTTTCCTTTATGAGAGTTGTCATGGCCATGGCGTCTCTTCACAGCAATATATCATAGACTAAGATCACCAAGAAAGGGAAAGTCTTCCTGGCATCAGTACACCAGGCTCAAGTCTTGCCAAAGACCAAAATATATACTTCTGTAAAACACTCAGAGTAACATACATAATAAAAGGGGGAAGGTAAAAGGAATGTAGGAAATTTGTCTGATCTCAATCAAGTACTATAATATCACCATTATGAAATGTAAATATAAGTGAGTATTTTCAAAGGCATGTGGGTGTTGGGGAATGATTCACAGATCTTATACCCCATAAGTCCTGTAAAAGCTGTTAAACATAGTCACTTGTATATTATTTCAATCCATGAAAATCCTATATTAAAATAAAAATTCATTGTGACTATAATTTCAATAAACTATTACTAAAGTCTGAAGATAAAGAAAAGCATACAAAAAGGAATGCATCTAGATGTCAGGGGCAGAAGACAATAGGATATCTCAGCATGACTATGATGTTGTCACATGGGAAAGTGGTCTTGCCAGGGAAAGGACACTAAAAATAGGGACATAAGACAAGAAAGAGAAAGTGAACAAGACGGAACTGAAAATCAAGCTATTTCAGAATATTCCTCAGACCTCCCTTGCCCCTAAATCATCTTGAGAGGTAGATTTGATTTTATTCTGTAAATGGGAGAGAATTAGGCTATGTCCTATATTCTCTTTCTGGGTACGACATGTGAGAACAGTATCCTTGGATTGATTCAAATCTTGGGAGCATTAGTTTTATTTATATTGCTAAATTTTAATACAAGTTTACATGATTTTTGTACATTCATGACAAATAAAAATATTTGCACTTGAATAGATTTCTTTGTTAAGAGATTTACATTTTCATTTGTTGGGGATATATCAGTTTTGACTCTGCCTACTGCTGCTTTCTTCAAATATATAAACGTGTAAGTCTAGGTTAGGCAAGTCTGTTCTGCCATATGATTTAAATGTTATGTAAACAGTGAACTTGAAGACGGTTACAGGATAAAGTATTTGATATTTGGCCCATTAGAATAAAAAGGTTACTGACTACCTACATGAATATTGTTCCTCTTTTAAAAAATCACAAAGTCTAGGTGGCATTTAAACAGAACAAAATCCTTCTGTAGCTAAACACTTCCATCTGGCTGACCCACTAACCTTAGCAAAGGAGGACATGACAGTTACTCTCAGTTGTTACCAGGACTCAATGGATGTCTAGGAAATTTCCAAAGCACACTTCTGGTGGGTCTATGTAAGTATTTCACAGAAGAGTTATCATGTAAGGAAGTGATATAAGTGATGAAGTCCTGTCTTAAGTATAGATAGCACTATCCAGTAAGCTGAAGGCATAGATAGAACAGAACATGGGAAGAAATAAAGCTGAAAGCTAGACTGATATTTAGTAGGTGTCGGTTTTGCTACACCCTTTGCCTGTGAATTTGGCTTTTAAACACAGACCCATGCCAGTTGGTTCCCAGGGTCTTCCACAATCTCACTCACAAACAGAGGCTACACCATTGGATCCCCTCTTGCTAAAATGTGCTCATGGGCTGTGAAATGACTGAAGACTGGAATTTCAAAGCATCTGATCATTTCAGATAATATAGCAATTCAGACTACAAATGACATTCATTCCAATGTGGGATACATACGTCCACATAAAGCCCAAGGACACTTAAAAAGGGTTCTAGAACACAAAACTTGGAGCAAAAAACAGCTTTCTGGTTTTGTCTCTTAGGTAGATCTTAGCACAGAGTACAAACTACAAAATGTCAGGCTTGCAACATGCACCTTAACCTTCAATAAAGCCAGTTCCCAAAGACTCACAAGAGTCTTGTTACAAGCATGAGCAGTATATGATAGATTTAAGTGTTCTGTTTTTATATACAAAAAGGGATAAACTCAAAGATAGTTTCTTGGTAGTGTTTGCTGGCAAAGGGAAGAGGTGTAAATCCTTTAGTAGATGTTTCTGACTCAGTGTTAATGGCAAAACACATGCAGCTCTTTGAAGAGGCCCTGCTGCCAACACTTAAATGGAATTTATGAGAGTAGGCAATAGTGCCCTACTTGGGGCAATGAGGATCCTAAAATTTCCCAGACTTAGGATTGTAAATATAGTTTCTACCAGTGCCTCTGCTATGAAGCTAAATTTTCTATGAAACTAGACTAATGATCTGGGTACAGCAAGCCACCAAAGCCAAGCCTTTAATCTTAGCCATACTGTAATAAGAAGCTTCTGGTCTAGACCTGAGGATCAGACCCACTTATAGCCTCACTGCTACTAAATCCCAAATAATCACACAAAGGATTATATTAATTTCATGTTGACTAAAATATGGCATAAACATATTGCTAACTAGCTATTCTATCTTAACCCATTTCCATTAATCTGTTAAGCCATGTGGCTTGGTATCTTTTCTTAGAGAAGCATCCTGTCCTCTTCTCTCTATCTGCTAGTATCTCTCATCTGACTCTTCTTTTTCCCAGTGTGGTGTTATGTTATATTTAATAAAACCAGTCTGGAATATCAGAGAACAGGTCCACCCGCAATCAAGCCAGGAGGGTCAGAGAGTGGTAACTCACATCTTTAATCCTATCACAGGAAAGACCAGGAGTTGTGACCTACACTTTTAATCCCATAACTCCAGGAACAGATCTTTCTGTGTTTCTTTGAGTTCAAGGTACCAAATAATAGTAGCTTATACTTTTAATCTTAATTCTAGAATATGATGCAGAGTTGGACCCAGTGATGAAACAACTGGGCAAAGAAGGTATTTAAGGTGGGCATAGGAAGACAGATTTATTCTGAGGAAGCAAGAAGGAGGTAGGCAGATGATGCTTGAAGATAGCTTTTACCTTGAGGAGTTAGATGGGTGAGATTTGACTGTGGTCTGTTTCATCTCTCTCATATTCTAGCTTTTCCTCAATTTCTGGCTCTTAGTTTTTATTTAATAACAACTAGATATCTCAGGCTGTTTTATTATATTTGAAACATACCCCCACAACTAGAATTTGTAATATACTTGCTGTCCAACTTTGCAGCACAAATCCGCCCCCCCCCCACCCAAAAAAGCTACTTGCTGGCCAGAGCAACATGTGGCTGAAGGAGTATTTACTGGCTGGTCAGATTTTCTGAACTGAGTTTACCTCGAGGCTTAGGCAGAGCCAGCCACCTTCTCCTGTTGGGTTGTATGTTCTCGTTCTCTCTCTCTCTCTTCTCTCTCTCTTTCTTCTCTCTCTCTCTCTCTCTCTCTCTCTCTCTCTCTCTCTCTCTCTCTCTCTCTCTCTCTCTCTCTCTCTCTCTCTCTCTCTCTCTCTCTCCCCCTTCCTTGTTTTGTTATTATGCTAGGTAGCTGCCCCACTTCACAGTCTTCTGAATCATCACTGACAAGTTTGGTAAGTAAATCTAATGTTTTCAAAAGGGAATTCATTTAAGACAATGGAAGGTGTTCTATCTCTAGACAATTTGACAATTGGAACCAGTAAAAGAAAAGATAAAAGTAGATCTGACTATACTCATGTTTATCATAACATTTATTATGAATATTATTTGTTTGACTATTTCTGTTTTATGTTGTAAACATTCAATTAATGTAAATGCAAAGAAGGTAGTCTTAGAAAACTCTGTTAAGGAAGAACACAAAGATATTCAAACCCAAGCAGAGGAATATGAAGAATGAATTTCAGCAATGTCTTCTAAGATTACACAAAAGTAGCCTAAGGTTATCAAACAGCCAACATTAATATATCCAGTAATCTTAAAGAAATTGAAAAATGATTTAAAAAATGTATACAGAAGCTAGTTGGGCTCTGGTGCAAATGTTAGAATTTAGAAAAGTCAGGGAAGCAATCATGACATATGATATGCACTTACCATTTGTAAATCGAATGATAAATTCCTAGTCATCATATAACTAGATCACCCCTAAAAACTGGTTGGATATGGTAACTGCTGTTTTGGAGGCTGAACCACTTTCATAGTGAAAAATAGGGTAGAAAGAGAAGGCTCAAACAATAGAACAAGGAAACAGAATCAGAGGCATAGAAGTCTCTCAAGATCAACTTCTTGGGGAAGGAGAATATGCTGATATAGAAAGGTAAACATTATAAGATAAGTATACCCTGGATTTATGGCACAAGGTAACATTAAATGCATGGGATCAGATTGAAGAGATAGGAAGAAAAACTGAGTCCTTCACAAAAGTAATTTAAAGCCCCAAAGAAACTTTTACAGACTTTTTGTAGGGATTACCTTCAATACTAAACAGAATGGTACTGGCTTCAGAAACTAGGAAAAATAATTGAATCACTGGTTTGGGGTAATACTAACTCACAATGTAAAAGAATAATTAGACTGTTAAAAGCAAGGTCATTGTCCTTAGAGGACTGGGCTTTTGAAACAATTAGTCTGGACCCTTATAACTGTAATAATAACTGGGTAAAAGAGATTATTTCTAGAGGTGTAAGAAAATGTCAAATGTTAAAAGTTACAATTGTGGAAGGCCATGTCACATAAAAAGAGATTATAAACATGGCATTCCCAGAAATGGTGTCTTTGCTAGGAATAATCTCAAAAGAATGTGCTTCCTTTTTGGAGTATGCAGAAGGTGTGGCAAAGAGAGGCAGTGGACAAATGAGTGCAGGTCAACAAGGGACATACAGGGTAACTTTCTGTCTTTGGGAAATACTCCAAGGGGCTATCAAAAATCCCCATATCGAATTAATTCAATATTACTCTGTCATCATGGAGGAAACATCTTCCCAGAACAATTAAAGAAACTAAAGCTCATTTTAAAAAGACATACTACACTGAACAATAAAAAATCTATAGAAAAGAAAAAAGAAAAAAATTATAAAGCAAATATTTTGAAAAGCGTCTGTTAATAAACAAAAGCCAAAGTTAAAAGTACAAAAAACGATATCATTATTGAAGGTTTATTGGACACAGGGGCAGATGTATCAATAATTTTGCCAAAGCCAAAGCATCCAAATTGGTCCCTTCAGAAGGTAAATGATCATTTTGGGGGAATTGGGTCATTATCCCAGGTAAAACAGTGTGCAAGATGGCTTGAGTGTATAGGACCAGAAAGACAAGAGAAAAATAGTAAAGCATGTGGTTAATAGTAAAAATGTGGTTAACATTGCTATAAATTTATGGGTAGGAGATTTACTACAACAATGGAAAACAGAGATTAATAGTCCTCCAAACACAGAAATGAACCATAAACTAGCACATTTCCAGAAGAAAAAAAACCAGAAGGTATCATGAGAAACAGTCACAGACCATTCAGGTTATAGAGAAACAAGGCACAATATCTGCTGATCTTTCAAAGACACCCACAGCACTACCTTTAAAAATGGTTAATAGATAAGCCTATATGGGTTCATCAATGGCCTTTAACAAAAGAGAAGTTTCAGGCCTTAGAGCAGCTGGAACAAGAGCAGTTAAATGCTCAGCGTATTGAAACATCAACCAGCCCTTGAAATTCTCCAATATTTGTTACTAAAAATAAATCTGGAAAGTGGAGAATGATAACAGATCTAAGAATGATAAGCAAGATGATCTATCCAATGGACCCTCTACAGACTGGAATTCTTTTGCCTTCTCTATTACCTAAAGAATGGCATATTATAGTTATTTATTTAAAAGACTGTTTCTTTACAAAACCTTGAAAAGAAAAAGACAAACTCACTTTTACAGTGCCCACTTATAATAATTTTCAGTTTGAAAAACGATATCAGTAGAGTGTCTTCCTTCAGGGAATGCTGAATAGACCCACTTTGTGTCAATATTTTGTACAAAAGTCATTAGAATAGATATATAACAAATTCCCACAATCTATCATTTATCATTACATGGATGACATCTTGTTGGCTGATTCAAATACTGGTACCTTAGAAGGAATGTTTGAAGAAGTGGGAAAAAATGCCTGCTTGGGAACTACAGATTGCCCCTGAAAAAAATATGTGGAGGAGATTCCATTAATTATTTATCTTACAAAGTAGGCTAACTGTTGCATGAGTGAAGGAAAACCAGAGCCAGATCTCAGGGAAAGAATCAGATATCAGCGAATAACACCACAGTCAGATCTCACCCAGCTGTCTTCCAGCTTCCACATCCTTACTCCTCCTGGCTTCTTCTGCCTGCTCTGTCTTTCTATACCTGCCTTAAATACCTTCTTCACTCAGTTGTTTCACATCCAGGTTAAGATTAAAGGCATGGCATAACCACTGCCTGCCTGGGAGCCTGGAACTCCCCCCGTACATTAAGCTGCCCTCAAACTCAGATTTGTTGGGGTTAAAGGCATAGATCACCACTCCCAGACATTCCCTGTATCTGAGATTAAAGGTGTGAGTAACCACTGTCTGATCCTCCTAAAAGAATAACAAAGACCCATAGTAATGGAGTACATAACACTTTATTAACTTTAAATTTTCTCAATGCTGAGAAAGGAACAATAGCTGATGGAAGGCATTGAACTAAAAGAAACAACTAGGCTAAGTCAGGCTGTCTATTTCAAAGATGTACTGACCTCAGAATGGAAGCGAGAGTATGTACTTTGTTGGGGAAGGGGTTTTGCTTTTGTTGCCACAGGTAAAAAAAAGCTATGGATACTATCAAAATTAGGTACAACTTTAAACACACTCTAAACCATTTAGAGTTTTTTTTTTTAATGGCCTTAATATATATCTCTTATTTTTTTTCTGCTTCTGATCACACTTTTAATCTGTTATGGTGTGGTGTATTGAGATTATGATTTGGTGCATTGTACCAGAGAGAAGGTACCAATTCACTTGGCTAAACAGATTAATGGAAATGGGTTGTGTTAAGATGAAAGAGCTAGCTAGCTAGCAATATGTCTGAGCCATAGACCAATCAGCATGAAATTAATATAAGCCTTTGTGTGATTGTTTGGGGTTAAGTGGAAGTGAGGCTGTAAGTGATCCTCAGGGCTAGGCCAGAAAGTCTGGGCCATAAATTTCTTATTACAAATAACATTTCAACATGGAGCATGGGCATCGATGTATAGCCTTAAGAAGCTTAAAAAGTGTTCTATAGCACAGAAAATGAGTCAAAAGCAGTTTCCAAGTTGTGTCTCTCAACTGGGCCTTGGTACAGAGACTGAGTGGTGTACAGGCTTGAATTACAAAATGGCAGGTTTTCTGACTGCAGCTTAAGCTGGAACAAGGTCAGTTTTAGAAGTCTCATGGGATCCTCAATGTAAGCAACAAGCTGCTTATGACAGATTTAAATTATTGCTCTTACAGACAAGAAGGGAATGGAGTCAAAGATGGCTTCTTAGTAGAAGCATTTTCTTGGGGAAGCCTTGTTTGCTGGAGGAAAGCAACTTCCAAAAAATGCAAGAAATGAAACATTCACCCAAGATTCTTCCATATCATTGGAGCATCTATCTTCAGCCTACAGGTTTAGCATGTCTGACAGACTTCTCTATGAATCAGGTTATTCTCAAAGACTTTCCTACTTTGTCTTAGCAAGATTCAGTAATTCTTTTGTGTGTGTGTGTGTATCTCCTGCTTGTACATTTTCAACATCATACTGTCAGCAGTCAAGGCAAGAGCACTTTCTTGTCCATTGACTAACTTTTGTCACAAAGAAGGTCAACTCTAAATGGAGTTTCTTTGATGACCATAGTCTTCTCTGAAGTAGATTGGTGCTGCCAGGAACAGATGTCTCATTATCACAAAAATAAGAACCTATGTTATTAAAATATTTACATGTCATATTTGTGAAACAAACACTCTGAAGTGTTTGAAGAAGACCTGTTCATCTAAAATATATCTGTTTGATCTTAAAAACATATCTAATATGACTATAAGTTTGATTGTAATGTCTAACTACTAACTTGCATTTCTCTATATCCTAATTACTTGGTAATAATAACTTACATGGACTAGCAATTTGTACTACATTGTCAAATAAACTGTATAAGTATTATATCTGGAACAAGAATAGAGATATATGTACAGTAACAAAATTAATCTCAAATTTAGATAAATATAACAATTTTCATACAATTTACAAAAATATAATCCATGTAAAATATTTAAAGGTAGCAATTGATTTTTAAAATTAGATTCAATAATCTACTCTTATATCCTATCATATCTGCATCCCCTTTATTCTTTCTTTATTTTTTTAAAAAATAAGAACCCTGAATCTAATCTCTCTTGTTTAACTTTTTTCTAACCACAACTAATAAAAATTTTTAACCAATTACCCTAAACAAGAACAATCATCTATAATCCATTGAAAGACCAAAAACTACCCACACCATCATTTGGGAATATGGGCACCATGTTCTTAAGTTTACTTCCTGCTGTCTGGGGGTGAGGGCATATTTAGAGGATCCTGAAAATAAAAGATTTGTTAATTGTTGAGTCCTGAAATAAGTAGCTGCATTATTTGGTGACCAGTCTTTGCATAACAGGAAATTACACGGCTTTTCTCAAGTCCTGACTATAGTAGTCTGTGAAACTGGTTCATATCAGCAAGCTGCCTAAAAATTGTCCTGAACAGTTTGTCATTCAAATCTGATCTTTGGTTAGTATTTGTCAGCCTAGTGGCTTTTTTGTAGTCCATGTGAAATCGTCATTGTGGGGACCCATCTTCCTTTTGGATACTTCAAGTTTGCAATTAGGCATTGCCATGGGTCATGGCAAAAAACTGATTGTTGTAGTGGGGGGGTCTCGGGTCCCGGGCGCCAGAGGTCCGGGACCCAGACTTGCTGCCCGGCGCCGCTTATCCGCCCATCCGCCCGGGGCCCCAGAAACGACTCAGACGCTTCTATTAACTTCATGCTGTTTGGCCTATGGCTCAGGCACATTGCTAGCTAACTCTTACATCTTAAATCAACCCATTTCTATTAATCTGTTGGCCACGTGGCTCGTGGCTCACCCGTGTCTCCTTACATGCTGCTCCTTCGGCGGCTTCAGCTCGGTCTGCCTAACTCCGCCCTGCTTCTCCTACCTAAGCTCTGATCTCTCCTCCTACTTATTCTATGGTGCCCGCCATGGCCCAAAACAGCTCCTTTATTTAAAGATTGAGATTCACAGCATACATAAAAGCATTCCCACATCAACTGATAGGAGATTAAAACCCAACACAATGTACAGGAAGCTAAATAAAGACTTTTTCTGTAATCAATTAGTACTCTATATGAGCATCAATATTATGACAAAAGTTTAATATATATGTACATATATATAACACACACAATCTTATAGATTTTTTTGCCTGTTTCTTTGTATCTGTGAGAACAAAGACAGCATAGTATGTAGTAATTTAAATTGGAATTGCTACTATAGATTCATATATTTGAATACTTAGTCTCTAGTTAGTGGACCTCTATGGGAAAAATTAGGAAAATGGCCTTATTAGAGGAGGTACACCACTGGGGGTGGGATTTGAGATTTCCAAAGAGAAGGTCTCTCTCTCCCTCTCTCTCTCTCTCTCTCTCTCTCTCTCTCTCTCTCTCTCTCTCTCTCTCTCTCTCTCTCTCTGCCTTTAGGAAAAGGATGAAAGCTCTCAGCCCTATGCCCACCTTCCTACCACCAGCTCCCTGCTATCCTGCTATAATGATAATAACTAAGTCTCTGAAACTATAAGCAAGCCCCAATTAATTCCTTCTTTTAAAAGGGATGCCTTGATCCTGATGTCTCTTCATAATAGAACAGTAATTGAAATAGGAGTGCTGTCAGGAGTGGCCCACTGCTGTGAGAGGCCTGACCATATTGCTGTTTGGAAAAATATAGAAGACTGTGTTGCTTTGGACTAAAAAAGGACTTGAATATTTAACCAGGGCTAAATGGACTATCCTAGTAAGAGCAGAGAAGGAAGTAGTATTGAGGATGATGTGAACTGTGGGGGTCCAGCTTAAAGGTTTCAGAGAAAAAGAATAATCTGACTATAGCCCATTCTTGTGGTATCTTGACAAAAAATGGGACTGCTATTTTTGCTCTTTTCCTAAAGCTAAATTGAAGAGTCTTTCATTAATGACTTTGGCAGAGGAGATTTCAAGATAGCCTTGTGTAGGAGGATTATGTTGTTCCATTGTAAATAATTGTTCCACCCCTTAGTTTAATAAAGATGCTGATTGGCCAAAGGCAGACAGGAAGTGTAGGTAGAGCTACCAGACTAAGAAAACTCTGGGAACAGGAAGAACATGGCAGAGATGCCACAGAGTTGCCAGACAAGCCAGAAGATGCAGAAGACAACTATGCCTTTCTGAGAAAATGTACCAAAGTGCATGGCTGAACAGGATAAGAATCATGGGTTAGTTTAAGGGTAAAGAGTTAGTAAGTTATATGCCTGGGCCCTAGGCCAATCAGTGTCTATGTGTCTCTATGGGACTGTGGGTCTGTGGGTCTGTGTGTCTGTGGATTCAAACCTTGAGGCTAGGCCTGAAAGTCCGGGCCAGAAACCTAATACAACATCCTAGTAATCACTCTTATGAAGATCTACAATGAAAAGGAACAAACAAGATGAAGACAAATATAAAATATGCAGCTTGCAGAGAAAAGACGCACCAGAAAATACAATGTTGAAGCCCAACTCAGTGCTCAAGGAGGTAAAAGGTTCATTTAAAAAAAAAAAAAAAGCCTAATACAAAATGGAATAAAAGTAGTGGTGCCTTCAGAGCAAGACCCACTAATCTAAGCTTCCAAATTGTGAAAAAGAATTAAATGTAACCTTATGCGGCAAAGAGGACCATTAGTAATCAAAGTTTATACAAATTTAATTCAAGGGTGGGTCCAGGTGCTATCTTCACGCATCTATTTCTGACTTTAAATTCAAGAAGAATATAGAAAACAATTGTAGAATCTCCCTCCATGTTTAAGACAAACTGCTAAGTCCAGGCATGTGACAGTAAATTACCCACATGGAAGCCCAGAGAGGGACAAATAGTAACTAAAACAGGACATGACAGTAACTAAGAGAGTATAATTATAGTACTTGAGATATCTGCAAGGCTTGAGGGTAGTAATGAGGACCAAGCAATGAAGATCTAGCAGAAAGCCAGGGTCAATAATTAAGAAAACAGTAGAGATGAAGTAATGTAGAGAGTGGAATTCTGATCTCCCCTAACTTAGTGGAAAGAAAGCATGTAAACAGCACATGCCCTTCTTCTTGGTTAAGCCAGAGAACACACACAGAGCATGCAGTTCAACTGAAAATAGCCCAGAGAACAAACCACTCTTAATAAAGATGACTTCAGCCTTTGTCCAGTGACTGTCATGACCCTATAAAAATCCCTGTCAACAAAGTTCATGAATTTTCTCTGTCTTGGGATCCGCCCCCTTACTCTCACTGTCTTTGAGGTCTGAATTGTGTTTTCAATGTGTTCCCATTTGCTGATGCAATTCTCAATAAAACCTGCCTCCCATGTTTATGTGCCCAGGAGAGCCTATATCTTTAAGTTCAATTTGTGTTAGATTAAAAAAAAAAACAAAAAACAAAACCAAAAACAAACAACTAAGGCCACTGTCCACTGTCCCAGGTCAATCTTTGGCATCTGTGAGTGTCTAGCAATATAAATATTTTGGACATGGAAAACTTGGCCCCAAAAGGAAAATTTGTATACCCCAAACCTGAATATTATATTACATAAAGTATAAATTATGCATAATTTCCCAAGAGCAAATTCTCCCTAATGCATAATGTAATTTTCAATTGTAAACTTGATATTTGGATTGGTCATGAATGCTTCCACTATGAATTTCTATAAAAGGCTACCACATTAAAGACATTAAATAAAATCTTTAAAAATCTCTATGAGCTATTTGATAATGTTAAGCTAACAAAGAATTTAAAACATTGTTTTCTGTAAAGGCCTATATTTTTAATCATACTAAGGCAATTTGAATTGTGATCAAGAAATAATCAAAGCTGATGCTTATATCAATGTATTTAAATACCCAGGAGTCTAACTAAAGAAATCTGAAGAGCTGTTATTGAATCACATAGTTTCTTATCCATAGTATGTATTATCTATTCACATGTAATCAAATTTTAAATTTAGAGATCTCTTCTTGAAGCTCAGCTGTCAATGGCCAGACAAGCAAAATGCTTTAATTTCAAAAATCAATATTTTTGAACTATTATTTAATGGAATAAGCCTGATGGTGCTCTAATGACAAGGAGGGCATTTATTCTCTTGAAGTTATATTTACTCATGGCAGACTTCATATTTGTTTTTAAAAGCATCACTATTTCTTTAAATAATTTGTGATAAATATTTTCCTTACTGCTGGAAGATGAGGTACTATTTCTCCATACAAACCATTCAATTTCCAGTGTTCTCTTTTCTAAGGGTTACAATCATTTTGAGTGCCACATAGGAAAATAAAATATTTTCTAGTATGGTAGATGAGATCCCAAAGTTGAGACATAACGAAGTGGTAGAATGAATTGTATACTTAGCACTCATTAGGCACTAAATAATAACTAATACAATAGAATGAGTATTCCTACTGGCCTAATACTTTCTGTGAAGATCCAGTGATGAGTGGAGTATGTAAATTGAAAATGATGATACTTTTGAAAATGTTGAGCAAGCTCTGAAATGTAGCATAAGCATAAGCAACATAACTCAAAATATTATTCAGAATTTAAAACCCAAACTGAATTTCATTTATGCTTCACAGATAGGACTCTAACCTGCATAGAGTTATTCAAACTCTATGCTGATATATTTCTACCTATTAATTTATATGCAGTTCCCGTAACACTGATGTCATATTGCTCATCCGAAAGACATAGTGTATTAGTGACTTCTTCTCACCAAAGAGCAGTTATTTGCAGAGTATTTCATATGTGTGAGTGCTCAACATTTGAATATATATGGGGTCATGATGACTGTGCGTTCAGTAATACAGACAATATGGAGTGACCAGAAAAGCTTCTGCATAATTTACAAACCAGCCCCCTTGATTTTCTATAACAGATTTCCTTCAAAATTAATAATGTTAACAAAGAGTTTATAAATTAAGTATTTATGGGAGCTATTTTGAAAATTAAATATTTTATTATTTGAAAATTGATGGTTCATGATGCAAGACATGTTAAAAGGTAAGTCACATTTTCATATATATTTGCAACTGACTGTTCAGTATTTTAAAATATTTCACAATTAGAGTTTGTAGAGATGACTTAGGGGTTTAGAATGTTTAGTGCTCTTTTGGAGGACTCAGAATCATGTTTCAGGACCTACATAGCAGTTCATGAGTATCAGTAATTCCAGTTCTAGAGTATTTTATGCTCTCTAATGGCCTTCTGCATGTAAATGGTTTGTATAAGTTCAACAAAAACACATATGTATGCACAACAATAATACTGAATAAGCCAATGAAATTAAACTGTAAAACTATTTAATCATAGACAAAGTCTAATTTTCAACTATAACATGAAACTCCTCACCTCTAATATTTGTTAAATAACAATTATTACAATTAGTGAGAGCAGGAAAATGAACTCTTATATGTAACATGTGATAATGAAAGGTATAAGAGCTTTATGAAGGAACAATTTGTGAAAACATAATAATTATAAAGACTTACTTTTTACTAATATCTAGAAAAATTTTATTAATATTCAACCAAATAGTATAAAAATAAAACTATACAAAGTTACTCATGGATTACGATGTGTTGCAAGAAATCTGTGTGTGCCAACTATAGAAAAGAGGCTAAATACTGCTAGTGATCACTGCAGTTGGGATGCTAAGCATCTGTCAACAGGGAGAAAGATTGTTATGATGAGCAAGTTGTTTCCGGTCTGTAAAATTAAGCAAAATAAAGAAAATCCAACGGAATGTTTACACTATGCTCATCTGTGTGGATGAGAAAGAAATTCAAGCACATGTGCACCCAAGAGTGAAAGACCAATTGCCTTCTGAGCTGGATGGTGGCAACTGGAAAGAGGAACCTGGAAGTGGTAGAGAAAAGAATGATGAGTCAACACATCATGTAGTATGCATATAGCTTTTACCTCATATCAGCCGATCTATATTAAACTGCATGTATAAAAATGTTAGGGAAAGGGCTTAGCCAAATACTATTTTTGTTGACACTCCAATACAAAATGATAGAATGTAATTTTGAATGAGAACTGTTAAATTTCTATCTTTGTTCATTTTACTCCTTTTTGAATGCAGCTGAATGGTTATAAAATTCTTATATAACTTTCTATAAAATTTAGAATTGATATAAATTATCAGTTTCTTCGCAGTTCTCTGGGCACTTTATTCAATATAAATTAAATATTTGGCATGTGATACTTCAGGATCATGAATATACACTCTGGCAGAAGTCAAGCAGTAAAGAAGCACCAGTTGATTTCAGAAGACACAGAAGCTATAACTTCATGGAAGATAATTAAGTACAAAAGTAAAGTACAAAGATAAGTTGTCACTTTACCTATGAATGGTTGATTTAGGGAGATATTTTGGAGCTGGATATTCCTACGTGTTGCCAGCTGACGATATGCTCATAGAGTATTCTGAGCCCTCACTTGTACTGGAGTGAGTTAAAGAAGGCATCAGCAGCAATAACTCCATCTATGCACAATAAAGGGGTCACTGTGAAAGTGCATGATGAATATGCCTGCTGCAACTGGAAATTGTAAAAACATCCATTTAACAGGCAAATTAGAGCAAAACATACAAAAGAATGCATATAAATGATTCAATAATTTCTATCTGCATATCTGTTAAGCATTTTTATTAACATGTCAGAACATTGTTCTCTAGGAGAACAATAAGCCCCCTATAAATAATTTTTGCTCAAAATACTAGTTATTCAATTCTTTGGCGTGTTCACACTCAGAGAATGGGATTATTTATTTATAGGGCTATTTATTACTTTCCTTACACAAAGATTTTCTCTACAAGGAATCATTTTCAAATTGGCTTAATTACATTGTAACTAATTTTAATTAGATTAGATTTTTCAGTGCCTATACATTGCCTTTCAAGCGAAATAAATGGATAAATGTATAATTATATATGAAGTTGTGCTGAGGAAATAGGCTATGAACTGCAGAAATGGGTCGTTCCACCAGAATCCATCTATTGACTTGCAAGTGGTATGCTAAAGACCAGGCAAACTATTCCATTTTGAATAGCTATTGCAGATTTATTTCATGCAATAGAGGCTCTCTTTCTTCTATATGTGCCAAGGAAGAAGGCATAGAAGGCTTATTTATTTTTTTGTGTATCACCTTTTTTGAGAAGAATGTAAGCATGTATCTAAACATGGACTGTAGAGAGAGAGAGTACTCAACCCATATTGTATTTATTGCTCTTAAGTTACTTTTGTTGTCAGCACTGAATAAATAAAGTTTACACACAAGTACTAAAGCTAAGGAATTCCCAAATATGAATGTTGCTTGCTTCACACTGAAAAGAGTCTGAGGCACCTGTGCTCTCAGCATATAGGTGACTGGTGGCTTTAAATTGCAGTACCCAGCTTAAGGTTCAGGCTCTAGAGTTGCTCATGCAAATGACCTAGATCATTTTAATGGGAAAGCCCATCCCACTAGCATAGCTGTAAAATACATAGTTCTACCTGCAACAATGCCTTCAACCATCATGGTATTTTTACTCAGGTGGCCATCAGGAAGACTTGGCTGACAACAGTAGAATAGGTAACTATGTGCATGTGTTTGGTAAATGATTTTTGTTGTGGATGCTATAATGTGGGAGGCATTGTTAGGGGACAGAAGAGCCACATGCTTGGCACTCACTCCAAGAGATCTGTCTCCATTTCTCCTTCTAGTTTTTCTGATTCACTTTATGTAAGTTAGGACTACAGATTTAGGCATCTGTAATTCATTTACGCAGGAGAACATATAAATGGAAACAATACACAACTCTTCATGAAAGACCAGATCCTAAGGCATACCATTTGGTGACTAACACATATAGGAAGAATGTTGTCCAAAACTAGTTTAAGTAGGTCCAGACTTGGCAAGGGTTGTATTAAAACTCCAATGCTTTTGTGAGCATCTCACAACTCTGTCTATGGCAGGAACATCACGGAACTGTGATGTGGGAATGCCTTTATGTATGCTGTGAATCTTAATATTTAAATAAAGGAGCTGTTTTGGGCCATGACAGGCACCACAGAAGAAGTAAGAGAAGGAATCAGAATAGGTAGGAAAGGAAGGGCGGAGTCAGGCAGATCGAGTAAGCCACCCAAGAAGAAACATGTAAGAAACACAGGTGAGCCATGGGTCACGTGGCAGACAGATTAATAGAAATGGGTTGATTTAAGATGTAAGAGCAAGCTATCAATGTGCCTGAGCCATAGGCCAAACAGCATGAAGTTAATATAAGTGTCTGAGTCATTTCTGGGGGTCTGAGCGGCGGGCGGCTGGGCGACTAAGCAGTCTCGGGCGGGCAGGTCTGTGGGTCTCAGACCTCTGGCCGCCCGGGACCAAGAAACTCCCACTACTACAGAACTGAGTCAGAAATCATAGTAAATGCAACTTCCTAGAACCTCATATTATTTTATGTATCATTCTAAGATGTACATTTAGCAAAAGTACCCTTGAGAAAGATACACCCTATCAATACATAGAGAAAGAACAGCATAAAAAATGAATATAAAGTTTCCTCTTTTACATATTCTGCTGTTTCCACTCATAGTTTCAATAGATTAAAAAAAACTGGACTGGGAGATCAACACAGTGCTTAGCTATGGATCTTTGCTTCTGCCTTCATCAGTTGCTGAATGAAGGTTCTATAATGGCAATTAGGATGATCATTCATTTGATTGTAGAAGAAGTCCTGTTTAGACATCCTCTCCACTATTGCTTAGAGTCCTAGCTGGGTCACCTTGTGGGTTCTTGGATATTTCCTTAAACCAGCACTCTTGAGGAAATAGTTTTCTTTATTTTCTATCCTTTTAGAGTAGGTCATTTCTGGTGTGAGTGGTAAAAATGAAAATTATTTAAAAACCTTAGTCCACAGAAGCAAATTGTTTCTTTAATATTAAAAGTTTCTCTACTCTGTATGTCTTTTCTAAAGAGCCTTTCAAATCCCCTGCTGTGGGCTTATGTTTTGCTACTTTCCAAATATTTGCCTGTCCTATTGGTTTAATAAAATGATGATTAGACAGAAGGCAGACAGGAAGTTTGGGTGGGACTACCAGACTAAGAAAACTCTAGGAAGAGGAAGAGTCAGGCAGAGATGCCAGCAGACACAGAGGAACCAAGGCCAGGATGCTGCTCTGAGAAAGGTACTAAGCTACTTGGCTAATCATGAGTTAGTTTAAAAGTTAAGAATTAACAAGTAATATGCCTGAGCCATAGGCCAATCAGCATAAAATTAATGTAAGCATTTGTGTGATTATTTGGGGCTAAGTGGCCATTGGGCTGCAAGTGTGTCCAAACCTCAGGGTTAGGCCAGAATCTAATACTACAATCTCCCTATTCCTTTCTCCTGATTGGAAATAATTGATTGGAAGTGGTCTTCTCTTATATTTGTTTTTCACAGAAGTTAGATGGCATTTACTTACCAGGAGCTGCAAAGTTCTTCCTAAAATTCTTTAGCCAGCACTGAGCACTCTGTATCTCTCCACTTACTTATTTGAGAGATCTTGCATATACTAAGTATATCTCCCTATCTCCATGAAATGATTTATATTATTATGATTATCATCACAATTATGTTAAGAGAGGGGAATTCAATTTATTTAGACTTTCCCCCTATACTTTGGCATATTTTTCTCCCTTCATTCTTTAGAAGCTGTGACTGTAGTAGTGAGGTTTCTTTTGTCCCAGGCAGCCAGAGATCCAGACCACAGACCTGCCGCCCCAGACCCTTTAGCTGCCTGCAGCTGCCCAAGCCCCCCAAAAATGATTCAGACAATTATATTAAGTTCATGCTGTTTGGTCTATGGCTCAGGCACATTGCTAGCTTGCTCTTACATCTTAACTCAACCCATTTTCATTAATCTGCCTGCCATGTGGCCCTTGGCTCACCTGTGTTCCTTACATGTTGCTCCTTTGGGATTCAGGCTTGGTCTCTCTGACTCCGCCCTACTTCTGCTACCTATGCTGATTTCTCTTCCTACTTTTTCTATGGTGCCTGTCATGGGCCAAAACAGTTCATTTATTTAAAGATTGATATTCACAGCATACAGAAAGGCATTTCCACGTCATGTGACTATAACTATGGATTCACAATTAACATCTCTCTCCTTTCCTATTATGTTCATTTCATTCTCTCAACAGCCCTGTGTATTTTCATAGGAATATCCAGTAGGCATTTCAAATTAGTACATGCTCAGCAGACTGTCTTGGACTTCTTTCTTTCTGCTGATCCCAGTGGCTCTCAGTCCAGAACAAGCTCCACACAGCTGGCAAGCCCACCGATTCCCTGTGCTCTCCTCTTTCATCTCATATGTTAATCATCAAGTTATTCTGGCTTCATCTTCAAAATAAATCCCAAATTTGATCACTTTGCCACTCTTCTTTTGCCAGTGACAGATGTCTTGTCACCCCGAAGCTGGACTGATCCAGCAGCTTTTAGAGGAATGTCAGATCTTTTTTTCTCTCGCTCCTCTGTAGGACATTCTCTACATTCTGAGAAAAATAATCTTCTCAAGTAAAAAGCCATGCAATTCTGTTTCTCCAAATTCTACAACAGGTTCTATCACATGACCCACTTCTTACCAAGCATGTGGCCTACGACAAATTGACACTATCTTGACTCTCAGCTTCCTGTCTTAGTTTTTGTGCATGTTAAGTTGGCTCCAGCCAAACAGGTCTATTTGTTGAATATACTGGGTTGTCCCTTGCCGCAAGTAGACCAGTTCTTGAAGTTCCTCCCTATCCTGATGCCGTTTCTTTTCTTAATGTATCCTCATCTGTACCTTCCCCCTCCAACAACCAGGCCTTCTTCTCTCTTTTTTCTCTATAACACTTATCAGCTTCTGGTGTTTTATTGTCTAATTTATTGCCTGTCTTGGACAATTAAATAAGATTTGTAAGGAGATGGTTTTGATTTTCTTTCTGATGGTACTCTGAAATCTCTTCCCACCAGAAATGCTCACATGGCTCTGCTGACTTCCTCTGTGGTGGAATGCTGGTCTTTTCACAGTTCAATGTGTGTAGAATATATCCACCAAGTATTTGCTCATTTTTCTCTAATCATTGCCCAATGCACCACGAGAGGCAACACTGCCAACTGTAAGAGGCAACATCCTGCATATCCCACCACTCCCTGCCACTAGAGGAATGTTTCATATTCCCTACACATTCTTCCCACTCATATATGGAGACAAGAACCTTCAATTACATAGAAATGCTGGCCTCCAAGTTTTTAAAGGCAAGAGAAAGAGGTAACAAAATCCAGTTATGCAAAATATTGTGACACATTAGGCATATGTTTATATTTAAATATAAATTAAATCATAATAGAACATACATGTTCTGTGAACATTGTTCTGAGGAGTGTTTTATTTGTGGTTCTATTTAACCTTCTCAACAAGAAGAAAACAGTTGTAATCCTCATAAAACAAATAAAAGATGGGAACAATGAGATGACTTTTTAGATAAAGGTGCTTGCTGCTAAGCATGACAGCCTGAGCTTGATTCCCAGGACATACATAATAGGAGAGTAAATGACATAGTTGCTGAATTATACCCAAACCACCAAGTATGGTTTCTGTGTAGATCTCAAGAACAAAGAGTTGACATACTCAGTTCTGTTTTCTGTCTAGCTGGTTCGCACTTGACACTGGAAAGACATGTTCATCCAGTACCTACTATGCTTCACACATGTAGACCTGCTTGAACTTATTAACCCCTATGGCAGCCAGATTCAGTATGCCTGGAGCTGACAATAAAGAAAGCTCACTCAAGGATTGGAGAAAGGTTGGTGAATGGCTACAGAGGTATAGCTGAATAGAAGAAATGGCAATTAGGACACCATAAGAAAACTAGGGTTGATATCACTTACATATTTTTGAGTTGCTAATCAGAGACCATTTTTAATACATTTTAAAAGTTAAGTAAAAAATTTTCTAAGGTGATGGATATACTGATATCATCACTGTATATGTTATTGAAATGTCTAACTATTCTTCATGAGTATCTAAGATACTTCAATTATTTTTTTTAAATATCTTGAGTACTGTTGTTTTCCCAGACTCTCCTCCATTACCACTCTCCTTGAAAATTTAATTTAATTATCTTATATTCTTTCAAACTAAAAAAGCATCATATACAGATACTAACAATAACAGTTAACAATAAAAGTCTCTGTTTTGTGTGACTTTTGTTCCTGTTCTAATACATAAAGGAATAAAGAGCAGTCTCATTTGTCTCTGGGAAAAGATCTTTCGTGAAATTTTGTTTCAGACATCTTACATGAGTAAAATTTCAGGACAAACTTGAGAAGCCAATAAACCCAGAAAGTCACATAAAACAGTTACCAAAGGCGGAGTCACTGGGAGGATTAAATTAGGAGATCACTCAAGTAATCATGCTGATGCCCATCAGGAGGCTAGATGTGGACGTATGAGAGACATCCAATACATAGAAATTTTCCTTTAAGAGACCCTGGAGGGTATTATGGTGACGGGTCAATAGGCTTCTTACAGAATAATCCTTGTGATACGTGCCCAGAGCACTATCCATAAAATCCTCCATCACTAAGAAAAGAGCTTCACAAAGTATCATCACAAATTTAAAAGGGATATCGCTAACACTCTTATATCACCTAAAGAGATAACTGAAGCTAAACCACCAAAGAAACTCTTACAAATGTCACAGCCCTTAAACATAGACCTGCCCAAAGACTGATACACCACTACAGGACTACAGAGATCTCCCAACACCAAATATTACTGCTACACCAACAGTGTATGTATGACAACCTGGGTAGCTACAGACAGGTTATTTCTAAGAAGAGTTGGAGGTGCTCAAAGCCTCCAGAAGAGGCCAGAAAGAGCACATTTGAGGAACTTTAGAGCATTGGATACCACAGTTGCCATAAAATTGTTGAGAAGAACATCACCACCAGTCAGCTAGCTCTGGCTGCATGCACACATACAGGTTCCAGAGAATTCTAAAATGTATTCTCATTCAAAAAAAAAATCCCACAGCTTATCAAAATGTGTAGAATATAATGTGCTGAAAGAAAATGTATAGCAATAAACCTATATGTTAGATAATAAAAATGCCTAAAATTAATATTCCCAACTCAAAGAGGAAAAGGAGGAGGAATTGGATCCAGAGGAAGAGAATGAAGATGGGGAAGAGGAAGACCAGGAGGAGGAATCAAATCAGCTGCACAGTTAGGTTACAGATGAACTGTATCAAATGCCAGGACAGGAAGTTGTACCCGTTCTTCATAATCTCTTGGACAAAACAGAATAAAAGGGAATGGTCCTGAGTTCATCCCATGGATCCACCACACAGCTAATATCAAAAATAACAGAGACTTTGTAAGAACGCAAAAGTGATAAAGCTATCTCTCTTAATGTAATTATGATATGTCAACACATAATCTCAAATAATTTCCAATACTTAAAGCAGCATACACTCCACCTAAATGATATTTATCCAAGTTTGTAAAGTCACTGTCCTCTACACCTTTAAAGGTTCGTGTGCATAAAGGGCAAACCATCAGATCATTTGGCAATGAAACTCAATGTCCATACCTATAAAACTTTTTACCAAATTAAAGTCAGACTACATTTTTCGCCTTGATGAAGAACACTTATAAACCCATGTAATTAACATCGCACTTATTCATGCACAGTATAGTGATACATACTTCCATGGCTCCCATTCAACATCATCCTGAGGGCCTAACTGGGAAGAGAGAAAAAAAGGCAAGCACACTGGTGATGAGATGACATGAGTTTCTTTGGGAAAAATCTCAAAGGTGCATCATGGGCAAGAGAAGGAAAGAAGAGAACGAACATAAACCAGAGGAAGAAAAGAGAAAAGGGATTTGAGGAGGCACAGTCCTGCCAGAGACCTCAAAAATTACCCATGCCATACAACTGTCATCCACATTCACAATCTAGTTTGTTCCTGTGTAGGTTTCCCAGCTGACAATCCAGAGTCTGTGAGCTCCCAATAGCTCAGGTCAGCTGTCTCTGTGGGTTTCCCATCATGATCCTGACACTTTTGCTCGTATAATCCTTCCTCTATCTCTTTGGCTGGACTGGGAGCTCATTCATAGCTTTCTAGCTCCTAAGGAAAACATTTCAGCCAAACCTCTTGCACTGTGTTCATTGGCTCTTGCACTTTCCTAGTTCAACAATATCAGAAGCATGTCAAGTCCCCTGGACACTGAGCACTGCTGTTAATACTGACTGAACAGTACAGCATTTAGCTGCTAACTTGCCACCACTTCTATGAGTTCCTACCTCCAATGGTAATCTCCATCTGAGCACTGAATTTTCCATGCCTGCATCAGAGTTGTTGCCATTTGAGGGAGGCCAAAGGTTTCTCTTTTCTCTTAGATTTCTGTGAGATACAACAACTCTCAGAGTCTGTGCAGCATCAGAATTAATTACTCCACTCACATGTGTACAAGCCTACATGTTGTAGTGGGTTCGCGGGTCCCGTGCAGCCAGAGGTCCCTGACCCACAGACCTGCCCGGGACTGCTTATCTGCGCACCACCGCTCGGGTCCCCAGAAACGACTCAGACGCTTATATAAACTTCATGCTGTTTGGCCTATGGCTCAGGCACATTGCTAGCTAGCTCTTACATCTTAAATCAACCCATTTTTATTAATCCGTGGCCCACGTGGGCCCGGCCCGTAGCTCACCCGTGTTCTTTACATGTTGTTCTCTCGGCGGCTTCAGCTCTGTCTGCCTGACTCCACCCTGCTTCTCTCACCTAAGCTCTGATTCTCCTCCCACTTCCTCTATGGTGCCCGCCATGACCCATAACAGCTATTTTATTTAAAGATACAGCACACACAAATGCATTCTCACATCACCTACAGGCATGTGTGCATGTGCACGCATGCATACTGGCAATTAAAAAAAGAAATCATTTTTTTAAAATATCAATTTGTTCAATTTAATTTTCCACTTTGATGTGAGAATGGACATCGGCCCTACAGTCATTTCAAGATACCATATGGGTGAAACATCATAATTGTAACTTCTAATATTCAAGTATTACTTTGTAATCAAGATGAAACAGATGAGAAAGAGCTTCAAACAATTTGAGGTAGATATCAGGGATGGGCCAAGAAAGAATTCACATGGGACAGACCCAATATTTTGATCAAAAGAAAAGGCATGCTGATTTTTTTTTTAATATAGGCAGATACGGCAATTCTTAATTACCAAGCCGTTTCATAGATACAATGGCCCCACTTTGCCTGTCTATTCCAAAACAACCTTAATGGGGGAAACACAGTCTCTACTCTCTTGGTAATTGTTGTGATATGAGGGGATAGAGCATTGGGTAAAAAATGGGAGACAGGAGTGTGTGATAAGTATGGAAACATTGTACAAGGCAAGTGTGTAGTGAAAGTCTTTCTGTAAGGAAGATTTTCAAGGATGGAATTGAATGGGAAGGTGGGGATGGAGTGAGGTATGGTGGTGTGAAGGAAGGAGTGTGAGGGGACACTATCAAGGAGACAAGATGCCCCATGTCAACTTGATGCCAGATGCTGGTTACTTCATTCATTTTTACCAAAATGGCTTAAGCTTTCTTTAAGGAAAAGGTGGAAACAAAATAGGTCAATCAAGTAGAATTATAGAGAAAGTGGGAGGAAAGAAAATTCACATAAGTTGAAAAAAAACTGGCAAGGTACACTGTAGATGATCAGTTTTTAAAGCCCTTTTAGGAAAATCAATAGTAATGTTCAGAGCACGGCATAGAGAAAGCAGCTCCTTGAAGGTGGTAATCTTCTACCTTTCAATAAGCAGCTTTGAGTTCATGCTATTATCTACGATGTACTAATTCATCCTGCATTGTCCACAGGGCTCTTTAGTTTCTTAAGAGAATGAAGACATGGATAATCACAAAGAACACCATGCTTTACATCGTTGGAAGGTTACTCTCTTTTTTTCATTATAGCAAGACTCAAAGCAAAGCAGAAATCTCGGCAGAAGGGGAAAAAAAAAAAACCCAAAACAAAACAGGGAGTGCTCTGCCTTGAGTGCTATTCTTTAAACAGTGTTCAAACTGGAGTATCAGACGATTTAGGATGTTGACATTTTCTCAGCCCTTGTCATATTCCTTTAAATATCTAATGTGGAGATAAGTAGTTGAGAAGCCCTGGCTTCTATGTGTAAGAATAGTGTTTTAGAGAGTCCCTTATGCTTCCATTTTGAAACAGCAACTCCATAAAACCATTATTTTAGAGGTAAACATTTAAGAAATATGTCAGACATATATAGACATTTTAGTAATTGCTTTGCATCACGTGATGGTTTGGAGTCAGTTGGGTTTCTTTGTTGTCATTGTCTTGAGTTTTCAAAATGATTAATTTCAAGATTAAACATAATGAAAGTAGAAAATTTTTTTCTGTAAAAAAACAAGATGTAATTATTTTAAGCTTTGGTGGTCTTAAATTCTAAATTTGTACGGCAAGGTATTCTGCCTCTGTGGCATGAGTACACCGTGCTGAGGTCTCTCTCCATTTATAAAACATCACCACTGGAATTGGTACATGGAAAGAAGATCACTAAAGGATGTGAGAAAATATTTTATCTTGTCAAAAAACAATTGAAACAACTTAAAATTAATTTTTAGTAATGAAAAGTAAAAGATACATAATGAAAACATTTTTGTCTTCAGATAATAATTAAATTTTCATTTCACAGCTCATCCCTGAACTGTGAATTCAATATATACTACTGTATTCTTAGATTTATCCTGATTTTCTATGTCAATACAATCATGCTTGTAAACTTAATTTAAATTATAAAGTTATATTTAGCATCTCTCAGCAGTTTGAAATTATCAATTTGATGTGGAATGTCTTTCTGTATGCTGTGAATTACCATTGGATAATAAAAGAATTGTTTTATCCTATGGCAAAGACAGCGTATTGGCAGGCAGGGAATCCGAGCACAGATAAAAGGGAAGGAGGGCAGAGTCAGACAGACAATGTGAGCTGCTGCCCAAGGAAGCAAGATATAAAGTAACACAGGTAAGCCATGAGCCCCGAGCCAAGTAGCAATACACAGATTAATAGAAATGGCTTAAGTTGTAGGAGCTAGCAAGTAATGGGTCTGAGCCATAAATCAAACAGTTTGCAATTAATATAAGCTTTTGTGTGATTATTTGGGGCTAAATGACTGTGGGACTGCAGGTCTGGCCCTGGGAGATAGGCCAGGCCAGAAGAACCTAAAGGCAACGTCAATTCATTTGTTTGAGATAGTCTTTCCTAAACTCTCTGCCATATATACCATACTGCAGGTATATAGTGCTTCACATAGAATTTAATCACTTTGGATTTTCTTAGGTTTTATTCAGATATAGATATAGATGATGTAGATACAGATGGATAAACATAGACATAGATGAAGATAAATATGTATGTATATATGTTAAAAGACTATACGTATTTTTTCATTTTACCCAAAAGACTATATATGTTTATAATATGTAAACTTTAAAAAAAAATATCTGGAAATGGAATGCCGATTTTCTTTAATGTTTGACATGTAAATTTCTGCAACGACTATGAAAGTCAGTTTCTTCAAATAACCAAAAAGAAAAAAGAAGCAGCTGTGAGACTCAGATTTCTGACCCGATATACACACTGGAAGAACTCAAATGCAGCACACTATAGAAACACACTTCGTTCTTCATTGTAAGCAGGGAATGGGCTCACATAGATGCCCACCAAGAGGTCAAAAATGAAGAAAATTTTGTGCACACACAATAGACTCTTAATCAGTCATAACGTTTGCAAGACAATGGATATGAGGAGAAACCATTATTATAAAAATCCAGGCTATGAATACTTCATCTACCAAGGCTTCCTCTCCTAGTGGTTCCACCATATTCCTAAACAACTCCACCAACTGAAGAGAGAATGTTCAAATACCTAAGCCTATATCAGACATTTTTCGTCCAAATCACTGCAATAGGGTAAAAACAATATGAAAGTGTTTCCTTCTCTGAGGACATGGTTTGAAGATGTGACAGCTGTCCAGGGGTACCCCAGTCAGACTCACCTGCTGGACATTTCCAGTGGTATACAAGGCTGAGTAACTTCTGAGTCCACATTGAAACACATAATGGCCAGTTTCCTCACAATACTAGAAAGATTTCTCAAATACCATGCCTATCTGATGAGGCAGATCAAAATACAATGGTTTAACATACCTCAGAGTGAGTTTTTAAAAAGTAAGTATATGAAATAGCACACATATGAATTCTCAACACAGGGTATCAGGTATCTTGCAGAAGTCATCCCTAGCCCAGGCCAGGTCAAGCAATTACTCTCTCAGAAACACATTTAAATGAGGTGTGTGTGCCCTGCTCTAAGTTTACTGAGGCAATCTGGTTATCAAAATGAGATAGCTTGAAGACAGAGTGACTTTTCCAAAAGCCAAGGTTTTTTACTGGTATTTTGGTATCATCTTTTCAATCTCAAGGTTGGGAACTAATAGAAATTTTAGGATTTCTTTTTAAAGCTGTTATTCTAATAATGTTATATAGTTGGGAGGGGAGTTTTAAATCTATAAGAAATGCTACCTCAGTCATTTGGAGGTAGATTCCAGGTTGTCTTCAAACATATTTTTCTATCTTTTCAATTTGAGGAAGTTAAGACTCATGTCTTCACTAAATCTTGGCTGCAGGGAAAAAACCCCTGTAGGTAAGAATCCTCCAGTAAAATCATGTTTCTGAAAACCTCAAACTATAAATTCTGCCCCAATTCCCAATGCACTCCATCACCAGGCAACCTCAGCCTGAGACCCACAGATCCTCAGAACCTATTGGGCCAGGAGGAAAGTGACACTCCACCCAGCCTAACCAGAGAGCCTGGATTTCAGGACCCAGGGCTTGGGGCACAACACTTGGAACCCCACCTCCACTCATCATTCCCTTAAATTCAGGCCAGCAGGGAAAACTCCAGTATGCCAGAACCCCATAGCAAAATCCAGTCTGCTGGACAGCCCTAGCCACAAATTCTTTCCTGACTCCCAACTCACTTCATCACCCTGTGACCTCAGCAGCTACCTGAGACTCAGAGATCCTCAGCACCTATTGGACCAAGAGTTCACTGTACAACTCCAATACAAATCTTGCTCCAACCTTAACCCACCCCACCAGTAACTTTGGTAGCTGCATGAGACCCAGAGTTCCTCAGCACCTATCAGATCAAGAATGACTACCTGGGACTCACAGTTTGTCAACACCTATTAGATTAAAAGCCTTTATAGGATAAAGAGCTCCTCTGGATCAAGAGCTCATATTGGACTAAGATTGAATCCCTAAGACACAGAATCAGCCAGCTCCTATTGCATCAAGAACAGCTCAGTGTGACACATAATGCCCTACCTCCAAGGAAGCCAAGAACCCAGATTGGAAAAAAAAAGAGTCTTCCTGAGACATAGATACAATCAGAACTAATTGCACCAAAATTCTGAGATATAGACAAATCCTGTATTGATCCAAGGAAGCAATTGGTAGATGCCAGTGCAAGAATACATATAACAACATATAGAATAATATGGCACCACCAGAATCTTGTTGTTCTACAACACCAAGGCCTGAACATGATAATGTAGAAGCAAAAGGAAACCACCTTAACAAAGGAAATAATGCCCTAACAAAGGAAATAAAAATTAACCTTAAGGAAATGCTAGAAATAGAAAACTTGAAGAATCAAACTTCAACTACAGATAGAAGAATAACTGACACAATGCAAAAGATGAAAGAGAGAATCTCTGGTATGGAAGAGTCGATGGTGGAAATAGATATATCAGTCAAAGAAAACACTTAAACCAAAAAGTCAGAATGTGAAACATCCCGGAACACAATAAAAAGACCAAATCTAAGAATAGTAGGAATAGAAGAAGAATACCAGCTCAAAGGCACAGAAAATATATTCAACAAAATTATAGAAGAAAACTTTCCCAACCTAATGAAGGAAATGCCTATAAAGAAACAAGAAGTTTACAAAAAATATCTGCTCACTGCATAATTATCAAGACACTAAACCTACAGAATACAGAAAAAAAATGTAAAGAGCTGCAAAGGAAAATATCAAGTGACTCATAAAGGCAATCCCATCATAATAATGCCAGACTACTCAATGGAAACAATGAAAGCCAAAAGATCCTGGTCAGATGTTACACAGACACTAAGAGACCACAGTTGCCAGTCCAGATTACTATACCTAGCGAAACTATCAGTCACCAGAGATGTAGTAAAGATGTTTTCATGGCAAAAGCCAGATTTGAATAATACCTATCTACAAATCCAGCTCCATGAAAAGCACTAGAGGGAAAACTCCAACCTAAGGAAGTTAAATACACCCACAATACTACAGGCAATAGATAATCGCACAGAAGAAAAACTAAAAGAAGGGGGAAAGATGCACACTACAACTAAAAATAACAAGAACCAACATCACTGGTCATTAATATCCTTTAATATCAATGGATTCAATTCACCCACAAAAAGACACAGGCTAACACAATGGATACAAAAACAGAATCAATCCTTCTGCTGCATGTAAGAGACACATCTCAACTGCAAAAACAGACAGTGGCGCAGAGTAAAGGGTAGGGTTTCACAAAGACTTTCCAATCAAATGGACTTAAGAAACAAGCTGGTGTAGCCAACCTAATATCCAAAAAATAAACATCAAACTAAAATCAATTAAAGAAATAAGGATGGACATTACTTATCAGGAAAAATACATCAAGATGAAGTCTTAATACTTAATATTTATGCCCCAAACACAAGGGCACCCACATAGATTTTTTAAAAAAATTATGAAAGCTGAAATCTCAAAATCAAATCCCACACATTAAGAGTGGGAGACTTCAATACCCTACTGTCACCAAAGGATAGGTCTACAGGAGAGAAACTTAACAAAGAAATAAGGGATCTAACAGATGTTATGACTCAAATGGACTTAATATGCATAAATAGAACTTTCCAACAAACAAACAAATATATCTTCTTCTCAGAACCCCAAGAAATTTTCTCTACAATTGAACACATACCTGGCCATAAAAGAAAATGTGATAGATTAAAAAAAAAATAGGGAATAACTCCTTGTATCCTATTAAACCACCATGAACTAAAGTTAGAGATCAACAAAACATAAAACACAAAAAACCTTTAAACTCATAGAAACTTAACGTCTCTCAACCGAACCACCTCTGGGTCAAGGAAGAAGTAAAGAAAGAAATCAAAGACTTTCTAGAATTCAATGAAAATAAAGAGATGGTTAAGTGAGAGGAGCAATAAAGATGGAGAAAAAAAGAGATGTATACCTTGATAGAGGAAACCAATGTGGCATTGGAAAGGGTCCTAGGGAAACATCCAAGAACTCACAGGATGTCCCTGGCTAGGTTTCCACCAATAGTGGAGGGGGTGCTTCAACAGCAGTTCCCATGTAATCAGATGAATAACCATCCTAAGTGTCATCACAGAACCTACATCTAACAATGAATAGAGGTGGAGGCAGAGATCCACGAGCACTGGGATGAGCTCCTGGTCCATCTGAGACCAGGGGATAGGGATTATGAGGAAACTTCCAGTGATAGCTAGCTGGAGCTCTGAGGAGCCCACTAAATCAAGAATAGCCACTGGAGATCCATCAGAAAAAGGATTTAGGCCCTCCAAGGGTAGGTAACTGTTGAATGGCATGGGAAGTATGTGAAGTCTCCGGTGTGGGGGTCGGGTGGGGTCAGACTGTGTTCCTGTACGTGGGCTGGCAGCTTAGAGCCCATTTGCTGCAGTATTGATTTTAGGATGAGAATATTGGACTTGACTGGAGAGGATGTTCCATGCTGAGCTGACACACCTTGGGACTTCTTGCCCATCTGGGGGAGGGGACAGGAGGATGGGGAAGCAGGAGGCTGAAAACTGACTGAAGGGGATTGGGAGGAGGGAAGAGAGGGGGAGCAAGGGGACAAGTGGATTAAAAAAACATTACTTTATAAAAAAATTATAAAATGGAAAAAAGAAAGTTAATCTAAAACATATCTAGACTTAAGGGACACAATGAAAGCAGTGCGAAGAGGAAAATTCATAGCATTTGATACCCACATTAAAAACTTGGAGAAATCTCACAAAAGAGACCTAGCAGCACAGCTGAAAGCTCTAGAACAAACAGAAGCAAACTCACCTAGAAGGAGTAGAAGCCAGGAAATAATCAAACACAGGGCTGAAACCAATAAAATTGAAACAAAGAGAAAATACAAAGAACCAATGAATCAAAGAATTGGGTCTTTGAGAAAGTTAATAAGATAGCCAAACCCTTATCCAAACTAACCAAAAAGCAAAGGTTGGGGGGAGGGAGAGAGAGAGCAAATCCAAATTACCAAAATCAGAAATGAAAGGGGGGGCATAACAACAGACACATAGGAAATCTAGAGAATCATTAGGTCATACTTTGAAAGCCTGTTCTCTACTAAATTGGAAAACCTAAATGCAATGGGCAATTTTCTGAATGGGTACCACTTACCAAAATGAAATCAAAACCAGGTAAACAACCTAAATAAACCTATAACTCCTAAGTAATCCCATTAAAATTAGGACAAGCACAAGGCTATCCTATCTCACACTATCTATTCAATATAGTTCCCGAAGTCTGAGTTAAAGCAGTAGGACAGGATCAGGATCAGGATGGGGAGACTCATAGAATAGGCTGTCCCATGCTGTGGGGAGCTCTCAGACTCTGAAATAACAGCTGACAAACTTTCATGGAATAGATATGGACACCCTGAATATAGATGACAGTCAGAAAGCATGAGCAGTTTCTGAAGCCTCTTGCACTCATATCAGAGTCTATCCCCAGCTCTCCCTTAACTGGATATGCCAGACCGGATTGACTTACCTTGGGTTTCCTTTCCTTCTCTGGAGAGTGAAGGGAAAGAGGAAGGAAGATGGGGGAGATTGGTGGAGGACTGGGAGAAGAGGCAAGAGCTGGAGCAGTAGGAAATATAGGGAAAAAAATTTAATTTCTTTAAAAAAGTAAGTTTAGTTTAAACTGGTAATGAATTGTACACATTGATGGTAGAGCATATGGCATTTCAATACATGTAAAGACCAAGTAATATGTATTTGGGAATAACTTAACTATCAAATACTCATTATTTCTTTATAGGGAAATTGTAATTTCTTCTGAAGACTTTTTCTTTAGAATAAAAGCTCACTTATCACTTTCCAGAGGAATCCTAGTGTACAACATACCAGAATGTCTATCTCACTTCACATGTATATAGTACTTAGGTCCCATTTATCAACTTTCCTCATCCCTGTCCTTGAATCTCCACATCACACTGAGATTCCTTGAGATACCTTTCCTAATGGCGTATAGGAGAAGGGACCACATAATTTTCTTTAAATACTTTATTTATCTCATTTGGTGTCATGATCTCAAGTTCCATCAATGATTTTTTTCCTTTTCTAGTTGAATAATGATACATTTTGCATATGGCCCACAATTTTTTTTTCTTTCTATTTATCAATTAACGGGAACTTAGTTCAACTGATGTCTTTGCAGTTATGTCTAGGGCTACAATAAGCATGATGCTGCAGATGTCTCCTTCAAGCAGTAATTTCATTTGTTTTTATGCTCAGTAACAAGACTGAAAATTATGTATTAGATCTCCTTTAACTCCTTGAGGCATTCCATACAATGGCCATTCAATGGATTCCACCATCCTTACACATGGTACATTAGAGATCCCTTTTCTGTACATATTAACCAAAACTTACTTTATGATTTTTATAATCAGCCTTACTGGAGTAAGGTGGTATCTTGCTGATATTTATATTCTGACAATTAATGGTCTTGAGTATATTTAGCAATTACCTGCTCATCATTTATACATGTTATTGAGAATAGGTCTGCTTTATATATAACCCATTTCAATGGGATTATTTAGTAGGGGATTGCTACTGAGATTTTTTTTATTTTCCCTTATATTCTGGATATAAAACCCTTCTCAAATGTATAGTACATATTTCCCCCATTTGGGGGGTTTTCTTGCTACCTTTGAAAATTGTCCCCTTTGCTGATCCAAAGCATTTCAGTTTGATGGAACTCATTTTCTGTATTTTGATTTTTCTTACATTTTCATGTCGTAAGTCTGGATAACTACCCTCAAAACCCCTTCCTCATTTCAGTGTCCTGAAACTTTTCTACAAAATATTACTGCACTAACATTACATACTTTAAAGTATATTTTACATAGATTCCCACTTGTTTTCATATTGAAAAGAAAGATTTAGGGACATTTTAATAAAAAATATACAAACAGAACTTAGAAATGTGTCCTAGAAAACAGTAAAGCAGAATGAGTCATGGGAAAATGCTCATGTCCTACAGTATCTAAGCACAGGTTATGATAAAAAAAAAACAAAAAAAAAAAAACAAAAAAAAAAAACCAGAAAGGTTATGGGGGAGTAATTCAAAAAGTATTACTTTTATAATGGAATTAGTAAATTCAGAACAAGGGTATTAAGAAACTGGAACCAAGAAAATAGGATACAAAAGAGATAATTCTCCAACATGGCACCCACCACCTGCATATTGTGACCAAGGGCACATTCTTTTAGGATGTCTTTAAGGAATACTGTACAAACAACCATGTTAGAAGACAAAGGTGATGCTTATCTCTGAGCAACACATAGGAACATCTACTACATGTTATTTAGGACTTAGAAATCCTGTGCTTTAGCAAAGGGCAGCTTAAGAATCAGTTTCATGAACTAGAACAAAGAAGCTAGTGCTGAATATCCATGTGGGAAACAAAAACTCAAAAGACATCATAGACTAAAGCACAAAGCCAAAATTATAAAAATTGGGAAGGAATTTTGGTTCTTGGGGCCAACAATTTTTCAAAAGCAGGAATAAAAACAACCCCTAAGATTTTGTATTTTAAAAATCTTTTTGTAAAACACCATTCAGAAAATCATTAGACGAATTAGTAGAAACTGTTCTTAAGATACATGCATAGAAGCAAATCTAAACTTTATACATAAAATATAAAATAAAAGATTAATATAGCTATTTCATTTAGCCAGACAAAGGAGGCGAAGAGACAGTTCAGCAGGTGAGAGTGTTTGCTACATGGAATCCAGACACTAATCCTCCTAGATCACTTCCAATATCCCATTGTCCATTTTCCGTTAAAACAACATTCTCTTTAAGATTCTTTTTTTAACTTTTTGAGAAACCTTGCCTTTCCTTGGCTCCTTGCTGATGACTTTTAAGCCTTGAAGGGAATATGTCTGTTGACACTGGGGTCTAGCAAAGCTATAAAGTCAAACAGGGTGATACATTTTGGTGCACTTGATGACATCATATCACTTCCACACAGAGAATGGCTGTGGAAGTACTACCATGTCACCCCATGCACCATAATATATAACATGGTTAACCTCCATAGTTTAAAGAACCCTATGAACCACAAATAAGATAAAAAATAATGTTTATCATTTTATATCTGATATCAGATATATATATTGTTAAATATGATGATGCAGTTGTACATATTTTCTAACAAATGACATAATTTTATTTTTTCTGGCAATATGAACTCATCTATGCATGAGTACCACATTTTCTTTATAGCCATCTGCTGATAGACATTTAGGTACTATTAACAGTGCTCAATGAAGATGGCTGTGCAGGCCCATACATGACAAAAAGCAATCAGTGTTACAATTGTCAGTTCAGTGACCTTCCCAAGGGCCTAAGTATTATTTGCATGCTAATGTCACCTGCCTGTGCCTTAGGTCAGAGTGCCATCTGTGCAGGAAAGTCTTGGGTTTTAGTGTCAGAAGAGGAAGGTATGTCTGAAGGAGCATATGACAGAATTACCTTAAGCTAGAGCAGGAATTCAAGTATATGGTTTTGACATTACCAAGTGCTAACTCTAGTAAGCACTGCAGTCAGTGTTCATTACGGCATTACATACTTCGTCATGAAGAGAAAAGGGGAGTAAGAAAGAAATGACCTGGGTGTCATTCAACATTGCCATGCTGAATATACATCCAGCTACTCAAAAGTTTTGCTGGTTTTGTTTTCTTCAGGCAGCCACTGTTATTTCAATCATAGTAAGTAAAAACAAAAATGGATGAAACATCTTTCTTTTATGAATAGCATAATCGAGTCTCACAGACACACTCACATACACACACACACACACACACACACACACACAGACACACACACTCACACACACAGTGTGAAGGTTTCTATAGCAAGAGGTACGATTTTTGTGCCTGTAACCATGTCAGAGGAGTAGCAGGTGGTAACTGAAGTTCAAGTCAGCCCACTAGGAGGAGACCCCTTTGGTGGGTTATTCTTTGTTAGGCAAAAGCCCTCAAGACCACAAACTCCAGAATGTCTTTTGTTTCTTCTGTGCCTTTACACCTTTGCTATCTTTGTCTTTCTCTGATATTTGATATAGTTGAGTGTGGGGAGAATCCCCACTGCCCATAAGGTAATGTGTTTATCTCATGAAAACATCCTGTTTTACTGGGTATTTTTAGCTATGAATTATTATGAAGATGACTTCCTTTCTAAACTATATCATCCAATTGATAATGTTAGCCTTATCAGGGCTTTAATAAATAAAAGTATAGACAAGGATATGTTTCACAACTAAGACTTATGAAATCTACTTAAGGAGCTGCTTTAGATCAAAACTCAGGTTAATGATTAAGGAAAACTGTTGCAGGAATAAAGGAAACTCAGGACCAGATCTCTGGGAAAGGCATAGATATTAGAGAGAATAAACACCACAGTCAGATCTGAGAGAATAAACACTACAGTCAGATCTCACCCAGCTGCCTTCCAGGTTCCTCAGCCTGGCTTCTCTTGGCTTCTTCTGCCTGCTCTGTCTTTCTATATCTGCCTTAAATACTCTCTTGCCTGCCTTAAATACCTTCTTCCCTCAGTTAAGGTGTGACACCACCACTGCCTGCCTGGGAGCCTGGAACTTTTTCTGTAAACTAAGATGACCTCGAACTCAGATTGGATTAAGTGTGTAGGTCACTATTCCCAGATACTCCCTGGGCTGGGATTAAAGATGTGAGTTACCACTGTCTGATCCTCCTAGACTGACTGTGGGTAGATCCCTCTGATACCTCCGAATGTGTTTAATATGTTTGAAAATATCCCCACAGAAAACAACTGAATTCTCCAGTAGCCAGGCTGACTAAATTCTTCTAATGCTAAAAAAATACAGTATAGTCAAGGGTCTCAGTGTGCATTATTGGCTAATAAAAACACTTTGTAATAACTTCAGGCTAGATCAGATGTTTTGACAATAGCTTTAAGATGAAAAAAATCAGCAATCAATTTAATGTCCACAAGGACACATAGCTGAGGTTGAAAAGACAAAGCAACCTAACTGCTAAGTTTGATGTTGATCAAAGGTGATGATTAACTCCTGGTACTCATCCTTGCCCTCAATCTCCTGATATAAGAAACTATAGATAGATAAGAATAGACCCTAAAGATCTAAAGTCCAGTCAACTGATTGTTTATATGTACAGAATATGTATTCCTTTAGGATTCAGATTAACTTTCAAGATGAACAGTAAAATGGTTGAGTCTTTCTTTGTAACCTCAGTGTGCAGTCTGCCAGCAGGAGTTGGCTGGAAGAAAATACTTTGTCTACTCTGTTAATCTTCAATAACTTACTTAGCTGTAAATGTATATGGGATATTGGGATGACTATGTTTTTAATCATGTAAGAGAGATGAAAAACATGTACTCCTTGGAACTTAGAAGAACCACTGTATGGGATAGACACTAGAATGAACAAATTTTTAGAAGTATATTGACCCCTGTATTCATTAATTAAACAATATTGTTAAAATAAACAATAATTGCTTAGCTGAGGGGACCTTAAGTCCATCTCATAACTTTGGTCACAAGACAGCTCAGGCATACCTGGGACTCTTGCATTACTGTGTATTGTATACAATGAGTAATGAAGGGCTAGAGTCATGGAAACTTGTCATGCCCCTTTCAGTGAAACATGTAAATGAAGGTTAGGGACTTCAATATGAGGAAATACTTTTGTACCAATCAACAAATACAATTCGTTTGGCCTGTCAAATTCAGTTCAGTCAGAGTCTACCAGAAGAGGTTGATGAGTAAAAAAGGAAACAAACAAAAGAATGTGTGAGAATATTTTCCACAAATGCCTCAGATAGAAAAGTCCAGTATGTGCCAATAATATGGATTTCCCTTTAGGCCTGTTCTGCCAAGAGGCTGATAATTATGGCCATGCAGAAACTCAGGAGATCAATACCCTGTCTAATGATGTTTAGAAGAATCTTAGAATGGGAATAAGTTTTTTAAGCAAAGGTGAATTTTCTATTATAATTTGACGCTTATCATAAAGCAAGAAAAAATAGAATCAAATGGGATCTGTAAAGTGTTAAGTATGAAATAAATGGCTACTTAATTTGCATCCAAGACCCTGGTCCTTATTTTAAGAAGATGCTGAATCTTTCAACAAATGACATTATAAACATTGATGCACTCCTGAGTGACACCTTCAGCTGGTATCTTAAAAATAATAAACAAATAAACATAGTTCAATGTAACTATTTTATTTGTCTTTAAATTCTTTCCTCTGCTTTAATCATAAACTAATTAGAGAATGGATATACGTATCTTTCCATGATTTAATGTGTTCTTTGAGTACCAGCTTTTCGGCAAAGACATGTCTATCTTTCAAGACCAATGACTGTGTTAAAAAAAAAAAAAAGGTTTTCTGTATTTAATGACTGAAAATATGATGAATAAGAAAGTAAGGATGTAAGCATCCTCTCCTTCTACCTTTTTCAACTATTTCCTATGCTCTAAATGTTCCCTAGAGTTCACGTGCTTGAGCATGAGCTCAGTATACTGATATTGAAAAGTTGGACGTAAAGATAAGATGATGTCAGGAGTGTTTTATCCTTATTAGGCAAATTGCATTTGAAGTGTAGATGTGTGAGTTTGCACCTACTTGCTCCCTCTGGTGTAGGCTCTCTTCCTTTCTCCACCCCATCTTCTGTGCAGGGCTAGCTGGCAGTCAGTGCTCTTTAACCCCTCCACAGATCCCTCAATCTCAACATCCCAGTCTTTAATACCATGAGCCAAATTGTTGTTTATAACCGCTTTATGTACTGTTGTCCTGGAAGGTGCTCAAATAAAGTGTCTATCCTTACACTCCCAACATCCTTAGACCTGTTTGACTTTCTGCTTGTGCCTTTTACCATAAATATACTCATTTGCTTTGTCCTTATTCACAATGTCAAATACACTCATCATGAAGACAGGAAAAGTGTGCTTAGTATGCACATTGAGGAGAGAGATGTACCACTGCATTACAAACAACATATCATGGACATTTAACCTTATTTATAGGGCAAGGCTCAGGAGTTAACATTCTAAAAAACAGTGGCTTAATTCTTTTACAAAATTTTGTACAATAATTTTTATCTGTATTATCATTCTATCAGATAGGGAGAGCACTTCACATCTACCCACTGCTCCTTATCACTTGGAGGTTAGATTCATCTGTATGCCACTGATTATACTGTAGAAGATGTGGGCCAAATGGATATTACTTCTTTTTAATTTTAGCAACATTAACATACTTAGAAACAGCTTTAAAATTCAGCCTATGTTTCCTTTCTGGATTTTTAAAAGCTTAAAATTTATTAATCTTGCAATTAATCAATATAAGCAAAATGGCAAAGCAGGCAGGACTCCCATTGCTTGATGACTTTTTAGACAAATCTCAAAATCCAATTGACATTTTGTGCTATTTAACTTCCACACTCAAACCTTATAATAACCTTTACTTTCAAGCATCTTGTCTATTTTTAGAATGTTGATTACATTACTGAATAGATCTAGTGTGCACTATATATCAGTCTACAAACAGTCAAGCAGTTATAATTTTAAAAATGCAAAATTGTTTTAATAATATCATAGCATGATTCTTTTGAAGTCAGTTTTATGCTACACCCCTCAAATTGCATCCTTGTTCACTCTTCTTCCAAACAACATGAGATGATGCAGGGCATCCCACACTCAGTCATCAATCACATTACTAACCAGCAGTTGTCCTCTGAGCATGACATGAGGTATTCCTATGTCCTAGATCTGATATGGATTGCAACTTGCACTGAGTTTCTTTATAAAGTGTATGTAGATTTGCAGATGGTCATAAAAAAGAGCCACATTTGGGAGAATTCACTGATTTTTTTGATCATAATTCTCCAACTTATAAACAAATGAGAAGGTGTAAATGAAGAGACTTTGAAATATGTAAATTTCTTTTCATCTTACATATTAATTGGAATTTAGATTAAGAATAGCTGTTCTATATGGTTCTTTTAAATATATAATATATGTTTCAAAAAATGTGCCATATTGACCTTCTAATGTGTCTAATTGGACACATAGTCAAACACACTGATAAAATTTTTCTGTTTTGTAAGAACCACCTGTCACCATTGCTGTTTGGTAGTATTTACTAACCTGGTATCTGGTAAATAGAATGCTTTTTATTACCTTAGTTCTGATATTTACATATATATTGAACTTGAAAGAATTCATTAGTTATTTTCAAACTTACTAAGAACTAAAGGTAGATAGCCTTCAAATATCCAGAAATAGAAATCCAAACACCTATCATTGGAAAATTAGCAAAGGCACTAACAAATCTCCATTGAAAAATCTCCACTTGTAGGTGTTGAGTCCTGTTAAATCCCTTAGCCAAAATCAAACACAGTTGAGAAAATGCAAAATTTTGAGTTATTATCACAAAGGAGGTGACTTTTGCCCATCCAATATAGGAAATCTTTGTGTTAAAAATTCTTCCTCTGGTTCATTGCACGAATAAAGGAAACTCAGGGCCAGATCTCTGGGAAAGGCTGAGATATCAGAGAAGAAACACCACAGTCAGATCTCACCCAGCTGTCTTCCAGCTTCCTCAGTCTCCTTCCTTCTGGCTTCTTCTGTCTTCTCTGTCTTTCTATGCCTACCTTAAATACTTTCTTCCCTCAGTTAAGGTGTAGCACCACCACTGCTTGACTGGGAGCCTGGAACTCCTTCTGTAAACTGAAATGACCTCGAACTCATATTGGATTAAGGACGTAGGTCACCACTCCCAGGATACTTCCTGTGCTGGGATTAAATATGTGAGTTACCACTGTCTAATCCTCCTAGACTGACTGTGGGTAGATCCCTCTGACATCTCTGGTTGCTTTTTATTATGTTTGAAAATATCCTGTGGCACATTTTGTTTGTCCCAACACTTAGCAAACAGAGGCAAGAGAATCTCTGTGAGTTCAAAGCCAGCTTGTTCTTCAAAGCAAGTTCCAGGAGAGCCAGTACTATTACACAGAAAACTCGGTCTGGAAAGGAGGTGGAACTGTCCTCTGATATCTATGACTGTTTTTGTTATATTTAAAAATATCACCACGCTGGTTATTGCAAAGAAGTAAGTATTCAGATGTGTTACAAGCTGGAGAGTGCATGCTCAAAATCCATGTGACTAAGCCTTAGGATCCATGACTTCACTATGTCATTAAGTTGAAGGCAAAGTTTTTTTAAAGAAGTCTTTTGTTTGCTTTGTTTGGTTTTGGTTTGTTGCTGTTTTTTATTGTACAGGATTGTTTTAGCCATTCTGGTTTTTTGTTTTGTTTTGTTTGTCTATATGAAGTTAAGTATGGTCTTTCAAAGTCTGTAAAATATTAGTGTTGGAATTTTGATTGGAGTTGCATTGAATCTGTAGATAGCTTTTGCTAAGATGGCCATTTTTACTATACTAATCATACTGATCCATAAGTGTTGGAGATCTTTCCATCTTCTGATATCATCTTCAATTTCCTTTCTTCAAAGATTTGAAGTTTTACCGCACAGATCTTATATTTACTTGATTATAGTTACCTCAAGATATTTTATAATATTGGCTATTGTGAAGGATATTGCTTCCCTGAATCCTTTCTCAGCCCATTTGTCACTTGTATGTAGGAGATCTACTGATTTTTTTTTTTTTTTTTTTTTTTTTTTAGCTAGTCTTCATCCAGCCATTTTAGTGAAGATGTTTATCAGTCACAGGAGTTCCCTGGTAAAAACTTTCTGGGTTACTTATGTATACTATCATATCATCTGCACATAATAACGCCTTGACTTCTTCCTTTTTAATTTGTGTGCCCTACATAGATTCAATTGTCTTAATGCTCCAGCTGGAACTTAAAGTACTAGATTGAATAGATATCGAGAGAATGGACAACCTCATCATTTTTTCTGATTTTAGTGATTCAGGAGAGGAGGAAAGAGAAACTGTGGTCAGGATATAATACATGAGAGAAGAATTTTAAAATAATGACTTGTTTAAAATGAAATTACTAAGGTTCTAACAATTTAGACTGGTTGAAAAAAATCAGAACACCCAGGCTTGGCGTTAAGATGATAGAGACAGAAAATCATGACCAAAGTATAACCTGCTTAAAGCCAGGAAGAGGGAACACAGAAGAAAGTCATCATTACTGGATATCTGGCTCTGAGTGGCAAGAAAAGAGCCTGCAGTTAGACATAATGGGTGCGGAGCAAGTTAACAAAACTGGAAATAGAAATTAGACTGTTAATATTTACTTTACAGCCATTAGAATTGGGAGAGAGTACAATCAAAAACTGGACAGTATGAATTTAAGTGAGGAAGATGGAATAGATAGATTTCTAGAAATTTCAAAACACAAGGGACAAATAAACTGCGAAAACAATGAGGAAATCTGAATAGGCCTGAAACGCTTGAGAAACTGAATCAGAAAGGCAACATTTTAAGAAAAATACAAGGGCCAGTGAATTCTGCCAAGTATGTAAAGAGTTAGCATCAATCCTGTTTTCTCATTTGATGTTTGTGCAAGAATTTCTACAAGAGGACTATGGAATATTAACCATTATCAAGGAACACGGATCAGTCTTCAACAGAAGAAAAACAAGACTGTTGATCAGTATGAAAGGACTATTTGCTGTGACAAGCCCAATTTACACCAACACAATACAATTTGTGTATGAAATGTCTTCACTTAATACCATACTCAAAACTAAAAAAAAATTGAGAGTACTTCTGCTAAAATCAGAAAAAAGATAAATGTGACATTTTTACCATTTCCCCTCATCCCAAGCTGGAATTTAGGTGAAACATTGAGACAATAAAAATAAAATATATACAGACAGGAGGGAATAAAGTAAAATTTTGCCTACTTAAGATCTGATCTTAGATGTAGGAAATCCAAAATATCCCGTATAAACTACCAGAGCCATGGACCAGAGTGATGGGTCAGGGGTTAGGATCACTGGCTGCTTTTGCAGAGGAGCTAGGTTCAACTCCCAACATCCACATGAAAACCCACAGTTGTCTATGACTTCAGCTCTAGGGTATCTGCCACCCTCTCCTGGTCTTCATGGTCATCTGCATTTCACTGGTGGACATATGTATGTGTAGGTGCATTCACGTACACATAAATAATAGATATATAAGCAAGCAAACAAGAAGTTAGCGAAGTGAAGGATACAGAGTCAACATATTAGAATCACATACATTCCCACACACAAACAATGCATGCTACGAAAAGAGAATAAAAACACTGCCATCAATAACTACACTGACAATAATAAAATTATACTTGGGAACTGGATCAGTGAGATGGCTCAGTAAGCAAAGACACTTGTTCATAAGCCTGAGGACCTGACCTCAGTATCAAGAAGAGAATCAACTCCTGATAACTGTCCTCCGATTCCAAATATACACAATGGAATATAGATAGATAGGTAGGTAGGTAGGTAGGTAGTAGGTAGGTAGGTAGATAGATAGATAGATAGATAGATAGATAGATAGATAGATAGGTAGGTAGGTAGATAGATAGATGATAGATAGATAGATAGATAGATAGATAGATAGATAGATAGACAGATAGATAGATAGACAGAGAGATGATAGAAATCAATGATCAATAAGTAAAATAAAAAAAACTACTTCAGAGTTTAGAAATGTCAATAATTTGTAGAAATTAATCTATAAAATATTGCTGAATTGTATATAAATAAATAGAAATATCCTGTTCATATATTACTATATTTAATATATTAAAATTCCATTTCTACTCCAAGCTTTTTAGAAACTGAATATGACTTCTTTCAAAATACCAATAAATTATTTTTGTATACTTGAAAAGCCTACCAAAACAACATATCTCAAGGGTACTACAAAATATACACAGCAATCTTGGCAAAATAAGCATGGAGGACAAACTCATTTTGCTTTCCCCCAGCACTATAGTAATCAAGAGTCAGTACCACCATAGCCACAGAGAAACAGAGCACAACAGAGATCAGTTCTGAAGACCAGTTCTTGCATGTGTGACCAAATGATAAGTGATGTTTAAAGGATGGTGGGTTTTGCTAGACAGTAGTGCAAATGGTCATTCTATAGTCTCATGGTATATCAGTAAGTAGCAACAGGAAAGTGAGTACTGGTCACATTTCCTCTGCATTTGAGAAACCCAAGATGAAATGATTTTTGACAAGTGTGCCAAGCAGAAATGTTCCATTACCTAAACCTATGGAGGACATTTCTATTTCAAAATATCAACAGGATGATTTAAGTTCATACCATATTCATAACAAACTGGGCACATGCAGCCATGGGCCTCCATGTGTGCATCAAGTAGACTTCACTCTGCTTTCCGTTCTTTAGCATCATATTCTAGCCATGATTAACTATTTAATCTTCAAGGTTGCTCTGATCTAGTCTGGGAAACCACAACACTAAATTCCAGCCAACCCTGCAAATGCACCTTAATGACAACAATCACATCTGTTTGTCTATATAAAACGTTTGCCTCTATTTTTGTTTAAATAAGGCAAGTGGCTAAAATCATTTGGCTGTTATAGAACTAAGTGGTACAAAAATTCACTTCATGCCTTCACAGGAAAAAAAAATACTTACCTATGCTATCATTATTCATTTGTGAAATGTATATTACCTAAGAGATCCTTTGAGTAATTTCTGGTCCATATATGCAAAAAAGAAATGACCCCCTTTTAAATATGACAAATCACAGTTCCTACTGGTCTCCAGAACTACTGTTGACAACAGAAAACTTACTTTAAAATTTATATTAGGTGCCCTGTTAGCACAGAGAATAATCACAATGTGACCACCTTTTAATTTAGAAATAGAAATAAAGTTTACCCTTATTAAAATAAAAATCTCTTCAAATTTCTAGAAGTTCAATTTGAAATAACTTATCTGAACAAGGCAATAGTAAGAACATCATTGGTTTCCATATTGCCCTGCACAGCATTAATTTATTCTTGTAATACAATTGTTTTCTTTTACACAACATAATCACTCATAATTTAAAATACCTCGGTACCAATTATGTCTACTACACAAAGGTCAACATCATGCTCTTCTGATGATAGCCAAAAAGCAAACATAATATATCCCTTAAAACCTTTTAAGTGTGACATTCAGTTATGTGTTTAGTGCACACACAGAATCCAGACCATTTTGTATCCTCAAAAATATTCCCTTTGCCTGTTAAAAGTCACCTTCCTTCTACCCTTTTCTTTCCTATCTGTCAATAACTCATATTTTCTTTCTCTACACACTGGCTTAGTCTGTGTATTTTAAATTGGTGGAGGTATACAGATGGATTTTTCTGGCCAGTTTCATTGAACATCTGTAAAGATCAAAAAAAGTTTTTATAAAGGCAAGAAGCTACAACTGACTACAATAAGCATGGTTACTATAAACCAGTGGTTCCCACCCTGTGGTTTGTGACCCCTTTGTAAGTAAATGGCCCTTTCACAGGGGTCACATAAAACCGCTGGAAACACAGATATTTACATTCTAATTCATAACAGTGTCAAATATGCAGTTATGAAGTAGCAACAAAATAATTTTATGGTTAGGAGTCACCATAACATGAGGAGCTATATTAAATGGTCATGGCATTAGCAAAGTTGAGACCCACGACTATAAGCATTCCCCAAGAATAGACATATTTTCTGACTTCTCCTGGGCAACCATGTTGAAACCATATTCATGCAATCATAAATGGAAAAAAAACATGCAATCATTCTAGGAACCATATTCATCTCATCAGGCATTTCTCTGTTTTTTTATTAGCTTTTCTATCTTCAGAAAAACTAATTGTTTTTAAGATGACCTGTTAGAAATTGGGCTGCCATGGTTGTAACTAGTCAAGCAAGGTATAGAGTAGATCTAGGAACACTGCTCTTGAAGTATCTGACCTGCTAGAGAGAGAGTGGACTTTTCCTGACATGCTAATGAAGCCTGGCTCTAATTTCCACCTTGTGAATTGTGTTGTTGTTAGAAAGTTGGTTACTTTGTTTCTTAAGTTAAAAACAAAACTTTTCTTTTACCCTGGCAAGTGACAAACTCTCCATCAAACATAGATCATGTGATCTGTGTTCTTCATATGACTTTACTAAAGACTCATCCTGGAAAGTATGGTGCACTTTAATGGAAGATAACATAATTCTTTCCCCCCTTCTTATCCCTTCAGGAAACATTAGAAATTTCATTTGTAATGTTGAGATCTAATGCATTGTTTTTTTGTGGTTCTAAAAGAAAAAATATAGAACATCTCACATGAACCTGGTTATACGTCATTTAGTTAAATGTGAATAAGAAAATAAAAAATGTATATGACCTTCTAGGAAGACTATGGGATATTTAACATGGACCAATTGGGATTTAGACAATACAGTGGAAAATTCCTTCTTGAGAAAGTAGTTGTGATGGTGTTATTTACAGGAAAAGGTGAAGTCGCTGGTTTGAGAAAACAAATGATTAGAAACGTTTACTCTCTAAGGTACTATATGTGGGCACTCCAGCATGAGCTCTTGGCCTTCTTAAAACTGTAGAGGTGAAACTCCAAGGTATGTGCAGAAACATAACAATTCCAATGTGAAATAAGGAAGGTAAACATATCTACATTGCCTTTACACAATACACTATTGTCAAACCTTTTTTTAAAAAAATTATTTCAAATATTCTAAAGAAAGAAAATTGGAGACTGTAAAGCTGGCTCAGAGGTTAAGAGCACATTCTGCTCCTGCAGAGACCTTGTATTTGATTCCCAGCAACCATAAACCCACTTCAGCTCCAAGGATTGAATCTGCTCATCTGGCTTCTTCAGGCAGTTGCACTCATGAGCCCACATCCGCAGACGTACACATATACACACAATTAAAATAAGAAAAAAAGTCATCCTTGTATCTGATAGACACCTTCAGCTCCATCCTCATTATTTCTCACATAGTACATTTTTTTGGTGTGTGTTTCTATTGTCCCCTAAGTGAAGTCCTTGACAATATGTGGCATGCATTTATTTCACTGTAAAATAGAGGATAAGAAACTGACAAAAATTGTCAGGTAAAGTAAGGAAGGAAAATTTAATTATCAGGATCGTCTAAGCAGTTTTCATCCTTATCATTCCTATCACCAGCATGATTGTTCCCTCAAATCTAAACATATTACTTCATCCTCACTGACATCCAATACAAAAGAAGGACCTAGAACTGAATAAATCACTACATTTAGATATTAAGTTCAAGTTTTAAAAAGTCTGGATTAATCACAGTCTGACAAAATAAATGATAAAATTGGTGATAATAAGGTTATGCATTTTCATAACGTACGTTTAGCCAGTTTGATTGTCTAGGAAGGGAAGTAATAGTCTTCTGATAGCACACATTCGTTAGGAATCTACAGATACAAATATGTCAAATGTAAATCTCTTCCATGTGGTCCGAGGCTATGACAGGAAGTATAGAAATGAGCTCACAGAATCCCTTGTCACAGAAGTGAGATCAGAATAAAAGGAACAAAGATACATTGATTCAGATGTGTTCATTCTAAGATACAGTGTCACACTAAGACTGTATCCAAGCTTTAAATTTCCCAGTGTGTACAGGACTCTGGGTGGGATTGTTAACTACAGAACAGAAGCTTTAAAGTTTTAGATATCAGGGAAGGGGATATAGCTCAGTAGGAAAGTACTTGCCCATTGTGTATGTGCAAGACATTGTGCTTTTTCACCCACCAGAGTACAGAAAATCTTTCAAGCTCTCAAAACTGAATCAACTCAAAAGGTTATACTCTATTTTTATCAAGACATAAACTTTGTGGGGAAAAGTTATATTTTTTTCTTATTCTCCTATCATAAAAATTAGAGACTGGCAAGCTTGTGTTCTGTGAAGGGGTCAATACAAACACTTTTAGTCTTGCTGGCCTTGCTATCAGAGTTGAAACATGAAATCAGGCACAGATCAGTCAATCGATGTGCACATCTGTGTTTCCAAGGTCATTATTTACAAAAAGATTTACTTTAAAAGCTGCATCTTGTGAATCCTAGCAAAGATCATTTAGTACTAGATGAAGAGATGGTTTCCACACAGATATTAGCATACTAATCAAGGCAAACATTCTTCAACACATTTAAAGGAATCTCCAATTTGCTAAATAACTTCCTGTGAGTGACTCCAGTTTTAAATAGATAATTTTCACTTTGATAAAATAAGACTTTTAAAATTTAGGAAAATGCTTTAGATTTGAATATGATCTTTAATTGTCAAATTATAAAGAATAAAAAAACTATGGAAAAATCTTACACAACAATTTAACTATAAAACAAAATGCAATTATAATCACATCATGATTAAAGCTTAAGGATCTCAAAATTTAATTAGAATGAAATTATTTTTCGTCAGATATCTATGATATTTATCAGCAAAAATATCACTTTTGTATAGAAATTTAAGGTCAAATTAATTAATTTATTAAATAAAATAATTAATTGAGTTATATTATTCTTTAAAATTTAGACAAATTTGCATCTAGATCCATATCATACAGAGAAAGAGAGAGAGAAAGAGAGGGTGAGTTTGGAGTTGCTGTCAAAGGCTTTTTCTCATTGATCTAACATCAACACTCAGCCTTCATGCTTTCTGGATAAAACAAAATTTGAGCTGAAGTTCATTGACTATTGACAAAGTATTAATGGACAGGATATTTTATTTTAAAGCTTGTGTCACTGTTTATGTAAGTCAGTGGACTGAATTCTTTCTTCAACGTCATGGAAGCATCAATGTTTTTCTCTTCGGGCTCCTCTATTTTTCTGTTTTGTATGCCTTTGTTTCTACGTATATCTTTGCTGTTTCTTTAAAGAAATTATTGTTTAATTTGATAAATGATTTCATTGGTTAAGAACTTTCATATTTTTACTGACAATAGTTTTTTATGCAATATATTCTGATATTCTTTCTTGTTCTCTCTTATTAGAAAATAACCAGGCATCTGTAAGAAAAAATATTAAAAAATAAAAACCAAACCTAAATAGGACAAAATAGAAAAGATAAAAGAAATATCACAATAAAACATATAGACATTAAGAAACACATTGGCACTCAGAGAAATACCCTAAAAATACAAAATCTGAAACTATAATGTAGTAGCAAAAGTTTTGAGGTGTAGGAAAAATGAAAAAAAAAGCCCACAGAAACCAATATTAGACAAAAAAAAAATCCTCCAAACTAGCATTAAGCTTGATTTATGTTGTGTTGACCATGTACTACTACTGGGCATGAGGCATGTCCTTAATAGTGGTTTGTATATTTGTATATCTAGGTCTGAGTTACCTCACTCAGGATGACGTTTCTTTAGTTCTATCCATTTGCCTGAAAATTTCATGATGTGATTGTATTTTACAGCTGGGTAATACTCCATTGTATAAATTTACCACATTTTCTTTATCCATTCTTTGATTAATGGGCATTTAGGTTTTTTTTTCCACATTCAGGCTATTATAAATAATGATACTATGAACATAGTTGAGCAAGTGTCCTTGTGGTATGATTGAGAATTCCTTGGGTGTATACTAAAAATTGGTATAGCTGGGTCTTAAAGTAAATTGAATCTCAATTTTCTGAGAAGCTGTTATATCAATTTCCATAGTGGCTGTACAAGTTTGCACTCCCATCAGCAGTGGAGGATTGTTCCCCTTACTCCATATCCTCTTCAATATAAGCTATCATCAATATTTTTTTTTATTTTAGCCATTTTGACAGGTATAAGATGGTATCTCAGAGTCATTTTGATTTTTATTTCCCTGGTAGCTAAAAAATAATTCTTTGAGTGTATCTAGTTATTTAAGTTTTTCTGTTCAGAATTCTCTTTCAATCTGTACCTCAATTTTTAATTGAAATATTTGGTATTTTGATGTCTAGTGTCTTGAGTTCTTTGTATATTTTGGAGATCAGCCCTCTGTCAGATGTGGGGTTGGTGAAGATATTTTCTCATTCTGAAGGCTGTTGTTTTATGTCATTGACATTGTTCTTTGCCTTACAGAAGCTTCTCAGTTTCAGGAGGTCCCATTTATTTACTGTCAATCTCTATGCTATAATACTGATGCTATATTCAGAAGATTATCTCCTATGCCCATACGTTCAAGGGTGCTTTCCACTTTCTCTTCTATCAAGTTGAGTAAAACTGAATTCATGTTGTGGTCTTTGGTCTACATGGACTTGAGTTTGGTGCAGGGCTACAGATATAAACCTATTTGTATTATTCTACATGTCAACATCAAGTTATGCCTGCACAATTTGTCAAAGATACTTTTCTTATTCCAATTTGTAATTTCGGCATCATTATCAGGTGTTCACAGGTGTGTGGGTTTATATCCAGGTCTTTGGTTTCATTACATAGGCCCATCTGTCTGTTTTATGGCAATACCATGATGTTTTATTAGTGCAGAGCTTCAAGTCAGAGATGGCGATACATCCAGAAGTTCCTTTATTGTACAAAATTGTCCTAGCTATTCTGTATTTTTGTTATTTTCATATGAAGTTGAGTATTGCTCTTTCAAGGCATATGAATAATATTGCAGTTTTGATGAGGATTTAATTGAGTCTGTAGATAATTTTTGGTAAGATTGTCATTTTTACTATATTGATTATACTGATCCATGAGCATGAGAAATCTTTCCATCTTCTGATATCTTCTCCAATTTCTTTCCTGAAATGCTTAAAGTTCTTGTCTTATAGGTCTTTCACTTATTTGGTTAGAATTACCCTCAAGATATTTTATATTATTTGTGGTTATTGTGAAGAATTCTGTTTCTCTGATTTCTTTCTTCATCTGCTTATCATTCGTATATGGGGGGGGGGTACTGATTTTTTAGAGTTAATCTTGTATCCAGAAACATTATTGAAGGTGTTTTCAGTTGTAAGAGTTCCCTAGTAGAATTTTCGTAGTCATTTATGTATACTATCACATCATCTTCAAATAGAGAAAGTTTGACTTTTTTCTTTCCAGTTTGTATCCCTTTGATCTCCTCCCGTTATCTTATTTCTCTTGCTAGAGTGTCAGGTACTATACTGAATAGATATGAAGAGAGTGGACAGTTGTATACTCCTGGTATACCTGATCTTTCCAAGACCTTTATCATAAAGGGGTGTTGGATCTTGTCAAAAGCTTTTATAGGATCTAATAAGATGATCATGTGGGGTTTTCTTCTTTCAGTTTGTTTATTTGGTGAATTGCACTGACAGTTTTTGTGTATGTTGAAACATCTCTGCATCTCTGGGATGAAACCTACTTAATCATGGTGGATGAATTTTCTCATGTGTTCTTAGAATTGGGTTGCCAGTATTTTATTGAGAATTTTGCATCAATGTTCATGAGAAAATTTATAATTCTCCTTTGTTGCATCTTGATGTGGTTTGGATATCAGGGTAACTCTAGTTTCCTAAAAAGGATTTGAAAATATTCCTTCTGCTTCTGTTGTGTGGAATAATTTGAAGTGTATTGGTATTAGCTTTTCTGGTAAAATTCTGTGCTGAAAGCATCTGGCTCTGAGCTTTTTTGTTTGTTTGTTTGTTTGGGAGACTTTTAATGACTGTTTCTGTTTTTTAGGGGTGATAGGCTTATTTAAATTATTTATCTGGTCTTGATTTAATTTTAGTATATGTTACTTATCAAACTCACTCCTTCCGGTGACTTTGCTGTTTTTAGTTCTACAGCAAACTTAGGCTTTCTGTAGTTTGTGTTGTTAGTGAACTCTAATTTTAACTCATAGTGATCCAATAAGATACAGAGAGTATTTCCAATTTTTTTTTTAATCAGTTGAGATTTGCTTTCTGAAGAAGTATTTGGTCTGTTTTAGAGAAAGTTCTAAGAGGTGCTGAGAAGAAGGTATATTCTTTTGCGTTTTGGTGAAATTTTCTCTAGATGTCTGTTCAGTCCTTTTGAGTCATAACATCTGTTATTTCCCTTATTTCTCTGTTAAGTTTCTGTTTGAAAGACTTGTCCATTGGTGAGAGTGAGGTGTTGAAGTCTCCCACTGTTAATGGGTGGGGTTTGATGTGTAATTTAAGTTTTAGTAATGTTTCTTTTACCAATGTGGCTGTCTTTCTATTGGGGGCATAAATGTTCAGAATTGAGATTTTATCTTGATAGATTTTTTCCTTTGATGAATATGAAATGTCCTTCTCCATCTCTTTTGACTAATTTCAGCTTGAAGTCTGTTTTGTTAGATATGAGGATAACTACTTTGGCTTGCTTCTTAGTGCCATTTGATTGGAAAATCTTTTCCCAGCCCTTTACTCTAAAGTAATGTCTGTCTTTGAAGCTGAGGCGTGCTTCTTATATGTACAGAAAAATGAACCCTGTTTTTATATTCATTCTGTTAGCTTATGACTTTTTATAGGTGAATTTACTGCATTGATATTAATAAATATTAATTATCAGGGATGATTTATGCCTGTAATTTTTTGGTTTTAGAAATGGTGGTGGTGGTGGTGGTGGCGGCGGTGGCGGCAACAGCAGCGGTGGTGAGTGTGTGTGTATGTGTGTGTGTGTGTGTGTGTGTGTGTGTGTGTGTGTGTGTGTGTCTTTCCCTTCTTTGGGTTTTGTTGGTGTGATATTATCTATTGCCTGTATTTTCATGGGTACAGCTAACTTCCTTGGGTTGAAGTTTTTCTTCTAGTACTTTCTGAAGAGCTGGATTTGTAAATAGGTATTTGTTTAAATCTGCTTGTCACAGAACAGCTTGTTTTTTCAATCTGTGGTGTTTAAAAGTTTTGCTGGGCATAGTAGCCTTAGCTGGCATCCATGGTCACTTAGTGTCTACAAAGTGTCTGTCCAAAACCTTCTGGCTTTAAAGGTCTCTATTGATAAGGTGGGTGGAACTCATATAGGTCTGTCTATATATGCTACTTGTTTTTTGTTTAAAGTCTTTAATATTTTTTCTTTATTCTGTATGTTTGGTGTTTTGACTATTATGTGGTGAGAGGATGATGTTTTTGGTTCAGTTTATTTGGTGTTCTATAATCTTCTTATATTTATAGGTAGGTCAGAAAAAAGATTATCAACACCTGTAGCAGTGACGTTTCTGGTCCCAGGCTGCCAGAGGTCCAGACCCACAGACCTGCGGTCCCAGACCCCTTAGCTGCCCGCATCTGATCAGGCCCCCAGAAATAACTCACACACTTATATTAAGCTCATGCTGTTTGGTCTATAGCTTAGGCACCTTGCTAGCTTGTTCCTTCATCTTAACTCAACCCATTCTCATTAATCTATTCCTGCCATGTGGCCCGTGGCTCACCTATGCTCCTTACATGCTTCTTCTTGGGCAGCTGGCTTGGTCTGTCTGACTCCTCCCTGCTTCTCCTACCTATGCTCTGATTTCTCCTACTTTTTCGATGGTGCCTGTCATGGGCCAAAACAGCTCCTTTATTTAAAGATTGATACAGCATACAGAAAGACATTCCCACATCGAAGACTCAGAATTATCTCTTCCGTTGCTTCTATTCTGTTGATAATGCTTGTTACTGTAGTTTATGTTCACTTACCTAGATTTTCCATTTCCAGAATTATCTTTTGTGTTTTCTTTATTGCTTCTATTTCAATTTTCAAGTCTCGAATCACTTCCTCCTTCACATGTTTGATTGTTTCTTTTCTTGGCTTTCTTTAATGTATTTATTGATTTCTTCCAATTTTTTTTTGTTTATCTTTTCCTTGATTTCCTTAAGGGGGTTTTTACTTCATCTTTAAGGGCCTCTATCATCTTCATAGAGTTATTTTTAATGCTATCTTCTTATATTTCAGCTGCGTTGGAATGTTCAGGTCTTGCTGTTGTAGAATCACTGGGCTCTGGCGTTGCTGTACTGACCTTTCTCTTGTTGAAAGGATTCTTACACTGTCCTTTATCCATCTGAAATTGGGATGGCTACAGGTATGGCTGGCTAATGGTTCCTGTGTTGTCTTAGTTGTATCGGTGCTTTGTTTCTTTATTATGTTTCCTTTTTTTCTTTTTTGGGCTAAATAGCCAAGAGTTCTCATGAAGGTTTTCAGGTCCAGTAGGGTTTTCTCAGCTGAGGTTTGTGGAGGTTTAAGTGTCTAGTTCCAGCATATTGTCCTGTTCTTCTGACTGTTGTGGGCTGTATCTGTGTCTGTGTAGTCTGTTTTTCCAACTGATCCGAGTTATACCTGTGCCTTTGTAGTCTTCTGGAGTTTCAGGGAGGGATGGCCACAGGGAAGATAATGAGGTGGGTAGAATGGGGTAATAGAGTGGATCTTGAGGTCTTGAAGTGGCAGCAGTGGCGGTGCATTCTGCAGCCAGAGCTCTCATCCAATGACAGGTTGCTGGGGACTACACCAAGCAGTCGAGTTCAGATGTCCATTTTGTTTAAATTCTTCATATATTTTAGATATTAGCCCTCTATCAGATACATAGTTGGTAAAATATATTTTTCTACTTTTACAGCCTGATTCTTTGTCTGTATCTTTTGCTATACAGAAACTTTTTAGTTTCATGAGGACCCATTTATTAATTTATGTTTTTAGTGCCTGTACTAATAAAACTTTATTCAGAAATTTCTTTCCTATACCAACAAGTTCAAGACTGTTCACCCACTTTCTCTTATCATATTCAATGTGGCCTTATGTTGAAGTCTTTGATCTATCTAGTGGTCCACAGAAGGGAAGAGAGTTGAGTCTGCCAGGAGGATCTATGAGGTCCACAAGAAATGGAAGGAGAGAGGGAAGGCAGGCCTCTACAGAGGGTCTACTATACGGGAGAGGATGAGACTGGGGGATTGTAATTGAAGAAGGGGGGGAGTGAAAATTTCCTACGTAATTCCCAGGTTATTGTGGCCAGTAGGTTTCCAGGAAGAGACAGGGTGAGGTAAAAAATTCTATAAGAAAAGATTCTTTGTCTTTCTGGAATGGGGGCAGAGAGAACGAGAGAAGTAGTTGGTCTCCTATCAAGCTGATGATGTTGAGACTGGGAAATTGGAATCAGAGGATGGAAAAAAAGAGTGAAAATCTCCTACCTGATTCACTGGCTGTCATGCTACCATGTTTATGGGGGAGAAATTGTCTCTGTTGCCTGGTGAGGCAGAGGAACCCAATGAGAAAAGAAGGATGGTTCCCTGGCATGGACCAGTCTTACTTCTAGGGAGAAACTGTCTTAGTTGTTGGCAGTAAGACTCTTTCTTCCTCTTAAAAATGGGTGTTTGGCTTCATAAATACAATTTATTATATAGTACTGATTAAGTAGTATATAGAAATATTGATATGTAGTAGAGTAAATGATCAACGTGACTAAGGTTCAGCGTCCATGCCCAAGTGCCACACCCGAATAGAGAGAAATTCCAATTATTTCCATGGTATCACTGACAACCTAGAAATGACTACAGGGACTTCAGAAACCCAAATCATTCCCCTTCACTTTGTTTTCACTGTGCCCACATCACTTTCCAATAAATTTCCTCATGCTGCTGAGAAGTCCTGGGTAGAAAAGTCATTTTATACTTCCATGAAAGAAAAAATGTATTTAGGTGTAAAAATGAAAGACTTTATATTGAATTTAGAGTTCATGACTCCTTTTGAAAAGTCAAATGCTTCTACAGGCTTCAGGAGACAGAATCAGCAAACAAGACAAAATTATAGGAAAAGCAATTTTGAACCCAAATTTTTTTTTTTTAAAAAGTCTGTGTCCAGCATGTTATTTCTTCAAGTGATTTGTTAGGTGCATTGTATAATATTCCTTTGTATAATATCCACCTCATGGCATACATATTATTCATTCTAATAAGTGAAAAAACTGTTACTTAGAAAGTGGCTTTACTTATCAAAGACTAGTGCTATATTTTAGACATAAAAGTCTCTGAGAAACTCAGCTTTTAGACATTTAGATCTCAGAGGGATTCTGGATGGTTCCAGGATGGGAAGCTACATGGAAGAAACAATGTAGGAGGTCAGATTCTTGGGGGATTACATCATCCATGGCCACTTCCCCACCCTCTCATCTTCTTTCTTCCCCTAACGTGAGCCACTTTTCTCCCACACATGTCAATGTCACCATAATGTTTGACTTAAATAACTAGCAACTGATAACCAAGTTCCGAATCCTTTAAAACCATCATCCAAATACAATTTATGTTCCTTAAGTCTTGTTCTCTTTGGTGACTGAATTACAGTGAGAAAAAAATGTCAATATCATTGGAAGCAAGTCTATGAAGAATGGAATCCTCTCTGTAACTAAACCTCTCCATGTATATGGCCCTTACATTTTAACAATTGGCTTGTGGGAGAAAATTTGAAAAATCTGCAGAAAGAGCTGTAAAAAGCCTACAGTGCTGCAGCCCAGCTTAACATTTAGTGAAAAAGAGAGTACTGAAAACCAGAATGCCAAGAGGAACTCAGAGAGTAACGACTGAACTGAGTTCCCACAGGAACGAGGCTCTACTGGAAACTGACTCCAGCCTACTCATGTTACATTTGATTAAGAAATCTCTGTTTTGTCTGTGTCTAGAAGCTTTGTAGAAGGCAGAGCTTAAAGGTGGTGTATTAATTAATTTGGTCAAGTTTAAGGTGACATGGAGTTCTGTGTGACATTGCTCCAGTTGACACCTTTTAGTTAGATTTACAGAGAAAATTGGGAGATTTAGGGGGACAGGGACAGAATTCTCTGGTTTGTATCTGAACTGTTACCTTTAGGCTCATGTTTTAGACACTTGGCCAGCTCTGAAAATATGTGGAGATGGGGCCCAACTAATAAAGGCAGTTACTTAGAATGGGTTATTGAAGGTGCATGATTCCTATCTGCCTCCTTTTACTCTACTGTTGCCTTCCTGTGTTTTGAGCTGTGTAACTAATAAATGAAGTAAGTTTTGAAGGCATATACAAATGCATATCTTTAATTCCAAGGTCCAGGGTTAATCTAAGTATACCTGAACACTTCCAAGTAGACTCAATCTCTATTATTTGAAAAATTAATCCATGAATATTAATATTTTGTTGTTATTGTTTGTTGCTGATCTATAAAGAATGCATAAAGACTCAACAGTTAATACTATTGTTTTGCTCATTTTAATTACATTCTAAGGGTATATATTTAGATGGTAATAGTTAAACATAGAGGACATAGCTTCCCTAAATTCCTCCAGTGTATATAGCCATTATGTCCCTTACCATAACAAATGAAGACATAGTTTGAAGTCACACTTTGCCTCTGTGGCAGAGAGTACACCTGTTTCACTTACAAACAAGTAATTTACAAAGTGCTTCAGTCAGGAGAATAATTATTGATCTCATGGGCTGCACATAATGAATTGCTGTTAGCTTCTAGCATGATACACTTTAAATAGACAGATTACCCATATTACAAAAGCTCCAAGGTAACTTCCTTGGTCAATTCACTTCAAGTCACAACTGCCTCCAGCTCAGGACCACTCCAGCTACTGCCTCTGGCAAAGCATGCTTCCACAGCTACATCTTTTCAAGTCGCAATGAGAAACAAAGGAGACTTCCAGTCAAATTACTGTCCTGTCAAGTGCTTCTCTTTTACACAAGTTATTAAACAAAATATCAAAGAATTTGTTATCAATAAACATTTTTCTATTCATGCAAATATATGCATTTCTAGTGTAATTTAAAGGAAGATTGGATCATTTATTTAAAATCATAAAGGTGTTCAAAACATTTTGACTAAAAAGGAAAACGCATATGAGCAAAATTCATCATATAAAATTCTTAAAGAACTCATAAGATGAACAAATAAACGGGGATGATAGGATTGGTGTGTGGGTTCAGGCACTTAAAGTCACGCCTAATAATTTGAGTTCCACCTACAAGATCCACAAGGTGGAAGGAGAAGACCAACTCCATAATTGTCTTCTGACCTCTACATGCACACACACACACACACACAACAGCAACAACAATTACATAAACAATGTAATTAGAAAGATGAAGAACAGGTAAAGCCCACTCTGCCACACTATATGAGTCACTCAGTTTTGTTGTTGATTGAAAAGTGCAAAGAGAATTTCTTGATTTTGTTACTAAGAATTGCTTATTTAAACATTTGAGCTTGGTATGTGTATCATCATCCACAACTCCAAACTCTGCTAAATTCAGGATTATGTGCAAAGAGCTCACCTGAGTCTGTGGAGGTTTAACCTCAAATCTCCTACTAGACATGAAAAACCAGTGATGTCATTATCCATACATATTTATCAAATCTTCTGGCAACCTATATAGCTCAGAGTCTTAGGGAAAATAAATACATTCAAACTAAAATGAATTGTCCTGACTATAACTACCTAGACAATTATATTATAATATCATTTACATAACAACAGCATATGCCATGTTTAAAATGGCATCTGTTAAAGCAAGAAATCCACAGGTGATTGAGAAACAAATATTCTATTAAAGGATCAGCTTACTTATACAGAATAAAGGAAACAACCATAGAGTTCTTGGAAGGCTGAGGGCTGATCCATGCTGTTTCACACCACCTGACCTGATTTTGTTCACCATCCAAAAGCTTGAGAGAGCAGGTGTTTGTGTATGTGCATCCCACATCTTAAGCTAGCTCAAAAGCCACACCCAAGGCACTGGTACCCAAAGGCCATAAGTGGAAAGATACATGTTCCCCACTACAGTCTATGAGTTTATTAAAGTACAATTAGAATATATTTACATAAATTTCCCTTATAAAGTATAAAATGTTGATTTATTTATATATGTTGAACTATTTCTGTTTATCTGTTTGATGGGTTCTTGAATTAGGGTTGATATGTTTTATTATGAATTTTTTTGTGTTTACATTCATCAGAGAACATGATTGATCACCGAGAGCATATTGAGCATGTCCATTATTAGTCATAATTTTCTATTTATTTGTTGAATATTTAGCTATCAGGGAAATACTAGCTTAATAAAAGAATTTGGGATAGTTTCTTTTCTGTTTTGCAGAATTACTTAAGGTGTCTTCTCTGAAGGTGTGGTAGAATTCTGGGATGAATCCAGTTGGCTCTGGGCTAGATTTTAGAATGGAGACTTTTAATTTCTGCTTCTATATCATTTCATTAAACATATGAGTCTATCTGCATACCTATGTTATCTTGATTTAGCTTTCATAGATCATATCTATCTAGAAACTCATCCAGTATCTTTTGGATTTTCCAGTTTGGAGTGATACAGATTTTTAAACACTCTCTTTATGATTCTTTGTATTTCTTTAGTGTCTGTTGTAGTTTTTCCTTTTTAATCACTAATCTTGTTAATCAAGGCTCATTGCAGAAGGTGTGTGAAGATTGTAACAACTGGAGACAGTCGATGAATACAAGAGAAATCATAAACTCAGACACAGCAGTGCAGCTGCACATATGAACTCACACTGGTTATGACAGAACTTTCACAAAGTCAAGCCAGACCAAATCCTAGCAAGTAAAGGTGACATGAAAACAAAGTCCCACCTCTAGCCAAGGAACTACTGACCACTTACAATTGCTGGGGGAGGGGGAATACAGCTCCTGGTGAGCTGGTCACACTCCAGAGGAGAGCCACACATCCACGAATATATGCAGAGCACAGATTAGAATTGATAATTTTTAAAAAATGGACACAAAATTATCTGGGTATGGAGGTGGGGTAGATCTAGGAGAGTTAAGAAGAGGCGAATGTGGTGAAAATATACTGCACTAAGCTTTCAAAGAGCTATCACAAAGTATTAGCCTATAGTAAAATCTGTTTAAGTTTACTATTTGCACAGAATTAATTCATGATTTTATTTTCTAATAATTATATAACTTCTCATTGTAATACTAAGCCTGCATATCAGAATTAATGGCATGCTTAACTGAAAACTTTTAAAGTGAGCAGAAATAGAAGTGATATATAGATCTTAGGCCACCTTCAATAAAGTTTCATTTTTTAAAAAAAAATAATAAAGGCTGATCTAATTTTTGTATAGAAATGTAAGAGATGTTGACTAGTCAAATCAATGTTGAAAAAAAATGAATGAAGTCAGAGCAGTCACATATCTCAATTTCAAACTTACTGCAAGGCTATAGCACTTAAAACATTATTTTCTCAGCAGAAAACTAGAATATAGATTTAAGAAGTAGATCTAAAACTCAAAAAAGAAATAGGTGTCATCACCAATCACTCCCTATCTCACATATTGAATCACGGTCTATTATTGAACCTCTTTCAGCTAATCTAGCCATCCAGCTTGGACAAGGAATCTTGTCTCTGTCTCCCACAATCTGGAACTACAGGAGGACTATCTAGCTTTCATGTGGGTAATAGAGATGTCAACTCTGGCTCTAGAGCTTTCACAGCAAGTGTCTCACCTGTATAGCCATGCCTTACAGCCTTGTAGACTTAAATATCCTATTGATGAAATAAATTTGAGAGTGTAATTCAGACACAGACAGGTGTACCCTCATTTATGGAAATTTGAAACCCATGTCTCAGGAGGAAAGAATGGAACAGTCAGCATCACAGACTGAGAATGGCAGAGATTATTGTAACAGATACCTTACTAGGAAACAAAAGCTGCCTCCTCTGGGGTCCCCTCATAAGCACCTCTGTACGCCCTTTTCTCTGCCATTTATGTTATGTGACTATTAGCTCAAAATTCAAAAGCAGTAAAGGTGTATTTTTTAAACTGCCATTTGTTAGTTGCGAGCCTTAAGCCTTTAACAGTTGCATTATCTCTCTAACCCCAAATGGCACCTAAGAAAGAGATTCCCTCAATCTCCTTTCCCTTCTCTCTGGAGTTCCCTTTCTAGAGTAAACTTCAAAATCCCTTAACTTTATTGCAACTAATTTATAACAATTTTTGGGTTGTGGTAATGTTTTGTGACATTTTTATGTTGTTTTTTCCATTAGATGTTACTCTTCCTAGCACATTTCCAAGATCCCTCTAGTTATGAGTCCTGTGCCTTTGAATGTTATTAACCCAGATGGGACCTTTGATAGTGGTTTGGTCTATTTGATTCTCTTTTATACTGTTCCAGGTCATTGTTCTTACTCACCACTCTTGTGCCGTTAACCTTCAAAGCCATGATTTAAATGTTCCTACTCATAAACCCATGGCTTCTTGATGAAAGAAGTGTTTGGCATGTAGTGGTCCCTTACCAAACAAATGTGCTGACTTGGGAGAAATTCTATGAAAGTATTGGGAACACTGTGACTCTTCAGAGTCTTCAGACAATAGACATTCTGTATCAGATGAACAAGTTAAGCCCTGAGCCAAGTTGTAATCATAATGCTAAGATGTTAAGGAATAGAAAGCTTTTATTTTCCTCTCTGTTCAATTTTTATCCACTGTATGTGCACAAAGAGCCAAGTAGATCAACATGCATCAGGTATATATGTAAGAGGCTGTCCAATGGTGACTATTCAATTGGGGGGATATAGGAGACTGTGATGATTCCATGGGAATGAGGCTGGAAGGCATGGATATAAGGAAGAAAATAAACTAGGTAAGAGGGGGAAAGTTCTCATGATCTAAGTCAGGGTGAACTGAGAAATGTTATCCTCAAGGTCCCTTCCATGTCTTCACAAACTCTCCTAAGGAGAGTATCTTCTGTGCCTTGGCAAACTTTCCTAAGAATTTCATCTGCTGAGAGCCTTAGATAAACAAGACCCCAGGAAGAACTTCTGGACTGGAATGCAGACTTCACTAATGATGTGACTGACAGGGTGTCTTGAATTCTTTACAGTAACCCTCTTTAGATCTAAAAGCAATGCTTTCACACATCATCTTATAATTCCATAAAACACGACTCTGAGACTTAACTAGATGCTCAAAAAACAGAGGCGTTCTCCTATGTATAGTTATCAGAGAAACATGAGTCCATAGCTCAGAGAAGGACCAGTTCATTTGGTTGGCTGTTTAAAAACATAAACCCTATAGAAGTCTTTCTCAACTTATGAATAAACACCCAAGAGTGAGTTAAAGGGAAACTTTATGGAATTTTAGTGCCAGGAATTGTGGGAAGAGCAGAAAAATCTTTCACAATTTTTTTTTTTTTGAAAAACAATCTTTTATGGGCAGTGGTGTCTCAAGAACTAGAGAAATAATAAGCAAAGATGTCAAGTCAAGAAGGACTCAAGAGTCCAAGAAACAGTGAAATACCATGAATCAGCAGCAGGCCAGGCAGGAGGCAGAGAATCTGTGACTTTTATATTAAGTACATTCAACAGCCAGTGTGAAAGTCTGGTTTTGCAAGAAACAGTGAGCATTTTTTTTTCTTTTTATTGCTGATTAAAGTTTACCTAAAGAATATTATTCACACTTATCTCTGCTCATTGCATAATGTAACTGACTGTATTTTTAAGTGACTAATTTCATGTTATATTATACAAACGTGTTCCAAATTATTGATAAAGGCTAAGTTTATGGAAGATTGAGCATACACTCAACTCCTCTATATAAAACAGGCAGCCTGAAAAAATTAACTGCCAGTTTTAACTCTGCAGCTCCAAACCTGATCTGTACCTTACCAGAGAAGGTAATCAATACGTGGCTTCTGATTAAACACTGCTCTGAAGTCCCTGCTCACCACAGTGCTGACATTCAATAAATGCACTTAACTCAGAAATGAAATGAAATCTATTTTACACCATTTTCCCCCTTTTTATAAGCTTCTCAAAGCACTGTTAAAGTTTTAGGCTTATGGGCAGTCAATGTCAAGAATAATAATCATGGCTGGTCTATATAACAACTTGGCTTATATGAAATACCTGTTTTCCCTTCATTCTAGATAAACAGCACTTGGTGACCTTATGATTGGTAGTCTAGTGATCATTAAACCATTGTGTTGGATTTTGTTGGAATTAGTAGTTTGCATTTTGTTTGAATAAAAGAGTCCCCATCCGGTAACATATAGAATCCTTATAAGAAATCATTCTGCTTGTTCTTCCTAAATGCAATTGTAAGTCCTGACCTGTCAAAAGATTGTAAAGATAGAAAATCACTGATATCACTAGATAAGATCAGGCCAGCTACCACTTACCTCACTGACTGTATGACACACACGATACCAGTCTAGAACACACCAACATGGTCAACGAGTCTCAGCTTACTCCTTTGCCCCTCTATAAAATCTACACTTAAAATGCTGAAACAGTTTCATACTGGGAGAGGCAATGCTGCATCTCTTCTTGGCTCACATGTTACTATTCTACATCTCTGATATGACAGCAACTTAAAAAATATAAATCAAATAACACAATGAGGTGAACAAAACATTAAGTAGTTTTTATGTGCAGAGAGTTGTACGTCGTCAAGGGGGTGGGAAGACTCATAGAAGCATACAAAGGAAAACTTGTCTTTGTAGGTGTTTACCTTGCTTTCAAAGGAATCGCCACGGGCCTGCCCTGAAATCAGAAGAAGCAAGCCCGATTGATGTGGTGGGTCCTACTTCTGTTTACTCGGCTTTTGAGTTAGAGCATAGAAAATGGAAAGAATTCACTACAGTTTCATAACATACAACCCAGTTTTCTAAGAGAAAGAAAAAGGGACTTAGACCAAAAATAGAGTGTTTGGGTCTCTCCGAGATGGACACGGGGCATGAAGAATGACATTAGTGTCGAAGACCAGGCTTACAAACACACACACAATTAATAAAATTAAATATTTTAAAACACAGGATCAAATGTTATATTTTCCTATTTTTCCTACCTTTTGGTTTCAGGTCAGTTATCATGCATACTGAAAGAGGTGATTGACTCATTAAACATAAAAGCAATGTCATGCTTCAAATGCAGGCTCTTCCTACCTATAATCCTGCTGAAATGGCTCTCCAGCCCTCAGTCATTACCACCACATACAGGGCAAGTGCTTTGTATTTCTGACTTAATTAATTGATATTTGTGAGCAGGAAGCAAACATAGTTGTTGGACAAAAGAAGCATTATGAGGGCCCCAAATTTAAAAAAAAAAAAAGGAATGCCCTCACTTCTCATCAAAGAAGCTTTTATCCTGCAGCAGATGGAAATCATTTCAGAAATTTAAAATTGTTCAAAATGCAGAGAACAACTGACCACAGAGTTCCCAACTCCAACTCCAACATCAGGCAACTCCTATCTATACCTAACAGTCAGATAACACTACAAAAGAGTAGATGGTAAGACTGTAAGAGCCAGAGGACCGAGATTTATTCTTGAGATGGTATCTTCTATCCACAAGAGGGAAGCTATATCAAGGAAATCTCAACAACATGGTGGTATAAACAAGACCTGTACAATAAAAACCAGTTGTCAGGTCAGTGTGAATGGGGTGGGGGACTCACAAGGCCCCACCTTGCAGGAAGAGTTACAGTCAATCAGTAGCTCCTAAGAGGAGAATCATTTCCTAGGGATGAGTCCTCTTATAGGTAATCCAGTCCCAAGTGGTCAGCCCTAAACCCATGGATGCATGAAGAATATAAAGGGCGCAGCCAGTTGTAATTGTGTGGATTTGTGTATCTATGTGACAATAATGATTAGAGCGAAAGAGAACATAGACTGGAGAGAGAGTAGGCACAATGAAAGTTAGAAAGGGAAGAGAAGAATAGGCAGGAATTTTATAAATGCAGAACTAATACATGAAATTTTAAATTGTCAGGAATGCATGCCTTACATTATACTGTGGGGACTCTCCTAAAAAAATATGTTCTTCATCTTTATTTGTCTTCACATGGATAACACACAATTGCATATGTACAGCATGACAACTACTTGCTTGGTTTTATTTTAGATACTTTTAATGTTTTAATGTGTGTGTGTGTGTGTGTGTGTGTGTGTGTGTGTGTGTGTGTGCGTGTGTGTGTGTTTCTAACTGTATCTCGATGTGGGTTCTGGCGCCATGGGGATCATGAAAGTACATCAGATCCTCATAATCTGAAGTTACAAGTGGTTATGAGATGCTTAATGTGAGTGCTGGGAACTAGACTTGGGTCCTCTACAAGAACAGTCATTATTATTATACCCTGAGTTGCTCTGATTCCATCATTGATTTTGCTATTTTAAATCCTGACAACCACTTTGGAATAGTATCTACTGTGCAAACAAAGAAAATATTGTCCATTGCATAGTATAGAAGCTCATTAACTTAGCTGCTCTACCCATTTTACACTAGGGATGTAAAGACAGAGAAAGCTACATAATGAGCCCAGAAACTCTAGTTACTATTTAATTTTCTATTACTGCCATAAAAATTACCATAGCTTAAAACACACTTATTTTCTTATTCTTCAGTAGGTCAGAGGTGTCACATCAACCTCTGGCTTAAATCAAGGTGTTTGCAGGCATGAGCTTCTTACTGGAAAGTCTGGGAATGAGTCCAACTCCAAGTGCATTTAACTGTTGTGCTAATTCTTCCCCATGTAGTTCTGCAGCGAGGTTCCTGTTTTGCCTGGCTGGCAGCCAGGAGGCAGTGCCCTTTCTTCCAGCCTGACTCTGTGTGTGTGTGGGGGGGGGGGGATGGTCTCTGTCCTGGTTCTTATTTGGAGCCTGAAGGCTCCATTAACATTAGTATTGTGTTAAATATTTCTCCAGATCAGCAAGCCATACTTCTCCAACTCTAGAAAGAAAAAATTCAGTAGATGGGTGGCTATGTCAAAACAACATAGATGATAATTGTTCTATTAGGAACTAGCAAGCTTTTTCCCATCCAGAGGTGTCTCTGCCAGTGGTGTGACCCAATGCAGGTCTCAACACTTATTTGAATCATGGTTTGAGAGGTCATTAATCATCCTGCCAAATAAAGACTGTTCAGTTCTCATGTTGGTAGTTTTGCCTAACCTTATAAATTACATTAAGGTAATTTACTGCTGTAAAAGTATTTATTTCAACTTACTTAGGAACAATAAATTAATAAAGAGTAAAAACTAGCATAAGCCTGGTGCTTCGCAAATAGTCAGCTTCCAATGTTTATCATACCCTTCATCTTAGACATGCTACCAGGAAATGCAACACGTGGGACAGCTCAGATGTAAAAATGAAGAAGGAGATAGTGACTTATAGTCGAGAGACTGGGCTTCTACATTTTCAAGCTTCCCAGAACATCTGCACCTTGCTATACCCTATAAAAAAAAGGTTGGAGAAATTGTAAAAATCCTCATCAGGAACTTCAGAGTCAGTCTTTTCTTTTTCTGGGTTTGTCCTAAACTGCATTGTTACTGGACAACATTCCAAAGAACAACATCTACCTAATTAATCAATCAATCAACTCTCTCTTTCTCTCTCAAACTCTACTAAAGAATCGGGTGGTAATCATTAGCCCTCCTATACACAAATGATGAAAGGACTGAAATAAATTATGGAAACATCACCTTCTATAACAGCTGCAAGTAAAATTAAATATCTTCAGGCAACCCTAACCAAAGAAGTGGCAGGTCTGTTTGACAAAAACTTTAATTCATTGAAGAGGATATCAGAAAACTGAAAGATCTCCCATGTTCCTGGATATGTAGGATCAACGTAGTAAATATGGAAATCTTGCCAAGAGCAATCTACAGATTCAATGAAATCCTCATCAAAATCCCAAAATATTTTTTGCAGACTTTGAGAGAACAATCATCAACTTCATATAGAATAACAGGAAACCCAAGATTGCCAAAACAATCCTGTTCAATAATAGAACTTCAGGAGGCATCACCACCCCTGACGTCAAGCTATAGTAACACAAACAGCTTGGTACTGGCATAAAAACAGACTTATGGATCAATGGAATAGAATAGGAGACCCTGACCTTAATACACACACCTTTGAACACCTAATTTTTGACAAAGAGGCCAAAAATATACAATGGAAAAAAGATAGTATCTTCAACAAATGTTGCTAACATAACTGGATGGAAGTATGTAAAGGAATACACATAGATCCGTATCTATCACTCTGCACACAACTCAAGTCCAAGTGGATCAAAGACTTCAATGTAAACCCAGTTACACTGAACTTGGTAGAAAAGAAATACCCTTGGAAATATTGGCACATGAGAACACTTCCTAAATATAAAACCAGTAGCACAGACACTAAGAACAACAACTAATAAACAGGACCTCCTGAAACTGAGAACCTTCTGTAAGGCAAAGGACACAGTCAATAAGACAAAGCAACAGCCTACAGAATTGGAAAAGATTTTCACCAATCCTACATTTGACAGAGGACTGAACTCTAAAATATAAAGAGAACTCAAGAAACTAGAGGCCAAAAAGACCAAATAATCCAATTTTAAAATGAGGTTCAGAGCTAAAAAGGGAATTCCCAAAAGAAGAATTACAAATGTCTGAAAGACATTTAAAGAATTGCTCAACATCCTCAGCAATTAAAGAAATCCAAATCAAAACAAATCTGAGAAACCATCTCATATCTGTCAGAATGTCTAAGTTCAAAAATACAGATGACAGCCTATGCTGGAGAGGATGTGGAGCAGGAAGAACTCTCCTTCATTGCTGGTGGGAACGTAAACTTGTACATCCACTTTGGGAAATTAGTATGCCGATTCCTCAGAAAACTTGGAATAAATATACATAATGATCTAGCAATACCATTTTGGGCATATACCTAAAGGATATGCATTCTTACCCTAAGGGCATTAGCTCCAACTATGTTCATAGCAGCATTATTGGTAATAGCCAGAACCTAGAAACCACCTAGATGCCCCTCAATTGAAGAATGGATTTTAAAATTTGTGGTACACTTATACAATAGAGTACTACTCAGCAGAAAAACAAAATGACACCTTGAAATTTGCAGGCATATGGATGGATTTGAAGAGTATCATTCTGAGTAAGGTAACAAAGGTCCAGAAAGACAGACATGGTATGTACTCACTTATAAGTGGATTTTAGGCATAAAGTAAAAAATAACCAGGTTGCAAATCACAATCCACCAACAACTGGGTAACAGGGGGAACTTAAGAGAGAGGTCCAGGGATCCCCCTTGGAAGAGAAAATAGAGAAGATCTCCTCAGTAAATTAGGATCGTAACAGTGAGCTAGCAAGGGGAAGTGGGGACAAATTGTGAGAGAATGAAATGGTTGAGTAGAAGGAGCAACAGAGACGGAGAACAAGCAAACGGATATCTTGATGTAGGGAGCCACTGTGGGGTTAGAAAGAAATCTGGTGCTAAGGAAACAAGTACCCTGGCTAGGACTCCAAGCAGTAGTAGAGAGGGTGCCTAAATAGGACTTCCTCCATAATCATAATCATCCTAATTGTCATTATCTTTCATCCAGCAATGGACAGAAGCAGAAGCAGAGATCCATATCTAAGCACCCAGTCAAGCTCCTAGTCCAGCTGAAGAGAGAAAGGGGTGAATATGAGCAAAGGGATCAGGATCATGAGGAGGAGACCCACAGAGATGGCTGACCCAAGCTATTGGGAGCTCCCTGACTCTGAAAGAATTTTTAAAGGACCTTCATGGAAAGGAACTAAACCCTCTAAAGGTAGACAACTGTCAAGTACATGGACAGTTTATGGAGCCTCTTGCAGTAGGACCAGAGTTTATTTCTGGTGCATGAACTGGTTTCTTGGAGCCCATTCCCTACAGAGGAACACCTAACTGAGCCTTGATACTGGGATAAAGGACTTGTACCTACCTCAACTATATATGCCAGACTGAACTGACTCACCTTAGAACCCTTTGCCCTCCTTAGGGAATGGATGAAGGGATGAAGTAAGGGGGGAAGACTAAGGAGGGAAGGGAGAGGGAACAGTGGTAGATATGGGAAAAACATTTTAAATAAAAAAAATGGCAAAAGAATCAGGTTGTAATGTTATCAGTTATGCATCAGTCGTGAATAATGGTTTACAAACCCACAGGAACTCATTCCAACTCATGATGTTATCCATCCATGGCTTATAAATTATTTACAAAAGGCATTCTAATTAATTTAACCTGAACGATCATTAGAAATATCTTGAGCTGTCTTTAGGGTGCTGTTTTAAATGTTTTATTTATTCTATTGACAATGGCTTAAAGTCCATATTAATGAAGCATTAAAAAGACAGAGAAATCTAATAGAAGAGAATATCAGAAGGAATAAAATTCACAATAGAAATAGACATGTGAAGAATTGCTCAAGGATTCATAATCATTTTAGATCTGTAAAATATCTGGCCATCTGAAAAGCTAACATTAGACAGGCAGGCAGGAAATAGGCTGAACACATTAATTTCAGGACATGTTCCCCTATTTAATTAAGTTCTAATAGGAAAACATTTTCCCCACTAAATGAATTTAAAAGATTTAAAAGATGTCCTGTCTTCAGAAGAGATGTTAAAGCATATATAGTTTAATTATAAAACCTTAAAGCAAAATCTATCAGAGATAATTAAAATTTGAGAATGTGTGACTTGTATCATATTTGCATCAAATAAACATAGATATTAATAAGCAAATGTCTTGGTATAATGCACTTGCTTTTGGAATATGGTAAAACCACCTTTATGTCATTAGTTACATGCCTGCCTTTTATCTACTAAGCTCCAATCTTGCCTTGTTGGGTCTACTGAATTATTTAACTCATCTGGGCTGTATGGCTCATTCTTATGTGATGAAGCCACTGTGTTCTATTTTTAAATGATACATAATATATTTCAGGAGGTAACCATCCAGTTTGCTTGTTAATAGTCCAGAAAACAAAGCTGTCCTTTGGAAGAACACATGGAGTGTTTCACACTCTGCTGACATTGTTAAAAAGAAGTAATGACCCACAAAACTATGTCTTGTCACAGATGAACACAGGCTGTTGGGACTTGTGGCAAGTGTTGGCTCTAAACCAAAGATTGACAGAGCTCATCAGGAAGACATCTGGAAATAAACAAGTCGCAATTCAATTAGAGAAAGCTTATTAGATTTCATAGGAAGGAGATTTCTGGAGAGGAGTGACTGAAGTATTGAGCTAGGAAGAAAAAATGCAGGGTCTATTTTTTTAAAGTATAAAGAAATGCATTTGGTACAAGAAAACTTATAGAAACTAGACACCAATGCTACCCATCACCTGAAAGTCAAATACCTTCATCTTCTCTCTCAACCAGAATGTAAATTCAGAAAGAAGGAGGCAGATGACCATGAACATGAGAACAAAAATATTGGTCTATTGGGCCAGAATCACCTTTATGCTGGTGGCTTAATGATTCTCCAGTTAAGCATCCCAGAAATCTTTAGGAAAACACCAATTCTGGCCCATCACCTAGACATAACTTCTCACCTCACTTTTTCTATAAATTTTAGAGGGCTGACCTTGGGAATACAGTGCTTTGAAAGTGGCTTTGAAAACCATGGTCCATTGAAGATTCTCTGTCATCACATAAATTACAATAATGAAGTCAACTGGACAAGATTGCCATAAAGATTAGAAAAGAAAGTATCTGCTTCACACTAAAGATTTGTCTCCAAAATAAGCCCAATCAGTAGAACTCACAAACAGGCAAAGCTTAAAACTGGGTATTATGAAAACCAATTCTTTTCTCTTGCTTACCAGTTAAAAGAAGTATATCATGTAGTTATGAAATTAATAAACATTTTATCATATGTTTCATACAGTAGTTGAAGAAAAAATTGTCTTTGAGGTATTTGTATCAAAGAAGTAGATCCTGGAACACTACCTTCCTGTATTTTCTCTAGAAGGTCAAAGTGAGCAGACACACAGCTAGAGATACAAGTACATTTGTTAGAACATGACCTGAGATCTGCTGGGTAGAAACACTGGACACATTGAGAAAGCAAAGGGAAGATCTTCTGTTGTTAAATTCTACAACTGCTGATGCTTTTCATGGAAGTAATTGATACCTAAAGACTTGATTTGTAATTATGTAAAAGAATAGAAAACAATGGCTACAAAAGAGAAATTAAGATTGAAGTTTAGAATGCTACTGTGAAAATAATAATTCTATGCTTTGACTCACTTTCTGAAAAGAGCAAACTTCAAATAAAGCCTTTCTTTCTGCCAAAAAGTATAGCTGGGAGCAAAGCTAGAGAAATAATTGAGTTCCAGCACAGAGTAATTCTTAAGCATGACAATGAATACAATAAAAATTTAATAATCGCCATAACAATATTAGTCTTTCCCTGAACTCTCACAGATTTGTGTACTAAATTCATGATATGATAAACATTTCAGGCCTCTAATGTGTAGAGCTCTTAATGACTCATGTAGACTTTTTTTCCAGAAAAGAATCTTTAAAGCAATTTTTTAGCTGCGTTCAAAAAAAAGGGGAGGGGTGTTATTTGAGTCCTAAAGGAATCCTAACATCAGATGATGATTAGACCTAGGCTTGTTTCTCCTTTCTACATTGTAATGTACTTTCCAGGACAACAATTACTCTTTAAATGTGAAAATTAGGTCTTCTCACAATTTACCATAATGAAGTTTAAATAAATAGTACTGAAGGTAATTTATGATATGAAGTAAACTCTCAGTATTAACTCCAGAAGGCTCCATGTGCCTAGAGCTATGGCATATTCAATAAAATTAAACAAACAACAGATACACAAAACTGTGAAACATTTACTGCCCAAAGCTCTTAATATTAAAATTGTCAAATGATCAAATTAGCTGGTGAAATAGCTGATTTGAAAAAAATGAAATACATGCAAATTTATTTTAAAATGACTCAGGAACACAGTAGCATTCCAAATAAACAGGAAAATTATAACTCTTAATTTATTAATAGCAAATGTAAATATTAAAACTGGACTCAGAAGAAAAAAATAAAAGCTAGAAGCAAAGCCCATGATTTTAAAACCGTATAAGAGGATTAAAAATTAAGTCTACATAATCTAATGTCCATGAATTCCGAAATAAAAAGTTGATTTTTAAATCTATTTTAATGTAATTTCTGTGATTGGAAGACTATGAAAGGACCCAACTCAAAAAGAAATCTTGTACACTTTAGATTTATAAAGGGGATTAGTCCAGAGGAATGTATTGTATTTGAAGAACACAGTGGATATTAGGAAAGAGTCTCCTTTGTGTCACATCTAAGCTAGAAAGATCTCAGTCAATCATTTTTTTTCATAGCTATTTCTAGGGTCTCCTTTTCTCACTCCTAGCTCTTTCAGATTGATTTCACGCCTGACACTATACCACCTCTTAATTTACCTTAACACAATTTATTAAAATTAAATGCTAGAGGCTGGAGGGATGTCTCAGTTGGGAAAAAACCACTTGCTGACTAACTGCATAACTGTAGAACCTGGGAACCTGAGTTTAGTCTCCAGCATCTATATATAAGCTGTGTGGTGCTACATATGACCATAATCCCAATGATAGGGAATAAGAGACAGATATATTTGTGAGATTTAGTCCCTCAGTGTAGCCAAATCAGGTTCATTGAGAGACCCCTCAGCATCTCAAAATTTAAGATAGAAATAAGGACACAATGTTGACTTCTGGCCTCCATATGTGTGATATTTGTATGCAAAGGAAAATGCACATACCCCAAACCACTGTACACAGTTAAGTCCAACCCTTGTGCTAACCTTACCTCTGTGGATCTATTCTCTGCTCAATATACTAACACCGAGGAAGGAAATATAGGAAGAAAAGTGCCAAAGGACTGATGGATATAATATGTTTCTCTGGCCCAGACTAGCCCCAAGATCTGGACCAGTAGTCCAAAGTCCCAGAGAAACACAGAAGCTTACATTAATTTTAATACTGATCAGCCTATGGCTCAGTCACATAAATTGCACTCTTACTTCTTAACTAACCCATGATTAGCCAAGTGACTTAGTACCTTTTTCTCAAAGGAGCATCCTTTTTTTTTTTTTTTTTTTTTTTTTTTTTTCTGCATCTGCTGATATCCATGCTCTGACTCTTCTTCCTCTTCCCAGAGTTGTCTTAGTCTGGTAGCCCTACCCACATTTCCTGTCTGCCTTCTGGCCAATCAGTGTTTTATTAAACCAGTAGGAGGGACCAATATTCAGGATGTACAAGAACATAATCCCACAGTAGATGGACAGACAGGACAGACAGTGCTCTATTACTAGATGGGAGGAATATGTGGATTAATCAGCTGAGTGGACCAAACAGAAGACAGCTAGAGAAGTGGAGTTATCACGCCTGGCCAGCCAAACCATCATTGACTTTGTTATGTTGCTCTTGTATTTTCTCTATAAATTTCTTATTCTTCTGGTTCTCAGCATCACTTCAAAACATACCCTCCTCTCTCACTGCTGGCTCTTCCTTATTTATCAGTGGATGAAATTCCAATCATCTATCTTGTTCTGTTTTAGTGAGGTGTCTCACACACATAAAGCAGCTGGAATGTTCACTGAAGGAGCAGGAGCCATTTGAAGAGAAGTTACCTTGTCTCCCACCAAAATTTTTTTCCTGTCTCTACCATAGTCCTTGCCCACTTCACCACAGAGCAAATCCACTCCTGTCATGAAAATATGTCCTCCTTGTGCCCTTATTTCTTATTGTTTTAGATCTTCTGTCGGCACTTTCTTTACAGTTCCATCCACTGTCCATCTGATGCTGTTGTTACTGTTTGTCTTCTAAACAGACTTTATCTAAATGACACCAGTTCTGATTTATTCCCTTCCACTCCTCTCTTACAACCTTGGGCATCCACCAAATAGGCTTTACCCTGACATCTGATATTCATGGTCCTGATAAACTCAGTGTTACAAAACATAACATTCATTTCTAAACTCTTGTTTACAATCCTTTGACGATGGCCCATTCCATCCTCCCTAAACCATGCCCTTCATATGCCAGACACCCAAGAGTGTTACACTTCTCAGTACTTCCAGCCTCCCTGGCCCTTTATTTCACTTCATTGTCAAGTTCTCCACACTTTCTCAGTGATGTGTACTCTATAAGCCTCCACCTTCTGTGTCGTTTCTACCTGTTTCCTTCCCCTGGTAGTTGTGATCATTCCTGAAAGTTTAAATCTGAACAATTAACCAACAACTCTCCCTGTTATATTTCCAATCTGTAGGCTTCCCCCAAACTCTAACCTTATCATAAAACAAAGTACAGCCCTGACAATTTGTATACATATAAACTAAACAGTTTATCGCCTTTTCAGGTGTGCTCACTTTGTCCTCTTCTTTCTCGCACCCCAAAAGTATCCCACTCCAGTGCTAACAGATAAAGAAGAAATAGAGTCATTCTTGAATACACTCTTCAACATCTTTTTGATGTTTCAATGATCTTTGTGTTACATACACTACAGTAAGAAAATGATTCTTCCTTACCAATTAAAACACTTGTCTCCCTTATCTACAGCCAAGACTCTCTTATCTACATCACTTATAAAGTCTTTCAATTCATTGGACTTCTATGCCTTCATCAACCCACAGTTCACGGTCAACACATAAGCCACAGTGATGCACTTAAAATCCTTGCCAATGTGCCTTCTGTGCTCTGAAGGGCTCTTCTTTCTTCAGTGGTTATCTGTCTCACTTAGAACTAGAGTTTTAATGGCTTCACAATTTACTACACATTTACTTAATCCATCCTACACTCTTCTTGCTGCTTCATAAATTTTGGTTTCCTTGATTTTTCCACTGACACTCTCGACCCTCACCCAGATGAATACTTCCAGGTGCCTGCTGCCTTCACCATCAAGATTTTGCTCAAAATTCTTTCAAGCTTTTCTTTCATGCCTCGTTTTAATTAAAATGCTGTATGTTATTTAACAGCCCTACTTTCCAAATTCTACTGCTATTTTTCCTTCTGTCCTGTGCTTTTCTATACAATTTGTCATTGTACTTGAAATATTGAATGTTTTCTCTATTTGATCTAATTCTTCTATTCTCAAACTACAGAGTAACAATCTCTCCATGGTAGGAATTTTACTCACTCTGTTTTCTGGTAGATCTTCAATAAGTATAACAAAACCTGGCATATAGTTGCTATTTCATAAATATTTGTTGAAGAAATGTCTTTAATGAATTGAAAATACAGATACAGAATAATAGATACTGACATATCTCCATGAAGCTTCAGTCTGCTAATTAAAATATGTAAAACAGACAGCACGAGTCCTGATTATAAATACTAATTTTCTTCTAAATGACTTCTCCATGTTTTATATTAATAACAGTAGACTGTGTAACAGTGGCCCTACATATTCAATACCTGTGTCATTTTTGGAAAACACCTTTGTAGTTGAGCTGTAGAGAAAGTTTTTTTTAAATATTTAGTTGCCACTGGAAACTAAAAATCAGTACAAAAGATGTACTCTATAAGAATCCTAGGGTTGTCAAAGGCAGGCTTTGAGGGCTGAAGAGCATCAGCATCTGCACGGGCAGCATTGAAGTGTTTGGATTTGAAATAGGAAAAACAACAAGTTGCTTCATCCCCACAAGTAAGCATTAAACTGTTCTAAGACTACAAATCCTTGTTTAGGGATCATCTCAAAGCAACACACCATAACCTGAACAACTGCAGCATATGTTTTCAGTCACTACTCAAACTTGAAAAATTAGTTGCCCAGCTTGTCACCAAGAATCACAAGCTATGCAAAACAATTGCATGATAAATGATAAGGAAAGAATCAGCTGTGATGCCTATTCACCCACCACCACCTCCCCCCACCCCAGCTCTCAGTAAAGAAATCTTTAGGAATGGAACCAGGATTCTGCCACTGGGACTGTGTGTTGCTAGGCAATTGCCTCCTACTGTGGCAGCCTTGGGAAAGAAGAAAATGGAAGAAAACTTCTGCCTTTGGATGCCTATTAGGTAAAATAACCTGTAAAACAACTCCCAGCTCACACATTTGGTATGAAGTGTTCTTGCAAACTGCAATCCTGAGGTGCAGATATTCCTGATAGTGTAGGTTGCACAGAATATCAATGAAGTGGCTATTGTTATACTGAGTAGAGATATTGAGTTGGCCAACGATGCAACAAAATCTACTTGGCTACTGAAGGTTTTCATCCTTCAGTCTCCCTACTTGGCAACCCTTCAGCATTAGAGTCAAGAGAAGACCCATAAACACCCATGGTTAGAAATGACTAGCCTAGAAAATCTCCAATATTGTAAAGAAATAGGCTTCCTTGATTGACAGATATTATCTGATGCTGCCATCAGCTACATCACCTTCATCCTCCCTGGTGACAAGGTTTGTCATGAAAAATGCTTCTATTCTGTTTCTTCTTGTCAGCTCTTTTATCCCATCATGTTTATTACTATGCATCTGCCACCTGGTGTCAAAAGAGGTACTGGAAGAAAGTCAAAGATCTGTTTAAGTAAATTCTGTCAAATTAAACAAGGTCACATCAGACTTTCAGTTAACAAGGAAGCATTAATATGTCTGGAAGCATGCCTGGAACCTCTGAGAAGCTCCTCTTGTCAACTCCCCTCTGAAAACATATCTCTAACCTACCTGCCATCCTTTATAACTTGGTGATACCAAAGTTACCCAAGTCCTTGTTGGGCCACATCTAGACAGATGCAGAATCAGAAAATCTCTCTCCATGCTGAGTGTCTCTGCACTGCACACACAATGATCTTTAAAATGTGACTCAGGCCACTTTACTGTCTTGCTCACCATACGTGCATGGCTTCTTGATGCATCACTATGAACTACAGAGCCCACAGTCACAGCCCATACTTCTGAATGATATTTTTCTTTCCTTTTTTTCTAGCTTATTTTCTCCACAGTAACCATCTCAAGACTCCTCACCATGCCAAGGCCATAACCAATGTTTTATTCGCACTCAGTTCCTTCAGTTTTTGACACATCACAATGAAGATTTGGAAGACATGAGAACAGTTTTAATAGAAAGTTTTGGAAAGAGAAAGATGCCAAAGCATCCCTACTAAAAGTCCTTTAAGAAAAGGATGATCAAAAGTATGAAATGGTGCAGAAACAGAGGTGAAATAAAATCAAATTTTAGGGATGGGAAGATGGCTCAATTTATTCATTGCTCTTCAGGTGTGAGATCAGGTTATCAAAGTCCTTAGGATGGGGAAAGCAGGCAAAGGGAAAAGTGGGTCCCAGGAAATGGACAGACAAAATGTAATATACAGGCGCTAAAATAGAAATCATGGAGCTTAAATCAGAAAAAAAAATCTATTCTAAAGAAGCAATGAGAAATGTTTATTTGAGAGCACACTAATATTTGATGTAATTGTTTAAGAAATACATAAATTTCTGGTGGAAAGGGAAATAGATATGCTACAGCTCCTTAGGTTCACTCTTTGTCTATCCCTTGAGGACATGTGGAAAACATGATAGTGAGTAAACTGAATGAGAACATTTGTGGTAGCACTCCTTGTGTGTGTGTGTGTGTGTGTGTGTGTGTGTATGCGTACATGCAGATACACAAACCATGTATATACTTGAATTCAGAAGACATTCAGTGTCTTCCTTGATTGTTTCCCACCATTTACTATCTTTCACTTTACCTACACATCACCAATATCAAGATAGTCCATCTAACAAATTTTCTAGATTCTCTGTCTCTGCCTGCTTCCCAGGTATTGACATTATAGATGGAATGCACACCTGACTGGCATTGTCACAGGTATTGGGGATCTGAACTCTGGTCTTCATGCTTAGACAGCAAGTGTGTTACCTACTGAATCATCCTCCCAACTCCACAACTCTTTTCCTTACAGATAAAACCTAGAAACCAACTATGGTGTGTTCTTGTTGATAAAACATACATAGCCTCATATCCACAAGGACATGCACCACAAAACACAAAACTCAACAGAGGTTAATCTCGTCAGACAATATTCTATTTATGAAATAAAAAACTTAAAACAATTCCAATTGTACAGTAGCAATTCATAAGGTAGAAAAATATAGAGAAAAGCAAAGACACTTATCTAGTAATTAACTCTGATGGGGCAGTGAATACATAAATAATTATCTCTAGGTAAAAAGCGGATTTCCAACAGAATCAGTTGATTTGTTTACTAAAAGTTTGATAGGATATAATAACTTTATAATCTTCCATCAGTTGTATGTCTTTATTTTATAGAGTTTTTAACCTATGATAGAAATAGCAATTGGCAATTAGTAAAATGGTCCATGTAAAAAATAAAATGACTTTTTCATACAAACTAATGGAGTATGTCTTGACATTTAGTAGCCACTAAAATACAGTTATTCTATTCTAAATGTATTTCTTTGACTCACTGACATTGTAATACTTGACCTAGTTATGATTTATATTCAATTGCAAAATTCCTGGATTATTGTCTGTATCTCTCATTTATTTGAAAGCTCCAAGAAGTAAGAGCTTAGAGAAATTCTTGTTTACCATAACCTGACTTATGGTAAATACTAAATTTAGGAATATATATCTACACCCCATTCTATGAAACCATGTATACATGTCAGTTTTTGTCTTAAGAGAAATGGTAAACTATAAAACAACATCTGTATATGATTGACATGTAATAACTCTACTTAGAATGTCTTGAATGTTTGGTTAATAAGAGATTGAAGGAAATTAAGTGAACACAGAAAAATCAGTCAAGATCTTGCTTTACAGATCCCAATGTGGAGGGAAATGGTTGAGAAATGGAAATAATGAAATGACTATGCTAAATAACCAATCAACTTAATGATAAATTATAAATATAAGAGAGGATCGTGAGTGAACAGTGCACAGTGACTCTGACAGAGTTGAATCAAGAGGGGAAGTAAAGGACCAGTTACAGTTACCTCTGGCAGTTAATAGTGTTCCAGACCAATAAAGACTATACAGGGAAAGTCTTCTATTTTTAATCAGTATGCAGCTTATTGTAAATATTATTTTAATTCTGAGTATGAGTTAATATTCGAGTATAGATAGTAAAAACAGTCGTGTCAATTAGGAAACTGAAAAAATAAGATATAAATTCTACAATCATGGTGGCAAGGGATTCAAGATCTTGCATATGGGTGACTGAAAATTTACTACAGAAAGGGCCAGTGCCTACCTCAGCAGTAAACAGACAAGTAGAGGACAGCACATGGCATCAAAGGAGAAGAGATCCTGCATGCTAAGGAGCAAATGGGAAAGTGTGAGAGGGAAGGTGTATCAAGAGATTTTTCACTTAGAAAATATGATCCAAGTAAATAAAGAGAAGAAAATGACTAAAAATTATCAATTACATTAAGCAAGACGGGATGGTTTATTTTATCAAAATATTGAGTATTGAGTACATAAAAATGAAGGTGACAGAATCAAAATATTATGAGAATTTGTAGTAAATATTTGGCAAAATGAGAATGCATGACTATACTGATTCCTCTACATTGCATGTGATTTCCTCCTGCCTAAGTCTTCACAAGAATAGTCCATTTCCATCACAGACTCTATGCTGCTGTATTTAGGTACATACACATCTTAAATAGTGAGCGAGATTTATTGGATACCACCATTTGGCTTAATGACCAACTAATTTTGGAGGATGTACTTGATAAAGGCAATCTGATTTGTTTACCGTATGATAATTTGGTGAAATTTTTATGTGGCTGTGTAACACATCATCACAGATTTAGATCAAATACAAGAAATTCAGAGAGAAGGAATCACTCATACGTTGGTGGTAGGGATGTGAAATTGCACAGCCAGTCTGGGAAAAAGTTTATTAGTTCTCATATTTATTTGTGATAAAAATGCAACCTGAGATCTACCCACTGAACATTTGGCTGTAGGATGCAGCAGCATTGACTGCATGATGTCTCACAGAGTCAAACTTGTTCTTCACAAATGTTCCCTTTCTGCTAATAAGCCATGCCTTAGTGCTCCAACTCACCTTACAGCTCTCCTCCCTGACTCTGAATTGGACCATTTTAGATGCCTCGACAGGGTTCTCAAATATAACTTTTTCAAAGTACATAAATGTGGAGGTAAATCTCAAACTTTGGTAGCCCTGTCTATCAAATACTAGACTTATATGACATGGAACAAAAAAAGAAAAAAAAAAAAAACCTACCACCCTCAGAAAATAGTTCAGCCAGTGGAGGAAAGAGACCTACTCACTTCCAGCATATAATTGTTATGGACATTATTTACTATTGTTAAGGGAAACAATTTCTTTACAAGAACATTGAGGAAATGGAAAATCAAAATAGAAAACATCTGGTCTGGGAAACAGCAATTTCTCATTCATTTTGAAATGGTTCTAGTACAGCACTGGGGAGACATCTCTGAAAATGAAACATATATTCTACTAGACTAAGTCAGAAAACTCAGCCTTCATCTGGAAGGGAATAAGTATCTTGGAGACAAATTCACTGGAGCTTCACATAGCATGACATAAGCAAAACTAATAAGATAAAGACTATTTTATAATAGAAGAGAAGTTTTCCTTCACTACTTCATTAAATGCTTCATTTTGTCTTTGGGGGAACTGATTGCCAATTCTCTGGACTATAGTATAAATAGAATGTAAGAAATGGATTTCTATGGTGTTGCACGTCACAAAACCATCTAAAAACTCAAGAAAACTTGGGCAAACACACTTGTATAATGTATATGTTAAGTATATCAATGATAAGAATGTTGTCGATATTAGTAAGCAGTACTCTTTTAATGTTCTTTGCAATTACTGAATTTGACATCTTATCCAAACTGTTCAGCATAAATAACTTTAGGATTCTGTTATTCACATTACATTCACTTTCAGATAGCTGAACACAATTATAAAAATGTTAGCAGATTTACTATATTAAGATAGGATCTGGACTCAGCCCTTCCTCTTTCCAGAGCTCCATTGTCACACATAGATGACTCTCCTCATCCCTTTTGCCTCTATCCTGCTACTCTATCAACATCTCCTCCCATCTCCAACTTTTCCCATCACTCTCCACACACAAGGGCTCTTTCTCCATTCCTATTACAAGATCCCACTCTATTGATATTATCCTCCCTGGAGATGAAGGCAGAATTTGATTTATACACTCTGTTAATTGAACTCAAAGCAACTCCTCATAGCAAAGTAACTCAGTAAGAAAATGAAAACTTACTTGAACTGTGGAATATAGAAGATATACAGGTGAAAAAATATTATTCACATGTGAATTTGAAGACGCTAGTTTTCCTGTGTTAAGTAAATTTTTCCATTCAGTTTTTTTTTTTTTTAAAAGAGACATTCACTGATAGAAAGAGGAGTAAAATGTGGTATTGAGCACTCCCTGCCTCCAAGGAAACTGACTCACATAGTTCATGTAATGCTATCTGGTAATAAGTAATCAAAATCTTATTGGCCAAGTCATCTGACTTAATCTAGCTGAATATGTCATTTATAAAATACAAGTAACGTGTAAAATATGGATGGTGGTCTCAGAAAATATTTAATAAGTTAATTTCTAGACACATTTTTTTGAATTCTGAGGCCAGAATTTTCCTGTTTATATAAGTGATGACTAACTGTGGGAGGTTGTGTTGTTTCATTTTAAATAATTGTCCCAACCACTGGTTTAATAAAAAGAGCTGATTGGCCAAAGGCAGGCAGGAAGTGTAGGTGGGACTACCAGACTAAGAAAATCTCTGAGAACAGAATGCCAGACAGAGCACCAGAGAGAAGCTGCAGGATGCAGAGGACAACCATGCAGCTTTAAAGAAAGGTACTGAGCCGCATGGCTGAACAAGAGACATGGGATAGCTTAAGGGTAGAGAGTTAGCAAGCTATATGCCTGGGCCTAAGGCTGATCAGCCTAAAACTAATAAAAGTGTCTGTGTGTCTCTGTGGGACTGTGGGACTGCGGGTCTGTGGGTCTGTGGACCTAAACTTTGAGGTTAGGCCTGTTCCGCGCCTATCTCTCGCCCGCGAGGAAAGACACGGCACACACTGAGGATCCTTCTGCAGTATAACTTTAATGTATCTTGGGGGAGAGCATTTAGCTTACGGAAAATGGAGAGGGGAGGAGAAAGTGAGAGAGCCGGCAGAGGGCCGGCAGAGAGGCAGGGGCCGCTACGCAGGAACCAGCGACGGCGGGCCCCCAGCGGGGAAAAGGAAAGCCAGAGAGAGCTAGGCTAGGCCCCGGCGTGGTCCGGGCCGGGCCATCCGCCACGTGGCCTAGAGCCCGCGCCCCAAGAGCCGGGCCGGCGTCCGTGCGCACGGCGGGGCGGAGAGAGAAAGAAGAAAAGAGGAGCACGAGGTAGGAAGACCCAGTTTTAAGTCGACCAAACGGCCCTTGCTTTAGACGAAACATCTTCCTATAGGTCGTAGTTCAAAATCTCTTATGACGCCACGAGAAAGGCGGAGAAACCAGACCAGTCTCGCGAAAATACCAAGCGCATGCGTACTCTGACTCAGGTGAGTTGGCCAGCGCCAGATAATGGCGCCACCTAGAAGAGCTAGAGCCAGTGGCCTCCAACATAGGCCCAAAAGTCTGGGCCAGAAACCTCATACTACAAATGGCAGCCCAATGTGTGGCAAATATGCCCACATAAAGTCATAGAAAGCTTAAAAATGGTCTAGAGCCAAAAGCAGCCTCTGAATTGTGTCTCCCACATGAGCCATGGTACAGAGACACCCTGGTGAGGCCTGTCGGCTTGAGCTACAATGGTGGGCTTTTGGAGTGCAATTTAAGGTGTAAAATGGCTCATTCCTGAAATCTCATGGGAGCCTAGATGTAAGCAAAAGGTTGTAAATGATTTATTTAAGGTTTCTGTTCATAAGGACAAAAAGGGAACAGAATCAAAGATGGTGTTCTAGTGGCAGTGTTTTCTTGGATCTGCTCTGTTTGCCGGAAGCAAGCTGTGGCTTGGTTTTAAGAGAAGCTTCCTGATTCAGCATTAAAAGCAAAACTCTTGTGAGTTTTTAAAGAGGCCCTGCTACCTAACACTTAAATGGAGTTAATGAGTAGCAGATGGCAAAGCTTTACTTGATAATTATATGGACCCTAAAATTCCCGGACTACCTTGGTTAAAAAGATAAATTCTATAAAATTAAACTAGGAGCTGGGTGGAGCCATCCACCCATCATACCAGCCTTTAATCCTGGCAGATTAAAGGTGTGTTCAGAAACAGAAGAAATAGAAGGATCTGGGTAGTCAATCATCCTAGCCAAGCAAAGGTGTGGTCAGAGACAGTCAGAGATAGTGGCAGATTAAAGGTGTGGTCAGAAACAGAAAAAGTTAAGAAATAAATATACAGTAAAGACAGTTTTTTGTAAAATGTCTAAGTGGTTTAGAGTGTGTTGAAAATTTATATACATAGACTTAGAGAAAGAAAAGAAAGGTTAAAGAAATCCTTTAAAAAAGAAATAAAGTAAAATAAATAAATAAAAAATAAGCCACGTAAAGATGGAAAATACAAAGAGTGTCTGGATACTGTATGTTATTGTCTTTAAGCTTCTTGACTGAAAATGACTTAGTAAAAGCTGCTAAAAAACAGCTGATTATAAATGTTGTTGGAGTAATTCAACTTATATATTTTGTAAATGAGTTTACTTTAAAATTGAAATGCAAAGATACGCTACTTTGGAGAAGAGGTTTTCCTTTTATTTTCACAGAAAATGAAAGACTGTGGATTTCTTCCTGGATAAAGAACATAAAGTTTGATAGAGGAAGACCCCCTGAATCTCCAATAGAAATGGATGGACCAGATGATTCAGCATTTCAGAGCACCTCTGTTGAAGTTCCAGAGCTCTGAATCCAAAACAATTTCAAGGAGACTGGCTGAGATGACCCAGCCTTAGAGACTACTCCACTAAAGACTTGTACATAATCCTAAATTTTTCTTTGGATTCCCATGAGATTGTTGGTGTCCCCATTCAGCAGGAAGTAGCCTAGAGAACGACGCCCACATTCCCAAAACATGGATTATGGATGTTTGTGTTTATTTACAGTGTTGTTTAACAGGTTGTTACAGATAAGGGGAGAAAAGAATATTAGATTTAGAGTTCTTTTTGTTTTAAGAAGAGAAAAGGGGATATGTAGGAGGTTGTGTTGTTTCATTTTAAATAATTGTCCCAACCACTGGTTTAATAAAAAGAGCTGACTGGCCAAAGGCAGGCAGGAAGTGTAGGTGGGACTACCAGACTAAGAAAATCTCTGAGAACAGAATGCCAGACAGAGCACCAGAGAGAAGCTGCAGGATGCAGAGGACAACCATGCAGCTTTAAAGAAAGGTACTGAGCCGCATGGCTGAACAAGAGACATGGGATAGCTTAAGGGTAGAGAGTTAGCAAGCTATATGCCTGGGCCTAAGGCTGATCAGCCTAAAACTAATGAAAGTGTCTGTGTGTCTCTGTGGGACTGCAGGACTGCGGGACTGCAAGTCTGTGGACCTAAACTTTGAGGTTAGGCCCAAAAGTCTGGGCCAGAAACCTCATACTACAACTAACGCTGTATAATTTTTACAGTTAGTAAAAATAAAGATAGTAGCATACCATTTCTTAAATGAAGATAAAAACTTTCCAATTATACATATTAAAATTTATATTTTTAAATTATTAAGTTAACTTGATTTTATAGAAGTTATAGCTTTTGATATCTTTTATATTAAAATGTAGTATTAAGAATCATGAACAAGGCATGTGTCTAAGATTGATAAAATTATGCAATGAACTTCCTGACAAATATCTTACTATTAACTCAATATTCTTCTTAGTAATTCTGTTCCTTTTTCAAAAGGTAACAACATTTAACCACAACTATTACTTTGTATATTTTAAACTTTGTATATATAAAACTATGCATAACAAGAGGTTTCTGGCCCAACTAGCCCCATGGTCCAGATCTGCCCACGGCTGCTTTTTCCACTAAAATTGACTTAGACGCTTATATTAATTTCATGCTGTTTGGCCTATGGTTCAGGCAGATTGCTAGCTAACTCTTTCATCTTAATTCAACCCATTTCCATTATTCTGTCCTGCCATGTGGCCGGTGCTCACCTGTATTACCATACATGTTTCTTCCTTGGGTGGCTGAATCATCTCTGTCTGATTCTACTCTCCTTCTCCAACCTATGCTCTGATTTCCTGCCTACTGCTACAGTGCCTGTCATGGACCAAAACAGTGCCTTTATGTAAAGAATGATATTCACAGCATACAGAAAAACATTCCCATATCACTTCCCTTTTTTCTGTCTAATCAAAATGAAGGATTCAATTTCAACATAGCAAAATTACATATGACTAAACAGCTATCAAGCAAGAATTATAGTTACAATATCTAGTCTATTTGTATTTAACAATGTTTTTAAAAATCCAATCATCTACCTTATTCTTGCAAGTCTAAAGTTTCATATCTAGTATGCCTTTTAAAATAACTAAGAAAAACTAGTAACTATAACTATCTAATCCTCAACTACATCAAAGACCACAGAAGGATATAATATTACCTGAGTAAACGGGAAGTACAAGCAACTTCCAAAATCTAGAAATGACAGAGATGACAGCTGTCTGCCTGGTTATCCAACCAAAATTCCTTTGTAACGTTAGGGCAGCCATCTTCTGCCTACAGGCCTAGAGTCTCTGGCATACCCTTCACTGAAGCAGGAAATTTGAAAGTCTGCTCTGCCCATTCTGGCATTCAGATGCTTCTCTTTGTATCCTGAAGGATATCCGGAAGTTTTCTCTGCAAAGCAGGAAACTGAAGGACCATCTCAGCTTGTTTTGCCAAAGTTAAGAGGTCACTTTCCTGTGGAACTTGCACATCCAGTTTATATATCATCCTGTCAAGCAGTCAATACAAGAACAGTTTCTTTTCCAGTGGCTAACCATTGCCAGAAAGAAAGTAAACTCCACATGAAGTTTCTTTGAGGCTCATTATTCTCTTGAAGTAGATTGGTGCTGCCAGGAGCAGACAGGTCTCATTGTCCAGAAAAGTCTAATTTCTTAAAATATTTTAAGTGTCATATTCTGTAAGTCTTTAAAATGTTTGAAGATTACCTATCTAATCGAAATATATCTTTGTATACCAAAAAATCTAACTAACATGAGTACAAGTTTGGTTATCACTGATGACAATTAATTTGCATTTCTTAATTATACATTAGTTTTAAATGAGTTACATAAACATACCTTAAACAAAACTAGAAAACTACATATAACATAACAAAATTGACCTTAAATTTGTATAAATAAACCAAAATCCATGCCAATTTAAAATATTTTGAGATTAAGAGCTGATTTTTGAATTATAGTGAATTCAATAATCTATCTTTTTAGTCATTTTTATATCATATCCTTTTTTTCCTTAGAAAGAAATTGACTATGTTCATTAAACATTTATAATAAAAACAAACATTTGTAAACATTATTTTGGGAATTTAGGTGTAGCATTTCATTACTACTTCCTGCTGATTAAGGAGTGCTGGCAATCTTACAAGGGTCCTGAGACTGGATCATCTTAGTCTATAATCTTGAAGTTCATGTGAGCATCTCTTCCCATCAGAGAATTTTTAGATAGTCTATGTTAATGAAACTATATGTGCCTGGAAGAAATACACATGTTCTCATCATTTATGGAAAGAAAAGCAGAATCTCTTTTTCAAAGCAACATATCCTTAGACACAAATTTCAAAGTCAAGATACCTTTTAAATATATATTTTTGTTTAACTTAGCAGCCTTTGCAATCAATTGTCTTTCTTCAATTAGCTCATTAACAGTTAAAACATTAAAAGTAAACACAATGATAACCATAATCCAGACTCCTTGTATTTTCCATTTTTATGTGGCTTATTAAATTTGTATACTCTATTTCTCTTTTTTAGGGGCTTTCTCTATCTTCTCTCTGTTCTCTCCCAGTCTACATATTCTTTTTCACACACATGTTAACCCACTGAGAGGTTTTCTCCATCTAAATCTGTTTTATTGCATATCATTAATCACTTTTAATGAGAAGAGATTTTAAAATGCTAGACTGTGCAGAGCTGCTTTGACTGTTGACTCCTCCCCACTCAGCAGCTTTTCAAGCATGGCGGAGGTGCTAGAGTCATGCTTACCTTTCCAATTCTGGGAAGCAGTATTAAATATTATGAAACTATTTACCACCCCAATTCCAAGGAATCTTAGGGTCCACACTATCAAGTAGAGCACTGTTGCTACCCACTGTTCATTCCACTTAAGCTTTTGGCATTAGGGTCTCTTAAATTAAGAGCCATGCAGTTTTGCCAATAATGCTGAATCAGGAAGCTGCTGTTAAAGGGGCCTTGTCTCTGCTTGCTGCCAGCAAATAGAGTAGACCCAAGAAAATACTGCTACTAAGAGACCATCTTTGACTCTGTTCCCATTTTGTGCAATATAAACAGAAACCTTAAATCGATCATATGCAGCTTGTTTCTTATACCAAGTCTTCTGTGAGACTTTGGGAACAAGCCTTATTCCAGCTTACGTTCCCTGCAGAGAGTCTGCTGCCATTTTGTCCATGGTCTGGATGTTATGCCATCTCTGTACCATGACCCACTTCAGAAACACAACTCAGAAGCCTCTTTTGGCTCCATTTTTGTGCTCTAGAACCCTTTGTATGCTTTCTCGGGATTTATGTGGGTATTTGGCACACCTTGGGATGCCATCTGTAACATGAGGTTTCTGACCCCATCCACAATCCATCAACTATGTTTATTGTATGATCATTTTTAAAAGTTTTTTTTTCATGTCTATTACTGTTTGCCTACATATGAGTATATGCACCACATGTATACAGGAACCTATTGTGACCAGAAGAGGGACCCCCTTTGAACTGAAGTTAAGGACAGTTATGAGATGCCCTGTGGCTGTTGGAAACTGTACCTAGGTATTCTATTTCACAAGTCTACAATATTTCCTTAATCCTTTGGTGAATAGAAGGATATTTTATTTCTTGGCCACTGGAAATAGTTCTGAGGTAAACATGGATACAATGTCAACTTTGCCTCTTGGCATTACTTCTGGTGGATGGACACCTAGGAACATGGTTTCTGATGTGTATTTCAAGACACCGAGGGACCTCTATACCAGGTAATATAATGGTTTTACTAATTTTTATTCACACAGAATACACAATGTGCTCTTCACCCTGCATACTTATGCTGTTAATACCTGACTTTTTGAAAATTGCCATTTTAACTGTAATAGCTGGCATCTCATTATTTTTGATTTATGCCTGTTGTATACACGATTGTCATGGGCATCAGCATTGATGTCATTGTTAACCTGCATTTTTAATTTTCATAGGTAGATTTATAGATGTAGGAATTTTTGAGTTGTACAACCATTTTTTTTTTTACGTTGGATGAAGATCCTATGAGATGGTTGGTGACATTCAAAAGGAATTTAGAGCAGAGAAACACTTCTGATGGATTACATTTTGGTACATACATCCACTGGATAATTTTAAAACTCCACGGAATGGACATCAACAAACATAAGCCCTGCAAAATATGATAAATATGTCATTATTATGTCACATAGGTTCATCAGCTTTACCCTGCTGGGAGAGTTTGATGATGGATGAGGCTATGTATGTCTACAGATGGCAACTCAAATGGTTTCTACTGAGTTGTTCCATCCTGAAGGTGATCTTTTAAAAAGGCAGAAAAACCTGCTAAAGAGAAAAATAAATGATGCACATGGCTGGAAATGGATCAGTCAACGTGTGTAAGCCTTGAATTCCTTACCAGAATGGACTCTCCCTGGAACTGTGGAATAGCACATGTGAAGGTGTGGTGGTAATGTGGACTCTGACGATGCATCACCTGATCTTGCACTTACTTGATGGGAGAGGGAGAAGTGATGCACACAGGGGTGGCTCAGAAACTTCAGCAGGCAGTCCTGACTGTATTCTGTATCGCAACCTTTCATCGGCAATAAAATTACAATACAACTAATTCCTCTAGGATGGTTCCCTATGTGCACAAGTCTAATTCACACTCTAATATCCAGTGAGAAGCTATGTTAACTCAACCAGAACCTGCCTTCAAGATGCACTAATGCAGTAATGAAACAAAGCTTGAGGGAGGAACCAACCATGATCTGATTGGATTTAAGGCCCATTCCATGAGATAAAGCCCTTGATACTGCTCAGGTGGCCAATAACGTAATACTAGATAGGCTATGTACCTAGGGAAAACTAAGTATCATTGTTCTGTTGAAGAAACACACCAATGACTCCTAGTGGCATCCTGCTAAACTCAAAGATTCATATCTCACTCAACCATTATCCGAGAAGATTCCTCCTAAAGTATATGGGAATATAGAGACCCACAATTGGTGCAGGGAGTGTGATACCTTGAAACACACAGTCCTAAATTGGATGTCGTCATCAAAATCTTCCCCTCAGTGTGCTATGCAGAAGAGCAGGCAGGAAGATTTTAAGAGCCAGAGGACATGGAATTCAAGAAAACATTTACCTCGAGACAAACAAAATTGATGCACGTATGAACTCAGAGACGGTGGCAGCATGCACAGGGCCTTCAAAGGTTCAAGATAAATGATATCCTGGTGCTGAGACAGAGAAGCAGACACAAGCCGCTATCCCTAACCCAGAAGCTATCTCCAATTGACAATAAATCATTGAGGAAAAAGTTAGTTTTCTCCAATGGGGTCTCACTGCGTATACAGATCACACTTCAGTATAGGCCCCCATATCCAGCACTAAAAGGCCAATAAACTCAGTGATATTTGGGGTATGTTTTGTCTCATCATACTTTGAATATTTTAACCCTACCTGAATTTTGTTTATCTGTTATGGATTATTATTTGGAGTTTTTATGGTTTTGTGTGTGTGTGTGTGTGTGTGTGTGTGTGTGTGTGTGTGTGTGTGTGTGTGTATTTCTTAGGCTTTTTCTTTGTTTTTGTTCCGTTTCCCTCTGTTTGGTTTAATTCTGGTTTGTTGGTTTATTTGTTTTTCTGGCCTGTTTGTTTTCTAGAGAAGGAAGGTATGGGATGAATGAGTATGGAGATTGGCGGGATTTGGGAGGAGATAAAGAAGGAAAACCATGATCAGCATCTACTATATGAAAAAAAAAAGATTTTCAAATGAAAAATAAAGTGCAGAGATAACCAATATCAAACTTTGTTCTACACACACACGACAAATATACATATATACATGTACTCCCAAAAAAGTGTGAAAACACATGCAAGTGTACTATATATGCTCACAAACATGCATCCACACAGTGCACATGCCACACCCCAAAAACTAAATTAGGAACTGACACTAATAAATCTCCAATCACTGTAAGAAGCAACAATTCACACAGTTGTACTTAAAACAAAAATCTATTTCCTTATGAGTCTCAAATTAATGTGATTCAAGTGGCTTTGAATAAAGCCATGTTCTTCTATCTTAAGAAAGGCTCTTGGGATTCAGTTGCTTTTTCTTAATCATTAACCTGAACTGTGATATATGCAGCTTCTTAAGTGAAACTCATAGGCCCTATCTATGTGACACTTCGTTGTATTTATTTTTATCCCCTGCAGCCTCTGCTTTATCAGAGGCAGGGGGAACATTTTATCCGACCTTTACCTATGTTAATTTTTTCCACTAAACTAACCTCTCTCATAATTCCATACTACATTTATTAAAACTTGCCTCAATCAGCAAAATTCTATTCAAAGAAACACTATTATTGTATAAAATCATTGCTTTAGTTAAACAGTAGACCTTTAAAAAAAAATAAAAAGCCATCTTCACAATAATCCACACATAAAAATGCCCGGAACAGTGAGGTTATTCCAAGAGATGGTCTTACTGCATTAAGGGCAGTGGAGATCTCCCCACATTCATTCACACTATTCCAAGAGAAAAATGGCAGAGGCAAACATGCAAAGACACAGCAGTAGTAAGGACCATTCTGGGGCTGAGGCTCTCGGGAGCCTTGACTATCTGAGATTCATCCATCAGGGTTTTGTTTCCTGATGGGCAGATCCTTTGAAGTTAATTGCCATCTGCTGCTTCTCTGACAAGGTCACCGACAGTGTTGCATGACTTCTTTCTACTAAGCTTTTCTGTCTCCCCTGTACTTATGGTTTCCTGAAAGGAGAAATTTCAAATTCTCCTGTCTCTAAATGAAGTTTGCTTAGTATCTATGGCCTTCATAACACAATTTCCACCACACAAAACTCTTCACCTTCGCTTTCTTTGATGTGCTAGAGAAATGGACTATGGCCCTTTTTAATGTAATAAGAAAATGGCCTTTAATATTAAACCTCAATGTTGTAATTATGTAAGAAAAGAGGTAATGAAATTCAGTACTTAACAAGAGAATGTCTTATAAACATGGTGCATTAGAACCCTATATTTTTCTAACTTTTACTTCTGCTACAAAATTAAATTATGCTTATAAAACACAATGCATAGAACATTACTTCCTTTCTAATTAATTAAATTATGATTTAATGTCTCATTTGCAAGAGCAATTATTTTATGTTGAGTCCATTAACATTTCTGGCTTTGAATATTTTTCTAAGCCTTTGAAAAAATTGTCTTACCTGTCAAACATTGATGGATTTCAAAACTACAAGAATTAGCAGACCACTGTAGAGTACTTAAACTGGTCTTCAAACCAGAGATAATTAATATACTTCTGTGGATACCTTTGTCTCTATTTAGGATGCCCATTCAGTAATGAGTTACAAAAATTATGATAATTTTTAATATAATAAATTCTAGAAAATAATAGATATTGACATTGGAATTGACAAAATATGATGGTTAAAATGATAAACATAAATATGATAGTTAAATTATATAGAATATATATATATATGGATATATATATGATCAGAATGTACTATGTAAAAAATTTCAAATAAAAATAAAGTACAGAGCCTTTCTTATATCAAGCTTTCTTCTCCACACACTTGTACGACTGCACTTATCTGTACGTAATCCCACATAGGTGTCAACACACATGCATATACACTACATATGTTCAACTTAAAGTATTGTGAAAACCTTATAGAGCTAAGTTATTGCAGCTTCTTCTTTCCAAAATGCCCATGATATTCTAGTCCCCCCTTCTTCCCCTCCCATTGTCTCCTCTTACATCCCCCTCTCTCAGACCTGGTAGAGACAAAATGCTGGTAGACTCCAGTAGACACATCTGTAAGTGAGATGTTGTCAAGACCACCTTGCACTTTTCAAGAAACAACTTCTACTCAGCAAAAACAGCCAGATCCTATTTGAAGATGTTTGCTGAAGGCTTGTCCTCCAGCGTCCCAGGAGAAACTCAGACAAAAACCACCTCTCTCTGCTATTCTGACTACTTGGGATCTGTGGGAAGCATGATCAGAAAGATTAATGCTTTGTTTGAATTTAATCTTTACATAGGAAGGAGAAAGATAGCAGAATGAGACTGGAGCTGCTCTTAGATCTCCTGAACCATGCCAGCATAGTGGAGAGCCCCAGGCCAAGAATGCCTGCAGAATCTCATCATAGTCACAGGCTGGTAGTCACTATGGAAGACCATAAGATCAGTACAAACTCTGAAGCCAATGCTCTTAAAGGTTTCAACAGTCAGCAAGTCAGTAGTGTTTAGAGCAGTGAATGAGTACTAAATGGATATGCTGAATGTCATAGCTCTCCACTGGAAATACTCATCCATTGTATCATGGTGTAGTACAATTCCAGTACTGACACTTTGATATATGGATGGCAAGACTGCTTAATCAGTCAGTTTTCTATATTGTTTCACTCTTAAGAGACTCCAGGAAGCCCTTCCCATGCCCCAGATATCCTGTGCCATCCACCATCTGTGACCATCTGCCCATGTGAAGGGGGAAAAAAACCAGCAACAATAATGTCTATTACAATTATCCTGCAGTCTGTTTTGATGCTACAAAAAATCAATTAAGGGTATTCATTTTTATTTTCAAGATAAATGGCCTGTCATTGGCACCTTTTATGTCACACAAGGAGGCACATCTCTGAGTGGTAGGACTTATATTCCCATAGTTTTAGCACCGGCTCACTCAGACTTCACAGTTACTTTGCAAATGCCAGAGATGGTCTGCTTCTAGACTGAAGACACTGGGAGGACAACAGAACATCCTGAGTGCAAATAAGGAAAGATCAGCATTTTACATGGTACCAAATGCAGCTTTCAGGCAAGCAGGAAAGCTGCTTTGGCAGGTAGAAGTTGCAATTAAGCAGAAGGCACAGCAGGAAAGGCAGGAATGGGCCAAGCTAGGGGCAGGGAGAGCTGGGAAGATTTTAGCGGTGTTTGCATGAACAATGCTCACTAAGTATCTCAGTTTGATTTATGTCTCAGAAATTTCTAAGAATTTCTGCTGATCATAGGGAGACAACTACAGAACACTTTCGACTCCCCTAAGATACTGAATTGACCTCACCTTGTAAAACTACTGGCTTCCCACAGGGCTAGAAACCAAGACAGACAGTATCATGATATTGTGTTTTAACAAGAACCTTTTTCTTCTCTGGCAATACAGCACACAGCTTTGTAAAGAAATTCTATCTTGTTTTTACTTAGGAAATTTCAAGCAGATTTGTTTTAAAATGAATGCAGATTACATTAAATTTCTACTCTAGAACTTCTAACATGAAGTATATTTAATGATTGGCTGGATAACCACGCATGGGTATGCCACTGTGGTATCTCTGACATAGCTCACTTGGTTTTCAGGTAGAGGACTGACGTGCTTAGAAGGAAAATAAAGGAGGCTGAGAATATTAGTACTTTCCATTTAGTATGTAATTATATTAAAGCAAATGACAATATTGCTCATTTCAAGGCTACTCTAATGAAGTACGATGACCTTTTACCTGTAGTGATGTTTGAAAGCCTGCTCAGCATGGATTTACAGAAAAGACCATATTAACACATGTCATATAGGAACATCACCAGTAATTTGCTTGGAATTTGCTACTTGTTGACTAATTTATCTTTCTATAGATCAATTTCTAACAAGTAAAATTAATAATGGCTGAAATAATTCGTCACATAGAATTCATTTCTCTAATCCAAGATCTTGACACAAAAGCATAGTTTTTATACAAAACACAGCTTGAGTATTGTCTTGATGGATAGATGAACAAGAAAATGTTTTAATTTTTTTATTTGGCTGTTCACAGTTTATGAACAATGGGTATCTTTGGTAAGGTATCTTGTTTGCATCATTCTGAAATATTGATGCAATAGTAAGTTCAGATTATCACAGTTTAGACAAGGCATATCCTAGTAGACATGAACTTATAGATCCACTTAAAAGCAGCTTACTATAAGGGATATATATTTTGCCATTGTTCAGGATCACTAATATCTGCCTAAGCATTATAATGTGCATAAAATTGAAGATAAGGTTCAGATCAAGTGGGATGTGATTAGGCTCAGTCCACATAACTTCTATCATTTTATTAAGTGTTATCTGAGATGGCTTGGAACATATACAATTAAAAATATATATCAAATGCACAGGATTCAGAAACTATATTTTATTCTAAGACTGAAGACTTGTAGAGGAATTATGTTGTTCCATTGTAAATAATTGTCCCACCCACTGGTTTAATAAAAAATAAAAATAAATAAAAATAAAATAAAATAAAATAAAAACGCTGATTGGCCAAAGGCAGACAAGAAGTGTGGGTGAGGCTACCAGACTAAGAAGACTCTAGCAACAGGCAGAACAGAGCAGAATGCCAAAGAGAAGCCAGAAGAAACAGAGGATAATTATGCTGCTCTGAGAAAAGGTACTGAGCCGCATGGCTGAACAGGATAAAAATCATGGGTTAGTTTAAAAGTAAAGAGTTAGCAAGTTATATGCCTGAGCCCTAGGCTGATCAGCCTAAAACTATTGTAAGTGTCTGTGTGTCTCTGTGGGTCTGGGAGTCTGCAGGTCTAAACCTTGAGGCTAGGCCCGAAAGTCTGGGCCAGAAACCTCTTACTACAGAGACTGTGTTTGAGCAGGCTTTAATTTTCCAATTTATCATTTTCTCCACCTTAGAGTCTAAGTTGAATAAAAGAATAAATAACCTTCATAGTTACAGAAGTCTTAACAGATATTCCACCATGCCAGAGCTCAAAATGGACTCAAAAACACATTGGATATATTGCCTCATAGTCCATGGAATATAGATCTCCAAGGATTTGTCTCAAACTTATAGTTCAAGATTTACCTTCATAATTTTAATCCCACTTTCAATGCCTCTCAAACTCATGATTACTAAGTTTGGAGATCTCATTAATATAGCATCAGGAAAAATACCATTTGTCCTTGGAACTTGTGTTGCTGCAAAAAAACATACTGCTAAGAAAAACATCTTGAGTCTGATTTCATCTTTACCTGCACTTGTGACTTCAAATTAAGATATCTACATTTTTCAGAAAGAACCTTGTGTTAGGTAGCCTAAGAGGCCAGTGGGAAGTAATAGGAGCATACTTCCGAGGAAGAGAGTTCCTCCTCTTTGTCAATAATTGCCACACAACATACATTTTTCAAGAGTAACTGAGCTAGGCACATAAAAGGGGCATGGTATTACATGTAAATTTGAATATAGTAATGTAAAACACTTTTAAATATGCAAATTACCAACATGTTAATCTAACAACAAGAAGCCTAAAGTGTTGAAATGCCATTGTATATAGCCTGTTGCTACTAATGTGCTTTGTTCATTCTATTTTGCATTGCACTAGGAAACTGCAGGCTTCCCTTACACACTGTTATATTTTTTTATATTTATTGTTCTTTTCTGCCTCAGGGGATACCTAAAGAATTACAGTGTACACTGAAGTTTGTAAGCATGAAGATTTAAATTTTACTCCTGGTTAACCTTTATCCAGGGCTACTGCTGTGGGTAGGCATCATATCCTAGGTTTAATTTTTATCTAAGTAAAAATTTCAAAAATGTGTAATACTGTCTCACACATCAAAAACAAAGTTCAAAATAAATGGACAAACTAACTCTAAGCCCATATAATCCAACCTTAAGAACATTAATTTTATATGACAGATGGTGTTTTCTATAAAACTCACTGGCCTTCTGGGTTACAAAGAAACATACTTAACAGCCTCAACAAAGATTTATAGTCAACTCCCTTCTGACATCAAGCCTATGATCGAGCAAAGACAGGCCAAATATTGTGGAATTGCCTAAAACTTTAATTTTCTGGTGCCCTATGATTAGATACAGTAGTTAGAACCTTCTTTGTTGTAAATCTCATTACATATAACCGAGTTATCCTTAATTGCCTACTTAACATGGCCTGGGTCACCCAAGAAATCTTAACTGAAGAATTACCCAAATCAGATTGGCTGTAGGGGATCTTTTGATTGATAAGGTTAAGTAACACCCATTCCCTAGACAAGTGGCCCAGGCTATCTAAGAAAGCTAGCTCATTATGAGCCTAAAAGGGAGCCACAGTTTCTGCTTCAAGCTTCTGCTCAAATTCCATGTCCCCCCGTGGTGAACTATGACCCGAAAGTGCATGACAGTCAACTTCTCTAAGATGCTTTAGATCAGAGTGTTTATTGCAGCAATGGAAATCAAAGTATGACGATCAAAGAAATCTTTAATGCATTTGCATTCACTTGAAGATTAATTTCATTGCTTCTTGACTGAATTCTGCCTCTAACTGTTACATAATCCAACTATTATTGAATCAAGGTCAAAAGACTCTTCGATGAATATTCTATTGCCATGTTTGAAAACAATGCCTGTTGTATTGAACAGATATGGAGAGGAAAGTTTCAAACCACTTTTATGCTCTATACAAGCTGATGGGGACCAAAAACTATAGCACAGATTACTACTGTCAGTGATATTGTCTGTGAGTTGACATTCCCCTTAAAATATTTTCCTACTTAAAATACTAAACATAATTTAAAATACATTTGTTATTATAAGATTATACATATTATAATGTTTAATGATATTTTTACCTACTCTAAGAAAAAATGCTATGCTAAAAGCAAATCAAAATATGAGTCTTAAGTTGGAGGGTCAATTAAAATGAGGTCTATGAGCTTAAATTTGATACATTCAGTAATACTTAAGCATATTTACACTGCTGTGTGGCTCAATATACAAACCTGCGGTATCTCCATGTCTTTCAAACTATAACAGATTCATAACTAAGAAAAGAAGCAATACTGTACATTTCAGTAGGTTTTGCCAAATGTGATTAACAACATAAAGTCATGAAAATGCTCATCACCCTCAAAGATTTTCTCACATGTGTTTGTCAGCAGTTGGTCTCAGAACCTTTTAAAAGTGATCACAAAAGAACAGTATTAGTAGGATGGCAAAATGACGTGGCTCCCTCAGAAACCAGTGTGGATAATCCTAAGGGAGCTAAAACTACATCTAAGATACGGCCCAGATAGATCTCTATTTGGCATAACCCCAAAAGACTTAACATCCTAATCTACAAATACTTACTCAGCTGTGTTCATTGACACTATATTCACAATTATTAGAAAGTGGAAACCATCTAAATCCCTTCAGCAGATGAATGTATATTGAAAAGGTTATATATATATATATATATATATATATATGTATATATATATATATATATAAAACACTGTTTAGCTAAAAAGAAAAAAGAAATGTTCAGGTAAATGGATGAACTGGGGAAAAATTTCAGTGAGTAACTCAGGAAACAAACACTGAATGTTTTCTCTTGTGGATCCTAGCTCTGACTCTCTATATGTCAATATGTAATCTGTGGTAAGAATAAGATCTGAGAAGATAAGGGGAACCATGGAGGAAACAACTAGGTAGTTGGATAGTGGGCCACAGGCACTATGAAGTGGGAAGTGGGAAAATGGGGATGTTTGAACTATAGGGGAAAATAGAAGAGGAGAGACGGGGGATACACAATAATAAGGGCATTTGGAAAAGCCATAGGGAAGCATATTAGTCTATGGTTATTTAAAAAATACTTTGATGGCATATATAATGCTTATATCCATATATAATGTATTTATATCTAATAAGATTAACTTTAAAATGTGGTAAGGTTTTAGGTATGCTGTGAATACCATTGGCTAATAAAGGGATTGTGTTAGCCGATGGCAGTGCAGCATGGAGGCAGGTGGGAATTCCAAGCATACTTAAAGGAGAAGGAGGGCAGAGTCAAGGAGATACTTCTAGACATCACCAGGGAGGCAAGATGTGATGGAACACAGGTAAAGCCACAGAGCCACATGACAATACATAGATTAATAAGACAGGGTCGACTTAAGATTCAAGAGCTAGTTGATAATGAGCCTGAGCCATAGGCCAAACAGTTTGTAATTAATATAAACTTTTGTAGGATTATCCGGGGCTAAGTGACTGCAGGATTGAAATCCTGGACCTCGGGCTGGATGGGCCATAACTTCTGGCTACGAAAGAAGGTTCTTTTCTCTTTTATTTGTTAATCATATTTCTTATTTTAAAAAGTAAACATAACACACCCTCATCTTCTACTAGTACTAAACACTTCAGGCTTTATGGTTGTTCATTTGTTTTAAGAGTCTAAACAAAACTATTTGATGGGGGAGAATTCTTTTATGAATTGTGGTTCTTAAACTTTAGAGGACCTCAAAATAACACAAAGATTTGGATGAATCCAAGATTCTAGAACCAATCCTCAGAGATCATGATTCCAGAGGTCTGCAAAAAAATCTTCTCTCCCAGCCTGAAGATCTAGGCCAGGGCCTGCTTCATACTGCCAAGCCAGTTGTTATAAACAACTGAGCACACACCAGCCTAGGAACCACGGCTTTTAATGACTTCCCTACTGATGTCTGTGGCTTTCTGAAAAACCATGTGTTAAATTTTCCTCATTTTAACTTGTTTCCCAAAAAACCACTTTAATTTAATGTGAGAAAAGTTACAGCAATCACAAAGGCAGCAGGGATGTTGCCTGAAAGATGCTATGTGAAGTGAGAAAAACTGATATTTTAAGTCAAGTATTTGATTGGATTATGAATTTTATCTAGATTCACTGGGTTTGTTTTCAGATTTAACCTTTTCATCTGACAGAAATGCATGATAAATTAAAGAAATTAAAATATAAATGCTTTAGAATTTGTTTTTTTCTAGTCTGATTTTGTGCTGTTCTTTTACATTTTTGCCCATATAAAGGTAAACTTTACACCTGTATTACTTCTGTGAAAATAAGTTCCCTAGAAGATATGGGTTTTTAAGTAAAAACCACAGTACACATAGTATGCCTCCATATGACTCAAAAGGCCCCAGGAGTCTCTCAAACAGCACAGCATCCTGAAGACACCACACACCTTGGATTCAAGAGAGAGACATCAATATTGAACCTACAGAGAGACTCCCTCCCTGGTCACTAGTTTATATAATATCAAAGGTACAGTTCTGACTGCTATGCTGGGGGGGGGGGCGGCATAGATATCAATGGTCTTACATGGTGTTGTACCTTGCATGATGCAATACCTACCTGCCAGACAATAAGTGTCCACTGCTGCAAAAGTAGCATGCCATGATTTGAATCCCACTTTACAGGAGAGAGCTTCATGCCTGGTAATATAAACCTGGTTTGGGGGAAGCCTGAAACCCTCCAACAGACCTTGCTGTTATTTTGCTAAGGCTCACTCTTTACTGAGGATTTATCACCAAGGTCTGTTACTGGGAGAGGGAGAATTATTCTTTTAGGAGGATAGTTTCCTATGTTAGGTTTCCAGTATCCATGGACATATGGATAGTATGGATGGGTTATGCTGCCAAGTTGCCTTCTAATTATGTTTATAGCATAGACCAGTACTGCTCTCAACCTTGGTTAGAGAAGCTTCCTTTTGCAGTGGACAGCAATCAATGGAGAAATGTCTAACTGGTCACAGTTCTGAGGAGAGATGAATTGCTGAGTCCTAAATGGGACAGCTCACCACAATGGTAGCTAAGAGCTTCATAGAAAAGATGGAACTAGAGGCAGAATGGAAGGAGAAATGTGAAATGCTGTCTTCTGGAGGCAACATGACTATCACAGGCATTAGCTTACAGTAGCCGTGTACTGCACAAAATAAAGCCAGCCAATATCCCAGCACAGATGAGATAGATAGTCTCTAGGCCTCACCCCTTACTGGTGAGCTATTCACCATAACTGTTGCTTTGGGAGGGAGAATTATTATTTCTGGAGGACAGTTCCCCACAGTAGGTTTCCAGGGCTCTACTGCACGCCCCAACCCACGCAATATGGGTATCACTAATGGATTAAGTGGGTTATAAGAGATATAACTTAAGGTAGGAGATGAACTGTGTTGGGCAATGAAATATGCATGATTATATTCATTGTATAACATATATAACATAAAATTATCAAAAAAATTATTAAATGAATTTTATTAAAAAGTACACAAAGGAAAAAGAAAAAAAAGAACAAGGGATTTTTCCTAAAAATTTTTAGAATGTGTGTGTGTGTGTGTGTTCTATAAAATTCCAAATGCATTTTAATTTAAATTATATTAAGTAGCCAGGCTGTGATGTCACATGCCTTTAATCCCAGCACCCAGAAAGCAGATGCAGGCACAGCTCTGAATCTGAGGGCAATCTGGTCTACAGAGAATTCCAGAACAGCCAGGGCTACACAGAGAAAACCTGTCTTAACAAACAAAAAATAAATAAATAACGAAAAAATAAATAAGTTATATTAAATAAACAAATAGTTTTATTCTTCTCATTTAGCCATGCTTAATCTTTTCCTTCTAAGAAAATTTCCACGGTTCCACTCTTAAAATTTTACTTAAGGAGGACAGAATTTTCATTTCTGATAAACAGAAATACGTTCTTTTGGATATTTATCAAGTATTTTACATTGTGTTAGTTAGGGTTTCTATTACACCATGACTAAAATGTTAGGGAGAAAAGGGTGTATTTGGCGTACACTTCCACATTGCTGTTCATCAGTCAAGGAAGTCAGGGCAGAAACTAAAGCAGGGCAGAACTCTGGAGACAGGAGTTGATGCAGAGGCCATGGAGGAGTGCTGCTTACTGGCTTGCATCCCCTGGCATGCTTAACATGTTTTCTTTTAGAAGCCAGGACCACCAGCCCAGGGATGTCATCACCCACAGTAGACTGGGTCCTCCCCCATTGATCATTAATTGAGAAAATACCATACAGTTGGATCTCATGGAAGCATTTCCTTAACTGAGGCTTATTCCTCTGTTGTGACTCTAGCTTATGTCAAATTGATACACAAAACCAGACAATACATACATTTTACATAGTCTATCAAAACATCTTTAAGAATCATGATTATTAGTATTATTAATGTTGTCATTCTTAACTTGTTAAGATGTTTGGACTTTCATTTTTGTAATTTCTTCTCACTACCCTCAAGGGACAAGGAGAGACGTTAAAATAAAAAATTCCTATTTCAGTGATGATATTGAATCTTGTCTACTAAGTTCTTTGATTTCCCTCACTGGGTTATGAAGTGAGCCACCTCTACAATTTAATAAAGACAGCATAATGTATTCTACATCCTCTGACATTTTTGTTGTTTCAATGCTGGGATGCTGAAACCAGAGCCTAACACGTACTAGGACACATTCACCCACTAAGCCACATCCCCAGCCCCCTTTTTAATGAGACAAGGTCCCCATATGTATACCAGGCTGACCTCAAACTGGTTATCATTATGCCTCAATGTCTAGGGTGTTGGGATGGAAGGCATATGCCGCTGTATGTGCTTCATTTTATTTATAGCCAAACATTCATATTTGATCAAGATAAAATGTGCCCAATTTTTCCTGCAAATTTTTATTGTGTATATTTGTAATTCAACCACAGCTGTAAAACATTTCAGTAGCCTCAAGAGCCAAGTACCCTTTCAATTCTCCATTGGCCAGTTAAGGAACCCTCCTGGGAACAGTCTTTTTCCTACCTGGATGGTTTCTTTGTGGGGCTGCCCAGACCTGTCAGAAGTTTAAAGAGTCCACTGCATCTCTCCTGCATTGGCCTTTGGTGGCTACACTTAAATCTTTCTTTCCACTTTTATTTCCTTATTCCAGTTCAGGTATTTCTGAAAGCCTGCGGAAACATGACCAATTTATTCCTATAAAGTTACAAGCTTACTAGACACATGATTTATTTGTGAGTTACAAAGTTTTGATTCACATATGTATCATGTCATGAAAATTACATTAAAAGAACAAAACATTCATAAGAAAGCTAACCATATCAAGTAGAATTTTACTTCTAAGAATTTCTTTTCATTTTAGTTATGCATTTATATGAGGGGTTGTACATGTGCTAGTGTAAATGGCCACACAGGCCAGAAAGGGGAGTTGAGCCCCAAATCCTCTGTAGTTAAGGACATGTGTAAGCAATCTGGTATATTATGGGGTTTCTGGCCCAGCCAGCAAGGGTTCTAGATGCACCAACCTGCAGTCCCAGACCACCTAGCCCCACAGTCTGGACCTTCCCACCCTGCTTAGCCCCCCCAAAATGACTCAGACACTTATTAATTTCATGCTGTTTGGCCTAAGGCTTGGGCATATTGCTAGCTAGTTCTTTCATCTTAATTCAACCCATTTCCATGATTCTGTCCTGCCACTTGGCCCGTGGCTTACCACTTGTTCAATGAGCAGCTAGATGATGTCTCTTCTGACTCTGTCCTCCTCCTCCTACCTATGCTCCCTGGCAACTTCTACAGTGCCTGCCATGGCCCAAAGATTCCTTTATTTCAGCATATAGACATCCCACATAACTTCTCCTTTTCTGTCTAATCAAAAAGGAAGGTTTCAATTTCAACATAGTAAAATTATATATAACAAAACAACATACTGTCAAGCAGTCAACACAACAGATTCTTGTCCAATGGCTAATTTTTGCCTCAAAGAAAGTAAACTCCATATAGAGTTTTTTGGATGCCCGTTTTTCTCTTGGAGTAGATTGGTGCTGCCAGGAGCAGACCTGCCTCACTGTCCACAGAAGACTAAGTTCTTAAAATATGTTTAATGCAGTATTCTGTAGGTCTTTGAAGATTACCTAATTGAAATATATCTTTATATACTAAAAAATATAACAATATGACCAGAAGTTTGGTAATAATTGACTATTGATCTGCTTTTCTTAATTATACATTACAATTTTAAATGAGTTGCACAAACATCATACCTTACATAAGAGTTTAAAATACATACAGCATAACAAAATTGACCTTAAATTTGTATCAGTAAACCAAAATTCATACCAATATAAAATATTTTGAGAGTAACAGCTGAATTTTTGGATTAAAGCAAATTCAATAATTTATCTTTTTTATCATTACTATATTATATCTCCCCTCCTTTTTGAAAGAGATTAACCATGACAATTAAGCATTCATAAAGAAAACGAACACTCATAAACAATATTTTGGGAATTTGGGCATAGCTTTCCATTACTACATCCTGCTGATTGAGGTGCACTGGCACTCTTACAAGGGTCCTGAAGCTGGATCATCTTAGTCAACAGCCTTGAAGCTGATGTGACCATCTCTTCCTAACAGAGAATTTTCAGGTGGTCTTGGTTGATGAAACCATATTTGCCTAGAAGCAATCCACAGGTTCTCATCTTCTGTGGAAACAAAAACAGATCCTCTTTCCAAAGCAACATATCCTTAGACACAAATTTCAAAGTCAAGATACCTTTAAATTATGTATGTTTGTTTAACTAAGCAGCTTTTGCTGATGTGGGAATGTCTTTCTGTATGCTGTGAATATCAATATTTAAATAAAGGAGCTGTTTTGGCCCACAACAGGCACCACAGAAGAAGTATGGTAGAATCAGAATAGGTAGAAAAGGAAGGGTGGAGTTAGAGACAGATTGACCCATCTGCCCAAAAAGAAACATATAAGGAAAAGAGGTGAGCTATGGGCCACATGGCAGACTGATTAATGAAAATGGGTTGAGTTAAGATGAAATAGCCTAAGCCATATGCCAAACAGCATAAATCTAACATAAGGGTCTGAGTCATTTTGGGGGCCTAAGCAGCTGCAGGCAACTAAGTGGTCTGGGACGGCAGTTCTGTAGGTCTGTCTGGACCTCTGGCCAGATGGGGCCAGAAACCTTATTGTAGCACTTTGTAATCAATTGTCTTTCTGGAGTTAGCTCTTTAACAGTTAAAAAAATTAAAAGAAAACACAATAATAACCATAATCTAAGCTCTTTGTGTAATTTCTATCTTTACATAGCTTATTATACTTTCATTATTCTATTTCTCTTTTTTAGTGACCTTTCCTATCCTCTTTATTTTCTCTCTGAAGCATATATATGTATATATATATATGTATATGCATATATATATATATATTACACACACTATAGACTATTTAGAGGTTTTCTCCATCTGAGTCTGTGTTATTGAATACCCTTATTTTCCAACGAGAAGAGCTTTTAAAATGCTAGACTGTGAAGCATTGCTTTGGCTACTCGGTGGTTTTTCAACATGGTAGAGGCACCAGAGCCACTCTGTTCTACAACCCATTTCAGAGAGACGACTCAGAGTGCTTTTGGATCTATTTCTGTGCTCTAGAACCCTTTTAAAGTTTTCTCCAGTTTGATGTACCCCCGATTGGGTGCCTCTGTTGTCATTTTGCACAGTACATGTACCTCTGGTTAATGTTTATAGGATTTCCATACTTGAAGTAATTATTCAAAGACTCTACACCCATTTTTAGATTGCCTATTTCGACAATGCAAACTTCAGTCTTTAGGATGATAAGAACTGCAGATCACCATTACTTAGGTTTGCAATGTTAAAGTCATGTTGTTTAGGTTTCCCAGATATACTCTAGAGTATATCAGATAGACAAGAGGCTTCAGCCACTCCATAGACCTGGAGAATATGGCATTCAATGTTTCGTTATTCAGAATTTGGCCATGAGAGACATAACAATTCCCGGCATCACTGTTTTTTTTTCTTTTCCCCCAGATGATGTTGAGTACCAAAGACACTCTACTAGGAGTTTGTCTTCCTTGGCATAGAATGACCTGTTGGACAAAGGACTGCCATTACCAATCCAGATTACTGGTTTCTCCAAAAATGCACTACTTCTGAAGAGATCTGTCAGATATCACAGGCCTGTAGCCAGAATGGTAGATTCTCCATATGCACAGAAAAACCATGGATGACTGTCCAGGTATCTGAGTATCACTGTTCTCTCCTAAATTTTGGAAGTTATTCTCTTGTGCTTCCAACCTTTGAGTAATATATTTTTCTTCTCAGGTCTGATGGGGTTGAAGACTAGACAGTTAAGGTTACTACCATCTCATTCCCTCAGCAAAGAGCATTCAGGTGTTGGACTTTTATTATTCCAGATAAACAGCTTTGAAGTAATTCCTGTACTTCGTCACTTACCAATACTCTAGACATGTAGAATGTACCTTATATTTGTTGTTTTTTAGTTGTAGTTTGACCTTGGTTATGTTTTACCTTTTCCTTCCCAAGACATTACCTTATAATGACTCCTATTGTATATAGTCTAATATTTAGTTTAGAACTTTCTTAGTTAGAAAAAGGGGAGGTGTAGTGAAATTCAAATATTATTTGGTGGAGCTTGAAGGTGTGTCTCTGGAGTAGTGAGAGCCTGAATGGGGTGTGGCCAGACCCCCTTGAAATGCTGGGACACTGACATTCCTTCCTGTTAGTTCCTGCATTCTCGGGGAGCAGATTGAACCATCCATTGTTCAAGAATTGTCTTAAGGTTCAATTTGTATTTGTGAGTGTTTATATAACCCCTTAATAAACATTAGTTCTTTATATGATATATTGCTCGTGTATATTTCACAGTAATCTGTGGATGGTTGGAACCAAATGGGCTCTCTGTAAGAGCATTGAGTGCGCTAACCACTGAAATGTCTCTCTAGCTCCACAAATAGAATTTTAGACATCAGAAAGATGTAGATCTTTCAATATAAAACTGATAAAACTAGAATAATGGGATACCCAAAGCCTAACCAAGGCCATACTTTTGCAAACAAAAGTTCAAGCTATGAATGCTGCCATCCACGTTGTCACATCTGGAGCATTTCAACATCCACAAAGCAATACTGTAATCACTCTGGCTGGCAGATCAGGTAGATGGTTCCTCTGTCAATCAGTAAGCTAAAGCAGAATTTAGAGGAGAGGCATTCACTGTTGAGCTTCAAGAGCTTATCAACCTCTCAGCATGATGTGCAGAGTGTAAGAATCATTTGTGAAATGGGGGGGAATGCACATGACAGCTTGCATGTCTTTATACTCAAGAATGTAAATATTTTGGTAACATATAAAATTTAAGAAATAGAGAAGATAATGCCCATTAGGTTCATTAGATCCCAACAGAGGTTGATAGAACAAAGCCTCCAGCCAGTCCAATACCTATGATGAACAATCTTCCATCTTTATCAATTTAAAATATTTTAAGAGTAACAGCTGAATTTTACTTCTAAGGACTTCTTTTCATTTTAGTTATGCATGTAACACACACACAAAACAAAAACAAAACAAAAAAATCTGCTTTCTGGCTTTTATAAGTTCTATAAGTCCTCTTCGCTTCAGTGGAGAAAACTTGTCCTAACTAATAAATTACCCCTTGGCTTGTTGTCCTATGTTGTAGAACTTAGACTCGTTTTTACCTCTGTCAATGAATAGCTCCTTACCCCCATCTTGCATTAAACTTTTGACTTCTGCATTTAAATTTTAAGTTATGACAAAACTAATTTTTTTGTTTTCACATTCATTCATAGCATCTTTTCCTTATTACCCGAAAACAGCTCTTCTTAACTTTCTGAGTATTTTAACTCACAATCACAATATTTATTTCTTCCAATCTTGCAGAACTCTGGGAGCCTGTTACACTGGGTGCTAATCAACTACAGTCTAGCAGTTAAGTAAAAGAATCACAGAGGTTTATTTTAATCACCTAAAATATATTTCAGTTCTAGTGTCAATGCTCAAAGATGCCATGCAAGACTGGTTTCTGATTCTCCTGTTTCACAGCTTTAGGGGTGACTTTGTTGCTGGAAATATCAAGACACCCTTGACATCCTTACTGTGTCTGCATCTGTTACGTCTCTCTCATTGCTGTGACCAAGTAGCTGGTAAAAGGACATTTAAAGTAGAAAGACTTCATTTTGGCTTACAGTTCAAGGGATGCTCCATCATCATAGGGAAGGCACAGAGCAGGAAAGAGGCTGCTGTTCATACACATCTGCATTCGGAAAGCACAGAGAGGGAACAGGATGTGGGGATGGGTCTTAAAATCTCAGGTCCACCTCCAAGTGACTCACCTTCTCCAGCAAAGCCCATTTAATTAAGATCCTCATTCTTCCCAGAGTCACCAGGAGCCTATCAGGAACACCTCACATTCAGATCACAACTGTATCCTGTCTGTGTTGTAGCTAAAGCAAAAAGAAGTGACTGTTGAAGATTAACGGATATTTTAGATGAGTGTTTTCATTTTTTAAAACAACACTCTAGAGAGCCCATCTGAAAATTCCTTACCAATCTTCCCGGCCACAGTCAATGCTCAGTAACTAAACATCAAGGACCTTAGAGGAAACTGGCATCTGGACTGTTCCATATAGAGTTCAGGAATAGACTAGGACGGGTTCAGCAGCAGCAAGAGAGAAGAAGGATCTTACATAGCAACTGCTTTCTGCATACCCATTTTTATTGAACAAAACCAGTTAAGCTCTTGGAGATTATTCATCTTCATCTGGGGAAAACCCTTTTAGTAATCAGATTCACTATAAGATGAACAGGTGTGGGCACAGCTGTTTGCTTGGACCCATTATTAATAAAAGCAAATGTTCCCTGCTGATCTGTAAATCAGAAAAGATATTGTAATTTCCAAAACAGAAAAGATATATTTAGTCGCCATAATTTCAGGACCTAACCTAGTGTTCCACATTACTTTCCAGCATGGTGCCATCATTTCTTGTCCTTTATGACACTGAAGGAGGTGCAATTGGCTAGTATGAGAAGGCACAGTTCCCTGGGTTGTTCTCTAGGTTGAGTCTGGGATTGCTGAGATTTGACATTCATCTGGTGTTTCCAATACCCAAGTGTTTTTCAGTGGGATAATGCTCTTATACACTGTAAAAATTTGTCCCTTGTATTGGCAAAAAAAAAAAGAAAGAAAAGAAAAAAGAAAGAGAGAGAGAGAAAGAAAACACTGATTAGTCAGTAGCCAGGCAGGAGCTTTAGGTGGGGTAACCAGGCTAGAAGAATTCTGGGAAGAGGAAAGGCAGAGATGTAGTTGCCAACCAGATGCAGAGGAAGCAAGATGAGAATTCCTGACTGAGAAAAGATACCAAGCCACATGACTAAACATAGATAAGAATTATGCATTCATTTAAGTGAAAGAACTAGTTAATTTACTTGTCTTTTCTAAACATCAGCTGCCTATTCTTTGCTTGTTCTCTCTCAAGTATTCACTGTAGTTTAGGCTAGGAAGCCTGTTAGTACAGTTCTGTGTGCTCTCTCTTTTCCTACTCACTGCCATTCTCAACTTTTCTGTTCTCAATCTATTTTATAGCTTTTAAGGTAATGTTTAGTGAAATTAAGAGTTTAACCCACTTTTCTCTCTAATATAATCTCCCATTTTCCTAAATCTGAAGGACATTTCAGAGAGAGAATAAATTAGTTCATAAACAGATAAAAAAAAAAAAAAAACCAGCAGCAATGTATCCCCAAAGACTCCAGTGTGCTATATTGGTGAGGGGTTTAGTCCTGCTACAACTTGATATACCACACTTTGCTGACTCCCCATTAGAGGCCTTACCATCTTTGAGAAATGGATAGTGAAAGGGGTAGGGGGAAAGTGGGAGGGTAAACAGGAAGAGAGGAGGAAGAGGGAACTGTGGTTGGTACGTAAAATAAGGGAAAAACTATAAAATATTTTTTAATAAAGAAAATTATTCCTCAAAATCAATTAGCCTTAGTGCTTTTCATCAAAAACTAAACATGGAAAAATTTATGTTAAAATATAAAATTCACTTTATTATTATATGAGGCAATTTTTTTAGTTGTCTACCGTATTATAACATCTCAGTTCAATTAAATTCCACAAGTACTATTCATGGTCTTCAACAAGTCACTAGCTAACACTTCAGAAACCTTGTTAGGCCCTGAGTATAAATTATAAATGGATTACAGCCTTCAAATACTTTATAACATCTGACAGACAAACACACACACACAGACCACATACAGATACACATGCACAAGGCCTCATCCCAAACATACATACAACAATTCTCTCAAATACATGGGCATGCACACATACACACACACACACACACACACACACACACACACACACACACACACACACATACACAGACCTCTAAACACACACACACATACACAGACCTCTAAACACACACACATACATATATGCATACATACATATACATACACATACAAATTACAGATACATTCATACACACAAACATACACATGCAGGCAATTCTATATAGAGATAAAAAATATACAGTGGGAAAATGAAGCCTCTTGAGAAAACATGACATGTTTTGACACAGATATGAGGAACATAAAAAACTGACTTTGAAAACAAAAAACTAGAGATTCAACCCTGAAGGAGGGAGTATGTTTTATTGTCTCCCATCTTTATCCTGGGTTGTTTCCACTTAATTATAAACATTTCAACTCAAGCCAAAGTTTCATTTCACCAGACATATACATATAAACATTATTTTTGTTTTGGATTTGTTTAATTTTTGATTGTGTGTGTGTGTGTGTGTGTGTGTGTGTGTGTGTGTGTGTGTGTGTGTGTGTGACTGTTTTGCCTGCATGTATTTATATGTACAATGAGTTTGCCTGATGCTCTTGGAGGGGACAAATGGGCATTGTATTCGCTGGAAGGGGAGTCAGAATTATGGGCCACCATGTGGATGCTGGGAATTTAAACTGGATCCTCTTCAAGAAAAAGTGCTCTTACCCAGTGCCCCATCTCTCCAGCCCAGAAATATACAAACTCATCACCTAGTGCAGCTTATTTTCTTTATATATAGCATCATTCAATTTTAGTACCTTAGGTATTTTACAGTACGTATTATGTCCCTTTTTTTTTTTTTTAAATCTGGAGACACTCTACCTATAACTATATTCAGAAATTTTGAGGAGTAGCGGGGAATTTTGGGTGATTATTTCATTCTTTAAGTAATATTTTCTCTGTGCAAAATTTACATTTCATAGAATAAGTTTAATAAAAATGTCTCTGAAACAAGAAACAGTTTACTTGAAATTTTCAGTTCTTCTAAAGCTAACAGTAAAATCTATTACGGTTACCATTATCCATTTCATGAGAGGACAAAGATTTGTGGGTTTTCTCATTGTGATAGCTACATCACTGGGTATTCCCATGATATATGGCATAAATAAGAGAAAACTCCGAGTAGAGAGCTGAACGTAGGATCCGTATTCATATGTATAACTGCCTTGCTTGCCTTTCAAATCATTGCTGTTAAATTTTACAGGAAACAGAACTATAGGATGACTTACAATTTGTATTTTTAAATTTTTGAATAATCTAGTACCTAAAAGCCCCTGGGTGGTAAGTATAGCCAACTTTATTGGGTTGAGAGACACCTCTAAGTTGTATGAAGTCAATTTGGATGTATATATTAACATTTTTTTTAAAAAAAAATTATTTGATGTAATAAAAGGCAAAACGTTGTCTAGACCGCGTGCTGCTAGAACAATGGAAGCTGGGCGCTGGAGCTTAATTTGAATAGGTGGATCTTGAAGCCCTGAGTCTTTCCCTGTGACTCTGAGCTCCAGCCAGCATGAAGTCACACCTCTGTTCTGCTGTGTCTCCTTGTCACAGTGTTTTGCTTCACTGCAAAACTACATGATAGTAACATGAAGCCAGGGACTGAACTAGAATAAATCCCTACAGATGAGGGTTATTTTTTCAAGTGTCAGTCATAGCAGTGACAATCTAAATAATCATTACTGGGGACCATATCTCAGCATCACTGTTCATTTAATTTTTACTTCTCATCAATTATTATTTTGTCATTTTGTCATATATTAATGAATACAACTTTATTTTCCACTTAATAGAGATGGACTGTTTTGCCATATTTACCTGACAGAAAGATAAGACACAAAAGAATATAAAGTATTTGGATCTTTTGGGTCTATAGAGATGGCTCAGAAGCTAAGAGCACCAAATTCTCTTCAAGAGAATCCAGGTTTAGTTCCCGGTACCCATATAGACTCTCATAATCACAACAGGCTACAACTCCAGTTCCAAGTGAACCAATACACACACACACATACACACACACACACACACACACACACACACACACACACACACACACACACACACACGTGTTCACAAACATACATATAGACAGACAAACATAATAAATAAATGTATGTCTTTTAAGCCACCTAGAAATTTATATTAACACAATGGGATGTAATTTTAATTAACTTTCCAATATTCAACCAACATGTTTTTTATCAAATAAATTAAATTCTTGGCAGTGCAAAGGGAAATCACTGGTGTGTGTGAGTCTATCCATTACACTCAGATTCTCAGAGAATGGTACACAAAGAAAAGGAATTATACATCCTTTTACAAACTTAAAACTTAAGAAAATAGTCCATTTGCTTCCTTTTCTCTCCAGAAAAACTATCTAGGCTTAGAAAATAAATGTTATTCTTCTAATATGAACTAGGCCAGGGAGTGAGAATATTTTTTCCAAGGTGAAATTAATGTACTAAATTTCATGAAGACTGTTGTTTGCTAATAAGGTTATAGGCTCTTCCATGCTAGAAGATGATCTCAGATATGAGCAGCACGTAGTCTTGGAAGACATTATAGATCTATATTTCAAAATGCATAAAATGTGAGACTAGCATGAAAATTATACAAATTGGGATGGTGACATATATATGTTAACTTAGCATATTCTGACATGTCACATCAAATGTTATTTCTAGATATGTCTATGAGGGAGTTTCCAGTATAGATTAACCTGTTTTGTTCTCGGTGTTTCTATTTGTGTTTGTGAAATAATTTATCTACTGTTCTGAGCATTTGGACCAAAATTAGATGTCAATCTAATTTTCCCTGTATAATAGTCTCTGGAACCTCTCTCTGTTCACCATTAGAGACTACTCAAAGCTAGAATCAAATATTATGGAGAACTGATAATATGGGCACCAAACAGAGAGGACAGACTAATGGATGGATACCTTCTAATCTGTGGAGGCCTGGGTTCAGGAAAGGGACAAGGAGAAAATAATTCAGTCTTTTTTTTCTTTTAATTTTGAAGTGGGTTATTTGGGCCTGGGATTTATGCCTGAGAGTCTCATCATTATCTAGCTTTTTAAATCAAAATGAATTACATTACTGGTTGTTCTGGGCCTGTAACTTGAAGGAAACACACTAACAATTTCCTCCCATGTATTCCTATAGGGACTTTCTCATATGAACGTTTTCTCTCTCTCTCTCCTCCCTTCTTCCCCTTCTCTCTCTCTCCTCTCTCTCCTCTCTCTCCTCTGCTGAGCCATATTACTTCCTTTTTCAATCTTCTTAGTGCTGGGATTAAAGCTATGCGCCACCACTACCTGACCTCTGTGGCTGACTTTGTGGCTGGTTCTGCCCTCTGATCTTCAGGCAAGCTTTCTTGGATACACAATATATCACCACATGGGATAGAGCAAAAATGTTAAAAATCATCTCCATACCTAAATCATTATTGCAGAACCCCAAAAATATTTATATATTTATAAGTAATGGAATGGAAAAGTTACTTGCTGTAAGAAATCACCCTTGGCCTTGAATTACTAATGATATCAGACTTGGGGCTTTCTCCTGAATAAGATACTTCCCGGTTCTGAGTACGGGCAATAATTTATCAGATGAACCGTGAGGATGATCTTTTATAGTTTCATTTCATTTGATGAGAAGTCCTTAGGGGAAGACTGTCTGCCAGATTGCACAGTGTCTTCCTGTCTGAACAACCAGGGAACTGGCATGGCTTTAATCTTACGGCATCAGCCACTCGGAAATGTGCTAAGTACTCATAACTTTAAAGATATTATCTTTTGAAATTCTCTTCACTTACAAAGTCATCCTTTGGCAGTCAGCATTTGCGTTGGGCTCATTCTATTTTCTCATTATGGCAAGGCTTTCCTAATTTCTCCTTTGATGTTTTCATCCCTTGCAATCCATTTTGCATTGTGTTTCAAATGCTCAAGTTGGCCTCCATTCTGCAGCTTCGATGTATGAGCCAGATTTCCATTTCTATGACAAATGTCAAAATCTCCAGTTTATCACAAGCTACAGGTCTAAGGAGTTTCAGTTTACTGATATTTAGTCCAGCTTCTTTTGGGCCAGGGTGAAGCCACAAATCTCAGAGGAAGCATGTGACAGTAGTGTGTGAAGGGGGGGTATAGTATGACACGGGAGAATGTGACAGGGGAGTGTGTGACAGGGGAGTATGTGATAGCTGGGTGTGGCATGGGATTGTGTGGCAAAAAAGCCTGTGGCAGAGGAAATGTGTCAAAGGAAGTGTGTAGCATAGGAAGTATATGGTAGAGGCAGTATGTGTGACAGAGGAAGTATCTTGCTTAGAGCTGGAAACCAAAGGCACCCAGAACAACAATGCTAAGTTCCTCTGCAGATTCAGTTCTTCTGTAAGCATATATCAGCCATACAGTTGTCCTGCTATAGCCCATATGGAGTAATACTGGGACTGGGGCCCTTTGTCAAGCCATCTCCTCTTCCATATAAAAATGGAAGTCAAAAGAAAAGAATAAATTAAAGGCCAGCTCTTAGCTTTGCTAAAAGAGTATATGGTAGGTCTACCATAATTAAATTTATTAAATGAATTAAAAATCTGGAAAAAATGACGTTGATGGATTAGACTAAATAGGAAGACTCGTCATGTTATATATTAACATGGAAAACACGCACTCAGACTATAAAGACAAAGATGGATAAAATAATGTAGCATTTGATTTAAAAGGTGAGAAAGACATTCTATAAGTATATCTTCCCAAAAGCACACAGTAGTAAAGCAAACCTATCTATGCCAATATCAACACATTTTAAGAAATCTAAAATGCACTCAACTAATAAAACTATGAATTTTCCTTTAATCCTGAAGCTAACAACATCGTGGTCATTTCCTCCTTGGATAAGGAACAGAGTTAGCATCTTATTCTCACTTCTTTTTAATAATGCACTTGAGATCTCAGCAATTCAAAGGCATAAAAGACTGCTGTCCTTAACTTTAAAAGCTCTATAAAGAAAATACTCGTCCGACAAAGTGTATTGCAAAAGGTTGCCAAATGTAAGGTTAAACTTTCACTGAATTTTTCCATATAAAGAATAAATAATTTCAAAATGAATCACCGAAATACACATGACAATAAAATCACACAAACATTGTATACTGCTTACAACTTTTAAAAAAGAACCCCATGAAGGATGTGTAAACTTTAAAACCTGAAGATTAGAGGCAAGAAAAATGGTTCAAAGGTTAAAAATCATGGCATGCAGACTGAGTTTGCAGATCCCCAGATTCCACAAAATGTAGACGGGTGTGTAAATTCTTCTGTAATTCTAGCCTTTGGAAACAGTCAGGGAGTACCCAGAATAAACTGTCTAAAGATATTAGTCATACTAGTGAGCCCTGGGTTCAACTGAGAGATTCTGCCTTAAGAAATAGAGTGATGAGAAACTATGGATGAGTTTCAGCACCAAACTTGGGCTAACAGTAAGTGTACCTAGTAGTTTCACAAAATGTCATCTTGTGCTAATTTATGCTTTTTAATAAAGTGATATTCAAATCCTGACAGTCTCTATTTTTATAATTTGACAATATATAATCTTTATATGAAGATGTAATGATACAGAGAGCAATTTTTAAAAAGAATGAAATTGAAGGAAATAATCACTGTCTTAATCAGTCACAGTAACCAATATAGTACGATATAGTCCTGGGATAATGTATAGATTTGTGAGTTTTAATTAAAATCAATAGAAACCAGTGGGACTATTGCTGATGGATTTTTTTTTAACAAAGGTGTCAAAGTTATTCACTACAGAAGTAGTTCTGAGACAGCTTGATGCCATTCTAGGAAAAGAAGTGATCCTCAACCAACACCAACACTTCATGAAGTAAGCAAAGAATTCCTGCTGTTCTTTGGAACTTTGTCAACCGCTTCACTATCAAGTAGTTACAAAATAATTAAGGGGTAAATCCAACTTGGACATTATCTTGTTAGATCCTGGGAAATGTGCTTTTGTGAACAGAAGTTCACAGGGAAAAAAAAGCCATATCTGTGTCAAAGATTCTAAGCTCTTCTAGTATATGTTTTTCAGAATCTTTAAAATCTGATGACTTGAAAATCACACACACACACACACACACACACACACACACACACACACACACACACACACACACACACACAAGGCCTGCAAGCCACAGCATTAAATCAGTTTCACTGAGCAAAACCAAGATGTTGGTTGGGTTGGGTTGGGTTGTAGGCTGTCTGGAAGCTTGGTGGGAGGTTCTTTTTCCTCAGTTTCCCCAGCTTAAAGAGGTTACCTTTGCTCCTATTCAATTACTTCATTAGCCATTTTGTGTCTAACCACTTTGCAACTGACTATCCTGGCTGCTCCTTTCTCTTTAAAGGCCCTGTGACTATTGGAGCCACCATAGAATCATAGACTAACAATACAGTGGCATCCATTATGACAGCTTCAATTTACTAATCTCTGGCTTCTGGTGTAAAGTGGCTTATACAGAAAGGTCTTTGCACTTTAGTGTATATTTTAACCCTGTTATTAGGCATTTGTGACTGAGCAAGCCATGTCATGCCTCTAAGCTTCTCATCCAAAAAAAAAATAATAAAAAAATTAGCTTTTCCACTGAAGATAAATTTGAAAATTCCTAGATGCCATAAAACTAGGTGAGATTTTTGCAAGTTGGCTACATTTGCTAATCAAAAAGGAAACCCTTGAAATATCAGCCTTGAGGTTGTGGTAGCTGAAGGTGTTTTTGTCTTTGATGGTGGATCATCTAGGAATTCCCCCCAAATGAAATAAGTACAGATCTCCTCTTATCCCAGGTTTTAGACCTAAAATTCTCCCACCACACTGGGTGGCCGAGATCTCAGATACCTTCTTAGCAACAAACTCAGGGCAGCTTCAGTAAATTTATTGCCAGTATGATAAGTTACTGTGAGAAATCTGCTGCAATCTCACAACAGCAAACTGTAACATCAGTCACGTGGTTTAAGTTTGTGTGATTAAAACATTCCATTAAAGCAAATCTTTATATATACATCAAACAGTAGAACTGCAAATAAATATAAGAAATGTTTTAAATAATATTTTAGCTCTTACCTGGACATTCTTCTAATATTGGTCATAGCTCACTAGTAGAGAAAATTACAGGATGATTTTTAATGTGGTTGGAATCTGTTATGAGGCAGGGAAAAGTTGGAAAATACCTGAGACCTGCAATGATGCAATCCTTATCTTGCTATATTCAAGGCATCTGTAAGTCATCTTAAGCTACTTGTCATTTTGTTGCCTGATGATATATAGAAATAAAGAAAGTGCCTATGATTAATGTCTTTGAAACCCATTGGGTGAACCAGATGAAAATTATCTCTCTCGTTTACTGCCTAACAAAATGCAGTGTGTACGTCAAAAATGGTACTTGTGGTATCTACTGTTCTCAATAAAATAATTACTTAACCCATGAAAGGAAAAACACTCACTTTCTCTTCTGGATAGATCCTATCACCGTTACCTTTTATTTTGTCCATCCTTATGCCGAAATTTGAAATTTGAAATTGTCTCTTAATTTTGACAGTGTTTTTGAATGCATGGAGCAATGGACTGGAAAGTAAGTCGCAAGGGATAATTACTGTGGCACTCACGTGAGATCATTGCTTGGTAGTCAAATAAGTGTCTCTTACCCATAGCTAGCATCCTGAAGAAACACAACCAAGTGAGAGATACCGTAAAATCAACTGCTTCACGGATAGCAGTGAGAAAATAATAGCAACAAATCCCAAGAAAGCCTATATCAGGTAGAGAAGTGGCTAGTGAGCTGTAATGATGACAAGATGCAGATTCATATCACCTTTTGCACCATGAAATTGTAAACAGGGTTGAGGAGGGGGATTTCATAAAGGTTAAAGAAAAGGAAGAAACAGATGACAGTGTTATAAGAACTACGAGCTCTGGGTAGTTAAAATTATCCAAGAATCACCATCTCTCCTGTTTCATTTCTGTTGCTATAAGAAAATAGCCTGACCAAAAGCAGCTCAGGAGAAAAAGGGTTTGTTTTACCCTACATTTCCTGGTAATAACCCACCATTGTGAGGAAGTCACAATGATGGGACCCTAAGGCAACTGGTCATGTCTATCCACTGGAAGAGAATGACTGCACACATGCTCCTTCCTCAACTTGGTTTCTCTACTTTCATATAGACCAGAGCTCAAAACTGGGGAGCAGAGATGCCCACTTTCATGCTGAGTCTCCCCACATTCTAAATACTTCTCCATAAGGGAAATCCAAGAAATCTCATGTGTTTCTACCTTGAAATTGGGGTATAAGGATTGGGTATGCCTGGAAAAAAATACACTATATTAAACATGATTTTTGTACTATTCAGAAAATGGTAATAAAAGATCAATACTGAAATAGGCCAAAGAAACTGACAGGTGACACAGCGGCAGATCTCTTCTGAATAACCAAAGCATTCACTGAGTTTAGAAGCAGCAGTTTCATCAGTAGGTACACTCATGAGTTCTCTTAAAATATGTAAGCCAAGGATCTGAATCTTGAAGAATTGCTATGGCTCTTTTTTGGGGGGGGGGTTGTTTGTTTGCTTGTTTGTTTGTTTGTTTGTTTTAAATGAACATTTGGTTTTATTCTCTAGTGAATATCTAAGGTGCAACGCATGTGCTCTTAAGGAAAAAAATCAGCTGTTCAAATCATATGTCAGTGTGTTTTTAACAAGCAAGTTCTTAGAAAGGCATCTGGGCTAGTCAGAGGAAGACAGAAGTGCAATCTGGTACTATCTCAGGCTGTTTGCTATCATGTGATGATACAACTGTCTAAGGAGACAAACAATAATAAAGATAGGGAGATGAGCTGGAAATCACAGCAGATGTAAGATTGAGATGCCATTCAGATGTCCTTATCATCCCAGGAACATGGGAATGAGAGTTTTTAACCATGAGAAGCCCAGGCATCCTTATGATGTAATGATTATCCTTTATCATTTTAAGTTAACATGATCTCAATTTAGACAATAGTTACATGAACATTCAAACTACATGTAATAATAAAAAGACTTATTACTTATTTCAAAAAATTATTTTGACTCATAAGATTTTGTTTTGCCTGAGAAAATACAGAAATGTTAACTATGAGGTCAATTTGCTTTTCTTTATGTAAAACAAAATTTTAATTTCGATTAAGATGTTCTATGTTCTTTACTTAGTGCAAACTGCTTGTAAATTTACTATTATTTGTTTTTGTTTTTTGTCTTCGCATTGTAAAATGTTACCTTGAACTAACTACACTAGCAGAGACTTTAGTAGGTGAAGGTTCTTTGAGCAATCTCTGATATTTAATGTCTCAGACACAATGTTAAGGAAGCTGATTCAACAACTCCAAAGTCTGTCACTTGATATATTTATAACATTGAACTCATCTAGCAATGTTTTTTTTCTTAACATATTCTCATTTTTTAGACCATGATTATTAACTGGCTATTATCACCATTGTTTGGAACAAAGGAAGCTTTGCATGTGTTTGTTGTGGTGAAGCAAGAGTCACAAACCTGGGCTGTATGAAGAACAAGGATGAAGAATAAATGCAAACAAAGGCAATGTTTTGCTCTGTCTCTATTAGCATAAAATACCTGCACTGCAGACTGACCTCATCCCACAACCAGCATTCAAAAAAAACAAAACCTTAGTAGTTCTCAGACTTTAAATTCTAGCAGTGTTTTATTGTTCCATCAAGGATGTGGAGTCCATTCCATCTTGTGCTCCAATCTATTCTCTTGCTAACTTTATCTCCTAAATAGCCTCATAAACCAAGGGAGGCCCAGAAATTTTATAGTCTAAGCTCAAGCACAGAAATATTGAGTGAACTAAACATTACTTTTCAGACCCACAATGCAAACAACAGAGATGCATCGGGACAAGTAGAAAAATGGCCACGCGTTGCATTTACTTCTGGATGCTGCTGAAACAAATTGCGGTAAAGTAATTAGATTAAACACTCACACACACACACACACACACACACACACACACACACACACACACACACACACACAGAGGGGGGTGGAAGGAAGGAAAGAAAGAGGGGAGAGAGAGATTTACTACCTTACAGACCTAGTCATAGTCTAAAATAAACAAACAGAATCTGGAGAAACATTCCCTATTGCATCTTTTCTAAGGTAGGGAGGCTGTTGTTTCCTATGGCTGTGACCCCTTCCTGTATCTTCAGACCCACCAAGCAGTATCCCCTCTCTCTGTCTATCTTCCTCCTTCTCTACCTCCTCCTTACCTCCTTTCCCTCTCTCTGACCACCCTTTCTATTCTTAGATGTCCACATCCTTACAAAATTTCTAAATCTATCTTTGCTTCCTGTTATGTGGGCAATGCAACACACACACACACACACACACACACACACACACACACACACACACACACAGCTTACCCCAGAAATGGAGCTCAAACCACATCAAACTCTAAATACCATTTTGCTGGATAGTTTTATGTCAATTTGACCCAAGCTAAAGTCATCTGAGAGGAAGGAGACTCGATTAAGAAACTGCCTCTCTATAAGTTCAGGTTCTAGACAAGCCCTCAAAGCATTTTCTTAATTGGTGGGAAGGTCCAGTCTATTGTGGGTGGTTCAATCTCTGGGATGGTGGTCCTGGCTCCTATAGCAAAGCAGACTGAGCAGTTCTATAAGAAAGCGGACTGAGCCATCCGTGAGAAACAAGGCATGTTTTTTTGTTCCTCCGTGGCCTCTGCATCAGTTCCTGCCTCTGGGTTCCTGCCCTGTTTGAGTTCCTCGCCTGACTTCCTTTGATGATGAACTATGATGTGGAAGCTTAGGCCAAATAAACTCTTTCCTCCCCAATTTGTTTTTGGGTCATGTTGCTTCAATACAGCAATAGAAATCCTAAGACACCACAAACTTGGTAAACCAAAGGGTTTTATTCAGGTTAATTATATAGAAAATGTGGGTGAGGAATTACTTATAGAATCAGAAATGACTCCAAGATAATTGTACTATCAAAACATACCCTGGCATTACTGATAGCCCATGGATGCTGGAAACCTGAAACACAGTCTTATATATCTACAGATAATATAAGACACTGGAGGATCTTTTTTAAGTAGCTCAGATGGTCTAAGCATTTTCCAGGTCTTTATTTTTTCTAAACAATTCTGCTGGTATTTCCTTTTTTCAGGCTGGTTTGTTGGCCCCTGTTTCTTTCAGGAAGCTGATAGTTTTTCCTGCTTATATACTATTGGAGAGTGATTCTGATCAGTTTCATGAACTTCCTGAAGCTTTTGATCACTTCCTGTCTTAAGGAACTTCCCTGCAGGGTGAAATATTCTAATTTCAGAGCAATTTGCTACACCTCACCAGCACATCTCTCCTTCCCAAGGCCTCTAGTTTAATCACACCAATAACTCTCGTTTGCCCCATAAGGAAACATGATCAGATTCTGGGGATTAGGGAATGGGCATAAATGAGAGGCCATTCATCACTCAGTATATTGGATCATATAATGCTAAGGCTGTTTCACTGAAAATCAACACCAGCAAACAGAAGAAAGCTTGAATATTATAGCTTTCCATGAAATAAAGATAAGTTTTTCTATAACTTTTCAAACTATGGTTCGGACTCATCATAGGGAATTTGTTTGAGATTAGAAACTACGTTAGCCACCAGAGACCCCTTCCTCACAGAAGATTAATGTCCTAACACAGTAATAAATATATATTGAAAACTATTAAAACTTAGACACACACTTAAATTTAAAGCTTCTACAAGAAAAAAAAATCTGTTTTAAGAAAAACATCAATCAAAATAAGTCTCAGTCTGTCAGCATTTGCCATGCACATTTCAGCTTTGTATCTTTTTTACAGCAGTAACCATTAGATATTCTTTGAGTATAACAAGGCTGCCAACATTTTCCCAATATTTAGGATTAATTTCTTTTATTTTTCTAACAAAAATATATCATAAGAATAAAAAAATTACTGTTTTAAATATTTTAATTGAATGACAAATCTAATTAGAAGGTCTTTTGTTTTGAACTTTAAAAAAAGTCAGAAAAAAATGCCTTGACTAGGGTTTTATTAAATATGACCTACATGAAATCAAATCAATGGTAATATGTACTACACATTATTTTTGTTGACTTAAGTTCTTTAAATGCAGTATGTAATTTACTGTGACACTTAATATTTAACTTGAATGTCATGTTAAAATTAAATTAAATTGATAATTAAAGACTTCTCATTATATTCAGGGGGTTTCCTGAGCTCCCTCACTTACTAAGTGGCAACTCCTAATGAGTGGAACTGGAGAAAGGTGACTTGGGAGATGAATGAAGGAAATGTCAAATTCTCTCTGTAATTTACCCTCTTCTCTAGAGAGACATCTGCAAATTCCATGCCTTCTAAAGTCAGGCAATAACTCTTAAGGTAAATGCCATTTTGCATTACAAGCAGTATGTATGCTGGAGCAACCTCAAAACCATCTTGTTCATGGTCCCTTAGAACACTTGACCTCGATATATATCTTTGTTAGGGTTTTATAGCTGTAAAGAGATACCTTGACCATTGAAAATCTTGTAAAAGAGAACATTTAATTGGTGCTGACTTAATCTTGAGAAATTTAGTCCATTTTCATCATGGTGAAATGCACAGCAGTACACAGGCCAACATGGCACTAGACAGGTAGCTGAGTTCTACATCTGATAAGCAGACAGTAGGGAGGGGGGCCTGGGAATGGTTTGAGCATCTAAAACTGCAAAGCCCATCCCTGTGACATACTTCCTCCAACAAAGCCACACCTCCAACAATGTTGCTCTCTATGAGTCTATGTGGGGGGGGGGCGGCATTTTTATTTCAAACTACCAATGTACACAAGTATGGATGTTCCTTTTTACACATTGGGTAATTAAATCAAGAACTGTAAGACCATTATAGAAAAAAAGGCACCCTTTTATCTCATGGCCTAGATAAAATACTAAACTTTTCAAAAACTATTAAAGGAACCATATCTTCATTTTCTTTTAAGACAGATAAACTCTCATTTGGGGATTCTTGGAAGATGGTAATATGGAGGTATATTCTGTGGAACCTCCAACTTGGCTATATACATTTGATTCCAGATCCTTGGTTGTTCCTATCTCTCAACAATGGCATTTTTTTTCCTATGGCTGTGTGACTGGCAGGGGCCTTCACTGCTATGTGTATGCCTTCACACATCGCTGTGAAATAATTGGGCTTAAGAAAGTGATTGTGTATTTTCTAGTTGGCTTGCTATTTTCCATTTTCTGCCAAATCTACATGGAAGATGTTTGTGAAGGCAACATTAAAAATCTTTACAAGCCCATGAATAATCTAACAACCTGGTTTACAGCGTGGATTTGTATAAGTTTGTAGCCTTGGTATTACAAGCCCAGCTAACAATGTGCTGTGTTTTGGGATTTTTTGTGTGTGTGCACATTTATTAAAGAATTTTATAGATCCATGAATAAATATAATTAAAAGTTAATCAAAGATGTGAACATTGTGGGAAGTGATCTACTTGGATCTCACCAGACACATTTTACATTCTCTCAGGGTGGGTTTTCTATGCCTATCTGTGTATGTAAAATGAAGACCTGAAAAGGTGGGTACTAGCCTCATAAGCGGGAACATTTTGGAAAGTAACAAGTAAGGAGTATAAATCTATCCCTTTTTCACATTAGGCTTCTACAGAAATTTTTTCAGAGCTGCTGAAATCTGTGTTTTATGTTATATATGTAAACATACATGCCATACATATACATGTACATACATACATATATAGATAAATTATTGTCATTTGAGGCTATGCCTGTGGACTCTCAGCACTATGAGTTCAACAGAAACAAAGGATGCTTAATAAAAGCAAGACCAGAAAGAATAGATTGCTTCAAGGCCAAACAATAAATAATGGCTACTCTTTTCCCTGAGGTAAAAATTGTATGTCCATATTGAGATATACTCACCTACAGAAGTTAAAATAGTGATTTGGGAAATTAATGACATTTTGATGAGTGTTTTTTTATCTCTTTTCATTTTCAAGATCATTCCATGTTGCTCCAACAAGGAAAAATACCACCTAGAGGGTTATAGACCACCACACGTTGAGAATATAGTATTGCCTTTGTATGTCCTTTAAGAGGGCGTATGGGAGATGAATGCCAGGAGCATTGGTGATCAAAAGCACAAACACATAAGTAAAAACTGCATAAAACAAGGTGAAAAATCAAAGATGATCTCTCTGACTGTCAAATAAAGTTGACAGTTTGTGGAATAGGATCAGACTATACTCCTGGTGCATGAACTGGCATCTTGGAGCCCATTCCCTACAGAGGAACACCTAACCCAGTCCTAATTCTGGGATGAGAGACTCAGATCTACCTCAACTGTATACACAAGACTGAGCTGATGCACCTTGGGACTCCTTGCCCACCTTGGAGAAGGGATGAGAGGATGGGGTAGCAGGAGGCTGAGGGAGGATCAGGAGGAACTGGGAGGAGGGAGGAAAGAGGGAGCAGTGGTAGATATGGAAAAAAAGCCATTTTAAATAAATAAAAAAAATGAAGAAAAAAAAGCAAAGATGATCTCTCCAGATTATAAATCAGGCTACATCAGGATCTTCACCTTTCATTTTCTTTTTCATTCACTCCAATTCACATATTCCCCTCTCCCCTGAGAGTCTGTCCAGCCTTCCTCGGTCCTTTGTGTGGTGGGCAGCAATTCCTATCATGTGCAGTCAGCTTCAACTCAGGCTCATCATCTGAGAATCCCTCCCCTGAGCAGCCAGGAGAGTAAGTCATTCTCAGAAGTGCTCCCACTTGCAACTCTGACTTTTTGATTTATACTTATTCTTAATGTTTATTATTTGTGTATGTTTTTTCTTATTTGTTTTTTTCCTTTTTTACAGTTATTTATTTTTTTTTAAAGTTTTATTCCACACTCACCACTGCTCCCCCTCCCGCCCCTCCTCTCTGTCCTTCCTCAATCTTCCCCTTATCCCATCCTTCATCCGTTCCCCAGGGAGAGCAAGGAATCCCAAGCTGAGTCAGTTCAGTCTGGCACATCCAGTTATCTGTCTCTCTCTAATAAAATGTAAGCACTTGAAATGGAGAACTCTCCTCTACCTTGCTCACTGGGACATCACAGATTGGAGTAGATTTTCCACGTACCATTCAGTACCCTCAACAGGATCGATCACTGTGACCTCCCTCTGACAGAATCTGTACCACATTAAAATGATCTGAGGGTAGGAGCCTTTGTCTCTCCCTAGTGGATAAACACACAGCATTACCGCACAGAGTACTAACTTGGTCTTGCACAACCAATGAAAACTGAAAGAGGTGTTAGTGAGAGGCACAACCCCCTATAAAAACGAAGTCTGGTGAAAGGCAGAGACACTGCTTCATTTCAGAGACCTGTTATGGACATGCAGCGAAAGGAAGGGCAGAACTTGTACAAACTCAATAGCAGCCATTTTTGACAATTCCAATTAAGAAAAGATGCATCATTTTATTTATTTATTAAAATAACAAAAATGTGTCTTTCTCTTAGTCTATCAGATCAACATCTATCAGTTCTCTATACAGTTCATTTACTCATTCAACATTCGTATATTCTGAGAGCTTTTTAAGGTGTGTTAAAAATGTTCTCTCATATTTCAGCTTAATCAAAGAGTATAACTATGGAAGGTACCAATAAACGCCATAAATTTGGGAGCTTACAGCTTGTAATTTTCCCCAAAGTCTCTATCAAAACAGTATCCTACTAAAAAGCTAGCAAAGTATATATGTACAAAAAAGTCATTCAATATATATTTTATTTGTTTTATAAAATATCATGGCTCAGTCAATTAAAACATTATCTTTGCAATAGTGACAAATATATTAATAAAATATTTTTCCTTACTTACCCACCTGTACCAGAGTTTTTCTTTTAAGCCATCAAACAGCTCCCAAATAATGACATGGAGACTCCATATTAGTTCTGAATGCTCAGCCTAACATGAACTCACTTGTGGATAGCTCCTTTAACTTAAATTAACCTGTTTCTCCTTATCTACCTTTTGCCTCTGGGCTTTTTAGTTTTCTTTCCCTCTATATATCTTACTTTCGCTGCTTCTCATGTCTGCTGGCTGGCTGCCTGACTGGCCCCAGGCATCTCCCTCATTCTCTCCTCTCATCTTTTCTTACTCTTCTCTTCTGAGACTAGATTTCTCCTTTATTTATTCTCTCTCCATGCCAGCTCTGTCGATACTTTTCTTGAATAGCTATTGGCGGTTCAGCTCTTTATTAGACCAATCAGGTACCTCAGGCAGGCAAGGTGAGACAAAGGCAACACATCTTTATGTAATTAAACACACATCCTTACATTAGGAAAAAAAATGCAGCATAAACAAATGTACCAAACCTTTACACAGTTAAGGTCATATTCCACAGCATAAACAAACAGAGCCCATTTTTTTCCCAAATAAAATAATATTCCTCAACAGTCCCCTTGAATTTTCTTTGAAGTTCTTGAGAATCTTGGGATTTTACAAAGCTGTTTTTAATTTTTTTTTTTTTTTTTGCTTAAGCATTTGTCTTTCTTATTTGCTTTTCTCCTTCCTAAATGTACTAATACTACTACTTCCCACAACAACAATAAGCCACCTTCTCTGGGCTCCCACCTGTCTTTATAGTCATGTATCCCATGACACTTGTGTTGTATTAGGTTTCTGGCCAGGCCCTTCTGGCCTACCCTCATGGCCCAGACTTTCAAACCCACAGTCCCATCGTCCCACTGAAACACACAGACGCTTGTATTAATTATATGCTGGGGCATGGGCATTTAACTTGCTTGCTCTTTACCCTTAAACTAATCCATGATTATCCTGTTCAGCCATGTATCTCTGTACCTTTTCTCAGAACAGCATAGTTGTCCTCTGCATCTTCTAGCTTCTCTGTGGTATTTCTGCTCTGTTCTTCCTGTTCCCAGAGTTTTCTTAGTCCAGTAGCCCCGTTCACACTTCCTGTCTGCCTTTGGCCAATCAGCGTTTTTATTAAACCAGTAGGCGGGATAATTGTTTACAATGTTATATAATTCCACTACACATTTGTGCCCAAATATCTATAATCTATGTGTGTGTCTGATTTGGACGGTGTCTGTAATATAGCTGGAATCACTGTATGAGAGCATGGCATATGTGGTAGTTTGAATGTAATTGGTCACCCAATAAATGTTTTCTTTTTAAGAGTTGCTGTGGCTATGGTGTCTTTGACAGCAACAGAAACCCTAACTAAGATGGCATGTAAACATTAGTGGCCAGGTGGCTCATGATAATGCACTTTGTTTGATTGGCATTCTGGGGAAACCTCCTTGCTTTTTCAACAATATAATACCTGGAGATACTCCATGTGCTTGTTTCTAGAAAATAAACTGCTTTAGAAAAGCTCCACCAGACTTCACAAAACATGATGGTTAACTTTCTTCAAAAGATAAAAAACACCTTTTACAGTTCATTGTGTCCAGCACATCATTTGTTATGCCAAACCAAAACAAGAAGAATTGCTATGAATTGTTTGTTTTTTAAGCTTAATGGCATTATCTTTCCTTGCTATTAGAAATGTCACAGTCATTAATTTTAGTTAAAGCACCCTGTCTGTGACTTTCAAATTCCTTGCATATAAATAGAGCACAAGATTCCTCATGGCCCAGAATCAACTTTCCATATTCTTTGGGTTATTCCACCTCTTTATTGTTCATTTGACAAAAGAGAATGCTTTATTTATAATTTTCCTTGATGGGAAAACAATAGCACAATTGAAAGACTGCCTGTGTCTTCATTTCAGTCAGCATTAAAAATGACATGAGCCTTCCAGTTACATAAAGGTCCTTCTCAAAATTTCAAGTGTCCTGGAACCTGATCCACTGACCATACTTAAAGGGAGTTCTAATGTAGTGACTTGGATTGTCATGATTCCTAGTGATAAAGGTATAAAAATTGATTCAGAATCTATTAGCCTGGGGAATTTTGTAAGCTAGCTTATTTGCTATCTGAGTGTGGAGTATATACAAGTATCTCTAACATCTACACATAGACTGTCTTGTGTCTTTCTATTTTCCAACTTGACTCAAAGATGTTGATATTTGTGCCAGGGATACTGCACTACTGTGCACAGTCATAGACAGTGTATGAGAGATGAATGGCCCATTTTAAAACTATAATGGTCAGTATTGAGATGAAGCTGAAAACAAAATAAATTTGTGATTACTCTCTCCAGGGTAATAAAAATACGAACCCATCTTAGGGTAGTGCATGTTGGCATTCATATTTCAAAATGTGATATGGCACACAAATATTAAATTTTAAGTAAGTTCTGATCTTCATTTTGAAATACTGTGGACTAAGCTTTAAAATCCCTGCTAAGGGTTACTCAAGAGAAAAACTCCTGGGGGACTCGACTGTCAGTGAGGAAAAGTTTACAAGGGAATTGTTGGTATATGAGTCTGTCTGGTATAAATATTCTATGCAGTTGATAAAGTATAGGTAGCATTGGGATGTTCCCTAAAAGTGACTTTTGGAGTCTTCTAATTCAATGTCTAAGATACTTTTCTAGAATATAACTATGAGGCATGTTGAAAATTGACTATGTTCATGTTATTAGGCTTTATAGCCCCACCTCTAAGTTAACCAGTTTATGAGATCAATTTACTCTAATGCCACTCATTAGGGAGAAAAACATACACAAAATAAATTTTAAGGTTTTAAATCTGTAGGAAAACATTTCTTGTAGACTTCATAGCACCAATGGATAGAAGAGCTTTTAATTATTATTTTAAAAATAGATAAATAAAAGATAAAAAGAGAAGAATGGAAGTATGAAGGAAAAAGATGGAAGGGAAACAGAGAGAGGGAGGGAGGGTAGTTGGGAGGAAGTGAGGATAAAAAAAGAAAGAAAGAAAGAGAGAGAAAGAAAGAGAGAGAGAGAAAGAAAGAAGGGTTAAGAATGGAAGGGCAGCACATGTCTAGCGCAAAGGAGTCCATGAAGGAACCGATTGGTGCTTAAATTTCAAGTGTCCTGAAAACCACTCCACTGATCATACTTAAAAGAGGTTTTAATGTAGTGACTTGAATTGTCATGATTCCTAGTGATAAAGGTATAAAAATTGGTAATTCGGAATCTATTAGCCTGGGGAATTTTGTGAACTGACTTATTTGCTATCTGTTTGGTGGCATACAACACTGCATTTCATCTTGCTGTGGATAGAAACATTTACAGACCACTGAGAGAGGGAGAGATGAGCATCATCCAAAACCTAAGTAGATTTAGTACCAAAGAAATCTTGGGAGGTAGGTAATGAGCCTCTAAAAGTGTTTAAGTGTGTGACATGCTCAAAGAGATTATTTCAGATTTAGTTTTAATGTTATACCTAGGAAGTTTGGAGCTGGAAGCAATGGTTGTAAACTTTTAAGAGGTTTGGCGTCATCAAACTTACTGTTCTTAACTTATAAACTTATTAAAAACTTTTACATGTTAGATCTAACATTTAACATACACATCCATTCAATAGAAGAACTGGCTGCACTGAGTCTTCTAACACTGCCTTAATTATTTTTAAAAAGTTTTCAGATAAACTGCATAAGACATTTTCCTTTGGGTGAAAGGTTGTACCAACTGATGCTCAGGCTTCACCTAGAGCTGTTTCCCCAGTCCCAAGAATATCATTCTCATTATATTAAAAAAATGTATGAGTATGAGTCAGTAAATACATAGATAATGAGCAATGTGAGTGAATAAGGGGAAATGCAATTAAGTAAGTGTGACCTTTAATAAAACTAACTTGCTTTGTGTTAGTCATCTGCCAAGGGTCCTTGTTATGTGATGTGCAACAAAGAAATAACCTTTCTTTTAAATATGATTCAGTAGAGAACATAAAACAAGAAGAACCAGAGAGAGTACATCAGTAGTCACAGGGGAAATTGAGAGAAAGAAAGGAGAGATGCACAGGATTAATTAAATTACTAATGCAACTGCCTTGAGGGAGAACTAAGCATTGCAAAAAAATAAACAGTCATTCATCAATAATTTCATTTAATTAATCATTCCAGAAGTTTAAGAGATTGGTCCTCTGGAGCCAGACAGAACTATATTTATAGATGGGTACCATCACTTCTAATTTTGTGCCTGTTTCCAATAGCAATAACATTCTAAGCCCAGGTTTTCTAGACAGTAAAAATAAATCATAATAATAAATTGTTGCATTGCTATCAAGATTGCTTTAGGCAATTAGCATCCAAGTTTCAGTACAAAGTCAAGCACTAGACAAATAGCTAAAAATGCCCCTACAGCAGCATCAGTAGTATGTCATCATCATATCCAGTTAACCATACAAAAGGTGATTTAATTTAAAAGGTGTTATAAGAATGAGATCATAAGAAAGTGCTAAGTATTTGGTGTGACATGAGAAGAAGCCGACATTCCAAGCAGCTTTCATGTCTCCGAGGGAACTATTTACCTGTAGTTTGTAGCAATTTGGTTTCTTGGTCCCGGGCGTCCAGAGATCCAGACCCACAGACCTGCAGCCCCAGACTCCCTAGCTGCCCACCAATGCTTAGACCCCAAAAATGATTCAGACGCTTATATTAAGTTCATGCTGTTTGGCCTATAGCTTAGGCACCTATCTAGCTAGCTCTTACATCTTAACTCAACCCATTTCCATTAATCTATCCTGCAGCATGGCCCGTGGCTCACCTGTGTTCCTTACATGCTTCTTCTTGGGCTGCTGACTAGATCTGTCCCTGACTCCACCCTTCCTTTCATACCTATTCTGATTCCCCACCTACTTTTTCTATGGTGCCTGTCATAGGCCAAAACAGCTCCTTTATTTAAAGATTGATATTCACAGCATACAAAAAGACATTCCCACATCAGTAGTTTGAGGCAAGATAACATTTAGCTGCTGATCAGATGACTGACTCCATCAAATAAAAAATTAATGAAATTCTACTTTCCCATTGGTCAGATTTTTTTAAGAAAAGATTTCACACCACCATTTACCCAGTTCTTAAAATCCCATATTTTTTCAGCCTCCAAATTTTATTGGCTGAGCTTTAAATGGTTGTGAAAATTTTACCACTTTTCCACTACCACCATTATTATCATGAGTATGTCACAGAAATATGTATCTTCCCCTATGTGCCATTGTTACTGAAACATTCTATGCTAAGAAATCTAAAACTTTTAATTTGCAAGTGAGTGCTAGTTTGTTTGACAGATAGGCAGTTTTGTCCCAAGCTGAGATAACTAGACAGTGTTTTCTGTCTTAAAACCAGGATTCTCTTTGGTTCCAGAATCTACTTTAACTATTTTGTGATTCAGAGCTCTTTGTCATTCTGAGTTATATTCAGATTATTTTTAAAACTCCTATTACCAATTTTATGGCATGGTATGATCTGTCTCAAACAATCACTGCTTTGAATCATGGTATAGAAACAGAGATGCTGTCTTGCAATAAGTACTTTCCTTACATGGTTATGTGTATTCATGTAGGAATCTGTGGGTCTTTGGAATCATACTACTAAAGAATTCAAAGTTGTAATGAGAAATGGTCAGCTGGTAATGGAGAAGAAAAGTTATTATAATTTGCATGTATAAATAATCCCAAGTGGCAGAGAAGAAGCACACATTAAAACAATATACAATCCATATAACTTAATTTTATGGTGATCGAGTAATATTTTATAATAAGAAAAATAGGGCTGTAAGATGGTTCCACAGATAAAAGCATTTGCCATTCAAGTCTGGCGATATGAGTTTGATCCCTGTAACCCATGTAAATGTAGAAAGGGAGAAACAACTCCACAAAGTTTTCCTCTGATTTGCACAGAAGTGGAAGAGCATGCGTAGCACCCCTCATATATTACAATAAGAAATAGGCAAATACAGAAGTAAGTCTATAAGTAAGATGCTATGTTTGTCAAAGTTTTAAGTGTACTGATCAGTCCTGGGGCCAAGAACGGTGTCCACACAAATCGGTCAGCGTTTCTTCCCATCACACCCCAAGACACTATTGATTGCTTCATCTTCAGAAGTTGTCTGACTCAATTTGGTACTGTTGGATGCTTTGTGTCGAAGACACCTTATTCACAAGACACTGGTTAATTTTCTCAGTCAACTTCTCGTCCTTGATGCCTCTAAAGTTCTAAATTGCAAAAGGACCTCTGAGACGGGCGAGAATTAGCTCTCAAATGTCCTGACAGACTTGGAACGAGTTTCAGAAGGGGCTGTGAAGCATTGGCAACCATGACCCCTTTCGTATACTGACATAAGAATAGCTTTTTCTCAGACAATTGCACTGAGAAGAAGCCAAGAAAATTAGGAAGTAAGGAACTGAGAATCTTTTTTGTGTACATAAAACCATTTCTTAGGGAAAATAAAAATGATACTCTTGTTCAAACAATTTAAAAAATAAAAATAATATTTATAAATTCTAAAGTCTGCTTGCTTCAGAAAAAGCCTTATTTTCCATAGAATACTTTGTAGCATATTCTGTGTTTTGCAAAGTACAATGAGGGATAAATTTATTACTGTTTTCTTCTTAATATATTTTTCTCAATTAGCACATAAATGTGTATCCTCATACAGTGTGCTATCCCAGAATATGCACATTTTATGTAATGACCAAATTAGGGTGAGTACTCCACCCACAATCTCAAAATTTCATCACTTCTTCTTGGTAAGAGTATTCCAAATTCATACTTACAGTTACTTTGAAATACAAACAAAATATGATCTTGTTAGCTATACTCACTTTAATTATAACTTCCTTGTTAAAAATAAATTACTGTCTATGTGACAACATTGTGCATGTTAGTTAAAACACTTAATATTATCAGTCACCTTCTGCATTTACTTTATAGACTGGAAACAAATATCCCATAGGTTGTACCATCTGAAGACCATACTGTGGGGATATTTTCAAATATAATAAAAACATTCGGCGATATCAGAGGGATCTACCCACAGTCAGTCTAGGAGGATCAGACAGTGGTAACTCACACCCTTAATCCCAGCACAGGGAATATCCCTGGAGTGGTGACCTACACCCTTAATCCAATCTGAGTTGGAGGTCATCTTAGATTACAGGAGTTCCAGGCTCTTAGGCAGGCAGTGGTGGTACCACGCCTTAACTGAGTGAAGAAAGTATTTAAGGCAGGCATAGAAAGACAGAGCAGACAGAAGAAGTCAGGAAGAATGAGGCTGAGGAAGCTGGAAGACAGCTGGGGGAGATCTTACTGTGGGGTTTACTCTTTCTGATATCTCCACCTTTCCCAGAGATCTGGCCCCGAGTTTCCTTAATTCCTGCAACACCACACTTCCACTGTCACTGCTCTTGATAATTCTGTTCAGAGTCTCTCACATAAATAAATAATTTATATAGTGATTTTTAAAATACATTTGCTTTATATTAAGAGACAAATGAACTTTGGCAGGCAGAAAGAACTCCATTTTATGTAACATAAAGTTAATTCTTAGAAACAAGTTGGAAATGAGACATTTGTTCATAAAATTTAAATAACTGACATATGAAGCAAAAAAATCAAGGGATGTGTAACTATAAACATACAAACAATTTGACCTTATGCTAATTTTAAATACTAAGTCCTAAATAAACATATCATTATTTCTAGGACATCCACCTACCCTCCTCATATGAAATATAACTTACAATCTCCCAAAAACCTTATAAAACCATTGTTGCCTGAAAACCTTATCTTTAAAATAGTCAGTTAATGAATGCTGTGTGTATTATATGTCTTCTGTGTAAACACAAAACCAGAGTGACAAAATGTGCCCTGGGAGAAGATTAATGTCTCGCAGCTCTTCAAAAAGAACAAAAATGCATGAACCTATTACCACAGCAGGAAGAAATGGCTGAAGTTTTTACAATGTCAGAGTTATTATGGCGAATCAAGACCCTGGTTGAGTGTCCCTGTGCTGACCACTACCATGGAATAATTTTAGTGTGGCTAATCATCAGGTGGTACACTGTTACTATTTCTATTAATTATCATAGTACCGTGTTACGATAGCTAATTATTACCACCATTCAGTGTTTCTATGGCTAGTCATTGCCATCAGACAGTGTTACTGCTGCTAATCATTAGCATATTACAGTGTTACTGTGGATAATCGCTATGAAGGAGAAAAGTATTATTATGAATGATTAAGATGAAAACCATACAAAGGCTAATAATTACAGTGATACAGTATTAATATACATAGTTATTACCATGGTACAATATTACTAGGGAAATCAGTAACACTGTACAGTATTACTTTGGCCAGTCATTACCATGGTTAAATGTGGCTATAGATAATTGTCACCATGGCACAGTGCTACAATGACTAATGATTGTTGTGATACAGTATAAAATATAAGTAGTTACGACCATGGTACAATATTAATAGGATGAACCATTACCATGGCACATATCTAATCTTTACAGCTAATAGTCATTCCCCGATACAATATCACTATGTAAGTCATTAATATGGTACAGTATTACTAAATATGGCTAATCATTACCATAGTGCACTATCACTATGCTGCATGATTACTACAGTATAATATAGGTAAGCATTTTTGTGGTTTAATGTTACTATTACTACGCTTATTATTCCCATAATAGGTATTACTAAGACTGATCATCATTGTGGTACAATATCACTATTGCTAATCGTTAGTATAGTGCAATTCCTTGCTTGCTAATCATTACCATATTAGAGGGTTACTATGGTTAATCATTATCATAGTAAAACCTTACTGTGGTATAATAACACAGTGGCCAATCATTACTGCAGTACAGTGTGATTATGGCTAGTCATTACCACAACGCAGTGTTACTATGTATAATAAATGTTATGAAAGTGTGTTACTATGACTAATAATTACCATGTTACCATGTTACTATAACTAATCAATACTATAGCATCATATTACCATGACATGGTATTACTGTGGTTAATCATTATATAGTACATTCTCACTATTGCAATCACCACCACCAGTGCAATAATTGTTAATCTAGCAATCATTATAAGTGTATGATGTCACTATGGTTAATAATTACCATAGTACAATGTCACTGTGCTTAATCCCTACTATAAGACTGTGTCACTATAGCTCATAATTACCACAGTACAGTGTTACTATTGCATTTATTACTGTGGTGCAATATTACTATGGCAGTCATTACCTTGAAAGAGTGTTATGTGGTATAACAACCACTGTGGTGTAGGATTACTCCGCTAGCTATAATAGCAGTTTTTCTATCACAATGGTGTGACTTAGTGCTGCATCTTTATATGTGCGTACGTTCCTCCAAGAAGCCTATAGCAACATGCATTGTCTCTCTATGAATAAATTGCAATTAAGTTTACTTTATTTATATTTGTTTGTGGTGTGCTTTGCTGCAGTAAATGATAGAAGTATACCTGTCTACATTTTGAGTACTCAACATGGAATGTCTTTTCTTTTCCTAACTCATACATCCTGCTAACTTATTTCAGTCTTAAAAAAAAACTTCCCAATCCACTTACTAAGTGAGCCTGAATTATTTAAATGATATTGTTTCACTGTACATGACTGAGTAAAAAAACACGTACAATTTTTTATTTGTGTGAACAGGGTTACAAACAAAAACAAAAATCCAGAAAAATGTTTTATGAGAAAAAAAATGCATCTAATTCACCTGTCCCAGTCAGCAGCATGTTTTGGTACACAGGACAGTGTAGACTCTGGTGTGCCTGGGATCTGTAGTCAAGTCTCTGACCATCATCAGGACGGTGTCAGATTACATAATACAAGAGGAAATGTGTCAGTTTAAAAGGGGCAGTGAGATTTCAACTTTGTGTCATTTCACACCATTGCAATGTGTGACCATAGTAAGTAAAAGATAGTCTCTTTGCATACAGGGCTCACTTCCATGCATGCACATACTATGCATACATATTCTTCCTGAAGAACAAGCTACTTGCAAAGAGAATGCCTCAGACAGAGTTGCATTTAACATATGATCTTTGGAGATGTGGCCAAGGCTGAAGCTGTATCATTAATTATCTCTATAGCCATGAGTAAAAAGCTTGACTGTGCTACCTATAAATAAATCAGATGAAACAACTGTTATTCTTCTTCAATGATATGGATATCAGGAAAAATGAGAAGTATTTTGTTCATATATGCAGAAATGAGCAAAATTAATCCAGGAATTTACTAGTGTACAGGAAAGAAAGCAAAATGGGTATCATTTTGATCACATCTCAGAGATTTGGTCTCATAACCTGATGCCAATTCCAGTCATTATGTATTATAATTCTAAGTAACATTTTATACTGTAATTGTGTGGATATAGTTCCTCAAGTAAATATATCTAACATTTAAGAACATTATTTTATGGACTCCACATATCACTAGTCCTAACCATTGCAGTGTGGCTTTGGACTTCCTGCCAGATCAGCAAAATCCTGTTGTTTTATGGTGAAAACTCTTTCATACTAATTGTGGTATGTTGCTGGATAATTCTAATAAGCAAATGAATTATAAATGGTCTCATGCATAGTGCCAAATTCCTGACAACATATCCAGTGGTGGTGATTGGAAGGAAAGCTGGCCAGAAGGGCCATTAGACCTTTGCAAATAATTATCAGCTCTCCTTTGGAATACATTCCTATCTGGGCACTGTCTCTCTTTGCATTGTGAAGAGTGGTTACTATGCTAAAACAGTTGCTAGGCAAGCTTGGACCCCACCACAGTTATCGCTTAACTTCCCATTACAAAGTCTGTATTAATTTTAGTTCCTAGAGATTTTTTTATGTAGTATCAAAAGGTCAAATCCCCATTACAATCACAATAGTCTAGTGATCTACAGGGTTCTATAGGAGGCCAGTCCCTAGAAAACAGTCTATGAGATGTTGGTTTCCCAGCAACCTCAGCTGAAACTTACCATGTGCTATAACATATTGAAAACAGGTTTCATGATTGTTTACCAACATGGTGCATAAACCTGAGATTAGTTACAGACATGAAAAGATCTGAAAATGTTGTGATTGTTATTGTTTTATAGACTCAGAAAACTTAAGTTGGTGGAGAGCTATTGTGAGAAGAAATGTCCACAAAAAAATTAACATGCAAGTATTTGCCCGTGTACTCAAAATTCAAACTCAATACTGGAAATGAATAAGCAAAATATAAGTAGTCTTTATTAACAAAGCTTCTATTATGTTTCTTTGTCTCATTCTCTTTGTTCAAATAATACTAGTCATTTACTATCTACTAATTTCCAATGATAATACCCACTAGAAAAATTCATCATTTCAAGACTACTAAGAATATTGCTGAGATCATTTGTAACTGAGATATCAGAGAGTGGAAAAAAAGCCCAGAGGAGATCAAATGAACACAGCTTTGTGGAAAAGCATTTTAAAGTGAGTAGTCAAAACACTTGAAGTTTTAAATCTGGACCATTAGCACACTATTTCCTCTTTTTTTTTTTTCAAGCTAGAAATGCCAGGTCAGCTTTCTTCCCAAATATCTCACCAAGTCACAGGAAACCATAAATAAAAAAGACAGAACATGGGTTTCATAAAAAAAAAAATATGATCTCAATTATATATAAAGTGACATCAGTGTGACTTCAGATTCACTGTCTTCTTCTCTTAGTCTGTGTGCAGAAACAAATCCTAAAAATGGGGGTATTATCCTCATCGAACAAAAATAAAAGTTCTCCACCTATTTTATTAATCTTATTCTGACACTTTAAAATGTTGCCCCTGTAATATCGAGTTACTTGAATAATCTTGGGATAAAACATTGCCATTTTCCTGATCCTTTACTAATCTGTTAAATAAGAAATTGACTCATTTTGGGTAGGAGTCATGTTGTTTGGTAGAGTAAAACTAGCTGAATCAAGCCACTCGGTACAGTACAGAGACTCTGGGCTCACTTTGTAAAGCACCAGCTTTATATAAAGTCAGATATAATGCAGAATATTGGCAGGTGGCTATGAAAATGATGTCATTGAATTTCCTTTCTCTCATACCCTGTGTGATACAGGGAAGAGTAAACAGTACAGTGCCACTCTAGAGCCTCAAGAGTCACTTTCCCCATCTCTGAAAGAGGCACAGTTCTCTTGCATGATTTTTCTGTATTTGCAACAGTTAACCAGCTACAGAGAGCTTTTGAATCTTGTGTTTGAGGGTTGGTATCAAGTGTTTACTCAGGGATCCTTATTACTCGTTTCTCATTTCGTTTTAATATAGATATTCAAAGCAGCCAACAGTAAATTCACTAAAGCAAGACGTCTTTTATTCTCTTTCTTAGCTCCTGCCCAATAATGGGCAAAACACCTCACCCCCCAGATTTCAAAGGAAGCTCTGGGGAAATGTCTGTGTACCACACAGGAACTGTTGCTGTGACTTCGAGTAGACTTTTAACCCACCAAAGAACGTCTCAATAGAGACATAATAACTGAGCAGGAGGAGTAAAGTAAACAAGGTTTTAACCTGGATCCCAGTGTTTGTTTATAGGTGAACAGATCGCCCTGGAGGTTTCTAACCTTCTAGGATGCAGTCTGCTATACTCCACAGAACTGTTGGGTAGAGACTACTAAACTGGCATCCTGTGGACAGTATGAAAGAATCCCATCCTCTGTCTTTGTACTTATTAAGTTGCTCTAGTGAGCCCAGTAGTCAGCACTGTCACCGGAATACTATAACCACATTTCAACTGCTCATTTTATTCACTGGAACAGATCTTAAGCCAGTCATAGTGAACTCTGGTGAATATTATTTCACAAGACTTTAATAGCTGTCCTTGATACTCAACCTGGCTGACAGTCTGATTTATCCTAAAGCAGTGCCACCCAGGCCTTTGTGACTGTGAAGGAAGTGAGTGTCATCTTCTAATCATCACCCTTTACCACAATGTAACTGTCACCAATGATATCACAACAGGACACCTTGAGAAATGCAACAGTGTTATTTTAAGATAATCTGACATTACTATCGCTGTTATTAATTACCTTATAGTAGATCAGCTTCCATGTGGACAGCCATCTTCTAAAAGAAGAAAATCTTCAGACAAGCTCATTGTTACATAGCTTTCCCTGTAAACTGAAAGAAATCTGACTTCACTCACTTCCAATTAAAATGATTTGCTAGAGGGCTGGGATGACTCAGTCAGTGAAGTGCTGACCGTACGAGAAGTGTGAAGACCTAAGTTTGAGCCCCAGAACCCCTATAAAAATCAAAGGTACAGTAGCACACACATATAATCCCAGTGCTGGAGAGGAAGAGACAAGAGCATCCCTGGGGCTCATTATCCAGCCAGTCTAACCAAAAGGGTGAGATCCAAGTTCAGTGCAAAACTGTACTTCAAAAAGGAAACTGGAAAGCAATTGAGAAAGACATTGAACTTGTACCTTTGGCCTCCACAGGTACCCCTGCAGGCATGTATATGCATAAATAACACACAGACACACACAGACACACACAAACACATACACACACAGGCATTCGTGCATAGATACACACACAGCGAGAGAAAAACACATGTGCACACCCAAACAGACAGATATGTGTGTGTGTGTGTGTGTATGTGTGTACACACAAATATTCACACAGAAAGACACAGACACATTTACACACAGAGACACAGGCACACACAGAGGCACTAAGACACACAAGCACACACACATACACACACACACGCATACAGATACACACAGGCACACCACATCATAAGCCAAATCTACTACACTACCCTGAATTCTCTCTGTAGCAGAGAAAGCTGGATTACAAGTTCCTGAGGAATATTTATTTGTTCCTTATTAGTCTCAGCACATTTTTCCCAGGACTGTGGCATCTTAATAAATTCCATTGATTAGGCATAATGTAATGCCTCATTTTGCGTCTCAGACACTCTCAGCTCTGTCATCAAACATTGCCTTGGTCAGAATCACATAGCCAATTTACAACTGAAGATTCAGTTTAGTTAATGTCCTAAAGAGGCCAGACTTTAGAGAGAGGGGGAGGGAGCAGGGAAGAGAGAGTCAAGTGTACAATCACTTAAATGTGATTCTTCACCAGAGAAAACTGGTGAAGGTTGTCAAAATGCCTCCAGTTTGCTCTTTAATATCCCTTTGTATGTGTTTTCATGTTTGCTCACAAAATAATTCCTAAGTATTAAATATATTTTCTTTCAGGAAAACATCTCTTCCAGACAGCACACTGAAGAAGAGAGTTATTAACTATTTTCTGCTATGTGAACAGATGGACGATGTAGTATAAGACATTGCTTCATATCAGAGTCAATAGAAAATAGCCAGTTGGTATCCTTGGCGAAGATAAACATACCATCAATTTATTTAAATGCCTCACATCTCTCTATATATTTCTTTAATACATTTTCAATAAGTAGTGACTAGAGAAAGCAAAAAAGCAAGAGAGAAACAGAGAGAGAGAGATAGAGAGAGAGAGAGGTATTTTTCTATTTTTTTACCAGTCAGTTTAATCTTCCAATACCAGTAAATTATAGAGTATCAAAAGTAGCCCTCACACTTCTTGAATTAACAATAATGAATTGGTCACATGTAGCAAGTCTTTCTCTTTCCCACCAACCATCTCCCAAGTCACGACATAGAGATTTATTATAAATTTTGAAAGCTTGGCCTATAGCTTAGACTTGTTTCTAGCTAGCTCTTATAACCAATCTCTATTCATCTACATGCTGCCATGTGACTCATGGCACTTATCTCTCATCCTGAATGTTTTCCTTCCTCTGTGTCCACTGCCTTCTTTTTCCCAGCATTTTCTATGCACTAAAAAATCCTGTCTACCTATTGTTGTTCAGCTTTTTATTAAACAAATCACAGTGACATATCTTCACACAGTATAAAGAAATATTCCACAAAATTTCCCCTTTGTCTAAGTAAAATGGAAAAGTATTAACTCTAAATTAATAAAACTATAAACAATAATTATCAGGTAAAATTACATTTACAAAGTCCAGTTTTCTGTATTTGGCATATTTGCAGAAAATATTTCATTATTTATTCTATCTTGATGAGTTCAATGCTCTGTACCTAATTTGCCTTCTATTATAACTAAGGGAAACAGTGACTATAACTACCTCATCTTCAGCTCCATCAAAGACCCCAGAAAGATATATTACCTGAGGAAACAGGAAGTATAGTGCAAGTTAGCTCCAAAGCTATATAGTGACAGTACCCAAGATCCAATATTCAGCCTACAAGCCTATAATATCTGTCAGACCCTTCTATGAAGCAGAAACTTTGAAAGATTGTCTCGCTTTGGCAAAGTTCAGCAGCCACTTTTCAGTGTGTCCTACAGAATGTCTAGCAGATGTTTTTACAAAATGAGAATTTTCAGAACTGTCCTGCCTAATCTTGGCAGAGTTCAAAAGTCTTTTTGCTTTGTGTCCAGGTTGTCCAGTTTGTACAGAATATTGTTTTCAGTCAGAGCTGTAATAGTTTCTTTTCCTGGTGGCTAATCTTATCGCAATAAAAGCAAACTCTATAAGGAGTTTCTTCAATGTCCATTATCTTCAAATAAGTAAACAGGCGCCTCCAGGAGCAGATGTGTCTCATTTCCATGAAAAGCCTCATGTTATTAAAAAATTTTAAATGCCACATCTGTAGGTCTTTGAAGTGTCTGAAGATAACCTACCTATCTAAAATACATCTTTATTTGACCTTGAAAACAAACCTAACATGACTATGAGTTGGATTGTTATAGATGATTAACTATAAATCTTAATTTCTTAATTATACGTTATATTTTTAATTTTGCTGCATAAGCACAATACCTCAAACAAGAGTAGAAACATACATTCAGTATAACAAAAATGACTTTAAATTTATGTCAACATATCAAAATACATACCAATGTAAAATTTTGAGGTTGGTAATTGTCTTTTTAGTCTATATTCCTATATTACTCCTAAACAATGACAAACATCAATAATCTATCATATAATCAAAACCATGAGCTACCTCAGTTCTTGGGAATGTGGGTGTTGTTTTTTCTAGGCTGCTTCCTCTTGTCTTGGGGTACTGGTATTCTTTGGGGACCCTGAGAAAATTAGGATAATGGTCAAGCTTTAGAATAATCTGTGAGGCTATATCATCTAAGCCAACATCCATGAAGTTGTTCTGGATGCAGAACTCTGAGGAAACTACAACAGAGATATTCTGAGAGGCTAGATCACTTGGGCCACCTGTTTTCAGTGGTGTCTGATCCCCTGATTTGGAAAACACACAAATTTTAAAAGAAAAAAAAAACATATTTGCATTAACAGAAGTATGTAATGAGTGGTGTGCATAAGTCAACTAAAGAGAAATTTCTTTTGTTCTATGTTTAAGCAGCTAAAGGCATCTGTAAACTTTATAAGACCATTGGATGGCATAACCAAACAGTAATATAAATTTCTACTCATGCCATATTGAAAAGATAGCATGTAATAATAATTCATGAGGTCTCTGCAGCCAATAAGATTTATCAATCATATCTCATCTCCTCTAAAAGTTGTTCCCATGCAGAGGAATCAGCTTACATGTTATTTGTTCTGTAGTCTTTCTCGGTGTCTCCTCCAAGTGTATAGCCAAGATAGTCAGGATGTCTTCCCTGGTCAAATCTGATCTCTATGAACCTGGAAGGATTCCACACCATTTTATTTTCTGTGGAAACAAAATCGCAACTTTTTCTCCAAGGCAACACATTTTCCATTCTGGACTTCCATTCAGAAGCCAAGACATCATTAAAGTATATAGGTTGATTTAATTCAGAAGTCCCTTCCACAATCCGGTGTCTCTTGGCAGCTGTTGTCTATTCATTAGCACTCAAAATATTCAAAATTAGCAAAGTACCATATAAAGTTCTAACTCTTTATCCCATCTATATGTAGCTTATTCTTTTTTATCATTATTACTTTACTTCTCTCTTTACATACTTTACTATAATTTTTACTTATTTTTATAAATTGTCTATATTCTTCTTCTCTTTTATCTTTAGCCTGTACATATTGCTAAATGTACCGTAATCTGTCTAGAGGTTTTGTTTTTCATCTCAACCTGATTTGTTTCATACCTGTAAACTTTTTTGTCTGTATGAGCAAAACTTTAAACCACCATGCAACTTAGTTCATGGCATACCAGTAGCTCAAGCCCACAGGCAGTGGTGAGGAGACACATATCTATACCATGGTCACATGAGAGACTGTGGGGCTAGGAAGACATGTTTGGCTTCATTTTTGTGTTTGAAACCTTTTCTTAAAGCTTTCTCAGGTCTTATGTGGGAATGTGTACCTGTATGTTGGGTGCCATATGTCATGAGATTTTCTCTGTCCCTTCAGCCAGCTCCCAATTCATGACATGGAAACTTATAGTTGATTATGAAAGCTCAACCTGTTTCTAGTCGTCTACATAGTACCATATGGCTCATCGCATTTGCTTCTCACCCTCTTTTTTTCTTCTGTGTCCAGTTGGTAGTTTGCCTTCTTCTTTCTATAATTCTCTCTGTCCCAAATATCCTATCTTGCCATTGACCATTTAGCTTTTTATTAAACCAATCACAATAATATATATTCGCATGGTGTAAAGGAATATTCCACCAAGTCACATACTGTGCTACATAAAGTACCAACAAGAGGATTTTTAAGCTGTTCATTTAACTTAAAATATGTTCACTAAAAAGTACTAAAATTTTAATTTTAGGCACATATGACCAAGGAATAAATACATCTTAATGTGTTTTAACTATAGTATTGGTGTCAAGTTTGGAGGTGTAGTAGGTACCTCAGAAGGAATACCAGGTTCTATGGCTGTAACAAGAAATTAGGAAGATACATGAAGGCCAAAATAGAAGCAGATGTTGGAAAAGGTACACTTGTAAGAGAAGATACTGTCTGAAGTAAAGAAAAGTTCAGCAGCTTACTGGTTGAAGAGAGGGCTCAGTGGATGAGTGTTCAATGCAACTCCAGAGGATCTTAAACTATCTTTACCTATATCCCATTACATCCTTCTTTATTGCAGCAGCCTGTAGCATCCCTTGACTCTGTCATTCTTCATCTTTTATCTATGCTTGGATTTCCCACTTGCCTCCATGCTGCCTTTCCATAGGCCAAAACAGCCTTTTTATGAACAAATAGAAATAAAGCACATTCATAGCATACAGAAAGACATCCTACATCAGTAATCTCTCTTATGCAGATACTTAATGAAATGGAGCAAGCTGGATAAAGAAAAATATGAAATATGCAGTTTTAAAAGGAAAGACACATAAGACAATGTTTTGCTGGATCTAAGTCTTATGTTCAAGAAAATTTTAAAAATTAAAAAAAAAAAATCCTGCTAGTAAAATGGAATAAAGGTAATGATGATGTCAGGGCAGGTCTCACCCAGCTAAGCTTCCAAATTATGAAAATCTTAACAGTGAATGAAACCATAAAACTACAGAAAGCTGTTGTCAATGTAATTGAAAAGGGGAACCAAGTGCCAAAGCAGTAGAACTTGGCAGCTTCAGCATGTGATTCTGCCTTTAGAGTCAAGAATACAGGAAACGGGTCATGGAAACTTCCTATATGGCTAAGGAAAACTGCTGAGGCCAAGAGTATGTTAGCATGTCCATATGTGAAGCCCCAAAAATGCCATTCTGTGAAGCTGTAAAATTAAAGTCTGTATTGTGTTATATAGCCCAAATGGTGAGGGTGCAGGAATCATGAGTTACTTGCTGGGGAAAGCTGAATACTGGGTATAGAATCAGCTCAAGAGAGTGAATTATACAGCAGTCAACAGGAGTTGGTGACCTGATGAGCACTTTGACATCAGACACATCGATGTAGAATTTGGAGCTTCCCTTCCTGGGGTTTTAATCCCATTTTGGTCCAGTATTTCCTCACTATTCCCGTTCTTCGCTTAAGGAATGTAAATTCATATTCTGTGACATTTTATGTTGGAATTATGTGATCTGCTCTTTAATTTTACAAAGCATTACAGTTAAGAGAGTGTCATGAACTGCAGAAGAAACTGGACTTTGGAATTTTAAACAGTGCTGAGAATGAAATTGTTGGAAACTTTTAAAATTGTGTTGACTGCATTTCTGATTTATGATATGCCTATCAGCCTAGTGGGGCTAGGGAGTGGAATGTGGTAGTTTGAATAAGAAAGCCCCCTCATAGGCTAATATAGTTGAATGTTTACTCATCAGAGAATGACACTATTTGAGAAGGATTAATTAGGAGGGTTAGCCTTGTTACAGAAAGTATGTCATTTAGAGTGGACTTTGAGGTTTTAAAATTTAAACCAGAACTAGTCTCCCCACACCTCTCTCTCTCTCTCTCTCTCTCTCTCTCTCTCTCTCTCTCTCTCTCTCTCTCTCTCTCTCTCTCTCTCCTTATGGATCAGGATGTAACTCTCACCAACTTATCCACTATCACCTCAACTATAAACCTTTCTTTAGAAAAAAGATTGAATTGGTCAATATATCTCTTCACAGCAATAGAACAGTGACTAAGACAAACCATAAAATAAAAACGCTGAAATTGAACACGGAGTTCACTTTCACTTTGCCTGACCAAATTCGGCATGTTAGACATAATTAAGCTCAAAACTTACATAGTAGAGTATAAGTTCATATGAGTATATTCTCTCTTTTTGGAAAAACATGAAAATGAATGGATATAGAAAACATTTCCTAAATATTAAACGGTCCTCTAATTGATACATTTAAAGCCATCATAGAGAAAATAAATAGTTATTATCTTCTCTCCATTACATTAAAAATCTTTTCTCCAACTCTATGCATAACACAGAAGATATTTGATCGCATATTACTCTCACAGTGGGCTGATGACTGTTTGTAAAAGCAATAGCAATTAAATTCTCTTCTTGAAAATTAGCCCATTGTCTTTGCTAGGTGTCCATCTGTTAGTCTCAATAAATGAGACTGAGAAACATTTAGGAAATCCAATCACAATGATTATCATAATTATACAACACCTCCATTATTCTGCCCCACACCAGCATGCACAAATTAAGTGATTCTATTCAATTTAGCAAAATCAGAAATATCTGTGTATGTTCCTTGCAATGTATTGGTGTAGTGACTAAGGATGATTTAAAGATAAAGAGAGGCATATGTCTTCATCCCAAGGACTATCATCATTAGCTGAGTCCCAGGAAGAGAAACAAATAGACAAAAATGTGCATGGGAATTATCTGTATAGACTCCTTTGAATGCACAAAATGGAAGACTGCAGAACTCAGGAAGACAGACTCTGCACAAGAGAAGAATGACTTCTGAGAAGGCGGGATGAAGCATCTGAGCTAGAGACGATGATGCCAGCAAAAGCACAGATGTGAGTAGCCAACTTGAACTCAGCCTGCAGTGCCAAACCAGAAGCAATAGAAAGGCTGAAAAATGGATGAAAAATATCCAAGGACCTATATCAACTAAAGATAGCCATAAAAAGGAATTCTACTCAGGGCCTGGGGACATGATCCAGTGGGAAAGTACTTGACATGCAAGCATGAGTACCCGAGCTAGATCCCCAAAACCCATTTTTAAAAAGCCAGGCATAACAGTATAAGCATGTGATCTCAGTACTGGGGAAATAGAGACAAATATACCCCCAGAGTTCACTGGCAACTCATACTATCCAAATCTAAGGGCCAGTGAACGATCCAAAACCAGTGGATATCTGTAATAAGTTTCTGGCTTAGCCTAGTCCCAAGGTTCAGACCTGCCTGCCTCTGCCTAGGGCCCCCCCAAAATAACTCAGATGCTTATGACTCAGGCATATTGCTAGCTAGTTCTTGAACCTTAATTCAACCCATTTCCATTAATCTGTCTTGTCATGTGGCCCGTGGCTTACCTACTTCATTACATCTTGCTTCATGGGCGGCTCGATCACATCTCTCTTGACTCCACCCTCCTTCCCCTATCTATGCTCCGATTTCCCTGCCTACTTCTAAGATGCCTGCCATGAACCAAGACAATTTCTTTATTAATGACACAGCATATCAAGAGACATCCTACATCAGAGAGCAACTGAAGAAAGCATCTGATGTCAACCGTGTACATTTGCAAACATACACAAAAGAAAATAATAAAATAATGATTCTTCTCAGAAAATAAGGATGTTTTAAACAGGCTGGATAGATAGCTTAGAGTTTAAGAGTCCCTTCTGCTCATGAGAGGCAGAACAAAAAAACCAGGACTTCTACTACTGACATTTCAACTTAGCATAGGAAGGCAAGGTAACCTTCTTATCATGATTTGTCCACAGATTTTTAAAAGGCTCCTAAAGGGACCTAGCTTTCCTAACACTATTGAGATTTTCTAAGAGGCTCGTCCCTCTTATCCAGAACCTGGTTACAAAAGAAGCTTACCTTCTTAGTCTCCAATAAGTCTCCTCAAAATTCCTATCCGTCTTAGTCACTAAAAAGGATCCTCAAAAGGTGTACTGAGATGAATTCGGTATATAGACTTACATATTAGGAGTCTCAGAAGGACTGGATCCTTTTTGGTATCTGGGAAAACAGCAGTCATTCCAAACCCCTCAAGGCTCAGTAGGAAGCACAGGACTCTGGATCATTTTCAGGAGGCACTTCCCCTACATTCTCTTACTGGCCTGGGGGAGATTTGGAGAAAGAGTGCATCCTGTGTGGAAGGAGGGTATTCTCCCACTGCAGCCTCCAAGAATGAAATCGTCGTATTACAAAGATACAGAAAGCCACACTGATTAAGCCAATTAAAAGTACAAGGGCCTTTACTTTTTTCTGATAACCAAAAGTAGATCATGCCTTAGAGTCTCTTGATGCCATGCTCAAAAGTATAGTGTTTTTAAAAGGCCGAAACTACAATTGCATCAATGTTAGATAAGAGTCAGAGTAACCTTGCAGTATTAGTTTGTGGTAAAACTTAGTATTATTTATTTCAGACACAACATGACAATTTTTATTTATCCATTTTTCAGTTATTTTAGCATATGTTTAGTTTAAATAAACTTCAATTATTTTGGTTAGTAAATCTGGCTCATGGTCATAAAAATCTCAAATGGGCTACTAAAACATATGTAGCTATTGGGTAGAGGGTTGGGAAGTTTCTAAGCAGACACACAATAGATTCAGGGCAGGATAGTATTAGCTTAGTCACTTCCATTGAACTTTCTGCCACAAAAATGTGTCATTTAATACTCTTTCTCTGCCCCTTTGAAAGACATTGCTGCCTCCCCATGTCAAATGAATTCCCCATCCATAGTTGTAAACAACCGTATATTGACAGTATCTGAAAGGTATAATTGTATAAGTATTGTGAATGAGCATCAGATCATCGCCTAAAAAGAAAATATTGCTATTTATACAGCATTCATACTGTGTTATGTTATAAATGATAAATGTGTGTTTTAAAGGACATGGAGACACACATAGATTCACATGTAAATACATGGTATATTGTATTAGAAACTCTTCTATACACTACCTGACAGTACTTCTAGTACTATTTCTCTCCATGGAGTACTATGGGATGCATAATCACCTTAAAAGACACTTGCTAGGTTAAGACTTATGGAATGCCTGCTTTTCATGGACCTATAAGTGATATATTTGAAATAAGATCCTCATAAAAGATGGTACCACCATTTCATAGGGGTTTGGAGACCAAATATATATCCAATCATAAGATACTGAAAAATATATTTTTTGAGTAATAGCAAATAACAAACACAGTTGACCTAGGACCACCTATATACTTACTCTCAAACTTCTCTCCTTCTTTGAAACATCAACTCTGAAGCTACCTTCTGTCCTTATTGCAATATTTGGAGGGGGGGTATTTTAGGGGAATTGTTTTAATCCCAGCAGCCAACATGGCTTGGCTCTGAAAACAAGACTAGGGTAAGGAGAGAATGAAGTAAAGACAGACACACAGACATATGCACAGAAAAGCTGGCATCTGGTATGCTGTGCTCACTCTGAGATAGCAATACCTATTATAATGCAACAAGGAAGTTTAGTGAATTTATTATGTATAGCATATGGAGGAAGAGATAGTCTCCACAGGAGAAGGATACAGTTTACAGTCTCTGTATACTTTGTCAACAATCACACATGGGTCAGAAGAAGGCTTTGCCAACTTGCTAAGGCTGACCCAGGGAAAGCTTTGCTAATTCTCTGCAGTCTGAGGCACTGGTGTCCTTGTCAATGATACACATTCACGCAGGACTTCATGTGCTCCCCACAAGTAATTAACATTGCCAGTGTAATTTTTCTCTGGCAGATTTAATCACCAATATAACAATAAATGTAAACAAACTAGGCTTTACTAAAAAACACACTGTCTATCAGCTCTGAAGTTTTTTATTACCACGATCCTTCATATTTACAATGACATGCAAAACAAAACAGGAATGGCTACTATGTTCTAACTGCTGCTCCAATCACATGGTTCCTTTGGCTAATTTATGATGGAGTAAGAATCTGAGAGGCTCATCTTGAGCTCATTAAATTAATCAGCAAAAATATTTTTTAATTTAAACTGTTAAGCAAGAGGACATCATCAGAAATTTCTGAAAGAACAAATAGCCATGAGGAAGTATTATTATAGAAAAGCATTATGCAAAAAGAGAAATCACTGGGTGAAAGTGGGTATTCCAAGGTCTCTGCATCTGTGCAGGGGGTATGGGACCAACAGGACCACATACATTGTACTATTATAAGTACTGATATACACAGTAATTGGATTAACACCTAAAATGAATTGAGATGTTACAATAGGAGTATACTTGATAAGTATTTTCTGAATACTATCTCATAAAATCTTTAGGAAGGTCTTCTGGGATAAATATATCATTGCCTACTATCTGAATTGTCATAGATCAAGGACTGTATCTATTTACTTTATTCCACTACATTGAAACATTACTAAACTAAGGATTTTACTATGCCTGGACAAATGAGAAAATAGAGCCTTTGTTAATCTCGTATAGCCATACAACAAGAAAGTGAGATATAATACTCAAGTAACACTGTTATGAGTCAAGAGTCTTGGTGATTTTCCAGCAATTATGTTGATCGTATTATATGTTCATAATTTCTTTAGATCCTTTAAAACACCATAAAAAGAAACTGATTTCTAGAGCAATGGCTTGCCAATTAAGTGTAATTTCTATTCTTGAAGAAGACGAATTCAATTTCCATCACCCATGTCAGCCAGCTCACAGATGCCTATAACTCCAGCTGCAGTTCTAATATTCTCATCTATCTTCCATGCTAACATGCATGCATACACAAACATTACACACAAAAAGGTAACGAATCTTTTAAAATAAATTTTAAAAGGAATCTAAAGGCTATACATACCATTGAACTCAAATCAAATCCAAGGTTGATTATAATGAAAATGATGGAAAAAAAAACTGCCTATCACATACCCTATAGTATTCTATATTTGAGCATCAGCAAGCATTTGATCATAATGAAAAGAGTGGACATTCTTTGAATTGCTTCCAGAATTGAAATTTGTGGGTGGAGTTTCTCTGTGTCCCAGCAAGCACTCCCAAATATCCACACTGAGACTTATTATTAACTACAATTGCTTGGTCAATAGCTTAGACTTGTTACTAACTAGCTTTTACAACTTAATTAATTCATATTTTATATCTCCCCTCTGCCACATGGAGGTGCCTTCTTTCAGCATGGCATGCTCCTGACTCTGCCCTTCTTTTTCCCAGCATTCTCCTCTGCCTAATAATCCTGCCTAGTTATCAGCCAACCATCTTTTTAATAATAATGAGAAAAATACATATTAACAGTGCTCAAAGATTGTTCCACATCAATGAAAAGAATGAACATTCATTGCATTGCTTCCACAACTCAAATATTGCCGTTTCCCATGGAGCCATATGCCATGTGTCACCCAAGAGATCAGCTCCCAGGAAGTTTGCACTAATGAGTTCACTTGGGCAAACATTTCCAAAATGAAAGAAATAATTATCGATCACATGATGCTCTCTTTTTTATTTCTTCATGGTAAAAATATAAAAGTATTTATCATTTGACCATTTCAGCTACAGACTCTATAACATTAAGGGCACTCACATGCCTTTGCAGCAGGTGGGCCCCATCTTGCTGCAGTAAATCTGTCTCCAAACTTACTTTCCTACAGCTAAATCTACACATTTGTGCTTCCTGAGCTAATGTGACACGTGTTACGTCCTCAGCTAAATCTACATGTGTGTACTTCCTGAGTGAAAGCTAAGTGTATACACTTTTACAATTTTCTTTTATACATTTTCTGTAAATTATTACAGTGCTGTAGGCAGAAACAAATTGAGAATCTCAAGTTCCCAGTTTGTACTGAAACTATAGATTTATTAATTCATGAGTACTATATTTCCCTTTGAATATAATGTCATCTTATTTAATATGTAGTGTATATTGTATAACATTGATATATAATATCTAAGTACATATATGTGTATATTTATATATAGTTGAATGATCTTCATCTCCCATTGTTGTATCTTACCATTCTAGAATAATCTAAATGTGTACCAAAGGACATGGCTAGTAACACACTTGCATGTTATGAAGTATTCAGATACAGGTGAGATTTATTGATCATTAAAAAGAGTCATTTTTTCACCAACATAATAGGTCCTAATTAATACCATAGCCAATAGAGTTTAAAGACACATCCTAAAGTAAACCACTAAGCTGAGATGAAAAGTTGTTCTCAGAGGCTGAGCAAACATTCTACAAAGCAATGTCTGGGTATTCAGAAGACATTTAATAATTAAAAGTAATACACAAAGTTAAAATAGCCAGGGGACATATTTAATGAAGGAAAGCAATACATTGTAAAATGACCAATATAAAAATCTGTACTCTGGGCAAATTTTCATGTGGACAAGCCTTGGCAATAAAGGCACAGAGCACATTCCAAATGTATCAGTTCCCATCACCTGCTTAGTAGGCTACAAGAAAGACCCAACAGAAAAAAATGCTTCAAATGTGTTTTTCTTGAAGTGACACATATAAAAAATTAAGCTTAGCCACCAGGTTGAGCTCCAGGTACAGCTGAAGAAAGAGGAGAGTGTGTGTGTATGAGTAAAGCGAACAGGATCATGAGGAGGAGACCCACAGAGATGGCTGGCTAGAGCTATTGGGAGCTCACTGAATCAGAAACAGTCATTGAGGAACCTGCAGGGAAAGGAATTAAACCCTCCAATGGTAGATGACTGTCAAATGGCGTTGGCAGTTTGAGGAAGCTCTTGCAGTAGAATCAGAATATGCTCATGGTGCATGAACTGACATCTCGAAGCCTATTCCCTACAGAGGAACACCTAATCCAGCCTTACTACTGGGCTGAGGAAATCGGACCTATCTCAACTGGATATGACAGACTAAACTGACTCTCCTCGGGAGTCCTTGCCCTCCCTGGGGAATGGATGGAGGGGGGAGGCTGAGGGAGGTCAGAGAGGGACTGGGAGGAGGGAAGTGGGGGCAAGCAGTGATATATATATGGGGGGAAAACTTTTTAAATAAATAAGAAACATAAAAAAATAAAAATGAAGCTTAGTAAAGAGATAAAAAGCTCAGTCCAGAAATATTTTATATCATTTATAATTCTTTGTACACAAAAAAGGCAAGAGATCATGTGTGACTTTTCAGAGCTTAATTTCAAACCGTTTTGCAATACTTCCTTCATAATATCCAATGCTTTGGAGTTCTTTATTGATCCGAGGATTTGATGACTAGATATTATTATCTAATTCAATAGTATGTGTCCACAATAACAATAAAGCATGGAGCACAGACAACTGTTTTGTAATACTTCATGAAGTCTAAGCATCTTTTCATGGTTAGAATCACAGGACTACCAAAGAGCTATGGATTGGGGCAGGGGGAACAGGAGACAACACAGACGGAAGAAGTGGATAATCGGCTTGACTTTGAGAAAATTTACAGACCAAAAAACACTTTGGAAATCCTGACAAAAGGAAATCTGTGGCTTTCCTCATAGCCAATAGGTGACAAGCATTAGACAGACAGGTGACCATTGGATGTGAACAAAGATTATCTGAGAAAAGTAATTAAAATATTCTCACCTTTAGTTTCTTGATGTTATGGTGGAAAATTCTTACATATACTTTATGTTTATTCAGAGAACTAAGAAAAGCATAAAAATGCCCAGTATACAGTGAAGCTCTCAGAAATATTAACTGCTATTTATACTACTCCCACCATCACCACTGCCTGCAAGACCTTCCTTCTAGAGCAACTCACTTCCTGTCAGAGGGTCTCCAGGAATACAGGGATAAATAATCAAGTACCACACCATGGAGAAAACCTAGAGCCAGAGGACTTTAGATTAGCAGAAGGGTTTCAGAAATCATAACATGATTACCAAATTTTTTTTAAGATGGAACCTGGGGTTGTATCTCAGAAGGAGGGTGCTTGCATGGCATAGATGAAGCCTTTCCATAAGATTCTATAGATCCCTAGGAGCCTATAAAACCAGAGGAGAGGTACATGCCTAAAAACAGAATACCTAGGAGGTGGGAGAAAGAGTTACATGATACTCTGTCTCAAAACAAATGGAAAAATGTTCCACATTTTAGAAAAATAGTTGTAAGTGCAAAATTTAAAGAGATTTTACCATTTTTTCCTGTTGCCTCTTTTCTACCCCAAGATTCAATCATGAATCTTGGGCTGGATTTATTTGTTATGTCTTCTCACTCTCAAGTTCGATTTGCACACATTTCTCATTTGTTTTATTTGATTACTTATTTCTTATGAAATTGTATGATAGTGTGAAGGATAGCCTTCTTCTTATAGAGTCTTATCAAGAGACATACAGGCTGATTCATATTATTACACACACACTGACTCACATTATTGCATACACACTGATTCACATTATTGCATGCACACTCATTCACGTTATAAATATACACGCTGATTTGCATTATTGGGGATGCTGACTCAATCATTTAGTAAAGGTCATCCTTTTCCTCTTTTCTCTAATTACTATACATTTCAGGAAAAAAAAAATATGAGCTTTTGCCTATAGTCTGTTTCTTCTTGACTTCCACACCCACTTTTTTCTATTTGCAGATCATGCCTTTGGCAATATAGAGTACCGAGTTCCTTATACTTACTCATTACTTATATGTGGAACGGTTGAAGTTTTAGTTTAATTTTCAAAACAGAGATTCTCTGTGTAACAGCCCTAGCTGTCCTGGAACTCTCTTTGTAGACAAGGCTGGCCTCAAACTCACAGAAATCCAGTTTCCTCTACCTCTTGAGTTCTGAAATAAAAGGGTTGCGCCACCATGACTGGCTAAACAGTTGAGGTTTTATTGAAGGGTTTTATATTTTAATTTCTTGAATATAGTCATTGACATTCCAATGATCTTAAGTATATTATTTTTGATTTAATGTACTCTAGTTACTTTACTGCAGACATTCACCTCAGCTTTGGCCACTGGGGACTTTTTTCATGTTAGTTTCAGATGTGTCTACGTGTTCTAAGCACTTCCTAACATTTTGGAATTATAAAGTGCTCCAAGAACATACATTTATTTTCTCTTCTCAAATCATGGAAGAGGCCTCCAAAGATTCCTTGTTTCTCTATTGTGTAAGAAAATTAGAAGCTAAAATCTGGGATCTAACGTGTGCGTTTCTATAGGTGAGTCATTGTTATTAGCCTGTCTCAGAAAATAGAGCCAAGGAGTGTACTTGTGCACCCAAGTTAGTGCATAGATGCATGTGTATATTTATTTCCACACTGATTATATGTAACTGTTCATTTACCATGTGTGATTTCTTAAAGGGATTTTTACTGATCTAAGTTCATTCTACTTCTCCTCCTGTAACTTCTTTCTCTAGCAGTGAAAATGTCCTTGTCAGCATTTGTATTTACTAATTTGTTCAATACCAGCATTGAAATGAACTTACCTATAATTCTGAGAAAAATAAACCTGCAAATTATAGTTCATTTATTACATACATTTTTCTATGTCTTTAGCCTTGTAGTGTCCAAGCAAAACATTGCTTTCCAAAGTCACTTCAGACACTTTCTTCTTATTTGTTTAAATGAGGTGATTCATGTAATTTATAGTGAAATTAGGTCTATTTGTCACAGTCTGACCTCTCCCCTGCCTTTCCTAAGCACATACACCTTGGTTTTATTTTTCATTATTTTTCCAATTAGTGAAATTCAAATTTTGTCTTAGAAAGATTTGTTAGTTTTAACAAATATACAGTGTCACATTTCAACCATCCAGATCCATTACCCTCTCTCAAATTTTACAATGCCATATTACCATAACAACTGCTCATCTCACTCTACTCCCTGGAAGCCAAGTATCTGTTTTCCTGTCTATGGTTTTCCTAACCCAGTATTTTCAGAAATGGAATTAGGCAATCATGTTAGATTGGCAGTTACTCAGGAAAAGAAGTCAATCTATAATAATATAGAAAATAATAGCCCATTCAGTTTGCTTTCTAAGCCTTCATTGTTGTTCAGATGTTTGCCAGTTTATTCTGAGAAAGAGAAAAAGCATCCCCTGATCTAATGTTCACAGTTTTAGCTATTACCAGTGGAACTTGTCCTTACAGCTAAGACAAGTACAGCACTATAGAACCGCCAAAATTCTACCTCATGCAAAGTAAAATAGCTACAAACTCCACTCACAGTAAATGAGTAAAATACCAATATTTACTAATCTCACTATTAGCCATGCTGTTCACATGTATTTTAAGTTGACTGAGATACTCGGTCACAAATCTGTGCCACCTTCCTGCTACATCTATTCTGCCTCAAAAGTTCCTGCTACATCAAAAGATTCTCCTCCAAATTACTAAACTAAGGATAACATTTGCATAAGGACCTTTGTGATGCTCTCCACGGAGATGCTTTTAAGGTTCTCAGGATGAACATCTGACCCTGACTTTAGTGAACAACCAATTTGACTTGTCCACCCATAGGCATACCCATGATAGCCTTGGGTTGAAGGACATTGACAGACAATTATTCTGAAGATGACTTGGATCTTGAGATCCTCTTGCAGGTAGACAATCTCCACACCTGAGAAAACTGTCTCTTGCTCCCCTGGCAGTTGCCAGTAGATCCTCACTTTGGTGTGGAATCTTGTGATACCCTCCACCACTCATGCTGTAATGTCGAGTGCTTTGATCCTGTGTAGTATTGTGCAGGAGACCACAGTTTCCAGGAGTTTGTGTCATGACATGTCTAGGAAACAGCACTTCACAGAATTCCTCTCTATCACCTAAGTCTTTAATTTTTTTCTGCCTCATCTTTCTTTATATTACTTGATTATTTGAGCATTATATAAATGTCCCACTTAGGCCCGAGCACTCGACAATCACGTCTTCTCTGCTCTTTGACCAGGAGTCAGTCTCCATATTGACCTCTGTTGAGTAAAAAGGAAGCTTGATTGATGATGGCTGAGAATTATACCAATGTCTGGGTATAAGGATAAATATTTAGAAGGAAATCTGATATCTCATTTTAGCAAACTATTAGTTGTAGGTTCTCCCTTAAAACCTATGCCCTCCACAGCCATAGGTCCTTGCCTGGTTTACAGTACCTAACATGAGTATCCCTCTTGTCGAATGAGTCTTAAATCCAGTCGGGGGTGGAGGGTTACCCACATAACATTCATGTCACTTTTGTACCAATGGTAATACCTTAGATGTTGAAGATTATAATTAATCTAACTCTAAATTCCTGAGTCCCCTAGTACAAAAATAGTCCCCTAGCTATTGCCTATACAATAAAGACAGCAAGAGAACACATCAGTGATCTCCAGTGACTGTTTGTTGCTCTTAGTTTTAGAAAAAAAATCACATTTTGCTAAGTTTCTATCCATATGCTTGATTTGGCAGTGCTTTCCTGGGTCATGATATACAAACACATTAGCTCTGACATGTCATCCATATATCTAAAGATAGCCTTTAATATGCCTACTCCATGTCCCATTGTGGCTTTTTATGTCCGGACATGGCTCTCTTGACATGGCAAGAAGCATCAGAGTTTCCCAGACTCTCACATTGCCTTCCATGTCAAGGTCAAAAACTGCCTCCATCTGAAACCATCTTGCTCCTGACAGCTTGTCACTGATTTTCAATGTCTGCTTTCACTTCACTGAAAGCTTCTCAGTGTAAGTAACCATGTCTCCAGATTATAGCTGTGACACACGCATGCAACTTTGCACTTGACAAGGTTCGGGAATTATTTTACTGAGTAAGTGACTGACCTGAAATGAGAAAGATATATCTTTGTGAATATTGGCTGGCCGGTATTTCTATGAGAAAAATTCTAATTAATAAATACCAGAACATGTGTGGTGGGCCCCTTGGTTGTAAGCGGCGAGCACCTACACTCACAATTTTTTCCTGCTAAATTGTTTTTGTTGTGAAAGTAGTAACTTAATTCATGTACCAATTAAACATAAAACAAAGGTCAGCATCAATTTAAAGAATGCTACCACAGATTGTACTTTATCTCCTATGAAGCATAGTTACACTTTTCCTCCTAGTCTCTAGAGATACTGTAATATAAGAAGCCATAAAATTATAGACATCTGAGATAGTTCATGATGAGTATATCAGGGTTAAAATTCAGTTTGTTGAAAAACTGTATATCAGGTTGAAAAATTGTCAGCACTTGCATAAAAACTCCCTTTAGAAAAAGTATTTAAGAGGCTGTCAAGATAGCTTAATGGGTAAAGACACTTGCCACAAAGCCAGAGGCCTAACTTCCAGTTTAATATCCAGAACCCAAATGGGGAAAGGAGAAGACAACTCCAATCAGTTGTCTGACCTTCGTATACACATCATGATACATGGACAGACAGATAGACAGACAGACACACCTACACACACACACACACACACACACACACACACACACACACAAATCACCAAATAAGTAATTAAATATTTTAAACAATTATTTTAAAATTTAGCTAGAATTCAATGGATTTTTTATCAGAAAATTGCTATTTTGTCAGTGTTGGTCTCAAGAAATCTCTATAAATATGCATATATATGTGAAGATAATATGTGTAATGATAATCATAGTAAACTATACATTTGGTATGTAGGTAGTAAATGTTTATTGTATTATGGTGACCATCGGTGCTGGCATTAGTAATAGAACATTGACACATTACATGGTTGCTGTATTCGTAGTACATAGGATTTGAAGGAAACAGTATAAAGCCTATTTGTTTGATGTATATCCAGCATTGGTCACTATTTTTTCAGGAGTGATAATAGCATGGTAGGTATAATATCTCAGAACTAGAGGGATACAGAAAAGGTTACCATGAGCTGTGTTGGACAGAGAGCTGATACTGAGGCTCATCTTTGTATCTGTAGCTGTGGACAAGCACAGTGAGGACTCAGAAGCTGATCTCACTTAAAGAAAAAATAGAGGATGGATGGGGGAACTCAGAGTTCCTCAGTGAGAGGGAAAATGCTAAAATACTGGATACAAGCGCCCTGCATACATTATCAAACACCATTTGGGTTTAACTGCTCAGATTTATAGAAATACTATCCTATGTGAAGAGACTTACATCTAAGTCATTCTATGAGAGTTTCTAAGAAGTATGCTTTTGTATTTTACATACCCAATCACTATACATCTGTTGGATACATTTCTCATTTGCTAAATTAAATTTTATTATTACGTAACTTGACACCCTTACCATATTTTGCCAAGCATTTAATTTTCTAAGAAAAAGAAGTTCTGAGGCTTGCCACAATAGATAATTTAACCATGCAAGAAATAAAAACATACCATCTGTAACAGAAAAACATGGCTCACATCAAACTTTGTCGACGGAATACCTCAAACCTTCATTCAGAGGCTCAGGTTATGAGAAACTTGGAGGGTACTGAGTGTGTAAAAATAACACAACACTGGGCTGCATAACTTAAGAAACTGCCAAGATGACCAAAAAACTGCTAAATTCTTGCTCAGACTTTTAAGGCCAGAACTGTTATGTGCCCTGTTCCTTTATTACATGAAGGGGAATTACTGACCATTTGATGCTATAGGGAATAGACAAAGGAAATGGATTTAATCCAGAAAAAAAAAGTGCTCAAATGAATTTGGCTTTTTTTTTAATTCAGTAAACTCTTCTGCTTTTGTATCTCTTCGGTGTAAGCACGTTGAGTAACTGAAGCCCCCAAGCCCCATAAGTGGTAAAAGAAGTGGGCCTGTGGGTCTTCCTTGGTAATGAGATATAATGACATGGAAAGGAATAGTGGAGCCACTGGGACTCAAGCAAGATATTTTGGGTAAAATGAGCTCTTAAAGAGAAATGGGTGCATGATCATGTAATCTGATATATATTTCCTAAGACATATGAAAAACCCACATCCGAGGTATAAAATGCAGTCTGCTCACAATAGGAAAGTTGCTTCCATTTCTTTCCAATATATTACTAAAAATGAGGTATCAGGGTTGAGTGCCAGGTCTTGCTGCTTCTGTTCAGATCATGACAGCATCCTCTGGCTGTCTCTAGCATCAGGTAGATATGCTAGATCTTGCTGAAACAGTGGCCAAGCTACTCACCAGGTCTACTCAATGACATCATTAGGGAAGAACCTAGTGACACTAGACTGTGGGAAAGAAGAGAGGTTCTAACTCTACCACAAATTGCTATTTGTCCTGAGGTAAGTAACCTCAATTCTGGGTTTTGCTGAGGCTGTGAAATGCAAAAGTCCAGCTGGACCTACCAGTCTATTGTTAAACAGTAGACCAAGTAAGTATTATACTTCTTGGCTACCAAAAGAATAAGTAAGAGTCCTGATTAAAATACAGACTACAGAAATAGATTTTCGGGTGACTTTTTCTAAATATCTTTAGTGTTTGCTAATCCTCCCATCCAGCCTGCCTTCCGTGCACACTCCCCACTAAACCCTTCCAGTACCATGATTTGACTTTTATCTCTATATCATTGTGCTCTAACTCCTTCCCTTGGATCTTCCCGATGTAGCCCTTGAATATTTCATGACCTCTGTAGCTATTCCAAAAGGAATAAACGTATCTGAAGATTCAAGGCTAATAGCCACAAATGAAGGAAAACATTTGAAGTTTGTCTTTCTGGGTCTGGGTTACATCACTCATAATGATTGTTTCCAGATCCATCCATTGACCTGTGAATGTCATAATTTTGTTTTTCTTTACAAGTTGAAAATCAAAGTGGCACCATTATCCAGACCATGAATCTGCAACTAGACAGGTCATAGACCACAAGGAAGAGTCTACTACTATCACCCTATTAAATGGACATAATATTAAACTGATATCTAGTTACTTATCCTTATACTTACAGATTAGTGTATTTCTAAACTTTCATCAGAGAAGATAATTTTTCTCAATAGATGTCCATTGACATAGAGACTCACACCTGGTAAATGTGCAAAGAATAAGAGACTACAGGATTCTCAGCCCTAAATGGATATGTATCACACCCTCTCCTCCCAAGACTAGAAGATGGGGAGGAAATGTTGTAAGAGTCAGGGGAATTGGGTGACTACAAAGGAACAATGCTTTTTGGACAAGGCAGACTTGAATACGAACTCATAGCAATTGATCCAGCATTCACAGGACCTGTAGAGAAGCAGACCAGACAAATATTACAGCATAGAGACTTGAGGCTAGCACAGAGTCCCCACTTCCAGTTAAGGAGCTGTTGACAGTGGGTAGCTTTTTTTTCAACTTCAGAGAAATAGCTCATTTTATTGTTTCAGGAATAAGGTATATAAGGGTTCTTAAGGTTACGGGCAGAAAGGGGTCATTGGTCATAACACAGTACCTAATTATCATATGGGTATAAAAGAGAAAACCTTAGATGCTGAGTCATATATAGCTTTTGCAGAGTGCTCTCTCTAAATAAGATCAGGCATCGGAGCTTCGAGATACAGCCCTTGGTAGACGAAGTGTGCTCCGTTAGAAGGCCACACCTCCCAGAATTTAAAAATAAAAAGAGGACACAAAGTTATGTGAGTAAGTATATTAGTCAGGGTTCTGCAAGAATGAATATGTTTATATATAATACAATACATATTTAGGAGGGATATATTACAGTGGGTTACAGGTTATATTCTAATTAGTCCAATTAGAGAGTGGCTGTCTCCTGATAGAGAGTCCAAGAATCCAATAGTTTTACCATCTGCAAGGCTGGATGTCTCAACTGGTCTTCTGAATACAGTGAATCCCAAAGAAGTAGGCCTTAGCGATAGTACAGATGAACTTACCATGCAAGTGAGGTAAAGAGACAAAGCTCTCTTTTCTGTCATTTTATGTAAGTTGTTAAAAAAAAAAAAAAAAAAAAGGTGTGACCCATATTTGGGGTGGGTCTTGTGACTTCAAATGATCCAGTCAAGAAAAAAAATCTCTTCCAAGTGTGCCAGCTGCTTGGGTTTTAGCTAATTTAGATATGCTTGTACTAACAATCAAGATTAGTTATCACAAGTCCATCCCATGTCAACTTCATATACAATCACGTATCTCTATTTTATGCTTAATTTCCAAACAAAAAATGACCAAGTCACAATTACATCTATTATGATATAACTGTCATGGACAACCAAAATTTTGTGATGTTTTTTACATTCCAAGGGGTTGGTATAGTAAGGGAAAAATCTAGGAGAAATGGGAAGGGGGTGAAGATGATCAAAATGGTTTGTACAAAATACTCAAAGAAAAATAAAAGAGAAAAATAAAATTTGAGACTAATTTTTTTAGTAGACATCACACCCCCTTCATTCTATTAACTACATTGTCAGAGGAGAGCGTAGAAGGAAGGATGAGCATACTGACTCACAATTTGATATAACAAAGCTGCCTTGTGGCAAATGATTTAATTGTCGGTGGGGGTGTGTGACAGGTTGAGGAGAAGAATAATGAAAGCCCTCTGGTTCCAAAATTCCATCATCTCAAAAGATGGGATTTTCAGTATTCAGTGAATTGAGCCTGGCCCCATTTACAATGCAACAAGGCTGCAAGGGCTGTCTATCAAAGATAGCCTCTCTGCTCCTGTTCACCCAGAATAGAGACAGATGCAAGAGTGGAGCCCAGAACAAATATGAACCCTTAGCTTAGATGGTCAAGTGGGACATCTTTTGTCTGACAATTTGTCCTTCATGGAAGACTACTGTTGGATTCTTTCTTTCTTTAATTTTTACTTTGTTGCAATTTATTGGTTCATGTTCTTAGTTAAATCTATTCCTCTGTTGCTGTTAGGCATTCATTTAAACAAAGTGATTTTAAGCCAGTATTTTGGTTCCACCATATATCGTTCCCATTTCTCCTTATTTTCCTGCCACAATTGCTTTTTTATCTAGATTTGTTTAACTGTTAATCTGTTAATAGAGTTACAGTTATGATTTTTAGTTCAGAACTTTGGTGTGTTCCAAACACTTTGAGTGTTTATCATATTAGATACCATGTGTGTTTATGTGTCATTCCCCCCCACACACACACCTTCTTGCTTACAAGAGAAAAAAGAGAAGAGAAAGGGGATAGAGGAGAAAAATATTCATTCTATATGCAAAGCCCTACACTTAGGATGTAATGCAAATTAGGGAGAAGCTTCTACATACAAGGATGTTTATTTCAGTATTGTGTGTTATTGCAGAAAGTTAGGTACAAAACAAATCTGTCTTCTTATGCCCATGAGGAAATAAAATGACAAAATCACATTTTTAAATAGTTGCTAACAACATAGATCTACCCATATCATTTAAACTAAAACCAATAATTTAGGTAAAAATATGAATAAAATATACAATAGGGATGGCATATACCAGCACTCTGGGGGTGGACATAGGAGAATCAGAGTTCAAGAACAGCCTCAGTTATATAGAAATCTCAAGGCCAGCCTGTGCAACTGTGACTCTATCTCAAGAAAACAGAAACAGTTGCATAACCAGAAAGTCCATCCCAGCATAAATGATAAGTTCAAAAACTGGATTTCTGTCTCATTATAGTTAGAATTAGATTTGTGTTACATACCAACTACTCTGGGGATATTTTAAAGACAAGAAGTTATTTATGGTTACTTATGGTTATTTTATTCTATCAATGGCTAATAGTATAAAAGAGAGAGTTAAGGATTGGTAAAGTGAATGAGAAGATGCCAAAATCTGAAAGATCATAGCTTAGCTTCATAGAAAATGAAAGAAAGATAGATTGAAAGTATTAGTCTGAGAAGAAATGCAGGGACTAGCTTAAGTGGTGATTTCTAAACATGTTCATGAGTTTCAACTTCAATGTGAGTGGACAGAAAGCCATAAGATATGTTTTTAAGCAAAGGGTGAATATCAGTTGTTTATATTTTATTGGAAAGTTCCATGTGGTTAAAGTTACAAAGTCTCCTCAGGTCATCAGCATGAGAGATGAAGAAGTTAAACGAGGTAGGAAAGAGACAGGGGAAAGACTTCAGCAGACTGAGGAAGCAAGACAAGCCTGGCAAAGAAGAGATGGGAATGGATGATTCCTTGATTTCTCAAGGGGCCACCAGCACCCAGGTAAACAGAAAAGAGGGAAAGAGCATTGTGATTCCTGAGAACCAATGGCTTTGACTTGCCTTGAAGACAGTTAAATAAATATGACAGCAAAGCTGTGAGATAGCACCTTCCATTCAGAGGCAATTAGATGTCACTGCCTTGCACCCCATGCTATGCTACCTACACACATAATAGAGAATACGGCTTTTCCTCATGATTATTGTGATCCCTTATAAAATGCACAATGATTTTTTTAACAATAAGCACTGGAGTATTGATTAATAATTTTTACAAAACTACAAAATTGGTTCAGTTTCAAAGGATCAGAAAGGCTTTCTTAAAAACCAACAGAGTGGTCCCCACCCTTCATGAAGAAAACTTCTAACAGTGTCTACGAGGGAAAAACACAATCAATTATAATGCAGAGTTGTGGAGCCCTACTTCAATTAATACATTTGGTTAAAAAAAAAAAAAAGAAAAAGAAAAACCACTCCCACACCTAAAGCTCAGGAATTGTTGCAGAGAAGGCAGGAAAGAAGATTTTAAGAGTCAGAAGGTCAGGGTGTTTGATGTGACAGTGTGTCTCCTAGCAACACCATAACTATACTCATAATGTCTCACCAACATGACGGTCCAAATAGGAGCTGAAAAGAAATAACACCAATGGACATGCCATGAGACCTCACCTCTACACAAAGAACTATAGGCAAGTGAGCAAAGCTGGGAGCAAGAGAGGTGCCCTTCCTTAGGGAAGATCATAGCAATGGGCTGTCTTTGTCAAATGGTCAGCCCTGAAAACATGAATACAAGTAACATTATAGAGACTGAACTAGTTATATTTAGAAATGTATATTCATATCCATAGTTGTATATGCATGCAATAACAGGTATAATAAAAGGGGGGCCATAAATTTGAAGGAGAGCAGGGATTATCATAGGACAAGCTTTTGAGGGATATTACAGAAAGGAGAAATGTCATAAGTATAGTCCCAATATTTTTAAAAAGATAGAAATGAAAGTTTATTATTCTTGAGATGCGATGCTTGATGTATACATAAATGTCAACCTGATTTGTCATGATCTCCCTTAACTTTGTTTCAGAATCTGACCTATCAAACTAATGAGATATTAGGTTTTGAATGATTCGGTGGTTGTTGCGCTCAAAGGGGAGTTTGTATAGGCTCATTTTAATTTTACAGCTTACTTATTTATGAGGATGTTTTATGAACTAAGTACATTGAGTGACTTCTGTGAGCCAGTAGAACAGTTCTGGGGATGATCAGAGATTTCACACAAGCAGCCGAAGATTTGAACAGTGACTTTAAGGTTGTTGATTTTGATAGCTAGATGATGTAGAGTTCTAAGCTCATGAGCTGGTGACTACTATGGATATAGTTTCGACATAAGGTAATTTGAAAAGGTTTCCCTGATAAGCACATGCTAGTATTAATATGCCTTAATAATATTCAAACTATACCCCTCTCCCATTGTCACGGAATGTTGTCTTGGTTGTATAAGGTTCAATATTTTAAGCATAAACTGTCCTCTCATATCCCTGACCAATTTGACCGTTGGCTTCAGGAGGGCTTACTATCAAGGCATAAGCGTAACTGTAATATAAATTCTCAATAAGAAGACTCATCAGAGAGGGCAATTAAAGGAGGTGTAAAGTTTGAAAATGTTTATTGTCCCCTTCACTGCGCATGAGAGCACTGTCACAATAAAACCGTATTTTATTCTCCTCTGTCCAAGATAATTGCAATTCCTTTATTTTAAAACCATTGCAAGACCTTGGAAGCAATTATATTATTGCCACCATTACAGAGGTACTAAAAAGGGGAAAGACTTTGTTTTTACATAGGCATCATCCAACTGGATGTTTTGAAATGCTATAAAGTCTAGTTATATTCATACAAGCAAGGATCAGGACTTCTCAATAAGGAGCCACACCTACAAGCAGTCAAACACCCCACAGATAGGGTGGACACAATACTAATAGACTATTGTATCCAGATGAGTAGGATGATATCCCAGGAACAGTTAGGTGATATATCTAAGAACATCTAGGAGAGGTGAGATCATAGAATTCTTCCACAACTCACTGATCTCAAATCAGACTGGCCTAACCCAACCTAGTCATAGAGGAAATTGAAAAGGGGAAGCAAATTAGAGTCTCAAGTGCTTAGCTTCTAGACTCTTCACTTAATCTTCCAGGGCACAGGAAGCCAAAGTTGTAGGGGAAAAATAGTATATAACTGAATTAAGGAGATTTTTATTTTAGTCATCCATCTGACATTTAAATTTTATAGAATAAATATATGCTTCTTTCATAAGTGGAATACAGTAATTCATTTAAAGCAATCTCTTTCACATTGAGTATCTCTAAATTTCAAAATCATTCAGAAGTCTTTTCAGGATGTTATACTGTTAATAAATTCTTAAGAAAACATACTTCATGTGTTTCTGAAGGTTTCTTTTTACCTATTTATTTTTAGTTATTATTTTTACTCTTGATATTATAATATAATTACATAATTTCCCCTTCCCTTGTCTCCCTCCAAACCTTTCTGTATAGTCCTTCCAACTGCATGCCTTCAAACTCGTGGCCTCTATTTTAATTGGTATTGCGCACACACACAGAGAGGGGGAAGAAATATGTTCATATATGTGTGTATACAATCAGATGACTATAATTCTATTTATAACCACTCAGTCTATATAATGTTACTCATATGTATGTTTTCAGGGCTGACCACTTGGTATTGAATAAACAGTTGAGGTGCTCTTCCCTGGGAAGGCTTTTTCTCTCCCACTCTCAGAGTTTCTTATTTGCCTGTAGCTCTCTGTGTAGAGTTGACGTCTTCTAGGATTTCCTCCCAAGCCAGTTTGACATGTCTATCGTCCTTATTCAGCTCATAATTAGACAGTCCTGTTGGTAAGACTTTATGGGGGTAGCTTCTGACATCACTGGAAGACACAGTCTCTGAACAAGCTCCCTGATCTTCTGGATTTTACCATTATTAACAACCCCTTCTTCTGAAATGTTCCCTGAGCCTTATGTGCAGGAGTGTTTTGTGGATGTATCTATTGGGACTAGGCTCTGCAACCCTGCATTAGGACTAGTTGTGATTTGCTCTAATTGTCTCTATCTGTTGAAGAAAAAAAAGGTTTTCATGATGAGGGGTAAAATCTATACTTAACTGTGAGTGCAAAGACAAAATTTAGAGAACAATTAAGGTTAGTGAAGTGGTAGTTATAGGTTCTTCTCCAAGATCCAAGACTCTACTAGCTCTGTGTAGTTGGCTAGGTTTTCCATCCTAGGCATGGTTTCCCTCTTGTGAGGAGGTCTAAGTCCTATGAGAGGGCTATTGGTTATTGCCAAAGTATATGTGCCTTTACTGCATTCTTCCAGTCATCCTGCTGTTCTGGTCACTGTGGTGGTTTATAGGCATGATAGCTTGGGAAAATGATTTGCTGTTTTCTTCCTTTGGAAGCTTGCATGGTAACTTTGGGAAAACAGATTCAGGTCAGTTCCATCTCAGGAGCTTCTGGGTCCTATGTCTGAAGTACAGGGTATCATCAGCAATAGGGACTAACCTACCATTTCTTGGCCTTGGAACCAAGAAGAGTAGAAATAGCATGAAATGTTTTGGGAGTCTCTTGAACAGCCCTGAACAACTTAAAATAGGGATTCTCACGCCTGGTGCTGGTGTTCTTTTTTTGGTTTGGTTTTGTTTATTTGTTTGTTTTTTAGATGTTCTGTAATTCTTTGAGGAAGTATTGTTAGCCTAGATGAGAAAATTTCTTGTAAACTTTAAATGTGTATTTATACACAGACTTATGTCGCATGAATGAATGAGGCTCAGGGATAGATCTCTGAAGAAGTTGGAGATATTAGAGGGAATAAACACCACAGTCAGATCTTACCCAGCTGTCTTCCAGCTTCCTCAGCCTCACTTCCCTTGGAATGGCTTCCCTCTGTGTTTCAATCCTGTCTTAAGTACCCTTTCGGTAATTAAGGCGTGGCCCCACCACTGCCTGCTTGGGAGGAGCATGGAATTCCTCCTATAATCTAAACTGACCTTAACTCAGTTGGGATTAAGGGTGTAGGTCACCACTCCCAGGATACTCCCTGTGCTTGGATTAAAGGTTTGAATCACCAATCTCTGATTCTCCTAGACTGACTGTGGTTAGAGCTCTGGAACTTCTGGAGTTTTTATTAACTCCCCACATAGACTGTGGGTAGATTCCCGCTGATATCTCCAAAACTTCTGAAACTTTTATTGAATCCCCACAGACTTACACAGCTTATGGTGTTTTTCTGTAAACAGTAAATAATATTACTTCACATATTTGTAAATTATTTTTATAAATATTAAATTTTATTTGTTAGCCTTGTATTAATTTCTTATTATTATTTATTATAATGTGGAATATAGTCCCACATTATTAACCTTACATACTAATCATTCTGATCTCTCACCTTCATAACTTCTGTCTATATTTTCCCTCAAATTTCTCTCAGATCCCTCCCTATTTGCTTTCTTTCTTGACCCATCAAGATTTACCAGGGTCTTCCCTGTGGCTATGGGTTTGGAGATGTCTGTTAAAACCTGGTAGACTCAGCAGAGAGAGCACAACTAAAGATAGTGATTCTCCTCCCCTGGGATCTATCCAGAGCCTGTAAGTCAGAGGTTGTGAGATGGATTCTGTGAAACCCCTCCCTTTCCCTGACTGTTAATAGGCCAGTCTTCTGTGGGTCCAAGGCAGGTATTCACAGTTAGTGTGAGTTATCATAGTACTTTTACAAAGTCAGGCTTTTACAAGAGCCACTGTGGCATTTTGAAGCCCCTCACCTTACCTTCTGGCTCTTAAATTTCAAACTGTACTCTAGACAGAGTTGACCATTTCTAATAGAGGTGAAATTAAAAGTACTTTGTAAGCATTATTAACATCATCTTTTACCTGAGGGAAAATGTCACACACAAAAAGTGATCTATATCATCATAGAATTATTGAAACTAGAGCTCTCAATGTGATTTAACATTCTGAAACTTTATTGTGCTCTAACATACGATAAATTATCTTGATGTACAGAGCCCAGCCAAACTCTGCCATAAAACAGTTACTAGACAATAATCTTGACTACTGAGTAGTATAAATGATCTATTTTCAGAATATCTGTAGAAACAAAGTGGCAGTGTACAGTTTGTACATTCATAATAAGAAAATATTGAAATATAAAAGTGTATGGAATTCATGATTGACATGTGAGTCATCTGAATCACAGCTTCTCTAAATCATCTCATTTTATTTCTTCTGTAATCATTTGGAAAGATTATTCGTCTCCTTCCCATCTCACAGATGTGGAACCTGAGGCTTGTGGAGAAGAATAACTTGTTCAAAGTTTAAAGGATTTAAGCCAACCCTGTGTATTCTTTACCCTAGTAATTAAGCCACTGTTAGTAATAAAGTTTATGAGAGATGTTGATGAGTCAAACCCATGCATTATTTTGCCAATGATTGTGATTAAAAGTTTATTTTCAACTTAATTGGTAAGATTTCAGTAACTATATTAAGGGGTTTCTCAGAAATACATGAGTATGTGTGTAATGAACATATATATAGGTGTGTGTGTGTGTGTGTGTGTGTGTGTGTGTGTGTGTGTGTGTGTGTGATTGTGAGCCTGTTCCTGCATTGGTCATTTACTGTACTTCTTCCTTCAACTCATATTTACTTGTGATATTTTCTGTTGTTCCAATTTGTCCACATCTCTTGGTTACAGAATAGCTGAAGACCAGAGTTCTTACCCTTTACTTAGAAACAGATCTTATGTCAAGCTGCACAAAAAGTTGCTTCCTCTCCACTGACCTTAAATGCATGCAAATGCACACAGTAGTGTTTGGGCTATTTGAAGAGGGACCCTATGACCCAAGTGCTACAATGTGTCCTGGCTGAAACATAAATTATGGGACGAGAGAGAGGGCATATCAGTTACAAGTGCTTGTTTTGCAGCAGACAAGGTCTGGATCCATATCAAGCAGTATAGTCACCTATAATTCCAGCTCTAGGGATATGATGCCCATGTCTGGCTTCTGAGGACAGCAGCATACATGGACACATGCGTAAGCACATGTACACACACACACACACACACACACACACACACACACACACACAAACTAAACAAAATAAAAATAAATCTTAAAACAATAAATTGTATAGATACTTTACTAGAAAACTTGTGTTTAAAATATGGTATATCCATGATGCATTTTATTCTCCTTCCTAGTAAAGATTATGTTTTTCATGTCATTACTGACCATTGGTTCAAGGCAATGGTAGTACCAATGAACAAACGTCAGTGAGAGTCAAAATCTCAACATCTAAAATCATTTCCTTTGTTACCAATCTCTTTAGGTTGGTGGCCAACTCCGCTCATTTTCTAAATATCTTAATATTATGGGGCTGCATTGTGTACATACAAAACTTGTATGCTACCTCCCAAACCCCAATACCTCCACAGGTAGAAATAAGTCATTTCCTATTAATCATTAATGCTGAAATGTAAAATGTTCCTATAATCCTCACTCTAATATTACTAGATATTTCTACAACATAGACCCATTATGTCTCAATTACTCAACACTTTATAAAGAACAAACAATGAGAGATGTGAAATGAGGGGAATCATGTGATTTAATTAACAAAATAATTCTATCTACACATAGTTTGTCTCAAGACTGATTATGTGTTGCCTGTATAACCTTTATTGGTTTCAAGGAAGAATGGCCAGGCATTTGGTGCCTGTGGCCATGGTGATATGCAAGACCTGTACTACCGCACAGGTCATGTTGATAACTATAATCTGTGCTGCCACCCACGAATATGTCTGAGTTCGTGGTCCTGCCAAAGGTGAGGGTCTTGTGCATGTGTTGTTGTCTATGGTTGTGTTATCACCAACGGCCATCCAGATGTCCCTGGTCTGGGCTGTACCTGAAACCACATGGGTGTCCATGGCCCATACTGCCATCTTAGACCATGTTGACGTCTATGGCATGTGCTGACACTAGAGGTCAGGTGGATTGTCTGTGCTCTGTGCTGTCACCAGATACGATGTGGAAGTCCATGATCCGTGATCCTGCTGACTGCAAGACAGGGAAGCCCCTTCTGCATGATTCATGACTGCAGACTCACAGTTGAAAAAGAGAGACCTAGAAGGATTCTGTGACAACTCCCACCTCCACTCTACCTCCAAAAAGAGTAACAGCCTAGACAAAAGCCATGAAAGAGAACTCTTCAAAATTGTAATATGGATGGAGAAATATCAGTCTTCTCCATAGATGGCTACTGCCAGGGTTTTGTGTGGAGGAAGGACTTTAAGGGAGTTTGCCGATGTTCCAGTGACTATATGGACAACATAAATTCGACTTGATACTTTCATCTTTTTGTGGAGAAAGAGCCACAAGGGTGGGAAATAACCCTGGGAGGACTGGGATGTGAGGGTGAAATTCCCAATAATTAATAAAAAATATTATGCAAAAAAGAGGGGCAATAGATTAATGAAGGAGGAAAAAAAAGATAGAGTAAGTGATGGGAAGGGCTAAAAATGCTTGAGTTCCTGAGAAGTATTACATTTGTGCTCCATATATTGCCATCATAATTTTTAATCTTCACAAACAAGGACAGAAATAACATCTCGGGATCATTGTGCCTTGTTCAAAACTATAACAACGTAAAGCTGTCACATAATGTTAATATGGCTAAATAGAGTCTTGGACTATTAAAGTTTGTGGTTATCTGCTTGAATATATTTATAATTAAGCCAATATTTCTTATGAATTTTCCAATTTTTTAGAGATATGATTTTACAGTCATAGACGTATAATTACGCTAAATTTTATTGAATCTTAACATTGGCTGGGAAGACGACATGAAGAGCCTGTACTGTATGTGAGCATCCATGGATGAGAAACGTGTCAACAATAACAGTTATTGCTTCACCCAATAGCTTTTTTTTTTCTTTTTCTTTTTCTTTTCTTTTTTTTTTTTCAATTTACCAAAGAACTCATTCATCTAACCAGGTCTCCATTCAATTCTTGTCACATAAATGAGAAAGTTTTACCTGCTTATCAAAAAGTTTTATAATGAATAGAAGACCAAGCAAATGACTCTGTAAATCCTTTGTCCTTTTATTATTATTATTATGTGATTGGCTTCAGAGGAGAGGGAGAGCCCTGGAGATACAGGTGAAGGGTGGAAAGTGATCCAAGCTCTATGAGGGAAGACCTAATTATGTATCCTAGCAAAGACAGAGGTTGCCACCTAGAGGTGGGAGCAGTGCACTGTTGCCTGTTTGCAAAAGGAACTTGTAATGGGGGCATTTTGTAAGCATTTCTGCAAGAGGAATCGATCATTGAGGAGCTGGCAACCTGCCCAGCTCTGAAAACTGGCATGAACTCTCACCCTGCTCTGACGCATTTTAATACTGTGTGAGAGCCTTAATCAAACACTTCTCAGCATATCCACCTTTACTTCTTTCTGTTGGACTTCCTAAGACAGCTGAATGAAAGCTGCAGCTCCCCTATCACTGAGCTATAGACTAGTAAGGAGCTCACGTAGGCTCTAAAGTGATGTGCATCTCAAACATGAGAATATCAGAGTTACTTAACAGAAAATACTACAAAGCCCAGTTCAAATCCAACGTATGGCTTCTCCGATTACCTTAGGAAATTATTTCCTTTCAAAAATCTTTGTGTGCTCAGGTGAAAGATGAAGAAGATAAGGGTGACCACAATACCTCCCTCAAGGAGTTGTTAGAGATTTAACAAGATGCTGATTTGCAGCCCTAACCACAACAGCTGGCTAATGGAATCCATGCTTGGATGGTTGGTTGCTTTCTGTTCCTATGATCCTTCCCAGCGATAACCCTCTAGTAGCTCAAATAATCTGCCTACACCATTGCACACTGCTTCTACTCGGGTGTTTTAAATCTAAATGGCCATTATCTGAACAAGCAATCATAAACTTGGAATTTTCACTCCTTTTCCCTTCACTAGCTAATTTGAAGCCACAGAAACCCTAGCACTACACCTCTTGGGAGACCTATTTAGCTTTGAAGCAAACCTAACTAAACACTTAAACTGAAAAGATATCCGAGGAAAAGCCCACCTTTCTCCACATAATCCCTCCTGGTAATTTCATTCGGATTGGAGTTTTCACTGGAAATGAGATGGGCATCATGTACGGCTTTAGCCCACAGTATTTAAGCCATATATTTCTGTAGATCCCATGTGTGTGGCATTTAGAAACAATGATTTTTTGATTAAAAAAAATTCCAAACTTATTCTTTATGAAAATTTTGCTTTCGCATATTAGAATATAAGTTCTAATTATATAGTGAAATATTTTTATCCCAAGCACCTTGGAAATATTCTTGATTCATCAATCATCCATTCTTGTACATTCGTATCTCTGTTCTCATTACTGACGAAATATTTGGAATCCAATACAAATTGAATAGCTTAAAATATATTAAATTTTCAGACCCCAAAAAAAATATAAAATCTTACTCTGAACTATTTGGACATTCTATTCTTTGATCCCAGCCCACATGCTTTATGAACTCAGCCTTGACTGGGAGATACAGGCATGCATGGTTACTCATAAACATAGATTCCTTTTAAAATGTAGAATATGCAAAACCAACAGGAAATGTTGCTATATTTTTCCTTTTCCGATAAACTTGTTATATAAGCCAAGCTTTACTCAGAAACCTGAAGACCTTCTGTTACGTTTTAAAGTACACAAGCACAAAACTGGTCTTTTTAAGTGAAACTAAAGCAGATAAAAGACAACTTGTCTGTTAGAAGACAAGGGCCCTATGACTCTGCAACGCTCGTTAACTAAACCCAGATTCAGACCCTACAAAAAACAAGATCTAAAACACTGGAAACATCAAAACGATTGGGGTTTTTTTCTGAATTATTTTATTTCTTTCCCCCAATACATTCCTGTAAACGAAGCATACAGCAAAGATGTCAGGAGACTGTAAAAGCCATATCCTTTCATACCTGCACTGGGCTCCTGCCCTGGATCTTACACTGTGTTAGTGAAGAAGACACACTGGTGGTCAGAATGGAAAACCTAAACAGAATGGGAAACAGGCGGAACCATTATCTAACAAGAAACCCTGAAAAAAAGAGCGTAGTGGCTCAGACCTGTGATCTCAGTACTTGGGAGGTGGAAGATGAGGAATTCAAGGCTACTACATAGATAGTTATGGGCCAACAGAGGGAGGGGTCGATAGGAGGAAGAAGATGAGAGAGACAAAGAGAAAGTAAGAAACTGAAAATGACCATCAAAGATTAATAGAAAACCTGGGCAGGCACAACACAAGGTCCTAAGAGCCATGAGGTGACAATGTGATTGGAGATGATGAAAATTAATTTTAGATGTCTTAGAGGCCCTTGGGTATTACAAGGGCATCAGTCAAAATTGTTAGTAAGGTTGCCGTTTCTTAAGACCCTGCTCTCCTTCGCTTTCTGTTGCTGTGATAAAACACATCGACCAAACAAAAACCCAGAAAAGGGATTTTAATTTTTTTCTTTCTTTCAACCTGCTTATTTTTATGGTATCTTTTTATGATTTTTTTTCCAAATTTATTTTTTTGGACAGGTTCGTATGGTACACACGCTATTAAAACCCCATGCCATTTCCCATTTGGAACTTTAGAATAAATATAATTGCTTGATCTCACTGCTGATTGCCCTGTTGCAGGGGCTCATTTGCCTGAGTATTTCCTGGAATGATTTTTGTGCCTGTGATTTGCGGAGTGATTAGGCTACTCCAGTTTAAGTCAACAAAGAGTATTAAGCTAACAATTATAGAATACGTTGACAAATTCTCCAGGAAACTTAACTACCATTAGTCCATTAGTGTAATGTAATCATTCCCAGAAAGGTAAACCGTGGGCTTCCACAACCTTCAAGTCACAGGGGAAAAGGGATAAAAATAGATTAGCATGGAGTTAGAGAAAAATCACTCACTGTAAGGATGGTCAAACTGTGAAAATATCTGTAAGATTTGTGGCTTTTGAAATGGGAACACCAAAGTACATTAAATCTCTCATAAAATACATTGAATTTTAGTATGAAATATGAGGTATTTATGTGAGGAAATAATTTCAAACCAAGTTTCCTTGAAATTATGAACATTCGTTTTCTGTCTAAAAGATCTTTTCTTTATATTGTGTTCAAAATTAACCCCTATGACAAAACCCAAAACACAGATAGCAGTGTCTTCCTTTGATCACTAAAGAAACTACAACTTACTGAGGAAGATGCAAACAACAACCATTGGTTTAAAAAAAAATGATATGACTGCTCTGCTATATTATTTTCAGTTTTTCTCTTTTCAAAATAGAAAGGACATGCTTTGGGATGTGATGCCCTAATATGTGCAACAACCCTGCTGGATAACAAAATCACTTGGCAGTCTGTTACCATGGCAACAAGCACATGTCCTGTTCTTTTGTCCGTGTTCTAAAAAAAATTAAAAAATAAAAATAAAACAACTTTTATCGATTCTTGGATCTTGGATGATTTTACATCATGCATCTCTTCATTCCCCCACATCTGCCTTGCAACCTCCTCCCCAAGACGAAACAAAATTGAAGAGAAAAAGCAAATAAACAAAAACAGCCAGAAAATAAACAAAAAGGGGAAGAATCTCATCATAGACGCTGTAGTGTGGCCTGTTTCATATAGGTCACCCTTTAGTTCTTGTGTTTTCTTGTGTCCCTTGCTCCCAGTCATTGGTCTCATTGGAGGCTTCTGGTTTAACACCGATGATAATGGGCTCTCACTGGGCTCTTCTTAGATATCCTGTTGTTGTCCTGTGTCGTGGAAATCTGTAGTTTGGGGGCTGTAGTTTTGGCCCCTTCACATTCCCCAACAGTTCAGAGAAGTGGATGTTGAGGTGGGCTAACCCAAAGGCCTACTTCCGGGCCTAGAAGGTAGCTGGCTTGGTCAGCCCACCAGCTCTCTTCCATCATAACCACCCAGGTGAGCTCTCCAACACTGCCTTGGTCAATCTGCCCAGTGCAGCCTGCAGCAAGAACTAGGGCTGCTTTTGCTGCTCCCACGCCCTCAGATCAGGTTTACCCACACTCATACCATCAGAGGCCGCTCCACTGTATTGCCCAGGTGAGGTTCAGGGTCCTTTCTCTTGTTTCCTATAAGGGGTATAAATGGTGGGGAGGGAGGGGGTTAGCTCTCCTATTTTCACTCCTTCCGGACTGACTCACCTGCATTCCCTGATGACAGGGTAGGTGCTAGAATGCTGTCCTGGTGGGATGTAGGGTCTGCTACACTGGTGAGGGGCAGGGCCAGTTGTCCCACTCTACTGCACCCAGGGTCAGCTTTCTTGCCTGCTTCGGGTAGCAAAAGGTGGGAGCATCTCTCCTGCTCTCACACTCTCAGGTCTAGCTCCCTTGCATCTCTGACAATAGGACCAGCTCTAGTGTGCTGCCCAGGTGAGGTGCATGCCCATGGAGAGGGGTGGCACCATTTTTTATACCATAAAGCAAAATGTACTCTACATAATCATTACCAATCCCCTTAAAGCTGTGGGAGTAAGTCCTGGATTCATCAAAGGAAAGTCATAAGGACTACCAGGGATGCCTCATAACCACAGAAGAAAGAGGTGCTTTTCTCCTGAGGAAGAGGTGGTGAGACCACTTTTATGGGTTGTCTGGAAGTTATACATTATATGGTATGGAGTATTAGTGAGCCTTGGGTGAGCTAAGACCAGCTGAGTTTGCTGAGGACTTTCAGAAACACAATGGGAATGTCAGCAGGTCTTTGAGTGTCATTTTTCCTGGAAGCTAATTTGGAGAAGACTTAGGAAAAGGGATCACTACCTATGAAAGATGCAACAGAGAACCAGGCTGTACTTGCTGGTCATTTGCCTGAAGAGACAAGTCATGCACACTCACTTGGGTCTCTGTTGGAGCACAGTAACTTCAGTGCCTGTTGAATTCAGCATTCCCCTGCAGCCAGGTATGAATATTTCTCTGCTGAATGTGTTCCAAGCCTCTGCCTAGTTGGTTTCCGTCACTCACATGGTAGTTCTCAACCATCTATAATTCCAGTTCCAGAGCTGCCTTATGAACTCTGTAGTTACCAGGCATGTACCAGACACAATGCAGATAAAAACACTATTATGTGTAAAATAAAGTGAACAAATGTAAAAATAATATTTTAAATGCACATGTATATGCATACACATACGCACATGCATAAACCCACATGAGAACAAATGTAAGCACAAAATATACATAGTCACATGTACACACACACACACACATACACATTCAAATAAAATTCTCTTTTTTTTTCTTTCAATAGAAACAAAAGGAAAGGCTTATGTCTGCAGTGGAAGACTCTCTAGAACTCTCCAAGACATGAGTGTAAGGAGCTAAGCCTTCTTAGACTCAGACACCACTAGATCAGCCAATGAGAGGTCAGCCCCATGGTCAAGCAACCCCTCACTAAGTATGCCCTTATGGGCCCCTTCTCTCTGCTTTTTATCTACTTCCTTGTTGTGGATGACAATTTAAATCCTTAGCCTCCATTTTTGCCACTCATCAAGTGCCTGACAATCTTCTAAGTGCATCTATTCAAAGCAGATTGCTCTCTAAGCCCAGCATGGCTTATAGTGACTGTGAACTCCAATTCCATACCTGCTGGTTGTAGGAGTCCCCTCTCTTGGTAAGGCTTTTATTCTCGGAATGACGTGCTCCCCCAACAAATTATTTTACTCTTCAAAAAATAATTTTAAAGATAATATTTGCCTCTCATATTCCACTTTAAAAAAAAAAAAGCAAGAACATAGGGTTTTCATGTTTGCTGTATAAACTTTCTTTTTGTTTTATTTGAATATCTTATCTGTACGTAAGAATTAGGTTTCTTTCCCCTGAGCAGCCAGAGGCCCAGACCCACAGACCTGCAGCCCCAGATCCCTTAGCCTCCCGCAGCTGCTCAGGCCCCAGAAATGACTCAGACGCTTATATTAGCTTCATGCTGTTTGGTCTATGGCTCAGGCACATTGCTAGCTTGCTCTTACATCTTAAATCAACCCATTCTCATTAATCTGTCTGCCATGTGGCCCCTGGCTCACCTGTGTTCCTCACATATTTCTTCTTGGGCGGCTGGCTCAGTCTGTCTCGGACTCCGCCCTTCCTTTCCTACCTATTCTGATTCCTCACCCACTTTTTCTATGGTGCCTGTCATGGGCCAAAACAGCTCCTTTATTTAAAGATTGATATTCACAGCATACAGAAAGACATTCCCACATCATCTGTACCTTCTATTTGGCCCTCCAACCCCCCAATTTATATCTTATATCTATGTTCCTCTGATAATAAACCTGACCATGGCAGAGTTATAGACATCAGACACTGAAGTTTCTGCATATGGAAAAATTATGGATGCAAAAGTTTTGTAAACACACCTTAAGATAATCCTTTCAGTGTTGGTTCACTTCTGCCTTTTCTAAAGGTCCCAAAGTCTGCTAATTTCTGGGCCTATGGAGGAGGTTTTGGCAGAAACAATTTCACTTTACCTACTGACAGGTTAGGATTCCTCTTTTTCTGAATATCCATATTTAGGCTCTATTCTTTTTTTTTTTTTTTCTGATGCACCTGTCTTTGACATTTCTTAAATCCCCTGAACATTCATGCAATTTTCAACAGAACTGGAATAAGTATGTGTGCACAAACTACCATCTACATCAAAAGTCTCAATGTTGGTCAAACATTCAAAGGCTTACCCTCAGAGAAATAGGAAGAGTGTGGTTGGACGTTTCCCAAGATGCTGAGTTCCAGTATCAGCGAGTATGGGCAACTGAAAGATGTACCCAAGTGTTCACCAGAACTCCCCTCACTGAATCTCTCAACCAATTAACATGATTTTCTAGAAATCCTTGCAACTGCAGAGTCTCTGTTTATGCTGGAAAGGTAAACCCCAACAGGAAAAAGTGTCCATTACAGAAAGGGAAATTAAATATCACTATCACAAAAAATAGAAATTATTAAGCACCACCTATTGGCTCTGACTCTGTTTTTCATAAATTCAGAAGTGTACCCTAATATCCCTTATGTGGGAATGTCTTTCTGTATGCTGTGAATATCAATCTTTAAATAAAAAGGCTGTTTTGGCCCATGACAGGCACCATAGAAAAGGCAAAAAAAAATCACAGCACAAATTAAAGAAAACTAAACAAAATCAAACAGACTGAGCCAGCCACCAAAAAAAAAAAAAAAAAAAAAAAAAAAAAAAAAAAAAAAAAAAAACCATAAAAAACATAGGTGAGCCACAGACCACGTGGCAGACAGGTTAATAAAATTAGTTAATTTAAGATATAAAAGCTAACTAACAATGTGCCTAAGCCATAGGCCAAACAGCATAAAATAAATATAAACATCTAAATCATTTCTGGGGGCCTGGTCAGCTACCGGCGGCTAAAAAGTCATGTGGCAGGTCTCTAAGTCTAGACCTCTGGCTGCCTGGGGCCAAAAACCTCATTGCAATATATCCCTGCTTTATAGAATGCTACAAGTTGTGGGCTAGCAAGGCTTGTGAATATGTATGCATGGTTTTTAATGTTTTTCATTTTATTCAGACACATCCTGTGAAGTACATCTGACACATTGCCTAAATAACTTTATGTTGTGGTCAAAGGAATGCTTTGAAGTCACGGGTTTTAGATAAATTTTCAATATTTTGTTAATAGGATTTCTTAGCACAGAACTGAAAAGTGAAACTGAATTCTAGCCCTGTGATCTTTGAAATGTACTTCAATTCTGTCAAATAGCAGCAGCTACTTGCATAGAACACAGCCTCCAACTTTGCTTGCTGCGCTGAACTCAGCATCTGTTTGAACTTTTAAATTTTCATTTTGAATCCATTCTTATGGCTCTTTGAAAACACCAAACGGCACTTGTTGGAGATGGTAGTCCACAGCAGTCAGATCTAATTAGACTTGTTTTCAGTTGCCAGTGAGCAGCCTTCGGTAAAAAGGCAAGACATGACAGTTGAAGATCAGGGATGTCGTTTATGGACAGTTGTTTTCCAGCAGGATCTATCTGGATGTCCTACTCATGAGAACACATGCTAGGAGATAAACAAACAGGGGTTCAACATAAGTTTTGCACCCCTTTAGAGAGTTTCGACTGTTAGAGGGGAAAGTCTATAAAACATTAGAAATCCGGTATCAACAATGACTTCAGTATAGTCTCACGAAAATTTAGACTCCAATTTAAACTAGGTGGATTACAGCTACAAAGTCTGAGAGACCCAGGTCAGTGAACACTCCAGGCCCTTTGGAGATTACAACAAGCCATGCTCAATTTGATCCAGGATACTGGCAAGTCAATAAAATATTAGTCATTTGGGTCATGTATACATACTGCAAAATCATGTCCTGTTAAAGTTCCATTGTGTGTAATATGCTCAAAGAGGATATCTTACAATGGTCAGACTCCATCAGTGTTGCTGACTACTCTTGATCAAGATGGTGCTGTATTCTTTGTGGTCTCTTCTGTATTTACCCTTTGTTTGGGTCTTGTCCTAGGATTGTTATGGCGATGATGAAACACCGTGGCCAAAGCAACTTGGGGAGGAGAAGGTTTACTTGGCTTATGCATCACTCTTCATCATCAAAGGAAGTCAGGACAGGAACTCAAACAGGGCAGGAATTATGTGTCAGGAACATGGGAGAGTGCTGCTTACTGGCTTGCTTTTCATGGCTTGTTCAGCTGGCTGTCTTATAGAACTCGGGACCAGCCAAGGAGTGGTTCCTACAATGGGACTCTCACCCTTCAATCACTAATTAAGAGAATTCCCTACAGGCTTGCCTATGGCTGGATCTTATGGAGGCATTTTCTCAACTGAGGTTCCCTCCTCTCTGATGATCCCCCCTTGCTTGTGTCAAGTTGACAGAAAAGTAAGAGCCACCATTCTAAGATTCATCTTTATGAACTTTACACTGAACTACTATGTTCTGAATCAAAGATAAGTTACTGTGTCTCACAATCACGATCATTTATCATGACTGCCTAGCTCTTCCCAAACCTACTCTTTTATTTATTTAAATGCTTTGGTGCTGATTTTGACTTTTGTTTGGGGAGCTATTTGGTTTTTGTCTGTCTGTTTAGACAGAGTCTCATGATACAGCCCAGACTGGCTTCAAACTCATGGTGCCCCCACCTCAACCTCCCAGAGTTCATATTACAAGCTGGTTTTATGTCTTTCAATTCTTAACCAAAGCAACTAAACAACAGTAGTGTTGAATATCTAGAAGGTTGGCTCTTAGATGCTCATAAAAAGAAATAAGAGGAAACTATCTCATCTTCCCTTCTTAAAGGAAGCAGACCATGTCTGCTCTGATAGACACAAAGCATACTAAAACCTTGTTCTTCACCCTTGAAATACAAACACTTGCATGCCAGTGGTGATAGAAGTCAATGTTTCCAACTCTGGCTGACAGAGGTCTTCGTGACAGACGTGTGCATACCTGGGGAATGAGGGGAAATATATGTGATCATCCCTCACTAAAACAGTTACAACTTTGTCTGTCATGGTTTGCTCTTGGTCATAGAGCCTAGGTTTGTGTAGGGGTATTGTGTTATTTCATGGTAAATAATTGTCCCACCTACTGGTTTAATAAAAAGTGTTGGTTGGCCAAAGGCAGACAGGAAGTGTGGGCAGGGCTACCAGACTAAAAGAACAGGAAGCACAGAGCAGAACGCCAGAGAGAAGCCGAAAGCAGCAGAGGACAACCATGCTGCTCTAAGAAAAGGTACCAAGCTGCATGGCTGAACAGAAAGAATCCTGGGTTAGATGAAAGGTAGAGAGCTAGCAAGTGATATGCCTGGGCCTAAGGCCGATCAGCCAAAAACAATTGTAAGCATCTGTGTGTCTCTGTGGGACTGCCAGACTGTGGGACTGTGGGTCAGTGGGTCTGTGGGTCCTAAACCTTGAGGTTAGGCCTGAAAGTCTGGGCCAGAAACCTCATACTACAGGTTTGTATATTGTATTTAAAAAAAAAAAAACCTCTTTACAAAATGCAAAAGTGTTTCCTCTTCATCCTCCACCCCTGGGTAGCTGCAGTTATTGATACCATGGACACACTGTGAACTATTTCCAGTGTGTGATAGAAATATCAGTAGTTGTTAATCAGCCCTTACACAACCTGGGTTCTTATATATGTCATTGCAAGTCAAATTCTTAACAAAAGATATTTTAATCTAATCAAGGAAGACATCCACTCCTCTAATGAAAGTTCCAGAGTTCAGAGATGAATTTCTAGAAATAATAAATGAGGCTGCTACAGAACCTTTCAAAACATCACCACCATATGGACATCCCCTCAGTACTTTTGAATCAAGAAATGTCTGTCTTCCTTTCACATGAATTTGATAACGGCATGCTTTCTCCCTTTCTTTCCCTCTACTACAATTCTCTTATTTCTGATTTTGTCAAAACTATGACATTTTTAGAGCTAACATACCTTTTTCTCTAATTAAGACTTGAAGGATTATATCTGCTCTTGTAGCAGCTCATTTCATCCTTTTTTCAAATTTCTGTGTGTCAAAAATTATATTTTCTAAGCTTCATAAAACTGAATTTGCATTTAAATATGATTCATTTTCCTGAGGAAAGACAATCCTTTAAAAGAATGGCTTAGTCCTGCTTCACCATGGAGACACAAGACTGTGTCAGCCACATAAAATGGAGCATTCATATTAAATGCAATGTATTTCTACATGATGCACTTTACATGCTAATTGAGAGTGATTACTGCTAATTCGTAATGTGTCAACCTAAGCCAGATTAGTCTTCAAAAAAAACTCTGTGCCAACAATGAAAACCAATCATATCATTTGTCAAAGGTGTTATATCCCACACAAGAGAGACAACGCTGAATTAGAAAGAATATGGAGAACAATTTATGGCCTTTGATTTATAAAAATTAATCTATCATAATTTAATTTTTGCTTTTAGATACAGCATTCAAAAAACAAGTAAGTGCCTTAATGTCAATTGAATTTGTCTGATTCTTATTCCTTATAAATTAAAACAGCATAAAATAAGTTCTATTATCTAGTCAGGACATAAAATCAGAGTAAAACTGGTGGGCCCATGGTCTGAAGAAATGAACCAGTGGTTAATAGTACTTGGTGATCTTGCAGAGAGAACCGAGGTTTGGTTCCCAGAACCAGCATGGCTGCTCACAACCATCTGTTAACTCCAGTTCCAAGGAAACTGGCACCCTCTTCTGGCCTATATGAGTACTACATGTCATGGTCCACAGATTATACATGACAACAAATTAGCCACATAAAATAAAAATAAATAAGTCTTTAAAACTAAATAAATATTTACTTTAAAGTATGAGCCTAGACAAATGGATGTAATTGGGGAAAAAAAATCCTGAGGAAAATAACCCAGACCCAGAAAGACAAACACAGTATTACTCTCTCGTAAATGGATAGTAAACACATAGCAAAAGAAGAATAGGCTAGATTCCACAACCCTGGAGAAGATAGGTAGAGAAGAGGAGAAATACACGTGATTGCCTTAGAAAGGGAAATGGTTAAGATCTTCTGGGTAAACTGGCAGGAGGGTGTACAGGGGGGACAAGAGGGGCTGGAAAATGAGGGTTTGAGAAGGTTGAATAAGGGAAGGACTAAATGATGGAGATATCCTGACAGAGTGAGCCATCATGGGCTTGGGGAGAAATCTGGTACTAGGGAAATCCACAAGATCCCACAAGGAGTTCCCAGCTAAATCTGGCAGTGCTGGAAAGGGTGCCTGAACTCACCTTCCCCTGTAGTCATTGGTAACTACCCTAATTGTCATCAAAGAACCTATATCTTATGATTTATGAAAGCAGATGCTGACACCCACAGACCACCACTTGGGCTGAAAACCTGGAGTTCAGTTGAAGAGGAAAGAGCAACTAGAGGAGCAAGGGGAGGGTCGAAAGCACAACAGAGGTAAACGTAGTGGATGTTCCATTGTAAATAATTGTCCCGCCTACTGGTTTAATAAAAAATGCTGATTGGCCAAAGGCAGACAGGAAGTATGGGTGGGGCTACCAGACTAAGAAAACTCTGGGAACAGGAAGAACAGAGCAGAGACCACAGAAATGCCTCAGAGAAGCCAGAAGATGCAGAGGACAACTATGCTGCTCTGAGAAAGATACCAAGCTGCATGGCTGAACAGGATAAGAATCGTGGGTTAGTTTAAGGGTAAAAAGTTACCAATTTATATGCCTGGGCCCCAGGCCAATCAGCGTGCAATTAATGTAAGCTTCTATGTGTCTCTGTGGGACTGTGGAACTGCGGGTCTGTGGATCTAAATCTTGACGCCAGGCCCAAAAGTCTGGGCCAGAAGCCTCATACAACAGATAACCATAGGGACTGCTGACCTGAGCTGATGGGAGCTCACTGACTCTGGTCTGACAGCTGGAGAACCTGCATGGGACAGAACTAGGCCCCCTGAATGAGGGTGACAGTTACTCTAATCAAGCTGTCGATAGGCCCTCTGGCTATAGAACCAGGAAATATCGTGGTTACATGAAATGGCCTTTTGGAGCCCACTCCCTATAGATGATGCCTTGCTCAGCCTTGATACAAGGAGGAAAAGATGGGTCCTTCTCAACTTGATATGTTAGCCTGTGTTGACTGCTCAAGGGAGGAGGCCTTAACCACTTTGAGGAGTGGAGAGTGGGGTGGGGGATGTGGGGAAAGTGAGAAGAATGGGAAAAGGGGAGGGAGGGGGAACAGTGGAGGATATGCAAAAGAAATTATAATTATATAATTTTATAATATATATATGGTTATATATATGGTTATATATATTATATGGTATATAATATATAATGTATGTATTATATATAATATATGGTTATATATTATATGGTATATAATATATAATATATGTATTATATATAATATATGGTTATATATATTATAAAATTATAATTTTAAATATTTTAAATGAACCTAGAAAAGTTTATATAACATATACTGATTAAGTACAGGTGTTTTGCGTGCCATATATTGGCTACGTAAATGAGTTTTGCGTGTCATATGTTTATTACATAAATGAGTTTTAAAACTCATGTAATTGATTATGCAAATGTGATAAAGATAGAAAACAGCATTTGGAAAGAACGAACCAAACTGACCAGCATGATGACTCAGGAATCATACAACCCGAAATGAATTAAATATTAGTAGTTGCTATTTTTTCCTAAATCAGTGCTGCTGCACAGGCATTTACTTCATAAAATCATGAAAGCATCACAATCTTAATTTTTATGTCAATGTAATAAAAAAAAATACTTTCACTAAAGCAACTTAAGGGATAGATGTTGTATTCTGTCTCACAGTTTTGGTTTTCATCTGTGATGATGGGGTGTCCTGGCAGGAGAATTTGAAGTGGCTGATCATGTGGGACATTCTGTTAAAAAGGAAAGACCCATAAATTCTCCTGCTGAATTAGTTTCTTCCTTGGTAGCAAGTTCATAACTCATGCCCAGGAAATGGTTCTTCCACCCTCCTCTAGGGTGGGTCTTCTCACATCAATTAACCTAGTTAAGACAGTCCTGCAAAAACAGGCTCAATGACTAGCTTCCAAATCAATCCCTTGTATGTGTGTCTGGAGGTCTGTCTTTCAGTTAATACTGTCAAATGGGCAAACTATTAACCATTTAGTTTGCTAGGAGGGTGTACAGATGCATGACTTTGTATAAATGGAGATTATCCTATGCAAGTTTTGGATACATGAGACACAAGGGAGGCATATCTCTCTCTCTCTCTCTCTCTCTCTCTCTCTCTCTCTCTCTCTCTCTCTCTCTCTCTCTCTCTCTCTCTCTCTCTCAACAAATGTTTGTAGTCTCCACCATCCTGGAACAATTACGATAGTTCAGGAACACCCCAGAGGCTTCCCCTTCTTCATACAGGGCTGAGACTTTCTGGGCGACTTTACTGGCAAATCAGTTTGTAACTCAATTAAACCATTCTGTGGTCATCACATGTTGGCAGAGGTAACTGACTTCTGATCCACCTTAGTTTCAACAAATCTTCAAAACCATTAGGAGCAGGCTTATCTTCCAACATTCGGTCTAAAGTCTTATCAGGCATTTGTTATAAACCCCTCAACATTCAAAGTGCATGCAGAGCTGCTTAACACATGCCCTCCTTAGGACTGAGATATTTGGAGAGATCTCCAGTCCTAATTCTCCCATAACCAAAACAAAGCATTCTATAGCTTGAGGCTTTGCTTCCGCTTGTCCAAATCATTCTTGTGCTTGCTCTTCAAAAGTGTCCCTGTTTACAAGTCTGTGAACATCCATGTCCTGAAACATCACTTCCCATATGTCAGAATGATTATGTTGATTACTATCTTGGAAAGGTAAAATTGTCTACCTTTTCTGATCAAATTTTCTTGCAGAAATCTTATACTGAGAAGAGAAAGTGAGTGGGAGTAGGTCTGTGTTTATCTAGGTTCTAGTGATAGCATGCAGCTATGAAAGCTTTTCACAATCGATGTCAGCTTTATCTGCTATATGCTCACTGCCTCCTCAAACTCCAACGAGGCAGCCAAGCTGTGTCTTCACGTTGCCTGGTTCCACCTAAGGTTTCCTTTCTCTAAGAATCTTTCAGCACAAGCTAATGCACTGGCATTAATAAGTTTACTGTGGATGAAGATTTTTATTAGATATTGTATGCTTTGGGCTAAATCGTGTTTATCTCATATAATTATACTTGGAGATGGAGCCTTTGGGAAGTAATTGAGTTTAGATTAGGTCATGAGGACAGAAACATTATGATGGGAGTATGTTTAACAAGAAGAGGGAATGAAAGCAGACCCCCATCCCACTCTCTCCTGCTTCAAAGACAAATGTCTAATTCAACTATCTATGATTTTAATGGATTTGTTTATTTCGTAATCCATAAGAGAGTAGATAGTTCAAGTTTTCCTCTGGAATGTGAAGCCATCACACACACGCAGTTGGAACCTTACGTCTTCTCTCTTGTTTTGACTTCATACAATCTCCTTTTTTAAATTTTTTCCATGATTTTTGTTTAGCATAATCATCAAGAAACTTCAACAACTTTCTTGTCTGCTCTCTGAGATATGTGAAGTCATTATTCTGATATCATAGACAATGTAATTAGATATTCCATTTATAAAAGTATTCTTAAAGACATACAATCCTCCTATGTTCTATGTATATGTACTATAATTATATTTTCTACTTTATGATTAGTATGGAACAGAGGATACTAATCCTTGTTTGCTATGAGTGTTTTCCTACTCCAGTTAAACATACTGTCATAAACACACACACACACAAAATATGACGTCTCTAGACAAGTACAGCAAAACATCAAACCAAACTCAAGAAGGAACCAAATTACTTTAAAGCTACAGGGTATTGTTTTGAATTATGTCCCTCCACTCAGCTCCCCCAAAGATAGTCTAAAAATCAAGATGGAGTCACTCATGCTCACATACATATTAGAAAGTTGAACATAAATCATTTTTTTGACTTTTGAGAAATCAAAATTGGAGAGATAAGACACAAATTCCCTAAACAGACAGCTGTGGTGGGCTATGTAACAACGCTTCCTCCTTTTCTCTCATTAGGCAAACTGCAGATCTGATTGGATATTTTTGTATTTGTGTCCTGGTCTCTGCCTTGCAAAAACAATAACCAATGTGCTTTCCATTTCTTCCTTCTGCTTTCTCCAGTGATTTTCCTTTCTTAACACACTTTCCTATTTTTGTGAGTCATAACATACTTCTATATAAGAATATTTTTAACTACAGCCATAAGCTTTACTCAGCCATTTTCCCACTAACCAAGAGACATCTGTTTGAGAATGGAGTTAAGCTAGGGAATTATTTGGCAGAAGCACAAACAGATGTATATTTGATAATGAAATTCTAATAAAAGACATAATGTTGGACTCCTCAGCAACGCAATGCTTCTGACACTTTTAATGCCTTTCGGTCACCTCTGACTCAAGACAGACACAGAAATGTTAACTTTAAACTTTCACTCTAGCTAAAGGATCTAAGAAGAACACAAAAGTCAGGATTGAAAACCCAAAACTCTTTGTCTCAAAACCCAGAACCCTCTGGCTCTATTTTAGGACGAAGAATTAACTGAGACCACAGGGTCCTCTGATGCTGAGGTGGAGGAAAGTGGAGGTGCTGAAGTAATGTTTGTTTTGTAGTAAAAATATGTATGGGGAAGTCCAGAACACCAGGCCTAATGCCACACTGGTCAGATTGTAGCAAATGAGCTTGTCATCTTTTGGAGATAGTTCCGTGTTTGTTCATTTCTCACAAGGCATTATTCTAATATGGAATAGCTGGAAAATAATCCATTTTTAACTCTCGGTGGGGAGAGAGAGGCAGAGAGAGAGAGAGAGAGAGAGAGAGAGAGAGAGAGAGAGAGAGCAACAAGTGACTAAGTGTATTGACCAAGACAATCAGAAAATGGCATGGAGCCAGTTTCAACAGAAAGAGGCAAAATAATACAAACATGGTACCCGTAATGAGATTTTAAATGCTTGACAACCACCCTCAGAATTACAATAGCAAAGCTGGAGGGCTGCCTTGATTTTTCGCCTTTTTGTTTACCATTAAAGACCCTAACTGTCTTCCAGTTCAAGATTTAGTCACAGCCTACAGAACTTGATCATTCTCAAGCTGAAGGCGCAGGAGCCCAGCCTATGAGCTGCAAACTTCCAAACAAAACACTGAATGCAAAACGTGCAAAATCAAAATGAATGGTCCTACCCACTGAAGCTTCCCTGTGATAAAAGACACCCAGGTTCCAGGGAGGAGATGGGATGTTAGACTAGAAAACTGAGATCCATAATCAAACCTATGCTATCTATACTCGGCAAGGCAGAGAGCACGGCACTGAGTTCACACAGAATTTTTCAATCTCCCAGTCCTAGTAAATGGTGAGAGACTTGGAAAACCCTGCTCTGATTCAGGCCCCTCATGTGAGACCTCAACTGAACCTGGGACATGATGGTCAGGCTACTGGTGCAAAGAGACCGTCTTTCAGGGGAACGAGGTAATGTTAGCTGACTGCAAGAAAGCCAGGGGACGCAATAGGGAAATGGACATTTTAAACTCAAAACTGCATATGAAACATTTTAAATTCAAAACTGTGTATCTTAAATGGTCCTTTCAACAAAAAGAAAAAGAAAAATCTTCCAAAGCCAGGAAGAAGGGAAAGAGTGAAAACATTACAATGTTTACCTCACGAGACTCTGTTGCCATTCAGAACAGTGGTGAGACTTGTTTGCACAAAATAAAAAGAGACAAGAAGTTCTCCTCTCCAAAAGGGAGCCTCTGGGCTCCTGCTAGGGAAACACCAGTGTAAGTACAAAGCACGAACCTAAGAGCCAAGGTCTATGTCACCAACATGTCAATGGCCTGGACACCTGAGGATCCAAAGATTGAGCCTAGGGAACAGAAGTGACATGTGTCTGAACATGCAGAAGAACATTATAAATTGGTCCTATGGAGAAGTGGAACCCTTTATAGACCACAATGATAGTAGATGGCCCCACCATGCCCAGGGTCAAGTCGACTGTGAAGTACTATCAGCAGAGTTGCAGTCTTGCAGAGCTCTGAACTCGGAGATCACTAAGTTTTGCACAGAACTCAAAATGGGTGAATAGTACAGCATGAGTGGAGGCACAGCACACCTACATACATGCACATACACGCATATACTCTTCATCTTATAAAGCAGATGCTCAAATGCAGATTCGGAGGACTCAGAAGCAGTTCAGACCCCTCTTTTGTGTGATAATTAGAGTTGTTTCTGCAGCAATTAACCTGAGTCAAGAGGACCAGCTAAGAATTAAAACGGAATTCATGTTCTGGGTAAACTGAAGCTATACCAACATGAAAGCATCCATTCTCTCTGGCATCCGCATGGCCCCTCTGCTCTGTAATCTTGAGCTTATGATGTTTCATCTCTGCTGCTGATATGCTCCACATTCATGTAGAATGTGGCTATATTATTGCTCGTGGTCCATGGGCCTCCTCCCTGAAATGGGCAGTGTAGAAGCCTCTTCCTCCATCCAGCCACCAAATATAAGTATAAATGCAATATTCTCCTACTGTCATTCTTGTTAGTTCATTCAGAAAAGGTTAAATTTGGTTCACAGGGTGACGTACATTTTTTTGCAGAGGGTTGACACATGCCACGGGGTGTATGGGAAACTAGGGGATAACTAGATGGAGTTGGTTCTCTTCTTCCGCCATGCGGATCCTGACACTCAAGCTCAGGCAGGTCCTCAGCCTTGGTGACAAGCACCTTTTACTCACTGAGCCATCTCCCTGGCCCTGATTTTTGTGTATGATTATGGTGTTTTAAATGAGAATGTCCCGCAGAGTCTCAGATACTTGAATTACTGATCTGCAGTTAGCGGAATGGTTTGGGAATGACCAGAAGGTGTGGCCTTGTTGGAGGAGGTGTGTCACTGGGAGTGGGCTTTGAGGATTCAAAGGGCCCATGCCAATCCCAGTTTTCTCTCTGCCTTGTGGGTGTTACCTCAATATCTAAGCTCTCAGCTACACTCCAGCACGGTAGCTGCCAGCCATCTGCTCTTGAAGCAAACCCCCCCATTAGATGCTTTCTTTTGAAAGTTGCTTCAGTCACGGTGTTTTGTCGTGGCAATAGAAAATTAGCTAACACACTGACAGCAGGTATGAAGCTGTGCTGCCCTTGTGAGAATGTAAACCCCAATGAGGCAAAGGCATTTCTTATCTCAGGCTCACTACTCTGTGCCATGACTTCATGAGTAAAGGAGAATCATACTACTTTTTAGCTGTATAATCACAGGAAGTCACCCTTACTTTCTGACATCTGTCAATTATGTTTTGAAGAGAATGGCTCCATTGGTGGGATTATATATAACCCACCCTGAGTCCTCATAGCCTGGTCTCTCATTCACACATCCTAGGCCTCACTCTGTCCTTTCAACCAGCCTGACCAGTAGAAAGCACAAAGGCTCTCACCAGGCCCCTTTGTAACTGATCTCTCTAGTCAATTTTCCTTTCTGCCTCTACTTTATTCAGTTGCTCTTCTGACAGTGGAAACTCTTTCTTCCTATTCTTTGTCCCTGTTAATCAATCTTAGTTTTCCCAGGTTGATTCATAGTCTTCTCAAAAAATATCTCCCTTCTGATGTCTTACACTCTTCTAGCACAAGTAGTTTCATTCACATAAATTCAGGAATTAAAACATAGTAAGCCCTAGAAGCAATCCTCAGAGCAAGCATTTTTCACTTCATGCATTGAGAATAAAAAAAATGATCCAAAAACATTTTCATTTGACAAAAGGTCTTTCCCATATCCAGCCCACTGTCTTTGCATGACAAGTGCCTAATGACCACATGACTTCTGTGTCTTATAAGCTATGTTTGTTCTGTAGGTTGAGGAAAATATTCAGAGTAAACATTTTAGAGCTCCAGGTTTAGCCTCTGGATTTTGGTACCCATGAAAAATTATCTTGGCAATATTTCTGAAAAATATAAAATCAGCCAAGACCCTTGAGGTATATTCCAGTTCTTTTGACATGACACCACCATCAATTACCACCCTTCACACTAACACCAAAATCTTATGTCACAATAAAGGCTTTAAACAGTTATGTGTGCAATATCTTCCTTTTAAGATTATACATGTATGTGACTATTCTAGAGAAGATAATGCACTAAGTTAACACCTATAAAATGCATCGTTTTAAAGCATATACTTTGCACACATATATATGAATTGGAATATGCCATAAGATGTCTCTGTACACATGTCTTGAGCATACAGCAGTTTATCCTCAATTAGTATTTTCTTTCTTTGAAAATGTTGCTGTAGGACAGGAGAAGACAGCTTAGTGGTTAAGAATATTTGCCTCTGGTGGCTCACAAATGCCTGTAACTCCAAATCCAGGGAATGTGATATCGTCTTCTGGTCTCCATGAGCACACATTCTCATGTGTCTAACACTTCTACATACATACAATTAAGAATAAAAATAAATCTTCTTAAGTATTATCTGTGTGCTACTAGTAAATTTCTTACAAGTGTTTTTCTTCATAAATTGCTTTCTTTGATCCATGGAGGAAGTGGCTAGTACATTGATCTCATATGCAGAACTTACCATCATCAAATAGTATAGCAAAATACAAAAAAAAAAAAAAAAAGAGTCAATGTCTATAGATGGATATGACTGTTTAGTTCTTAGGGAAAATATTCCATCTTAGAATAAAAGAAAATTTGGAGGAAGTAAAATCAGATTCTAACCGCTACCATCCATGAAACTTAAGAAAATTTAGAAGTAAATTATAAATCAGAATTAGCTCAAAGCATTTTCTACAGTTGCTACACATATGGGATACAAAAGACACTTCTCAGTGCATGGCTTGGACAATATTCAGTAATTGCACGCTCATTTAATTATCCTCGCTGGGTTTTATTTCTTCTCAACTCTATAATTTAGAGAACTGAGCTAAATGGCTCCCTAGGTATGCACCTCTTCTATTTGTACATTCTAATCACTAGTGATAAACTCATTGAGACTGAATAGTCAGCTCCAGGAAGTCTCCAGGTTTGACATCTCTGCAGAGTATACATGGGAGCTGGTCTGAGCTCTACCATTGGTCTCATTTCTGAAATTTCCTCAGTTGGATAAGTTGCAAGGGAGGGCACTTGGTGTTTTATTTATGAGAGGAAAAATACTGTCTCAATTAGTCTCTAGTCATCAACAAAATATAACTTTCTAGGTGTCAGCTTTGGGTATTCTTACATCTGGATGCAACCAGAGCTGATTCTAACCAGGGACACTCAACATTTCACGGTTTCCATTTACTTACAAAGTTTCTCTATAGGCAGAATAGCAGAGACTGGGTTGATCATTTAGTCATATAAATCAAGAATAAATGAGCTAGCCATTTAGCAATGACAAAATAGACAAAATTTACCAGCATGATAAAATCTCTGATATGGTTATGTCAAACTGAGAAGCTAGGAGAAAACAAATGAACCAAAAATAGGCTTCATTGAACTCTTAGACCATGAAACTTTCTGTCTATTTCTGCACATGGCTTCAATGTAGCTCAAAGAAGAGAGCATCTTAGTTCATAAAGGACTCTTTTCAACCGTTCCTAGTTTTCACCAACTTTGTTTTTAAAATCCAGATGTCTGATGAAATTGTTATGTCCCTAAGGCATAAAATAATTATAAATTCGAACCTCACTAAGCCCATAGCCTGTGTTTTTCAGTTAACTCTAATTTTTCATTTGTTCCATCTATAAGACATAATCCCCATCTCCAACTTGTACAATTACAAAAAGAAACTTTTTTTACAAGTCATTTGAAATTAAAAGATGACAAGTGTGCAAATTAGTTACATAAGAGCACCTGACATTCACTTACTCCTTTATTGAGAAGAACCTGTCTTAGGAAAAAGACATGGCTCCTGGAATGACCAATACAAACCTTGACACAGCTCTGGGGAGCAGCTCTCTCATGCTCAAGAACCCAGATACAGAGGCACTGCTGTCTGATTCTAAGGTTATGTTATCTAAGGATAGACATACGAAGATTCTCATGGGTGCCAAGACAGATGGAAGTGAGTGTGTAATTCTTACCAGGGTACCATAAGCAACAGCAAAGGGAAGGCTCCAACTCTCCATTCCCCCTCTCTTGGTGGTTTGAATGTAATTGGTCCCCATCATCTCACAGGGAGTGACACCATTAGGAGGTGTGGCCTTGTTGGAGTAGGTGTGGCCTTACTTGAGGAAATGTATCCTGTGGGAGATAGCTTGGAGGTCTCCTTTGATTAAGCTTTGCTCAGTGTGACACTTGGTATCTCTTCCATAAGGACCAGCCTTTAGCAGCTTGGGGATAGATGGGGTTCCACAAAGGCAGCAAACTAATCACTCAATTGACTTTTTGACATTTTTTATTTAAAACTTTTTATTACCTACCAACCACAGTTCCCCTCCCCTCCCATCCTCCCACTTGTCCTCCAGCTTCCCCTCCACTCCACAGCCTACCTATTCCTCAAAGAGTATAAGACCTTCCGTGGGGAGTCAATACAGTCTGGGATACCAGGTTGAGGAAGGACCAAGCCTCTCCCCTCTGTATCAAGGCTGAGCAAGGTTTCCCTCTGCAGGGAATGGGCTCCAAAAAGGCAGTTCATGAACTAGGGATAAATCCGAGTCCCACTGCTCAAGCCACACAACTGTCATCCACAATCAGCGGGCCTGGCTCGGTCCCATGTAGGTTCCCCAGCCATTAGTGGGTCAGCTGTCTCTGTGGGTCTCCTTGTCGTGTTCTTGACCCCTCTGCTCATGTAATCCCTCCTCCCTCTCTTCAGCTGGACTAGTAGCTCAGCACACTGCTCAGCTGCGGATCTCAGCATCTGCTTCCATCAGTTGCTGGATGGAGGTTCTATGATAACAATTAGGATGGTCATCAGTTTGATTACAAGGGAAGTCCATTTTAAGCACCTTCTCCCCTCTTTTTTGGAGTCTAACCCGGAGTCCTCTTTGTGGGTTCCTAGCACCATTTTTCTCGATTTCCTGGGTCAAGGTATCTAATGTGTTCTTCTCTTTCCCTCTCCCAGATCTACTATTCCGTTCCCTCATGTTCTCCTCACACCTCCCCTTGCCATCCCCCACGCTCCCGATTTACTCTGGAGATATTATCTATTTCCCCTGTAGATGTCTCTCTTAGGGTCCTCCTCGGTACTCTCATGGATTATGGACTGTAAACTGGTTATCCTTTGCTGTATGTCTAATGTCCACTCATGAGTGAGTTCATACCATGTTTGTCTTTCTGCATCTAGATTACCTCACTCCAAATTATTTTTTTCTAGCACCATCCATTTGCCTGCAAATTTCAGGATGCCATTTTTTACTGCAGTATAATACTCCATTGTGTAAATGTATCACATTTTTTTAAATCCATTCTTCAGTTGAGGGGCATGCAGGTTGGTTCCAGGTTCTAGCTATTATGAATAATGCTGACATGAACATAGTTGAGCAAATGTATTTGTTGTATGGATGTTCATTCTTTGGGTATGTACCCAAGATTTGTATTTCTGGATTATGAGGTAGATTGATTTCTAGTTTTCAGAAAAACCATCATACTGATTTTCAAAGTGGCTGTACAAATTTACATTCCCCACCAGCAATGGAGGAATGATCCCTTTGCTCCACATCCCCTCCATCATAAGTTGTCATCAGTGTTTTTAATCTTAGCCATTCTGACAGGTATAAGGCGGTATCTCAGAGTTGATTTGACAAAAACAAAGCCAACAGAATGGGAAAAGATTTTCACTGACCCTACACCAACACGAGGCTGTTCTCTAAAATCTAAAAAGAAATCAAGAAACTAGACATCAAAATACCAAACAATTCAATTAACAAATGGAGTTCATATTTAAACAGAGACTTCCCAACAGCAAAATCTCAAATGAAAGACACTTAAGAATCCTTAGCCATCAGGGAAATGAAAATCAAAACAACTCATATGACTTCTCCATCTAAAGGTGTAAACTTCACTCTTGGGACCAGCGCGCGCGTGCACACACACACACACACACACACACACACACACACACACACACACACACACACACACGTGCACACACACGCACACATACACACATATACACATACACACGTACACACACATACACACACGCACACATATACACATACACACGTATACACACACACACACACACACACACACCCCTCCAACACCTGAGGTACTGTTGAATAGCAAGCCTTCAACAGGACAGAGAAGTTGAAGAGGAGATGCAAAGAAGGAGAGCTACTGGACAAACAGACACATGAGGACTTTTTTGAGTTTTGTTCTTTATCGTTTCTTTTGGATTTTTGTTGTTTTTATTCTGCTCTATTCCTTCTCTGTTCTGTTTTTCTATCCTAATGTTCCCCTTCTGTCTGTTTTTAGTTTTTTCTTTCTAGTTAACTTTACTTTTTCTCCTTACAGCTTATATGCCTATTGCTGCCTGGGGACCAGTTCAAAGGGAATGCACAGAAATCTGAGTGGTAAGGGGAAAGACCCCACACCCTCCCGATGCGTTCCTTCAGAGTTCATCTTCATCCTTCTTTTGCATTCTCTGTTTTTTTGATGATTTACTTCTCTCATTCTTGATTTTTTCTTTTAACTCTATCTTTATTCTTGAATCTTTTATAACTCCCATTCTTGCTGTTAACCCTGGAACTCATATTAACTCTCTCATTTCTCTTTCCCTAACAGCTCATATACCCAGCAAAATCTTTCAGGCAATTTAAAAGTTATAATGTGGTTCCATTCAAGTGAATAAATACAAGTAAGAAAACAATATGTTTTCCATATCCCTTATGTGATTAAACTTTACACATTACAGGTGAAAAACAAATTATCCTGAGAACCCACATACATTCATACCCAAGCAACTCATTAAAATTAACAAGGTATACAAAGCAAGATAGTCTTTTACTGGCAGGTTTCTGCAGTTAAAAAAGGGGACCAATCATTTTATTAATTATCTTGAAAGGTAATCTAATAATGAATCTTAGAGGGATCACAAATCTATACTTTTATACACAAAAAAAAAAACAATCAGTTAGCTCTACTTTAAATCTTTAGGATGCATACTCACACATCAATAATTTTTTAATAGCAGAAGATAGAGGGTAGAAATGGGTATAAGGAATTAATCATGCTTTTGGTGATCAGCAGATCCTTGCAAGAATGGCACATCAGCTAATCATAGTTGGGCTGCTTTGTTCCTGTTCCCTAACCTCATTCAATTATGAACTTTTCTAAAACTTTAGATTGTCTTCCTGGGTTTTTCACTTCCATGCTATTTAACAAAAATATCTAGTCCAAGTTACTTTCAAAGCTTTGTTTCATCTATGATGCACTCTGAAACCTGTGAACATATCTCGAAACATTAAGATTAAAAGAATTTAAACTAGCTAGACTGCCTGGACTCAATTGTTTCTCTAATCATTAACCTAAGCCACGGTCTATACATCTCCTCAATAGAAACTCATGTCTTTTAGCTCAGTGACACCTCCTTTTATTATATTTATTATTAAAACTCTAGTTAAATCAACATTATTATTAATAATTAGACAGTACAGCTTAGGAAGAAATATTCTTCATCATAATCCATCCACAGGTAAAAATGACCAATAGAGCAGGATGTCTTCATAAAATAAACATACTACTTTACAGGCAGTGGGGATCTCTCCACACTCATTCACACCTGCCAGATGCCAGAGAAAGATGGCAGCAGCAAACATGTGAAGGCACAGGAGAAGCAAAAGTCACTCTAGAGTCTGTGATCTCAGGACTTTCCTATCCAAGATTCACCCCTCATGGATTTGCCTCCTAGTAGGCTAACAGCTTTAACTTCAATTGCCATCTGCTGCTCTTCTGACATGGCCACTGTCATATACCCCAGCAAAATCTTTCAAGCAGTATAAAAATTACAGTGTTGCTATAGTCTATTTTAAGTGAATGATTACAATAAATACGGCTAAAAAGCAGCATGCTTTCCATATCCCTCACATGATTAAACATAGCCAAAGACGCTTCAAGAAGATTATGCTACAGTACTCAGCTAGAAACAATCTCAACATGACATAAAGACTGATATTCCAAGACAGATCTGCAATATAAGAGCCTCTACCTGAGAAGACCATCCCCATAAAAGAGGTGCAGTTATACATTTCACAAAATACACAAATCTCAACATAGAAGACAAAAAATAGGAAATAAGATGAAGGAAATAAGATGTCCTACTGTGCTCTTCCTCCATGATGGACTAAAGTTTTTGGAAACTTTAGCTAAAATAAACAAACCAAAATTTATCATCCTTTAATCACTTTTAAGTAGTTTATTTCCAGTAGCTTGTGAAGATGATTGGGAATGTAGCCAATCCACAGGCATTTGGAGTCCTTACAGAGCCTACAGAGCCTGACATAAAACACATAAAGTAAACATTTTTGAGTGTTCACAAGTAATACACATTATAATTACAAGTTGATCCTGTGATGCATGAGATATTCATAAAAAGTAAAGAAAGTTGAAAACAATTACCCATGTTATGTGATTGTAACTGGCAGAGAAGGGATTTAGATTTGGCTGCTGGAGGCAAGGCTTGAATACTCAGTCATTTGACCACACAGAGCTCACAGTGAGAAGGAAAATTACAAGTACTCAGTGCCTTTGCACATCTACTGATAAGTTAGTATTTATCATTAATTTCTAATCTTTCAAGGCCAAATAATAAAGAATGGTCAGGTTTCTCCCACAAAAGAAATAGCTTGTATTAGAGCTAGAAACAAATTACAGATAGACAGACAGGCAGGCAGATAGATGACTGATAGGTAAGTAGGTAGATAGATATGTATATAGGTTAGAAGACAATAAATAAATGGATTGATGGGTACATGAGTGGATGGATGGATGGACGGATGGATGGATGGATGGACGGATGGATGGATGGATGGACAGATGGATGGATGGATGGACGGATGGATGGACGGATGGATGGATGGATGGATAAGTCTGTAGGAGATAGATAAATAATGGGTATATATAGAGATCCCAAATACATTGACAAGAAATCTCTATAAATTCTCCTCAATCTTAGTGTTTTCATCTTTGGAATTTCTAGTTCAGGCTCAAGAATTAGTCCATGTGTGGGTTGTTTCCACCAACAAGCAGTGGAGGCCATTTGTGATTGAATATTCAGAGTACATCGGAGAAGCCTGGAGTGAATCTACATGACCCAGGGATATAAACAGCACCAGGCAAATGAATAGCTTGTCCATCTCAGAATAGCGGTGACTAAAGAAAGACTCCCCTTACCCCTTCCTTTATGCTTTTTAACCATGTGACTATTTATGATAGATATGGTCAGGGAGAAAAATAATTAAAAGTCGAATGAATTAGTCAACTCAAGACTATGAAAACTAAAAGAACAAAATAAAATTGATTGATTTAAAAGCAAAGGAAAATATAAGTTTGATATAGAAAAGTTAATTTCTCAAAATAGAAAATGATCTCAGATAAAAATTAATTGCTGATGTTTTTCCAGATTATTGTCCTATCCGGACAATGACATGACAGAGACCAGATGTCTTCTCTGGACCTGCTTCTGGGAGGCAAGAATGGAAATGAAAGATATATCTGTTCAAAAAATGTTGACACTGTAGAGAAAGAGAAAAGTTTAAGAATTACAGCATCATAAATTAATTAAAACTGATCTTGAACTAAATTTAGAGTCCATTCAAGCTTTATGGCTCTCCATGTCCTTCACTAGCAGCCCCTCACTTACACACTAATTAACAGATTTCAGGTCAGTGGCTCTATCATGTCCAAGTTAGACACAGTTTCCATATATTTTCTATGAATATTAGCCTCATTTTCAGAGAGAGAGAGAGAGAACCATCATTCTCATTCCAAAGGGAATGGAAGGAAACTGACAGGAAGTCATTAAGTGGTGAACTGGAATGTTATCCTTTGTTCCATTTCTTAAAAATAAAGTAATTTCCCATCTGAGATTCAGTTTTCCAAAATAACACCATGGACAGCAGAAGACATTGGAGACTTGGCAGGAACTTGTAAATTATCCTCTTTACCCCATGAGGGCTAGAGGACTCTAGAGGAAAGGCAAGTCCTTAAAGTCACTCTCTTTAGTGACTTTAGTGGGTAGGACTACCAAACTAAAAAAAAAAACTCTGGGAACAGGAAGAACAGAGCAGAGATGACACAGAGGTGCCAGATAAGGCAGCAGATGCAGAGGACAACTATGCTGCTCTGAAAAAAGGTACTGAGCCACATGGTTAAACAGGATTAGAATCATGGGTTAGTTTAAGAGTAAAGAGTTAGCAAGTTATATGCCTGGGCCTTTAGCTGATCAGCATAAAATTAATGTAGGAATCTGTGTGTCTCTATGGGATTGTGGGTCTGTGCATCTACAGGTCAGAACCTTGAGGCTAGGCCAGAAAGTCCGGGTCAGAAACCTAATACAACAAAATCCTCTGCTGTATTGATTCTGGTGTGTTTGCAGTGTCTGAGATCTGAGATTTCTTTCCATTGCTGTCATCCTTTTAAATTAAGTTCCTTCTTATTCAGACTCCACTTTGTTTATCCCCTTTACTCATCCTTGATTACATTGTACATTTAAATAAAACAACAGACCATTTAACTTGATCCTACTTCCCATAGTGTGGCAACTTTAATAAGCACATGTTTATTCTTTCCGACTATAGTAAGTTAGCCTTAGTTGTTCTGTAAGTCATAAAATTGCCCTAGGGAAACGGTGATGGAATGGCCCAAGGCGAATCAACATACCAAAGATACAACTTCATTTCCTTTGTGGAAATTCCCTGAGTTGCTCATTCTGTGCAGCTCAATAGAGAATCCTTCTTTCTCTTTTTCTTTCTTCCTTCCTATCCATTTCTCACCTCTCTTCTTCCCTTTCTCCCTGTCGCCCTCCTTTCCCCCAACACATATACATATTGTAAGGATAAGGTTTCCTATGCTCTGATTCTCTATGACAGCCACCTCTCTCCCAGGACTTTCTGTAGAGCAGGCAGCATGTCATGCATGACTGATTCATTCATTCACCAGACTCTTAGCTTGTGTCCAGCATTCTGATAGGAGATATAGATACAGTGTCAGATAATGCAGAGGTCGTGTGGAAGGACATAATAACAGAGAGCCCTGTGGTCCTCATGTAATTCTCTGTCTCCTGGGGATCATTCTGCCTTTTTTATGGTAACCACTACTGCAAATTTAAGAGAAAAATATTGTTAATGTACTAGATAGAGGATATTGTAAGTAGTTCATTTGGTCATTAATGGAAAACAGGAAGAATAAATGACTTCAGATACATCCTATGATTCTAGTATGCTTAGCATAGAAATAATGTTTCCAACAACAGTACTGAGAGCCCTGGGCCCACATTGTCTCAGGAGATGTGGTGTTCCATTGGGGAGGTTTGTAAAGTTGTGGTGAGGAGGTTGCCAGTATGTTTGAGATGAATAGATTACATGTGGGAGAAGGGTGATTTTCATTGGAAATCTGTATTGTTACTAGAAGAGAAAATAAATGGCCAACAAACCAAGGCTATTTTTATGAAGCACAAATCCCTAACACAACAGTAAACAAGGAAGCTGTGCACTGTCTGTATCATAACAATATGGTGTCAGCCACTCCACAGCTGAGAGAGAAATGTTAAAGATGTGAAAAGTATTTTTCTGTTAAACCAACATACAGTTTGCACAGATATTGATAATGGAATCTTCATAGAGTATAATGATGCTGGAAATTGCTGGAGACATGCTTTCATGACTAGAATATGATCTCATCACAGTCGCAATGCATAGGAAAACTCTGATTGGAAAGCATGGCACACTCTTCTTCTCTCCACCTTCCCATTTTCCACTATCCATTCCAAGATTCTTAGCTTCATTTAACACTGTTTAGACCCTACAGAGAAGAAGCAGAGAAGAGCTAGAGATGCATACATGTTCACGTGTGTATGTGTGTGTGTGTGTGTGTGTGTGTGTGTGTCTACATATATGTGATACAGATGAGTGCAGGCATAGTTTCCTGTCCCTCAGGAGTCAGCTATTTGCTCTGAGAGATTGCCAGCCACATTAATCCAAGAGGTGTAATTCAGGCTGCAAATGAACCCTATGGTAGCGATCAGGGAAGGCGTCATAAACAAAGTTGGTCACAATGAACTGACCAAAATACTTCCATTTTGCTTTAGCTAACTTCATTTTTTGTGCTTCACCCAACTGATCCAATAGCTACACCCTGATGAGCAGAACATTCTAGTCCAGCTGCCACAACAGTTCAAGGAAGTCTACTGTTTCAATTAAATATTACTTTTGAAACTTTTGTTAATAGAGACTTGGGAAACTTCTACCCCACAGCCTGCTGTGATATGATGTAATTGTGGTTTGGGGTTTTATAAACCCTACCCTGCCTCTCTCCAAAGGTCTAGAATCTTCTTTGGTATGAGCCTGCTCTTAACCACTGGAAATAAAGGATTTTCAAACTGAGCATCGCTAAATGACATTCTTCCATGCCTTGTGTGGGTGTGAAGGTAATTCTGGACAAGCCATCTATGGGCCAATCTGAAGAGATTCTCCGATGGCATTAAGAAGATGAAGTTGGCTTCTGTGGGGTAGATAGAATCGCTAACAAATTCTGACAAGCAGCAACTGTGAGTTGGTGGTAATAGAAAAGTGAGAAGTCAATGCCAATTAAGAGTTTACTGCATAGCTGAGGCCACAGTCAGGGCAGAACCGAAATAGACTTGTTTACAGGAGAGTCGTGAAAGCAAATATTAAATAAAGAGAAACCTGTGGAGAACCTCAGAATATTCTTTCTTTTTTTAAGTAAACATCTTGCAAAAGAACTTTCTAGTAGGGTGCCCTTTTGGATATATTATGCCTTAATCCTCTATGGATTTGTTGTCATTCATATTTATTACCATTATCCAAAACTGTTCTCTCCATACCTCTGATGCTCATCTGTGGGTACAATGGAACTTTGTGTGGTTATCCTTCTGTCTCTTTCTATAATTCAGGTCCCAGCCTCTCTAGTCACATGAATCTTATCAACAAAGTAAAGCCACTACCCCAAAGGGCAAAAGAGAATTCACTTTGAGCTAACTGTGAGTTGAAAACATGGTAGTTAGGGTGGCACAGAGTGAGTAAGTCTGTTTGTTCCAGGTACTACCTGACAGCAGTCTTAGCTGGGCTTGGTGGTTGCTAACCATCTGCTAAGAACATAGTCCAAGGATTCTGCCTGATAGTCAAAAGGATATTGGCTCAGATAAAGAGTTGGAGTGAGGATGGCTTAGGCTACACAATGTTGGCTCTGGACCTGTAAAATTCGAACTCTGGATATTCACCAAGTTCTCCATGGTCCAGTCACCTGATCCTTCAGCAGACATCTGGCTTTTTGGGGAAAAAGGTTCATAGTACACTCCCATAATTCTATGTCTCTGATGAATGCTTAATTCAATCATCTCCATGGATGTTTCTTTCTGACATGTCTTAAATGACAGAATTACCTTCCCTAGAATTGTAAATACTTGTATTATTATTTGTTTTATCTACTTTAATTAATTAAATAGCTGGGAGTTCACAATCTTCCATTATATTTTCCTGCTTTACTATTCTTTGTTAGAATACAATGGCATCTTTTCCTGCTTCCCTCTCTCAACTTTTTCCCCATCCCTTCTCTCTAACATCACCTATGCCTTCCTATCACTCCCTCTCAAAAAAAGTTCCCTAGCCTCTTTTTCTTTATTTTTGCTACATATAAATTATATTAATATATAGAAATATTTCCGCATAAATGTAAACATTTATAAATATGAACCACTGGGTTCATTTAGTGTTAGTTGTATGTATATAACTTCAGGGCTAATCACTTTATATTTACTGACTAATTAAGGGGGTTTGTTTCTGGAAAGGGCAAATTCTCTCTCTTTCTCTTGCTCTCTTGTTCTCTCTCTCTCTCTCTCTCTCTCTCTCTCTCTCTCTCTCTCTCTCTCTCTCTCTCTCTCTCTCTCTCTCCTCCCATTGGTTTCATATAGTACTTTTTTCTAGTGGTGAGATCCAGTGATATACTTTATATTTAATAAATTCATCCTGGAATATCAGAGAACAGAATCACCCACAGTCAAGCCATGAAGACCAGAGAGTGGTAACTCACGTCTTTAATCCCAGCATGGGAATGACCAAATAGTGACCTACACCTTTAATCCCATTACTCAGTAGACAGAGATATTTCTGTGTTTCTGTGACTTCAAGGCCTAACAACCAGACAGCAGTAGTTCACACCCTTAATCCCAACTCTATAATTATTGATGCAGAGTTGAACCCGGAAATGAAACAACTAGGCAAAGAAGATATTTAAGGCAGGTATAGGCAGACATTGAGGTATTCTGTATAAGTGACCAGCTAGGCAGAAGACTCTTGAAGATAGCTCTTACCCTGAGAAGCTGACTGGGTGAGAATTGACTGTGGTCTGTTTCCTTTCTGATAATTCAGCTTTTCCCCAATATCTGGCTCTGAGTTTTCATTAAATGCCAACTATAGTTCATGTTTCAAATGCCCCTTCTATTTTAACTTGTACATTAGTGTGTCACTGGTCACATGTCTTTTTAGTCAATCATAATGTTGAAGTATCATGGATATAACTTCCCAGTCATTTCCAGAAAATACATTCTCACAGTAGACTTCCTGGTTCACTGTCTCTTACAAGGTTTCTCAGATCTCTTTCACACTGTTCCCTAAACTTAGATACAGAAGTTGTGTTACAGATGTATGCAGTAGGGCTAGGCTTCCCTTGCTGACCACTTGTTTCTCTTAGATACCCAAAAGTGGTGCTACAGACCATGTCTAAAGACCATGTCTGGGCTCAGCTGGCAGAGAGATTAAAGCCTATGCTCCTTTTGATATGGCTTTCTGCTTGATAAGATGAGCCACTTCACTTCTGTCCCCTTACCTTGGACAGATGGACAACTGGTTCTTTATTGCATATACCTGGGTCAAATATTAAAGCCCATGTTAACCCCCAAGCTCTTTTGGTAACAAGTACTTGCGGTACCATCAAAGCCACTGAGCTCTTCTGACCCTAAACTTCTAGGCTGTTCTAGCTTCCAGCTTCTTCTTTTCCATAGTCGTGCCACTTTCTCTTCTCTCTGTCCCAAGAGGTAGCACTCATGGCAGTGTTGGGTTCCCACAAATGCTGCTGGATACTATGTCTCCTCATGAAAAACAGCCACATGGCACTTTCACATTTACAATAGAACCTTTCTTACCATTCACCCATGGAGTGATCCAGTTTAGTGGGTTCACTGTGTCCTCACTTACCCTTCCCTAATGATCTTCATTTGCCCTAAAAAGAAACTTCTTTTATGATGGGTAAGAGCTAGATTTGTATTAAGGTATAAAGATACATTTTTTAATGCAATTAGAAATTATGGGGGTGGGGATAGTAAAATGGTGGCACAGTAGGCTCTCATGTAAGATCCATGCTTTCACTGGTCCTGCATAGGAGGCAACATTTCTGATCTAAGCATGATTTCCTTCCTGTTAGGTGAGGCTTAATTCCATTTAGACAGCATCTTATTTAAGATTTCTATTCATGATGAAATACCATGACCAAAAAAGCAAGTTGGAGAGGGAAATGGTTTGTTTGGTTTACATTTTATATCATTGTTCATCATTGAAGAAAGACAGAACAGGATCTCAAACAAGGTGGGAACCTGGAGGCAGGAGCTGATGCAGAGCCGTGGAGGGCAACTGCTGACTCACTTGCTCCTCATGGCTTGCTCCCCCTGCTTTTTTTATAGAACCCAAGACCACCAGCCCACAGACGCTACCACACTCAAGTACCTGTGCCCACCCCCATCAATCATTAAGAAAATGTCATACAACTGGATCCTGTGGAGACATTTTCTTAATCAGGGTTTAGGTTCATTTCTTTCAAAGAACTCTAGCATGTGTCAGGTTGACATAAAACTATCCAGTACAGACAGCTATTGTACGAATGCCACTACCGCATTCTAGGGACATGAAATTGGGTCTAGGAGGTGTTAGTCAGGGTCTAAGGAGAGTCGTATTGGAAAGTCAGAAGATGATATGATGGTGATACATTGTGTTCAAACATATATATATATATATATAATTCTCAATGAATAAGTTTTACAGAGAAAAAGAAAAAACTTAAAGCTGTTCTTACAAATCACGAATTTAAGTGTGAAATATTACCAGAGCATACAACTTCAATTTGTAACTATAATATAAATTAATCTCTTAGTTACTAAGTATAGTTTTAATTTTGATAAATTGTGAACTGCTGTCTCAAGAAAATATCTTTCATAAGGTTATCTTATTAAAATGCTCTATCTTTATAATCATAATAAAAACACATAACTATATAACTAATAATTATTCTGAACATGAAATGTACCCATTTCATAATCATCATCAATTATTACATAATTAAACCGCTGTATTGATAAATCTACTTTTGCTTTAACTAACATAGCTTTTTATTTATTCAAAGCGAATAATAAGATTGATAATTACCTGCAATGGTACTTTGTGCTCATAATCTGCTTATTGAATTTGATGATGAACTATCTAATCATGTAATCCTTTAGCATTTACAACAAGGCCAATGAGATCAGAAACATTACAAACATCAACTAATCCAGTCCTCTTTAAGTGTGAGTCTAAAGCCACATTTAAGTTTTCAGCTAAATACTAATCCCAAATGTTAGGGCTTCTCTCCAATAGCAAGTCTACTCATCCTTCTGTGAAAAAGACATTCATAGATTCCGCCTTGATGGAATCCATCGTATGATAGAGTAGGTAGCCTATAAATCATATGATTTTATCTTGTACCCAGTTTTTCAGGATCTCTGTTGTACAGTTTCCTTCCAATATGTATTGATACAGAAGCAAAGATATGGGTAATCAAGAGGCATTGTAGCTCCAAAGAGCCTGCCAGTGAATCAGAGTAATCCCCACTCAGGGAGGTTGTCTTTCAAAGTTATTACAACAGATGGAAATGCCAACAGCATTGTGTGTAAATAACTTGATGGTTGTTTGTAGTGGATTGTGTTCTGGTACATGGTAAATATTTGTCCTTCCTTCTGGGTTTAATAAAAAGATGATTGACCAGAAGGCACACAGGAAGTGTGGGCAGGGCTACAGACTAAGAAAACTCTGGGAACTGGAAGAGCTGGGAAAGATGCCAACAAGGAGAGATGCCAGCAGATGCAGAGGAGACCAGGATGCTGTTCTGAGAAAAGGTACTAAGCCACTTGGCTAAACATGAGCTACTTAAGAGTTAGCAAGTTAAATGCCTGAGCCATAGGTCAATCAGCATGAAGTTAATATTAGCCTTTGTGAGATTGCTTGGGGCTAAGCAGCAGCAGGACTGAGAGTGGGTCCAAACCTCTGGGCTAGGCTGGAAAGTCCGGGCAAAGAAACGTTTACAGTTGCTCCATGATGAAAGTGCTACTGAATCAAAGGAACTGACATCATCATCGTCATCATCATCATCATTACATTATTGCTGTTATTTTTATAATATTTTAAATGCAACTGAATGATGTTTTGTCTTTTGAATTGGGGGTATGGCTTTGTTTCTAGGGTTTGTAATAAACCCTAGAGTTTCTAGGGTTGTAATAAAATATATCTAAAAGTAACTTGAGGAGGAAATGATGACTTACAACTCTCAGGTCACACTCCGTCACTGAGGAAAGTCAGGGCAGGAACTGAAACAGAGACCATGGAGGAACAGCTTATTGACTTGTTCTTTATGGCTTGCTCAATCTTCTTTTTAGTACAACCCAAGTCTACCTGCCCAGGGTAGCACCCCACAAAGTGAGCTGGGCCCTCCTACATTAATCGATAATAAAGAAAATACCCCCATAAGTTCGTTTGCCCAACGGTCAACCTGCTGGAGATATTTTTCTCTATTGAGGTTCCCTCTTCCCAGATAACTCTAGATTATGTCGAGTTAGCGAAAACTAGCCAGGACAAGAAAGAGCTATTAATAGTCCTTATGTTTTTATTTTTCTCTTTTGATGGACTCACCCATGCTGCTATGCTTCTAAGGAGGCAGAATGGCTACCAGAGAAAGATGCATGGTGAATTCTTTATACCAGCTGGTGATCTGGAAAATGTCACCATGCCTACCATCTGTGCCTCATCTGAAACTGAACATTGCTAAGAACCAAAATATTTGCTACTATTGGTAGAAACGTGTGTATTTTCTGATTAACGTCTATCTGTGCATCTTGTGTGGAGGTCAGAGGTCAACTTTCTGTAATTGTTCCCTAATAGTGCCTTGTTGAGGCAGGTCTCTCTTGCTTTTTTTTACTCTGCCTAACCTAGTCCAGCTGTTCTGTGAGCTTACAGGTGGCTCTCCTGTCCCTGCTTCCCATCTCAGGGCAGGAATGCGAGGATCATAGATGCATGCCAACATACATGGCATTTTGTGGGTTCTAGAACCAAACTCAGGCTGCCAACTTTTATCAGTAAGCACCTTTGCCTGCTGAACCATCTCACTGGCCTGTTATAAACTAAATAAAACGTTTATTTAAAACTGATATGAATATATGATTTTAAAAATTATTACTGAAAAAAAATTCAACCTAAATGTGAGGTTTTTGTTAGCAAATCCTATATGAACATACAAAACCAGGAATAATCCATGAATACATAAACACAAAGATCAAAATCTAAAATATAGTCAATTTCAGCACTGCCTCAAAGGATCTAACAGCTTATTCTGATTCAAATATGAATGACCACAGCATGGCAACATCGATTCAAATTTCCCCAGTAACACTGAGCTGCCACAGATATTGTCCTTCACTTCTTAATTATCATTGATAGGATGCAGTTCCAAGAACCTCAACAGGCACAGGAGAAAAGTGGGTCATAAGTAAAGTCTTTTTTAAATTCACTGGTGGGAACATCAGATAGATGAGTTGCAGGAAAGTGGAGTGTTGAAATGAGGCTGTGCCCTATCCTAAGAGACTCCATATTGTATGAAACAAAGGCTCAGCCCATTTCTGAGCTCTTTGGAGCTCTGCTGGAGCATTTTTAACTTGTATTAATTCTGTAAACACATATGTACCTACAGGTATAGAGACATTTCCTGTGTGCTGTGTAATGTATGATGTGAGAGTTAATGTCAGCCATTAAAACTGGAATGAGAGAATCTTCATTCACTGAAGCCAGGTGGGTGAGATTACCCAGCAAATTGCTGTCATTGAAACTTGTGAATTTGCTTTTATTCAACAAATTCAGACATTGTGGAAAGACACAAACATCTTAAGATATCATAGAAATTATCTGGCAGCTGTCTTAGTTTGGGGGGTTGGAGGCAGCCAGTGGTCACTGAATATATCCCAAAAGTCTGACTTGATTGTAGAAAGGCTCTTAGATCAGACACAAAAATGGGGAATCTTTATTTTCTTGCACTAAAAATAACCTTAGATAATTTAATTCTACATCTGCAGCTTTCTAACTCTCCATAATCATGAAGATCTAATTAGTCAACAATCCTTGTAGAATCTGCAATATAGGGTTTTTTTCTGAAAATTCCAATTTACAACAGTAACCATGCCTTACATGAAGGATCTTTGCAGTACTATTTCTCACACTTGCCTCATCATCAAGACACCAGGCAATAGAATGTGGGACTCTCTGGGTTAACCAATTGCCTTTATCAAAGTGAAAATCAGACAGACTTTCTCTGTCTTTATGAGAAAATAGTTTGCAATAATGCAAATGTGCTAAATATAGGAGAAACTTCTAGAATTTCCTCCCTTAAATTATATACAGATCATCACTGCCTGAACTCACTACTGTGAGGAAAAAGAGACTGATTGATTATAAATTATGTAAGCATCACTCATAAGTTAAATGACAACAAATAATGGTGTGGATGTGGGAAGAGAAGAATCCTTATTCAATACTAGTCAGATATACCTACAGCCGTCAGTGATTACAGGGCCCAGGCTCAAGGCACATCTGCACTCTGTCCCTGAGCAGCCTAAAGAGTTCTCCCTTCTCAGGTTAAGCCAGAATTGTCTATTTCAACACACACACACACACACACACACACACACACACACACACACACACACACACACACACAGATAGATAGATTAAATTAATTAATTAATTAATTAATTAATTAATTTAGAATGAGCCACTATGAAGCTGATCTGTACTTTATTGAAAAGAGATTTTTAACTAGATTAAAGCACTGGAATTAATAATAAAATGGATAAAATGGGGACCCTCAGGAGAAAAAGATAGAACACAACCAGGCATTAGTATGGGCATCTCAGGATGAAACCGAACTTAAGTGTCTCAGCCACAAGTCCAATTTCAATGGATCCTCTAATAACATTATCAAGATTTCTAAGGACATTTTTCTTGCTTTAGTGGTAAATGAGATCATAAAGGGGCCCCTAGTGTGGGCTAGATAGGATTATAATCTTGTAAAGGAAAGCCATGGGCTACAGAAATAGCATAAAATGGCCATCCTATTTTTATTTATAAATGGTGTTTCCTGAGAGATACATAGAAAGTTGTAGGTTACAGCTGGCAAAAGAGAATGCCATAGTTGATCTGTATGTAAAAAGATATTGTCTTTATAAAGACAAATATTACTGCAAATTTCCCCTTAGATTTCCTTTCCCTTTCTATCCTGTCTCACAGTGCCTGTGGAAATTAGTATAGAGGTTTCTCAAAAATTACAAGCAAAATTTGGCTCCATCATATGGCTGCACCAAAAAAAAAAACTATTAGTCTTCCCACAGAGATACCTACACATCTGTGTCTACTGCTACAGAATAGACAATGGCAGAAGGAATCACTCTAGACATCTAAATGGGTAAAGAAAATGTGGTTTGATTCATGTACACAACAGAATGTTATTCAGTTATTTAAAAAAATCATGGCATTTGCTTAAAAATAATTGGAAAGGGGAAGTTTTGTTAGATATAACAAATTAGATTCAGAGAGGCAAATATAACACATTCTCTCTCATATGTGTGATGATTTCTCTCTGAGCTTCTGTGTGTGTATGTGTGTGAGTGTGTGCATTTTTGTGTGTGTGTGTGAGAGAGAGAGACATGAACATGTGCCTATGGATGTACAGAGATTGACATCAATTTCTTTCTCAATTGTTCTTGATATGTTTTGAGATAGATCTTTCTCTGAACCTGCATCTCACAGATTCAGTTAGGCTTGTTAGCCAGTAGGTCCCAGGGGATTTAGCACCTCTTCTGAGCTCTTTGAGTTCTGCACGCATATGCTGCACATATGTGTGTGTGTGTCTGTGTGTGTGTGTCTGTGTGTATGAGTGTGTGTGTGAGTGTGTATGTATGTATGTATGTATGTATGTATGTATGTATGTATGTATGTATGTATATATATATATATGCAGCTAAAAAGACATATACACATAAATATTTTAAAGATTTGTGTCTGTCATTGCATAAATAACACATGCATGTTTCTACTGCATTATAACAAACTCTTTCCTAACAGCCCTCTGAATTCACCTAAGAAGGTTAACTTTTAACATTCGTGAAAGGGTACTGCATCAGCAACTTGAGTAAGATATCCTCCACTGACGAGCTCTCATTTTACCCAGGGTTAAAAAGAAAAATTTGTCTGTTTTGTAAATCACAGATTATAGATGATTTCTTACAGACTGTAGAAACACAAAATACAAAATAACAAAAACAAAGATTCTTGCTGGTAGTCAATTGAAAACAAGTATAGTTACACTGAATTCTCATTCTTTGACACTGAAACTCATGATTCATAAAAGAGGTCAATAAATGTTAGGCTTGGAATTCTCTTTTTGTAGACAATCTCTCAAGCTGGATTTTCTAAGTCTTCCTCATATGTAAATTAATATTATTTGGTTTAGGCAAAATGAAGTGATGTTGTGTTGACTTCGTGCAATACAGATCTGCCCAGCTCTTAAAGATTTTAATGCTGCCTCTGTTGGTTCTTACAGTAGAAAATATTTTATTACTTCTCAGTGAATAAATGGAGACAATTTGGGGACATGCAAATGTATTATATTTTACTAAATATTTAAAATAATGTTGCTTCATTTATTTATTTGGTTAGGAAGAGACTGTTTCATGAAAAGCTTATTTGTGAGATCAGGAGACAACTTGAAGGAACTGAGTCTCTCCTTCTACTGTGTAAGTTCCAGGATGAAACTTGGGCCATCAGGCCTAATTTAAAGCACCTTTAAGCAGTGAGCCATCTCACTGGCCCCTAATTCTATTTTTAAACACTATATTTATTACTCAGTCACAATTGTAAGAAACAATTATTACTATGCTGTTTGTCAAGTAGTAATATGCTCACTTTGAGTCTTGTTTCTATAATCTAATGTAGTTAACTTTCTCCTTTTATGCCACTGATTATCTCTTCATTTATTGATGTAAATATGGATTCATGGGTTGTCTTTCTTAATTAATCATATCTTGGTTTATTTTTAGCTAAATACTTTCAACATATGCATAAACACAAAAATTAAACATAAGTATGGATTACTACATGGCATTTGCTGCATCTATGTATGTACATGTAGCCAAAGTCAAGATAAACTTATAATGTCTTTATAGCAAGCACATTCTACTATCTTTTGCAGTGTTTTGAAGTTTCTGGTGTAAAAAACAGAAATGTAGATACCTAAGTACACATTAATTTTATTCATCATTGATATGACTGCATCTTACTCCCCTCTAAGCTATGACTTAGTACCCGATGTTCAATCTCTCCTATTCCCTCACTCCATCCCCAGGTTATGATCACTGTGCTAACTGCCATTCTACCCTCAACACTGTAATAAGATCAACTTCTTTACATTCACATGTGAGTGAAGCCACATGATTCTGTCTTTCTGTGCCCAGCTTATTTCACTTAATGCAGTACACTCCAGTTTCATTCCTGCGCCTCAAATGGTAGGAATTTGCCTGAAAGGACAAATATTATTTCATGTTTTCTATCTACTATATTGATGTCATCATCCAACCCAGGAGTGAACATGGGAATGACAGGCCTCTTTTACCTACATACCAATTTAATTCCCTTTTAACATAGGCCTAGAGATGGGCTTACTAGATCACGTGCAGTATATTTAAAATCTTAAAAGAATTCTTTTTTCTAGTTTTGATAATGGTTTGCTAATTTTCATTGAGATCAACAGTGTTTGAGGTCTGCCTTCTGTACACAACCACACAGACACTTGTTAAAGTCAACCTTGCAAGAGCACAGTGATAGCTTAGTATGGTTTAGTTGTACATTTTCCCAGGACAGGTTGTATTTAGAGTTATTTCCCAACCCAATTAGATATTTGTATATTTTCTTTTCTGGAAAGTCTATCAGATATATTGCCTCGTCTTTAATCATCTTATTTAACTTTGCTAACAAGTTGTACTTTTTCTTACATATTTGATATATAATCCATATATGTATATGTATATGTATATGTATATATATAACAAATATTCTCCCCCATTTTGCAACGTGTTTTCTCACTCTTCTAATTGTTTCCTTTGATGATAAGACTTCTAATTGGATAAAATCTTATTTATCCATTTCTTTTATTTTTCTGTTACTTTGGTTTCTTGCCCCACTACCACTACCGAAAAAATATGTCTCACCAATTACAATTTCCTCAAGTACTTCTATGGGTTTTTTTTTCCTATAAGTTTTATAGTTTCTTCACATTATCTTCTAATAAATAAAAAATAAATCAGAATTTATTTTTGTAACCATAAGAGATGGAATCTATTTCCCTTCTCCTGAAGGTGGCTATCCAATTTTCCATGTATTATTGATAACCACCTTTTTTCCAGTGCATGCTCTTACCAGTTCTGTGGAAAGCCAGATGGTGACTTATACAATGGTTTATTCCTAGCTCAAGTCTGCTATGCTAGTCTATGTCCAGTTTTGTTATTATTCTTATTTGGCTATTGATGGATCCTTTAAGCGCCATCTTGTGTCCCTTTGACTTCCTCTCACTGCTTTTGGGGGAACCTCTTTCCTCTTTGTTGTAAGATATGTTAGGGTTCTCTCATAATCTCTGTCACGCAATCCTGAATTACTCATTTCTCCACAGAAATTTGAGAGTATTTATTAGAGAGCAGAATTTAGTAAACAAACTATGAAATATGATTTATGCATAATCATATTTCTATATATCCATCTACTAAACTTATAGAACCTTCACTTTATCTGGTACATATAATTTTGATCAGACTCCACAGAATTTATTCAAGCCCTTCCCTTTTCATTAACGAATTCCACTGATACATTCTTCCTTCCCCTCCCCCTCCTAATCCCATTCACTTCACAGATGAAGAGACTAAAGTACTAGAAAGTTATCAAGTCTCAACTGGCTCTTAAGTGACAAAATCAAGCTTTACATCCAAACTGTATTTCAAATCCCAAACTCTTCATCAATGGGCTTCATTATGACCCCATTAGCGGCAAAACAAGCCTCACCTCTACAAATTCTACCTTGAAATAACTGCAGAAAACAATAGCATAAAGCTTCTACTTTAAATCACACGGAACAGTTACTCTTTTTCTCTAAACACGATCAAGTTATTGCAGAGGATAAGCAGGTTCTAGCACCTTCAGAAATCTTTAGTTCATTTAAGTGTCACTAAGCAGAATCTGGAGATGACTCAGTAAATAAAGTGCATGCCACAGACATTTGAGAACCTGAGTTTGGATCCCCAGAAGCCACGTTTAGCTAGACCCAGTACTACACAGCTATAACCCCAGTATTCCTACAAAGAAATGAAAGTTGTGGCAGAGCAATCTTGGAAGTTCATGGATCAGTGAGCCTCCCTCAGTGAAGGCAAACAACAGAAAACCCTGTTTAAAACAAAGAGGAAAGCCATAATCTGACCTACACACATATGCCAAGCCATGCATGTACCTACATATCCAAAAGCACACACACACACACACACACACACACACAGAGAGAGAGAGAGAGAGAGAGAGAGAGAGAGAGAGAGAGTAAACACATACACATATTAATGTCCCTAAATACAAACGCATCTAATGCAATCACATGCCAGACAGGGAGAGATACTCATGGGTTTCTGATCCTTGAATAATGAAACTAGTTAGTGCCAGAAGTTTCCAGTTTGATTCCTCAGCTCTTCATCCCTCCTGGTATTTCAGAAAACAAAATCAATCCAGTAAGAATAATGGAATAATGAGAAGCTGTCAGCAGTACCCATGCTCCTCTGTGTCCTTTGACCTAATGAAGCTTATAAAAAGCATCATGGGTAGCTTTTCTCCACTTCAGTTTTCAGTCTTTAAATGACTTGTGGTGTTTTTAAGTCATAAATAAGATCCTCTAAGTTTTTGTTTTGGGGTTCTTTTTAATAGTTACTTAAACACCTTATGAAATATTTTATCATTGAAAACTGAAGATGTTGTCAGAGGAAAAACACCAAAGTGATGTTTATTTGTTCCAAATGTCCACTGAAGCATTTTAAAACTTAGCATACATGTAGATAGTCATACACTGTACACACCTGGCAGTCACAGGACTGTATGACTGAAGCAGCAGCCCCAAATGACTTCAAGTGCAATCCAGTGTCTGGCATTCAAAGACTTATTGGTATTAATAAATAATGACAGCTCAATAATCCATCAAAAACACCACTTAAAAAGAAACAATTAAGGTCATCGAAACCAACTCGGAAATGCATAAGGGCTTGAAGAGACTGGCTTCTAATCCTTGACACAATTAATTCTTTATAGAGGCATCTCATACAAAAATGTCAGCTCAGAATCTTCCCACTTTGGAGGAAGAAAGCATAATTACACCTATTCTGAATAGAGGTTACAGTTATTTTGTCAAAAAATGTTGAAATTGACAAGAAAAATGGTTCATAGTCATTTAAAATCTTTAATTTTCTTACGTTTAGCTTCAACCAAGTCTTAAAGGATGGTTTTTCTCTATATACACGAATCTACATTTATTGTACAAATATAACTTACGTGCTAACTAGAATACAAAATAAAATTACTAATAATTCACTATATATAACTAAATCAATGGGCCTTTACTAAGCCTTCACTGCCCCAACCAGTCATGAGTATGTTAAAAATACACTTTTGTTTGGCCAACCCCAGAAGGGGTTTCCTTCCTCACATTCTTACCGGGGCAGCCTTTAGAGAGTTTTCCTGCACAATCAGGATTTCAAAGATGTGGGATAAAGGTGGGACACAGGAGACCCCAGAGTCAGAGGGGAGGCCTCTAACTGTGTCTTCATTTAACAGTGGATGTTCTTGGAAGGATTTGAAATCCAGAATAACCAAATCAAATGCCAGTGTTTTACATGGGTTAAAAAAAAAAAAAAAAAAAAAAAAAGGAGCGAAGGCACTTCCCTTTGAGGAATGATGATGATGACGATGATGATAATGATGCATTTCAAAGCTAGACTTACTGGAAACAAGGAAGTCAATCTGTCAACTGAGCCAGGAACAACTGTGAACTCATGAACAAGAGAAGGACTCTATAGAAGGCAGATTCTTCTTCATAGAGGGGTATGTCAGTGCTAGTGCCTTTCCTCTTTTTATTGTGATATTTTTAGTAATATATTTAAATTCCTGGTATAATTCCTTTTACTTACCTTCCCTCTCCTTCTCCTGTCCCCCCTCACCTTCTCCCCCTCCCCCCACACCACCTTCCATTCATTCCTCAAAGGGAATAAGACCTCCCTTAAGCAGTCAACACAAGCTAACATATCAAGTTGAGACAAGACCCATCTTTTCCTCTTTGTATCAAGGCCGAGCAAAGCATCCCACCATAGGGAGTGGGCTCCAAAAAGCCAGTTCATGTAACCAGGATATTTCCTGGTCTTAAAAGCTGTAGAAATGAAGAGGCTTTGGAGTTTCTTACATCCCACCTCTTCTACCAGATCAGTGACTGAATACACTGCTGTCTCTTGACTAGCAATTCTGAAAAGAGAGAGTTTTTCCCTCACACTGTACAAGGAATATCATCAGGAATACTTTTGTTGCTGAGAAAAGCCCATCTACACACACACACACACACACACACACACACACACCATACACACACACACACACACTCCACGTGTACTCTGTAGGTTTGTATATAAATCATTAAGATGTGTGCCTAAGGTAAACAAACTCTAACACATATTAACCCGAGAGAGTATTGTTTTAACTATTTACCTTTTCTTTCCTTTTTGGCAATTTTATATTATATACAATTATAATTATATATTATAAATGTGATTATATTCACTTCACATGGCTCTCTAGTGCCCCCTTTCTTTTCCCTCTGACCCCTTGTCTTCAACTCCATCAGTGCTGACATCATTAGAGAAAATGACACCACCTCCCTAACAATGACCATTAACAGTCATTAGTCCCTAGAGAAGGGATGGGTCTCAGCGGTGCCTCCTCTATTCATGGTGAAGGATGGAGGTTCAGTTCTGTGCGGGCACCCATTGCTGCTATGTGTTCACGGTTGTAGTGCCAATGCCGTGACTGTGAGGTACCATTTCATGACCTCTTTCTCCATTACTTGTCTCTTATCTCCATTCTCTTTTCTTCGATGCTCCCTGGCCTATGCAGGGTGTTTTACTTTTGTATCTGCTTCGCTAACTATAAAAGGTGAACCGAGTTGGCTCCTGCTACCTTCCAAAGATGTCTGAGAACAGATAGAATCAGAAGATCTTTAGAAGCTCAAATTGGAACAATCACAGAATTTTATTATCACTTCATGTCTTTATTTTCTCATATGATACAATGAAAATTAATTTTTAAGAACCTAAACAACTGTTCAATTGGTAATCATGCTTAAGATGACTTTGAGCTAGTAAACCTAACATTTAAAATAATTACAGAGCCGTACATGGGAGCTGTGCATGGGAGCAGATATTATGTACTTCTGGCACTGGCATTCAGCTCATGTTTGCTAAACCATGCCTATCAATCCCTCACTGTGTATTTCTTCTTTCTTTGTTCCAAATAATGCCCAAGAAGCTACTAAACTGCCCCAATATCTTTGTAGATTTATATCTGTTTGGTTTAAGGTACTATACTGTTACAATATGGTTTCCTGACCCTGGCCGGCCAGAGTCCAGACCACAGACCTGAAGCCCCAGACCCCTTAGCAGCCTGCTGCTGCTCAGGCCCCCAAAATGATTCAGATGCTTATATTAAGTTCATGCTGTTTGGTCTATGGCTTAGGCACATTACCAGCTTGCTCTTACATCTTAATTCAACCCATTCTCATTAATCTGTCTGCCATGTGGCCCATGGCTCACCTGTGCTCCTTACCTGTTTCTTCTTTGGCAGCTCAGTCTGTCTGACTCCACCCTACCTCTCCTACCTATGCCGTGATTTCCTCCTCCCTACTTTTTCTATGATGTCTGTCAAAGGCCAAAACAACTCCTTTGCTTAAAGATTGCTATTCACAGCATACAAAAAGACATTCCCACAGCACTATACTATTCCCCTGATTATTCCATGAGTCTTAATCTTAACAGAACAGTTGCACATGAACACAAGTCCATATAGTGATATTCATTGTTAATAGAAAAAGTAAAATGTATTTCACAAAATTTGTCATTTTCTATAACAATGCCATCACTTTGGTGTGGAATTCAAGATTATTTGCAAAGCAGTTTTCTCGGAGGAAATTGGACAATATGGATTTATTGAGTAATAAATGAGGAAAGTGGTAAATAATACAGCCTTGTACATAAAGTTATGATTAAAAATGAGCTTAGGAGAATATGTAAATAGGGCAATTGTCTAGAAAATATGAACAATTGGCTATCATTTCTAGACGTCAATACAACACAAAGACTGTAAACAAAGATCCCAAGGTAAAAAGCCCTGAGTTTCCATGGCCAACTGAGGCCTGGGAAAGTCGTGGGGGAGGAGATGATGGGCCTTCAGTCTAGACATTTCTTTCTTAAAAGAAGCAAACTTTGAAGAACTAACTAGGAATCAGGAAAAGAAAATCTCGGACAGAGATGTGAAACTAGACCTGGTGTTTCTGACCCAATGTCTGAAAGTCCAAATATTCCTTTATAAATCAAGCATTACTTTGCAAAGCAGACATGGCCTCTCAGGTTGACAAAGAACTGTAGAAACAAGAAGGAAAAATTCTTGGCAAATACACGGATTTGGAAGTTCGACGTAAAATAAGAACCAGGCTCCTTCAAAGCACATTCTACTCACGAGTGAAAATACGATGGCAAGAGATGATGTCACATCATGTTCATATTAAGTAACTCAAGGCTAAAGAGGTCAGTTAAAGATGGATGGGAAAACCAGGTCAGGAGAAAGTAAAAGATAACAAAGAAAACTTTAGCTCATAAGAGAGGCTGTGGGCAAGAGGAGCTTAGGAAAAAGTATGGCTTGTTTCAAAGGTCCCTCCACCTATTATATTACTGAACCATTTTACTGAATAGCACATACCAAGCCAATATTTATATTAAGATGCCATTGAAGACAAATGTGACCACAATCAGCATGGAATAGTGGCCTCCATGTTACAGGATCTCAATTCAAAGATAAATATTGCACAGAAGCTGGCAGCATTCAATCCTCTGACAAAGCCCTCCTCATACATGGTTAAGGCTTTGTATTTCCAAATAATAATACCCTTTGAACACAATTATTGTCAAACATATATTTTAAACAATTTGTGTATTTTGCTCTTAATTTCTAGCATAAGTTATGATAAGCATTTCATTTGATAACTATGAAACAGACTAGTTTCAAATAGATGTGAAAAAATATCTTTTTTTCTAAATTAGTTATCTAATAAAAAAACCAATACAATTTTGAAGAAAGGATTTTATCAATAGTTACTGCTACTGGTAGATTACATAAAGTCAGTATATCTTGCCGTGAACCTTCTTTCAATCATATTTAACATTTCTGAATCTAACATTTTTGAGAAATCAAGATACCATAATTTAAGTTAGTCCTCTCAAATTGTGTCCTAAGATAACATAAAATGTAATCACATCTATTTTTTTAAACTCACACTTACAAAACTTATCCCTGTCAGTAGAATTGGATCAACATGCTATGATTGCTCCTTAACAAATCAGAAATTTATTTTCTCAGCTTAACATAAGAGATCTGAAATGTATTTAATACAAGAGCAGAAAATAAATTAGTGAAGAGCAAACATGGGTTCTAGGAGTGTCAAATAGTCCCCACTTGACCTTCATATACTGAATCAAATTATCTTATGTTATAGCCTCAGAAAAGAATAACTATGTCTCAAAAAAAGTAATTTCAATCAGGATTCTGGATATGAAGTAATCATATGTATGTACTTTGTAAAATCCAGTCTTAGAAAATAATGTTGCAAAAGTAACTTGTAACAATCTTTTCCCTCCAGCCCTCCATCTGGTCAACCTGGATGCCTTTAGTGGGAATCTTGTTAGGTTGGTATAGGCAGACTCATTCCCCAGATATGATGTGTCATTTGAACAATTCTTCATCCACAAACTCTTATTCCTCAGCCTTAAAGCCCCCATTATCTCTAGTATATTGAGACTGGATTCCATTCTGTACCACGGTCTGCATTCCCTTATAGAGAGAGTCCCCAATAAAATTTGTCTCTGCCATTTTAACTTCTGCCAAGCTCTGGTTTTCTCTGTCATGAACAATACTTTCTAGAAATGGCTATTTTTCAGCAAGAAATAGACTTCTAACCACTCTCCATGCTATCAAGTCAAGTGTTATTGCCTTGATCTTGGGGATATTTCAAAGAAATATTCATCAAAAAAGAGAACAAAAGCCAAGATAAAATAGAATAGATAATCTGAAACAAAGCTAATAAAAAGGGGAAAATTGAAATCGTAAGTCAGAGCAAGAGGAATCAAATAATTGGGAATTGACAATGGAAATATAAATGCAGGGAAAAGAAGGGAATCTCACACACTGTCTCACACGGCACAAAGAGCACCATCCAGAACTGAGCCGTCAAACAGCATTTTAATCAGCTGTCAAGATAAGCTTTTAAATGAAAATAGCAAAATCACAGGAAACTCAAAAACTGCATAAGCAAAATTTATATTATGGAATTGGATTTTAAAGATGCATGCCTCAAAACTATTTTTTTCAATTTTGAAGATTTAAGTACATATGGTTCCAGTTCCAAACACATAAAATGACTATACATATTGAGTGATTAATAAATATGTAACTAGAGAATAAATGTAGATGGTTATTATGTTTTACACATGTGTTTAAGTAACAAGTGAGCTGTTACCTTCAGTCTTATCATACAAGAAGCTGAACGGTTGTGATCTTGAATATGTATTAAATCCTTAAAGCACTGTATGTGTGCTCGCAAAGAAACACCAAATTACAATGTCTGCAACAAATCATTTAAAATATTAGCTTGTGGTAAATTGTTTAAAGGTTTGCTTGTTTTTAAGCATATGAGTGGTTTGGCTGCATGCATGAATGTGCATTACAGCCACTCAGGAGCCTGTAGAGGCCAGAAGAAGGTATCATACCCCTGTCTCTGGAGATAAAGAAAATTGTGGGCTACTATGTGGGTGCTGGGAGCCAATGTAAGTTTGCTACAAGAGTAAAAAATGCTCATAACCATTTATCTATCTCTCCAATCCCACTGATGAAATAGTTAAAGTGTTGTATAAGGCACTGGTTTTCAGTGCAGCTGAAGGTTACTCCCTTCAGAGCCCTCTGTCCCTCATGTCTTCATCATCAAAATTCTAATGGGCAATGCTCTCCTAACTAGAGTATAAAAAAAAAAAAAAATCTAAATGTTTTTAAGAACATCATACCAATGTTTCTAGCATTTATAATGCTATCATAATTAAATTAGATCTATATTTCTTATATGAAGAAATTAACATCAATTCTAAAGGACAGTTAATAAATTGTACTAAAATTTAAAAACACAAGGACATTTGAGAAAAATCTCATTTTCATGCAATAATTAATGGGGGCAGCAATAAACTTCAAAAGTTTCAAAGTATTTTAATAAAGAATTTCCTTTTAAAAGGAAAGAATTTTGGTTTTCGTGTCACAATGGAAGAGGATTTCACAGAATTGAGTTTTGTGTCCACAGGAACCCTGGAGGAACTGGAGGCTCACCACTGTGTAGCTGAAAGCAAGAAAGACTTTGAGATTCTGTTCCGTCAAGCAGAGCCAATGGCTAAAGCTGCCTTTAGTGAAACAGTAGAGGTTTATTTGAGACCAAAGGGGGAAAAAATCATGCTAGCATTTTATTTTGTAAACAATGTAAAAGACTGACAAGACCAGTCATTTATATGGTGCCTCTCATATAATATTCTGGCCCAGCCCAGAATACTTTAGAAAATAATTTTTTCAAGCAAGTATTATGTCAGTGCCGTGCCCTTGAAGCCTTTGGAACAGGAGAAAAGGACACAGAAAGTCTGGTTAAGGGAAGTGCCCTGATGTTCATCCTGGGCATCAGCATAGCCCATTTTCCAGAAGGAAATTCTCATGTCTGACTGAATCTGGAGAGGACATAGATGTGTGAGGAACAATAACCTTCTGGAAATGAGATGTGACTAGCGACGGGAGAGATGAAGTCCAGATGGTGAGGAGAGAAGATAAAACAAATGGGAGAGATGACGATGTTATGCAAAGTTGGCTGTAAGAAATGTGGGCTTTGAGATGTTCCTAGAACTAGGAAAACTCAAACTCAGCTCAGACTTTGGAGGGTGGGGTGCAAGGAAGTCTATGGAAATACAGTGACCTGGAAAGGGGCTGGAGGAAATGGGGGATAGATTTTTCCCTTGCCTTTGAAGTTGTTTCCAAAGCCATTCCAGGTAGTGAATCAGAACACACCATGGTGTTTTCTTAGACCCTGGCAAGAACACATTTTATAATAATAGCCAACTAAATTCCAAAGACTGTTTTTCTGTAAAGTACCTGCTTTGACTTTGAAAACTGAAAATAAAATGAACTGGCTTGTAAGTTCTCACAAGTCTATTTAGCTAAAACCATCTAGTTCTCCAAACTAATTATCTTGAATGATAAAACCCAGCTTCTCTCCTACCTGGTGATTTAGCATGCTTTATGAGTCATTTTTCTACTTAAGTCATTGACTTTTTTTTTTTTTGAGAAAGAACAATTTAGTGTAAGGGACAAAGTCTTTTCTCGTGTGGTTCTTTTTAATATCTGTGCCTGGGTGGCTCTTGCGCTTATCATTTTCACTACAGTAGTCAAATATCTGCAGAAATCTGGTTCCTCTTATGAATATAACAGGGAGAAAGCTCCAAATATAAATCAGTCTGGTGAACACATCTTTATTGGATTTTATGACCAGATCCATAACTCTTCGGGAGACACTCTTCGGGAGATAGGAGAAGTAAGCTGAGGATAAATACATCATTAAAATTCAAAATGCTAGGTTCTGGGTGTATATAAAACATCTAAAGGGCTGCATAAGTTTTAGGGAAGATGAGAAAAGTCCTCAGAGCAGCGCAAGAACAATAAACAACCCACCAAGGAGACAACGGAGGATAGGCAGCAGGGTTAGGAAGATGGTGTCTTTCAACATGCCAAGTTTAAATTAAATGAGACAAGCAAGAGCCGGTGTACAACCTCTGCCTGGGGCTGACGGAGGATGGTACCCAAAGTGGGCTATATATAACCTATCTAGTGGGGAAAGGGCCTACATTTGCATACAGATGGTGACTATCATCATGGTGGTGATTTACATGAAGAGAGGAAGAAGAAGGATATGTGTGTGTCCTTCATCATGAAATGCACTCATGTCACAACAAGTAGGACTTCTTTTCACAGCTGCTGTGACAGAGCAAACTCTGATCAATTGTGTCTTTGGAGTTCTTACCCCAAGCGACGGTTGTGCCTTCTGATCAGCTCTGACTCCTAGATAGCTTGGCACTGTCACTTCTCCAGTCTCTTTTCCCAAGCAGAAGAAAAACAACTTTTGAATAGAAAATACCCTGCCTTTTGGTGAACCGAGAATCATCTTTGCTAGAAGCGGTAATATTCCTCCTCTCATGTCCTTTTAAATACCAGCAAAAGTCATGCTAAGTTCTAGTATGCTATCTCCATAAATTTGGTGCCTTGAAGAGAGGGTTCCAAATCAGCGCTTCTCAGCCTCCCTAACACTGTGACCCTTTAGTGCAGACCCTCATGTTGTGGTGACCCCCCAACTGTAAAATTATTTTCATTGCCACTTCATGACTGAAATTCTGCTACTGTTATGAGCCATAATGGAAATATCCGATGTGCATAATATCAGATGATGCACATCAGGTATTTTAATATCTGCGCCTGGGTTGTGAAAGGGTTGCTGCCCTTCGTGAAAGCATTGCTCAATGCTCAGAGGAGGTCCCAACTCATAGATTGAGAATCATATTCTATATGACATTTTCATCTAACAGGAGCTCACAGTATCCTCTAACTGTAAGTAACCACAATGTGTCCAAGTTCCCATGTCACACTGAGCCTTTCCAGCTACTGTGAGGATATTTTGCTTGCCAGAAAACTTTTTCACACTGAGGAACAACTCCTTTGTAAATAGCGGTAGGCAAACTTCCAGACTCCATTCCCAAAGCTGCAAAGGGCAAATCAGTTCACAGACAGCTAATCTGTTTGTTTTCTGGGCTGAACCTCACTCTGCATCTTCTGTTCACGATGAGCACCCTCTTCCACTCGGGTTTGGTTGTTGTGCAATGATGTGGGGGAAGCACAATGTACCTTGAGGGTGTTAGAAAGATCAAATGAGAAGCAGAGAACTAAACTTTAGGAAAAGCTTCAAAAATCTTCAAAAGCCTAGTAATCCAATATACATTATCCTCTGGGTATGGTAGTACATGCTTGTAAGCCCAGAATGTGGGGGAGGAGGGGCAGGGATCAAAGGGTCAGAAGTTCAAGCTACCCACACTACATAGGAGCAATAATGGCTTCATGAGGCTCTGTGTTGGCAAACTTATCCTCAACTGTCCATATATTTAATGAGTACAAAAATTGAAGAAATTATTCAAAAATTTTCTCTCCAAGAACTAGATTTTGATAGATTCTGTTTCTGCCAACAGGGTGAGGGATTTGGGGACTAGCATTGAGCTATAAGTAGTTTTAGGAATATATGAGAATCCAACATGGAAAGAATATTTTATTCAGAACATATATATACTGCTCCTGGTATCAGGCAAAGATCTCTCTTTTCTCTTTAAGTGGAAAAGGAGAAGACAGACAAGAGAAGAGTACTTATCTGTGGAGCACATGAGCCCTCCACCCTAAGGAACAGAAAGACTAAGCTGAATGAAATAGAATGTTCGTTTAATATATGTTGCTTTTTTATGTGATGAATGTTCTGTCTGTGTGTACCTACATAGCCACACGTATGCATCACCTGCTGAGGTCAAATGTGAACATCTTTATATCTGTTTACTGGAGCTACAAATGGTTGTGAGCTGCCATGTGCATGCTGGGAATCATATCAGGTCTTCTGCAAGAATAGTGTGCACTCTTAACGACTAAGGCATCTCTCCAGTCTCTCCCCTGGTTTTCCTAAACTGTGTTACTTGGTGTGATAGCCTCCGGGATAAGACTCTTTTAAAATCAGTCTGTTGGACAGCACCCTCAGTTGGAGGGCAGAAAATCTACCGCCTATCACAGAACTAATGCCTCAGATTTGCCTGAGCGCCTCACCTCCAATGCAATTTCAGCTTAGAGCTGCCCTTCGCTTTTGCAAATATCCATGCCCAACTGATAACATCTGTAAAGCAAAGTATCCGGTGGAAAGGACTGTAGTATATGAGGTTTCTGGCCTTGACTTTTGGGCCTAGCCTCAAGGTTTAGGCCCGCAGACCCGCAGACCCGCAGACCCACTCAGAGACACACAGACATTTACAATAGGCTGATCGACCTAAGGACCAGTCATATCACTTGCTAGCTCTCTACCCTTCATCTAACCCATGTCTCTTGTTCAGCCATGCGGCTCGGGTACCTTTCTTTAGAGCAGCATGGTTGTCCTCTGCTTCTTCCGCTTTCTCTCTGGTGTTCTCCTCTGCGCTTCCTGTCCTCAAGAGTTTTCTTAGTCTGGTGGTCCCGCTCACACTTCCTGCCTGCCTTTGGCCAATCAGCGCTTTTTATTAAACCAGTGGGTGGGACAATTATTTACCATGAAACAACACAATCCCCTACAAGAGACTAAGTGCCTATTTCAGAAATACATCTTGTCACCCTCTGACCTCTGTAATATCCCAAAGAATCTACTCAGATTTGTGCATTTTTTTTTTTTTTGCAGTTGGAAAAACACAGTCTATATCCATAAGAGTTACCATAAGTATAGCCTTGCCTCTAAGGCAGCTCTCTTGAAACTGAGCAATATAACAATGGCTGTGAGTTAAGCAACTGTGAAGAGATTGTTTTCTGTATGAAGGAGGCCTTACCACAGGGGTATTTTTTGGGTTTTGTTTTTGTTTGGGGTTTTTTTTTGGGGGGGGGGTTGGTTTGTTTTGTTTTTAAGAGGAGTATGGATGTTCAGGAACTTTAAACAATACTTTACAAACATAAATTTAAACTGTAAATTCTGCTGAGAGCTGCTAAATACAGAGAAGGCTTAGTCCCAGTGTTATTAAACATTAGCAAGAAAAAGAAATACAAGAGCTTGGAAAAATTCACCTCATTTTATTTTTATGAGAAGCTGTTGAGAACAACAGACCAGAGGAACAGAAACAGAAAACCAAGCAATGACTATAAAACCATCACTATAAACTTCAGGCTACGTCAGTGTTTTGCTGTGGTGGGTGTGTTTTGGCTCCATTACTTTATGTTGTATTTTAAGCCTTAGAAGTCCCTAGTGCTGCAGAAACTACCTGACATATACATAAGGCAGATATTCACTCAATATTCACCTCATTGTGACCAAGCCTCAGACAGGAAGTGAACCTAATCTACTTCAGTGAATAGCTCTCCAGCAGAAGGTCACAGGTGACATGAGGGTATGATTTGATTGATCCCAGAACTTGATTTTGGGGAGAACAGATATGACTCTTTAAATCCTGGGACAATTATGCCTTTTGGTAACTGGTACATGGGATTCAAGTGTGACAATGCTTCCCAGAGGGCTCAAAGCCAGTATATCTTTAGTATAACAACAAACAACCCTGAAATGTCAATATGACAAAAAAAATATATAGTGCTTTCTTAGAGAAGTTACTGTGCCAGATTAAGATGATAGGAAGTAGATGTAAAAACTACCACACACATCATTTCGGTTTGCATGGAGCTGGGATAGACACCACCTTCTGCAATCATCTTCTTACAGTGACTACTGCCTCCTAAGTCATGTGACACCCTCAAGCTTTCAAACCTATCTGACAGAATAACTGAGTAGAAATTAGAGGAAAGCCAGGAACAGAAACAGAATGTGATACTAGATAATAGTCCTCATTGCAACTCATTACCAGTGGGGATATGTTTCAAATTTAATCAAAACCAGTCTGAGATATCAGAGGGATCTACCCACAGTCAGTCTAGGAGGACCAGACATCAGACAGTGGTAACTCACACCTTTAAGCCCAGCACAGGGAATGGTTGGGAATGGTGACCTATGCCCTTAATCCCAGAAAATCTGAGTTTGAGTCCATCTTAGTTTACAGAAGGAGTTCTGGGCTCCCAGGCAGGCAGTGGTGGTCCCACGTCTTTAATCTTAACCTGGATGTGAAACAATTGAGGGAAGAAGGTATTTAAGGCAGGCATAAAAGACAGAGCAGGCAGAAGAAGCCAGGAGTAATGAGGCTGAGGAAGCTGGAAGACAGCTGGATGAGATCTGACTGTGGTGTTTACTCTTTGATATCTCAGCCTTTCCCTGAGATCTGGCCCAGAGTTTTCTTTATTCGTGCAACAATTACCCTATAGTATTTGTGGGGATTTAATAAAGTTTCAGAGGTTTTGGAGATATCAGAGGGAATCTACCCACAGTCTATGTGGGGGGGTTAGTAAAAGCTCCAGAAGTCCCAGAGCTCTAACCACAGTCAGTCTAGGAAAATCGGAGTGGTGATTCAAACCTTTAATCCCAGCACAGGGAATATTCTGGGAGTAGTGACCTACACCCTTAATCCTAACTGACTCAAGGTCACTTCAGATTATAGAAGGAATTCCAGGCTTCCAAGCAGGTGTGGTGGGGCCACACCTTAATTACCAAAAGAATACTTAAGTTGGGATTCAAACACAGAAAAAACCATTCCAAGGGAATCGAGGCTGAGGAAGCTAGAAGACAGCTGGGTAAGATTTGACTGTGGTGTTTATTCCCTCTGATATCTCCAAAACTTCTTAAACTTTATTAAATCCCTACAGGTATTTTATAAGAAGTCAGCAACTACGGTGGGGGAACTTGGCTTGGACCATGCACTGGATAAGGACCAAGTCTGGGTTATGCCATGGGCCTGAGACATAAGCCCCATTTTTTTCATATCCTCCAACAATAAAAATCCAAAGTATTCTTATTATCTCACTAAACAGTATAAACAACTATGTATGTGCCAGGAAGCATTTTAAACTATTTTTTTTCTCTCAAAGATAGTTTTCTTGTGGTGCAGGCATCTCTCTCCAGCTAACTCATTATATCCCATCGCCATCATGTGCATCTGTTGACAGGAACCACAATCTATGTTGGAAACAAGATGACATCTGAGCATTTCATTTTCCATAGAAGAATTAGCACCATTGTCCTGTAATGATGGTGGTCCTGATGTTGATTAACCTGAGTGCTTTTGCCTCTAAGAAAATGTCTGTGTCTTTCTCTGCTAAAGAATAGTAAAAGGTAAGCAGTACATCCCACATGGAAAACAATGACCCGGAGAGAAAAAGCAGCTATTTGGTCTCCATCTACAGCAGGAGATGACAATCTGAAGGCACATTACTGACATTATTTTCTGATCACTTTCTGAGATACTTCTAAAGTAGGTTTTCACTTGAAGCTTTCAATTTTCTCTTGATTGCTAAAGTAGCTCATAGCATGAAGATGGCATTTTGTTCCCAAAAAGATAATAGGAAAATGAAGGAGAGTTCATACACGGTGAGTTGTTAAACAATTTCAGGTCTTGAACTTTCTGTTCCAAGTCTGAAAAGTTTTATCCTGACTTATGCAATTAACCCAAAAATGATTGCACCCTGTCTCCTGATCATGACTATTCAAGTAGAATCAAGGCAAAGTAGGCAAGCAATGGTACCCTTGCCTCACATGTCTGGGCTTGGTTTCTTCCTTGATCATGCTAGGTCTTTAAAATATGGGAAATGTCTACTGAAGAACCCATGTTATATCTGAGAAGAATACATAGCTAACAATTCAGTCTTACCAACATTGCCACATTTTCAGAAATAGTCTAAATAGACAATGTCATCTTCAAAGCCCTCTAAGAATGCAGGCCAGGGCCTAGAAAAAGTCAAAGAATGTATTGACTGCTTGATCCATTAATTCTTTACTGATTGATTGGTTTGTGCCTGTGTGTGTGTGTGTGTGTGTGCATGCATGCATGTGGTGTACATGCATTCACCCATGCATGAGGATATGCTGAACCTGCTCTAAATACAGAGTACAAAAGATGGTTTCCTTCTCTAATGTGCTTAGCTAGTCCTTTGAGGCAGTCTCTTCAGGGACCCAAGGATCATGTTTCTTGATTAACTTGGAATCAAGCAAACCACAGTGATCTTCCTATATAAGATCCAAGCTCCCACCCCTCATTGCTACAGAGAAAATGTTCAACCCCACAGCACTCTCTACATCCCTGAAAAGCTTTTCAAACATTTTTGGGTTTGCACAGTTTCTTACATTCAGTGACTATAGTTAGAACAGTCAAAAGAGGCTAAAAGAAGATTTCTCTCATCAGCTTATTGAACAATTGAGAAACTCAAGCTGGTCCAATGTTCTGATAGGTTCAGACTCCACAAAATAACCATAAGAATGAGGAAGCTTTAAAGGGACAGATAACAAGTACCACAAAGTCAATATTCAAGGGAAGGGCTCTTTATTCACACCAACCCAGTGGAAAGTCCCCAGTTAAATGTTAGCTGCTATTTTCTGATTGCTTAAGATGATTCACACTGAGCTAGGTCTCCTTTTGCAGAAATAGAAACACATTGTACATGAGCTCCCTCAGTCTACTGGCCTAATCCATCATTGAAAAGGCCCAAAGGCACAATACACATAAAATCAAATCACTCATCACTTGCCACACAGTAATGTAGCACAAAAAAAAAATCTTATTTCATTCTTCCTTAGAAGTTTAGGGAGACACAGAAAAACAAGTTTAAATTATCAGTTAGCCAGTTGATCGTAATTGAGCTCTCTAATTCTGGATCCAGACATTTCAGTTCTCCAACACAGCTGTAGAAATTTTTCATGGACCACATTGTTCTCTCCCTATTCAGTTCTGCCTTTGAGCAAATGCACACGTCTATACCTACATCGCTTGAACATCTCTGATCTTCATAGCAGAACTTTTAGAATGCTGATGTCCAACAACTCTTTCTGGATCTGCGCTATTAAATTCATTATGAATGCCTTGATCCCCTCATAGCATTATTAGTGAAGTTTCCATTTGTATCCTGCAGCCAGCCTTGTCCTGCTGAGAGCCTGAAGTTGACTGAAGTCAGTAGAAGTTGGACGGTATATAAATGACAGCTACTGAAGCTTTCAGATAAAATTCTGTTTTGTTTCTTTTTTTTCTTCACCTGAGGAGGTTTGTCTCTTTCATCTTGAGACAGGCAGAGCATATTGATGGACCTTTTCTTCAACTATCCTCCAAAAGGAATATTTGGGACTCATTTGGATTTCAAACATACAGCCTGTGTTTTCTGGAGGATGAGGTAATGTGTCAGAACTAATAACTGTCTCTCCTTCTCCAAGAGAAAGCACCAGTGCAGGCTCTGCCACTCCTTCCACTCCATCTCTGCTTCTATGAAGTTTTGACCATAGAGTAAGGGGTTCAAATCCACTGCCAACTGATAAAGAATGACCAAAGGAGCCATATACACTCTTGACTTATAAATTCAGACTAAGAGTTTTATGCATAATCTTCGTAATTGTCCAAGATCTAGACAAGGCATACATACACTCACTCTTTGTGAGATTCTATGGGAGACAAGAGTGTATTGTCTTCTTTATCACAGCATATGTGTCAACACTGCTACAGAACAAACACAGACAAGTGTTCATGCCACTCAGACACCAACGTGCAATAAGCTGTGGATATGTTCAGCTGAGTCCAATGTCTGTGAGGAAAGGGAATAGACATATTGATTCTTGAGAAGGCAGACAGTAGAAGATCAAGGATGGGCACAAAGATTCACGACTCAGGAGTCAACACATTCACATGTTCCTGGATGCTAAGGCCATTTCAGGAGGTGGTGGAAGTTTTAGGGAGCTGGAAGAAGTAGGTAATTGGAGGCATGTCTTTATCAGGTGTCTTATCCCTGGGTGCTTCCACCTCCTCCTCTTATTCTTTCTCTATCTCTTTCTCTTATGTGGGATGTACAGGCCTTAAAGGCTTCTAGGGTCCTGGGGGTCAGAGATGACCATGCCACGGCAGCAGATACCAGCAAAACCAATCCCTTCTCCCTGGCTTGGAGGAGGGTATATGAATGTTTACCACTCTCTCAATAAATTAAACTTGCTTGTTCCATAGTTCCCTAAGACTGTGTCATTGTTTTCTGCACCTTGTTGCCCTCTCACCCAAAAGAAAACCACCAAGGCCCAAAACATTGGCAACCCCGAAACTTTTTCTCATCTTCTTCCTTTTCTCCTGCCCTACTCCATACTTCCTGATCACCATGAGTAAAAAACTTTGTTCCATAATATCCTTCAGCTATAATGTTTTGCTTCACTATTATGCAGAAACATTGGTGCTGCCCAGATTCTGAAGTCATGCACCAAAATTAACCCTTCTGCCTTTAAAGGGCTGCTAAGGGCCAGCAAACATCAAGACCAAAAATCATTGGTAAATCCTGATGTTTGATAGCAATATGAAGTCAGTAGTTTCAATATACTGTAGAATGTTCAGACTCTGCCTTCATAAAAAAACGTCTATACTCCACTTACATATTAATATGAAAGGAAATGGGATGGAAATGTTTCATGAGCAGAACCAGCTCTGGATTCCAAAGTTCCATACATTTTAACAGCAGAGAGTATAATTCATTTGGTTGATGATGACACTATAACATGTTCTTGGAGGAAGCAATGTCTACTAAAATTGTGCCTAACTCACACATTTGTTAAGGAACTTACTGAAGGAGTAAGTTGATAATAAAGCCTTACAACTGGTGTGCGAAAACAGTTGTGCAAAAATAATAATAATAATAATAATCACTGGCTTTATGGCTTTTCCACTTCCCTTTTTCTAAGGTTCAGATTAAATCTTAATTCCTCCATGAAGCAATCTATGACTTCGCTACTAATACCAGGTGTTCTGTGTCTAGAGCCACAGCACAAGGACAACACTCTTTTCAGACACTGGTTCCTGTCATCAATGAATGTACATCAAGGATATGCCATCTGTTTCCATCATTAATGCATCCACATCAGGGTGTGTCTCCTTTTTCCACACTATGGAAATGCATCAGTGCATGCACATTAAGGACTGTGCCCATTTAATTTAAATCAGGATGCTGTGAAAATTCATGTGAAAGTTCTTATGCAGACATATGCTCTCATAGTCCTGAGTTTTTGTCTAGGAACAGCAGTGACAGAATAAAAGTATGACTACAGTGTCCAAGTTCTAATTTCTGCCCCATAAATATGTTGGAACAAACAGACAAGAAGAATTAAAGATATAAATGAAGTAAAGGCTTTACTTCATTTACTTTTTTTTTTCAACAGTGATCAGACATTTAAAAATATAGAGATGGTCTGAGGGCATCTATACAGGCTCAATAAATTCACAAGGCTCTATAAAAGTAGAAGAAATATAAGAGATATAAGAGATCAAGACATTCAAGGTGAGAAAGGCATACCCCGTCACTGACAAATTTGAAGAAGGCAGCAGGACCGTTTCAAAGTTGGAAAGGTCAAGGAATGAGAAATGCAGACTCCTGCCACGCCTCCAACATATAGAACAGTAAGATGATACATGGACAAAAAACCACAAGGGCCCCAGTAACCTTCAGCAATAGAAAACAACAACACCTGCTCCTGGATAACAAGCAGATGTGTAAGCCTTAGTGAGCTGCTAACCTGCTTTTTTGAAGATTCTCTATGTCAAGCACATTTGAAAACACACACACACACACATACACACATTCCCCTCTTAATGGAAGAAACCATATGTTTCTTCGATGTGAGCTACAGAGGTGGTTCTGCCCAACTACTTTTCTCCTTCTTTTATTGCTCTGCTCTCCTTCTTACACTTTTGCAGGTCAAATGCAAAGATCGCCAAGGATTCCTGTCCACCATGCTCTTTGCAGGGCCTGCCTGAAGGATGGGTCCCCTAAATCCTCCTGCCTCCTGTGTATGATGCTTAGGCCATGGATCCTCTTACCTTTCATGGCTTCAAGTAAAAGTTTCTCAAGCTTTACTTTTTCCTTTTCTGTGAAAAGACCCTTGAGTGGGTGAAAATCTCATCAACACAACTTTCTAGAATACTTTGGGACAAATAATGTCTCCTCTTACCACTATGAGAATTTACACTGACCTTAGACCCCAACGGAGAGCACCCTCCAAGTACAAACTGCCATAGCAATGTCATAATGGGCCTTTGTGCCTGCTTTCATTTCCTTTCCCAGGGCAGCCAGGGAACCCTTGGAATTCACATCTCTTTATTCCCTTCTAATAAATAGTTTCTCATTCTAATAGACTCCTACACTTTGACCTTGGTTTATAAAAATCACAGATGACCTGGTCCCCTTGGACGTTAATAGGCTCATAGTGTATCATTTTTCCTCTTGCCTTCTTTGTCCCAGCAAACTGATCTTTCTTTAAAGTGACCATTTTCTATTTATCTTGTTCAAAGATCCTGAACGTTGGAGTCCTAGTACCAATTCCTAAGGAGCACTGTAAGAGACAAATTGTTATGGTCCATTTTCTGTGTGAGGTGTGCTTAGAATTCATCAGAGTTTCAGATAAGGAGGAGGCTCTGGGACCCTTTGTCCTATATCTGGTGGTTGGCTCCAGCCTGTCTCAGAACTCTGAGATTAGAAAAAGGGGGTTTTCTCAAGTCAAAAATTATTCAATAGATAAGGCTTTGAATCCCAAACCAATAGGATGGAGAATTAGGAAGGGGAAAGTCCAAGCCTATGGGAGAAAAGGACGGGAATATTTTGTGAGCAGGGAATATTAAAAGAACTACTATGTTATAGATATCATAGCCAACATATCAGCATTCTAGCCCTTTCTTCCTTTTTCTCTATGCATGTCACTCTCTGCAGAATTACATGTTAAAAACTACTTCATTTTAATCCATCTCCTTCTGTGTTGTCTTTTTTTCTAATAGGACTCAAGATTAAGCAACAAGAGGACAAACCCCACAATGTTCTTAATGAGTTTTATTAAGGTTCTTAGGAACACCAGGTAGTCCAGCCTTATTGTGATAAGAAATAAGGCACTGTCCACTTTTAGTCATCTTAAAGCCTTGAACTACTTGTATCATTTTTTTTATAGCAGAAACAAGCATTTTCCAAGGAAAAAATATTCAACTGAAGAGAAGTAGTTACAATGACAAGCACAAAAAAAAGACATTTTCAAAGAAAATGGTCAAACCATTTGTCAAATTTTTATCACTGGATCTATTGAACACCCATGCTTTGTGAGAATGCAAGTGAGCACTTGAGTGCTAACTCCTTAACTCATGCAGACTGGATACACTTATGAGCACATTTTTGTCTTCTTTGTATTGAATTGTTGGATGCACAGGAAACTGTGGCATGCCAGTGCACCTACAAAGGACTTAACAGTTGGATCCAGAAAAAGTCTATTTATCATGCCAGGTGCTTGCCATTTTTTGTGTGTCTTTGGAAAACTCAAAATCCTCTTGCTTGGTGATTTTCAAAGTTCAGTTAATTGTTGCCAATTTTAGTTACCCCACTGAGTTACATATGCAACACTAGATGTTAGCCTCCCATTCATCTGCACTGCTGGGCCCAACAGCTTTCTCTCTATCCTTTCTAACTTACTTGAATTATCCAGTTCCCATCTCCTTTTATAATTTTTTTAAGATTATAACATAATTCTGTCACTTCTCCCTCCATTTCCCTTCCTCTAAATCCTCCTGCAAACTTTTATTTGACTTTACATTTTCTCAACTCAGGTATCTTGGTTTCCATATACCTTTCTAACACAATGTGACACAGATGGACGTTACCATTGCCAAGGTTATTCCTCAAGAGGCTTTGCTGTTTCAACTATATCCTTGCTACTGTTCCTACAGGAGAGTATAGATCCTGGAAAGGGCGGGGGGGATGGGACCAAGTTTCCATATCCAAGACCAGGATCTGCTGATCCTGTCAATGTACAAGTACACAAATAAGCCCAGGCAAAATCAGCTGGGTTGTCCTTCAGTCCATGATACGGGATTGTATGGTTGCTTATAGCCACTGAATTATCCAATCTCCAGGATTCATAGATACAATCAGTGCTGTGTTGTGAATTCTATAGGTCTTTTAAGTTTTTAAAAATGGCCACATAAAATATTATCCTTTCCCATTTTTCAGTTGGAAAAAAAAATACTACTAAAAACACATGAAATTAAAACAGTAGAGTTGGGCTTGGGCTCTCATGTGACAACATCTTTCTATTCTCATGCAGCTATTTAGAAGGCAGTACTCAAAGCCAAACAGCTTAAAGACTTGGCTCCCACCGTAGCATGTTCATGGTGGCCATCTACTCCCTTTGTGATCATTGCCCCTAGCTAGGCACAGGAATAAATGCATGGTCCTCTGAGGCTCCAGTCACAGATTTCCAAGTCCATTTCTCTAACTATTTCACTGAATATGTGCATATGTTGTATAAAGAGACTATATCTGAGTATTAGTTGCCATTCAGGTGACAAACTCAAATTTTGTTCTGAAAGCAAGTGTTCAAGGATAACAGCTGAGAAACAGCTCTTCCCTGAGCACTGTTGCCACAGTAATATTCATTTCTGTAGTGATTATAAACTTTTATTATTTTTAGTGTATGTGTGTATGTGTGCATTTGCCTAAGAGCATGTATGTACACCATGTTGGTTTCACACATGAAAACAGACACACACTACCAGCACCACACTAGAGTTTACTCAGGAGAGTTGCCAGGTAAGTAAAAGGGCAGAGAAGCAGGAGAAAAGAAGGTCTTACACATGGCATCTCCTTTTAAAAGAATGAGTAGGCACAGATTTACATAGCCACACCTAGGGTTGTGCCCTCCATACAAGGGTGCTCTGTTGGCATCATGTTGTGTTTGCCACTTGGCCGCTACATGCCAGGAATTCTTGAATCATCCAGCATCATGTTGGGTTATCGAACTAGCATATTTACCATGTAGCTGCTATGTGCCAGGAATCTTTACACACCACATGCATTCAGTGCCCTCCAAAGCCAAAAGAGAATGTCAGATTTCCTAGAACTGTAGTTATAGACAGCCATGAGCTGCCATGTGAGTGATAGGGATTGAACCCAGGTCCTCTACAACAGCAATATGTGCTCTTAAGTGGTGAGCCATCTCTCCAGCTAACCTCTAGGAAGTGTAAAGCAGAGGCCAAAGTGGCCTCCCACATCTTCTCTGTTTCTTTTATTCTATTTCTTTTCTGTTCTTCTTCTTCTTCAGTGCATCTGAAATTGATTCAAATGCTTTATTTCATTCATATACATCTTCATGCAAACTTAAATTTCCAAACAGTGACACTATTAAAATCCATCTGTATTATTTTTTCTGCATTTTTAGAATAAAAACTTCTGTTGCCTAACTTGAAACTTAGTGGTGGTGAGGAGTGAGAGCCAGTAGCTAGACTCCTAGCTTTTTTCAGAAAAACAAAGTTGGGTATCCCACAAACATCTGCCTAAAGAGTTTCCTAATGAAGAGCAGAAGTTTGAGTAAACACTAGTGATGGTCATTGCAGAGACCTTCCTCCTCCAGAGAAGTCAGAGTTCACCTCATGGGATTCTTTTGTGATTTTCAAACATCGTAGTTTAATAGAGTGTCTCATTATTTCTGACTTATTGGGCAGAGGGACTCATTTAAATTGTGATAACTGATTCTTGATGGTATTTTCCTACTGCAAAACTATACAAAGGAATATATAACTTAATGTTAAAAACCAAGGAACTTTTTTAAGAACAAAAGTGGTTTTAACTAAAAATGTCCAGGTCTTTTTGGTTACATGAGCCCAGAACCCTGATCTAATGATAGATACTGAAAAATGCCACCTAAATCCCATCACTTTTTTGTTCTTGTATAGCTGGCATACTCGGGTTTCAGTGTTAGTGGAGAATTCTGAGCAGAGAAGCCATTTTCAGAATAAATTTCAAAACTACTTCACAAATGCTAAAAATGTACTATTCCTCTCAAGATAGACAGAAAAAAAATATGTGGGCCAGCTCTACACTCAGTCTGCGACAAGCTACCTATCCCTGCTGGTACTATGAGATCATATCTCAGGAGTACAACACAGGCCACTGCTCCTTCTCTGTCATTTGAGCCATTGGGTGATATTGGTGACAAATAAGAAAAGTAAAATCAATATTTTGAGTTAGACTCCTCTGCTAGAAACATTTTTCTATCTGTACATCCCAACAATTGTTAGAGTCAAGTGGTTTGATTTGACGATATTTTACTTGCTACATCTTTGAAGTATATTTTGAAGGGAGCAGCACTGTATCCCTAAGATGTATAAAATAACAAGCCAAGGTTCTCATTATAAACCCACATTCATACATCCAAATGGTATTTTAAAGGTACAAGAATAGTTGGGATAATAATTCTAAAAACTTAAATTTCAAGGAAGAAAAGTCTTCAAAACTATGAATAAATCCTGTAAACTTCCTTCACAAGTTCAGGTCACCCTTTGTCAGCCACTGGGGCAGGAGAAAACATGTTTCCTACTTTTTTAATTTCATAATTTTGCATACAAAACTGTAGACTTCTACTATAAGATATTGCTGTCCTTAGTTATGCCAACCCACCAAAATGTAAGCTCTAAGAGGACCAAGGCTTATGTAGACCTGAATTGTCACAGTCTTAACTCAGAACAGTTTATGTCTTATTTTTAATAAATAAATGAATGAACGCTAGGGAGGAAGAGATGCGTAGGAGGGCAGCAGACCTCCTTGACACAAGCATACTTATAAGAACTGTCTATCATTAGTGCTTATAATGCTGGGCTATGACATACTCTGGGCTTTCTAGGCCAGCCGGCTGAAAAGTGGAGCATTCACATGTATTGGGAAAAGAGAATGGTGCACATACACATTGTAGACAGAGCCTGGAGAATGGGGTAAGTGGGGAACCCACTTGAGAGGGGGAATAATCTTTATAAACATGAACTTGTTGAGTGCTCATCTAAAACAAGCCGCCTTTGAAAGGGGACTGACAGCATATGAAGAGAATATTGTAAACAGTTTATGTGAAAAGAATACAAAGAATGAGGGTCATCCCAGTGCACAAACAGATGCTAACAGAACATTTAGAAAGAGAAAATGGGAAAGGGGGGATATAATGTTTAAATTGCATCGATTTTAAAGGCATTTCTCAACACAAATAAGCTCTACTTTTCATGACATTTCAATCTTGTGTTGAATGAGGTCTTAGGAAGTCACTGAGTACTTGTGCCTAAAGCTCCCACATGATAGGAAGGAAGAGATACAGGCATTGGTTTTTAAGACAATCACTTAAATGAGCACAATTTATAAAACTGCACTAACTAATGGCTCCTCGTTTTCCATTATAGTATGCCTGGGAGCGTGCGATAGCTGATGGCAAGAAATAAATAAGGAGAGTGTCCTGGTGCTGCCCCTCAACTCACAGCAGCTTTTCCTTTCTATATTAAAAGAAGCACAAGCGCATTATCACCTGATGGTTTTCAGACGAGGATAAAATAAGAATAGAGACAGAGAAATAGCAATGTACACTAGTAGAGGGCCTTTGGGATATGATCAGATGCATCAGCACAGTCCAGGGGACAGATGGCTAGACTCTGTAAGGAGTGATGGCATAATGCTTCCCATGGAGATAAGGAAAAAGTGCAAATGTGCCTCGATGTGATTAAGTTGGCAAGAGTACCATAACCCACTCTGGATGGAGTATGTGAGAATATACTTCAGTCTGACAATGGATGGAACCATGGCCCACACTGGGTGGATCATTCATTTATGTTTTACATAAAAAGTGAGGAAGAAACTAATACAAAGTATATACTACCTCTCCTCAGATCTTTCCCCAAGATGGTAAGAATATTCCTTCCATGTTCAACCCTATCTGGAGAAGCAATTTCTACTTGAAATCACACAGTCAACTTTCCAGAATGGTTTTTGCTGACCAAATAGGCCTTGATGAGACTGAATAAAGAGAAGGTACAGGGTGGCATTGATGCACTAAATGTAACTATTTTTTCCTGCATAAAACATATTTACAAATATCACCCTTGGCTGCTGAGTCATTTAGCCTAACATGGAGAATATTTTCAAACTTTTCAATGGTTGTCTAAAGCTACTGATAACATGAAAGCCAACATACACACTTGAATTGTCTTTTTCCCTATACACAGTAATGATAGAGTTTACAAATCAGGTACAGTAAGATATTCACAGTAACTATTAGCAACACATTTAATTTTAAAAAAATGTTGGTGAACATAGCACCTCTCAAAATGTCTTACTTGAATTGACCATAGTAGCTGAGACACAGAAAGGAAGCTGCCAGCAAAGGAGTAACCTACTACATCATCAGTATACTTGGTACTCCTCATCTCTATAGTCAGAAAAACACAAGGAAAGGCATGCAAGGGAACAAACCAATGTAGTGCAATCAGCATGGGCAACATTTATCAAATACCAGCACTAGACACGTGACCTAGATTCTCAAAGCCATACTGTATTGTCTATGATAATTATGGAGTCAATTAAACTCTTAGGGTAGATCCCAAGATCCAGCGTAAGTTCAGCATATGTCAGCCATTAGCCCTGCCACCATTAATTGCTTGCATTGCCAGTGTTGCCCAAGGGATTAGTTTGTAATGATCTATGAATATTTTAAAATACAATTACAATGTTAAAATACTGTGGACAGGATCATAATCATTGTGTTCTTTTAGTAATTAAAACAGACTTACAACATTTTCTGTTCAATGGCATGGTTGCTTTTCTACTACAGAGGGGAAAGATAAATTAATTCTGGCTATTCCTTGTTTGGCTGCCTGTGGTGTGAAGGTGACCATTGGCACATCAGCCTCCTCACAAGACAGCCCCTGTAGATGAGGATGTGTGGTGTATCTTTGTGGCTGATCAATGCTTATGACACTGCAGACATTGAGTTCTTTTTAGAGAAAACTAGCTGCTTAAAGAAAACACAGTAGGTAGATGATGTTGAAATATACCATTATTTATCCCATGTTTGAAATATCCTAAATATTGTCTTGGTATTCTTCTGTTAATAAACATTTTGTTTTTGTATCTACTACACCTGGATACTGACTCCAAATTTTTCATCCTATTAGTTATCTCTCAGGACTTAAAAATAATGGCAAGTTCTAGAGCTCTATCACATGTCTTATTTTGTTTTACAATATTAATTTTGACACCATAATATGTAGGACATGGCTCAGTCCATAAAATGAAGACATCATTTACGGACAAAAAAAAACATTTCCAACTGCTACAGACAATATGTCTGATGCTGACAATAGGCCAGCATAATCCTATGGCCCTGAGGATACTCTGATATAAACAGTATGCATATTAGACAGCCAATATTTTGTTCATAAATTCCCAGTCACACACATTGAACTGTGATATAGAAACCCAGTAATTTCAACATGCTACAGCATCATAGAGAAAGCAAAATGTAATTACATAGGTTATATACATAGATCCTATGATTTTCTACCCTATCACATTAACTCAAATAACTATTAAGAGTAGTCTTCTGAGAAGAATGAAAAATCTTTTGATAGTGTGAAAAAATGGGGCTTATGTCTAGGGCACCTTCTTTCTACAACTTCTAATTTATCTTAAATATATTAAGAGGAAGAGAAAACAGTATTTGTGGGTCTTTTTTGTCTTAAGCCCCCTTAATGTGTGTGTTGAAAAGGAATACCACTACTAGTGCTGTGTGGAGCAACACCCAGGAGGCGTGGGTACATTGGGTTCCTTGCCTTAACCAAAATTCCAGCTTTGGAATCCCCACAATGCCAAGCAAATGCTCTCATTACTATTATAAATATTCCACAATAGTTCACACCTAGGCCAGAAAATGCATCTTAACAGAGCTTTTAAAAAAATCTTACAATACTTGTAGTAGTGTGGGTTTCTAGTTCCCGGGCAGCCAGAGACCCAGACCCTGCTGTGCCAGACCTCTTAGCCGCCTGCCGCCCGCCACTCAGGTCCCCAGAAATGACTCAGACGCTTATATTAACTTTATGTTGTTTGGCCTATGGCTCAGGCATATTAATCTGTCTGCCACGTGGCCCATGGCTCACCTGTGTTTCTTACATGTTGCTCCTTGGGCGGCTTGCTCGGACTGTCCACACAGATAGGTGTCATCTCTGTCCTTTCTAGATTTTAGAAGTCGCTTGCATTTCTGGTTTACTTGGGTAAATATATCCCTCTGTGGTCTTTGATGTAGTTGAAGATTAGATAGTCATAGGTACAGTTTTTCTTAGTCACTTGAAAGGTATATTGGATATGAAACTTTAGATTCATAAAGATAAGGTAGAAGGTAGATGATAGAGTATTTTCTTTAATTTTGCTAAATACAAATAGACTAGATATTGTAACCGTAATTCTTGTTTGATAGCTATTTTGTTATATGTAATTTTGCTATGTTAAAATTGAAACCTTCCTTTTTGATTAGACAGAAAGGGGAAAGTGATGTGGGAATGCCTTTCTGTATGCTGTGAATCTCAATCTTTAAATAAAGGATCTGTTTTGGGCCATGACAGGCACAATAGAAGAAGTAGGAGGAGGAATCAGAGTAGGTAGGTAAGGAAGGGCGGAGTCAGAGGCAGACCGAGCTGAAGCCCAAAGGAGCAACATGTAAGGAGCACAGGTGAGCCACGGGCCACGTGGCAGACAGATTAATAGAAATGGGTTGATTTAAGATGTAAGAGCTAGCTAGCAAAGTGCCTGAGCCATAGGCCAAACAGCATAAAGTTAATATAAGCGTCTGAGTCATTTCTGGGGGCCTGAGTGGCGGGCGGCGGACTACTAAGTGGTCTCGGGCAGCAGGTCTGTGGGTCTCGGACCTCTGGTTGCCTGGGACTGAGAAACCGCACTGCTACAAATACTCTCAGGCCACAGTAGAATTCAACTAGAATTCAATAGAAAGGTTAAATGTAAAATCCAAAAATACATTATGATGAAGCCACATATTTCTTAATGAGTCAGGCTCAAGAAAAAAATCTCAAGGGCAATCTAAAAATATTTTTTAGCTGAGTTAAAATTAAAACATCACTTTTCAAAACTAAAGGGATAGAGAAAAGCAGTCCACTCACAACAAAGACTCTCAGTAAAGGAACAGAAGTGATACTTTTCCCAACATACTTACTGATAATGGGGCAACCTATGAAGTCACAGACCTTGGTGAGTTTCTTGAGCATAAATTATAATTAGAAAACTAAACAATTTTGAACAGCAAGAGATAAAATTATATGAGCTCAGAAGATGAGCTGTTATGTAAGAACATGAGTCATATAACCAAGACTTGTTTTCATGGTCAGAGTATCTTCCACACAGAACTTTAAATTTAAAACTCTCACTTAAAACAACCCATGTGGGCCTACAATGCCAGATAAGCCTATATTCAAAGTGGAACTTCCACTGTCATTCACTCTGGAAATGTTACTAATGCTTACTCTTCCTCAATTTTGCACCTTATAAACATAGTGAAAGTTGTTAGTTTTCAATATAATTGTTGTGTTTTTCCATCATGATTCTACAAATGACAAAGCTAGTATTCTAGCAAGTCAGAAGAACAAACATCATTACTTTGAGCTGAAATTTGCATTCACGATTATAGGCTATAAATGAGATATAATTTACTTATTGAATAAGAAATATAAATGGGGCCTGAGGAGATGGCTTAGCAGTTAAGCACTGGCTGCTCTTCCAGAGGTCCTGAGTTCAATTCCCAGCAAACACATGTTGGCTCATGGCCATCTGTAGTGAGATCTGGTGCCCTCTTCTGGCATAAAAGTGTTGTACATGCAGATAGAGTACTCATATACATTATAAGTAAATAAATCTTTTTTAAAGAAATATAATGCAATTTGGGGTATGAAGGACAGAGAATTACAGACCAATATCCCTCATGAACATTGATGCAAAATACTCAATAAAATTTTGGCAAACAGAATCCAGCAACATATCAAAAAAAAAAAAAAATCATGCACCACAATCAAGTAGGCTTCATCCCAGAGATGCAGGGATGGTTCAACATACACAAAACTGAGAATGTCATACATTATATAAACAAACTGAAAGAAGAAAAACATATGTTCATCTCATTAGAGGCTGAAAAAGCCTTTGACAAAATCTAGCACTCCTTCATGATAAAAGTCCTAGAGAGATCAGGAATACGGGAAAAAATATCTAAATATAATAAAGATGATATAGAGTAAGCTGACAGCCAACATCAAACTAAGTGGAGAAAAACTCAAAGCAATCTCACTAAAATCAGGAACAAGACAAGGCTGTCCTCTCTCTCCTTATCTATTCAATATAGATCTTGAAGTTTAGCTAAAGCAATAAGAGAACAAAAGAAGATTAAGGGATACAAATTGGAAAGGAAGAAGTCAAACTATCTCTATTGGCAGATGATATGATCATATACATAACTGACCCCCAAAATTCTACAATGGAACTCCTACAGCTAATAATCAACTTCAGCAATGTAGCAGGGTACAAGATTAACTCAAAAAAAAATCAATATCCCTCCTATACACTAAGGATAAAAGGGCTGGAAAAGAAACAAGGAAAACATCACCCTTTATAATAGCTGCAAATAGCATTAAATATCTTGGCCCGACTCTAACCAAAGAAATAGCAGACCTGTCTGACAAAAACTTGAAGTCACTGAAAAAAGAAATTGAACAGGATATCAGCAAATGGAAAGATCTACCATTCTTCTGGATGGGTAGGATCAACATAGTAAAAATGGCAATTTTACCAAAAGCAATATACAGATTCAATGCAATCCCCATCAAAATTCCAACACAATTTTTACAGACCTTGAAAGAATAATACTCAACTTCATATGGAATAACAGGAAATTCAAGATTTCCAAAACAATCCTGCTCAATAAAAGAACATCAGGAGGAATCATCATCCGTGACTTCAAGCGATACTATAGAGCTACAGTAGTAAAAACAGCCTGGTATTGGCATAAAAACAAACTTGTGGATCAATGGAATCAAATTGAAGACCTCAACATTAACCCACACACTGATGAACAACTGATTTTTGACAAAGAGGCCAAAAATATTCAATGGAAAATGATAGTATCTTCAACAAATGGTGTGTTGTCATAATTGGATGTTAGTATGTAAAAGAATGGAAATAGATCCAAACCTATCACCCTGTACAAAATTTAAAGCCAAGTGGATCAAAGACTTTAACATAAACCCAGCTACACTGAACTTGATTAAAAAAAAATTTTAAAAAAAGTGGGAAATACCCTCCACGCATTGGCACAGGTGACTACTTCCTAAATATAATACCAGTAGCAGAGACATTAAGAACAACAGTCAATAAGTGGGGCCTCCTGAAAATGAGAAGCTTCTGTAAGGCAAATAGCATAGTCAGTAAGACAAGACAACAGCCTACAGAAGGAGAAAAGATCTTCACCAACCCTACATCTGACAGAGGACTGATCTCTAAAGTATATAGAGAACTCAAGAAACCCAAACAACTCAATTTTAAAATGGGGTTTGGAGCTAAAAAAAGGGAATTCTCAACAGAAGAATTACAAATGGCTGAAAGGCACTTTAAAAATTGCTCAACACCAGAGAAATGTATATGTAAACAACTTTAAGATAGCACCTTACACCTGTCAGAATGGCTAAGATCAAAAACACAGACGGCAGTCTAAGCTGGAGAGGATGCAGAGCAAGGGGAACATTCCTCCATTGTTGGTGGGAGTGTAAACTTGTACAGCTCTCACAGGAGTCTAGATGTAAGCAACAGTCTGTAAATGATGTAGTTAAGCTTTCTGTTTATATAGACAAAAAGGAACCAGAGTCAAAGACTGCTTCTTAGTAGCAGCAGGGTTTTTCTGGGCCAGCTCTGTTTTCTGGAGTCAACCAGAGATGCTTCCTGACTCAGTGTTTGCAGCAAAACACTTGTGAGTCTTTTTAAAAGGTCCTGCTGCCAAATACTTAAATGGAGTTCATGAACAGCAGATGGCAGTGCTTTTCTTGGTGTTTATTTGGACCCTAAAAGTCCTCAGTGTGGTAATTCTGGAGACTGCCAGTACCTCTGCTAAAAAGCTAAATCCTATGAAGCTAGACTAGGAGGTGGGCAGAGCCAACAAGTCACCCTAGTGAAGCCTTTAATCTTTAGCCACATCTTGGCAGATTAAATATATGGTCAGAAGCAGAAAGAATTAAAGGGAGCTAGGGGCCACCCTACCCAGACAAAGCTGTGGTCAGAAACAGAAAAAGATAAGAAATAAGAGAAATACAGTAAAGACAGATTTAAAAAAAAAAAACTCTCTAAATGGTTTAGAGTGTGTTTAAAAACATGCATAGTCTTGAGAGAGAAAAGATAAAAAGAAAGGGGATAGAGAAGGTCCTTTAAAAAGAAATAGAGTAAGAAGAAATAGTAATAAGCTACATAAAATGTAAAATACAAAGGGTGTCTGGATATTGTATGCTGTTGTCTAAGTTTTTTGACTGAGAATGAAGTAGTAAAAGCTAAAAGATATTTGATTATAAATGCTGTTGGATTAATTCAACATTTTGTAAATGAGTTGACTTTAAAATTGCAATCTAAAGATATTCTACTTTGGAGAAGAGGTTTTCTTTTTATTTCCAAAGAAAATGAGAGGCTGTGGATTTATTTCTGGTTAAAGAAAATAAAGTTTGATCAAGGAAAAACCCCTGAAAAGTCTCTAATGGAAATGGATGGCCCAGATGATTCAGCATTTCAGAGCACCTCTGATGCAGTTTTCTCTGAGCTCTGTATCCAAAACAACTTCAAGGAGACTGGCTGAGCTGACCCAGCCTTTCAGACTATTTCACTAAGGATTTGTCTGTAATCCTAAATTTTTATTTGGGTCCCATTGCCAGCACCTCATCTCAGTAGCCTAGAAAACTATGCCCATATTCCCCCCAAAATGGATTATGAATATTTGTCTTTGTTTACAGTATTGGTTACAACTTGATATGGATATTGGTGAAAAAATTATACAAAGAAAATTAGATTTGGGGTTCTTGTTTTAAAAAGAAAAAAGAGATATGAAGTAGGGTTATGTTACTTTGTAAATAATTATTTCACCTGCTGATTTAATAAAAATGCTGACTGGCTGAAGGCAGACAGGAAGTTTGGGCAGGGCTACCAGACTAAGAAAACTCTGGGAACAGGAAAAACAGAGCAGAAATGCCAGAAATGCCACAGACAGACCAGAGAAGCAGATGCAGAAGATACCTATGCTGTTCTGAGAAAAGGAACCAAGCTACATGTCTGAACAGGATAAGAATCATGGGTTAGTTTAAGAGTAAAGAATTAGCAAGTTATATGCCTGGGCCCCACATCAATCAGCATAAAATTAATATAAGCATCTGTGTGTTTCTGTGGGACTATGGGACTGTGGGTCTACAGGTCCAGACCATGAGGCTAGACCAAAAAGCCTGGCCAGAAACCTCATACAATAGTCCTGCCTACTGGTTTAATAAAAATATTGATTGGTTGAAGGCAGACAGGAAGTGTGGGCAGGGCTACCAGACTAAGAAAATTCTGGGAACAGAGCAGAGATGACAAAGAGACCAGCAGAGAAGCCATCAGATGCAGTGGACAACTATTCTGCTCTGAGTAAATGTACTGAGCCTCATGGCTAAACAAGATAAGAATCATGGGTCAGTTCAAGAATTAAGAGTTAGCAAGTTATATGACTGAGTCATAGGCCTGTGGGGATATTTTGTAATATAATAAAAACATTCAGAGATATCAGAGGGATATACCCATAGTCAGTCTAGGAGGATCACACAGTGGCAACTCACACCTTAATCCAAGCACAGGGAATATCCTGGGAGTGGTGACCTATGCCTTTAATCCAATCTGAGTTCAAGGTCATCTTAGTTTACAGAAGGAGTTCCAGGCTCCCAGAAGGGCAATGGGTGGTGGTGCCATGCCTTAACTGAGCAGAGAAAGTATTTAAGGCGGGTATAGAAAGACAAAGGAGGCAGAAGAAGCCAGAAGGAGCAAGGCTGAGGAAGCTGGAAGACAGCTGGGTGAGATCTGACTGTGGTGTTTACTCTCTCTGATATCTCTTCTTTTCCCAGAGATCTGGCCCTGAGTTTCCTTTATTCTTGAAACATAGGCCAATCGGCATAAAATTAATATAAACATCTGTGTGTTTCAGTGGGACAGAGGATCAGAACCTCAGGGCTAGGCCAGAAAGGCCAGGCCAGAAACTTCATACTACAGTTGAGTGAGAGGAGCAACAAAGAGGGAGAAAAAAAGAGAGATGGATATCTTGATAGAGGAAGCCAGTGTGGGGTTGGAAAGAGACCAGATGCTAGGGAAACCTTCAAGAACTCACAGGATGTCTCTGGCTAGGTCTCCAACCAATAGGGGAAGGGGTGCCTAAACAGGACTTCCCCTATAATCAAATGAATAACCATCCTAATTGTCATCACAGAACCTACATCCAACAACGAATAGAGATGGAGGCAGAGATCCATGGCTGAGCACTGGGCTGAGCTTCTGGTCCAGCTGAAAGGAAGGAGAGTCTATGTGAGCAAAGGGACAGTGATTATGAGAAGAAGCCCCACAGAGAGGGCTGGCTAGAGCTCTGGGGAGCTCACTGAATCAACAACAGCCACTGGGGAACCATTGGGGAAAGGAGCTAGGCCCTCCAAGGGTAGGCAACTGTGCATTGGCATGGGCAGTATGTGGAGCCTCAAGAGGTGGGATCAGACTGTGTTCCTGTGCATGGGCTGGCACCTTGGAGCCCATTCCCTGCAGAGGAACACCAAACCTAGTCTTGATATTAGAGTGAGAAAATCAGACTTGCCTGGAGTGCATGTGCCATGCTGAGTTGACCAACCTTGGGGCTTCTTGCCCTTTTAGGGGAGAGGAATTGAAGGATGGGGAGGGGATAGGCTGAAGGCTTACTGGGAGGGATTGGGAGGAGGGAAGGGAGAGGAATAGGGGGATACATGTAAAAACGACATTTTTATTAAAAAAATTACATCATTGTGATATATACTGGATCCATATAAACTATAATGTGGATTTACATTTTTAGTGTATTAAATTTGTGCAACTTTCAGGCATTTGGTAGACCCATCTGAAATTTGCCAGTATGAGAAACAAGATGTCACTTGACCAGGTTTGAGGTCTCTTCTCTCCAACTTTCAAAGTCTCTGTAAACTCAGAGCTTCAGTTTCTCCATCTTGTCCAAAACAGAAGCTGTGCCAGCCAGAGTAGAAGAGGAACTAGTCACAGCTGCTGAGGCTGGCTAAGCAACCTCACGTGAAATGAGCAATGCCTTTACACACAGACAGCCACATCATTGAGTGCCCTCCGGGTTCACACAGTTCATAATAATCTTCTAAAATGACTGCTGCTGCTTGCGTAGCATTCTCAGAAAATTACAAGGCTGCCAACTTATTTTCCAGCCTTTAAAATCCCATTGCCCATTTCCCTAAGGTGACAGTCTATAATGTCTTAAATCTCCTATGAAGCACATTTCCAATATGCATTATGCTAATACTTTTCTCACTTACTTGGATAGCTTTTCAGAAAATAAGGATTTCCCATTCTCATTAATATCATTTCTGATTAATTACTGTCTATTTCATTTGAGTTTTTACCAGCAAAAGACCCATCACTGTTGAAAAAATTTACATTAATTTAGTACAAATTCTGTTCTTTGCTATGTATCATTTAGAAAAAACAGCTTCCCTAAAATTTTGAAGTTGCAAATTTCTGTCTCCAAATTTAAAAAAAAATAAGCTAAGCATATTTCCAAGTGTGTAACTTAAGTATAAGTCACATTTTTTAATTTAAAAAAGTACTCAAAATGCATTGTGATCAGACACCCATGGATCCCCCTGGGTAGGGGAAACAGGGAAGGTCTCCAGAGTAAATTGAAATCATATGCGAGTGTAAGTAAGTGGATGTGTGAAGAGATCATGAGAGAATGAGATGGTTGAGTGGGAGGAACAACAGAGGAGGAAGTAGAAATCTGAATACAGAGAGCCATTAAGGGGTTAAAGAGAAACCTAGTGCTAGGGAAACATCCAAGGACCCACAAGGTGTCCCTGGCCAGGACTCCAAGCAATAGTGGAGAGGGTGCCTAAACAGGACTTCCTCTATAGTTAAATGAATGACCACCATAATTGTCATTATAAACCTTCATCCAGCAACTAATGAAGGCAGAAGCAGAGATCCACCGCTAAGCACCATGTCGAGCTCCCAGTCCAGCTGAAGAGAGGAAGGAGAGAGTATATGAGCAAAGGGATCTAGATCATGAGGAGGAGACCCCCAGAGATGGCTGACCTAAGCTATTGGGCGCTCACTGACTCTGAAATAACCACTGAGGAACCTTCATGGAAAGGAACTAAACCCTCCGAATGTAGATGACAGTTAATGGTGTGGGCAATTTGTGGAGCCTCTTGCAGTAGGAGGAGAGTTTATTCCTGGTGTATGAACTGGCTTTTCAGAGCCCATTTCCTACAGAGGACTACCTTACTAAGCCTTGATATTGGGAGGAGGGATTTGAACCCACGTCAACTGGATATGCAAGACCAGACTGACTCACCTTAGGACTCCTTGACCTCCCTGGGGAATGGAGGGAAGACATGGAGCAGTGGAGGATATGAGATAAAAGCTTTTTAAATTAAAAAAATTACAAAAGAAATGCATTGCTATCAAGCATCAAGAAAGGGCTCAGCAGTTCAGAGTATACTGCTCATAAAGAAGACACAAGTTCATTTCCTGGCATCCTTGTAACTCTAGCCTCTTTGAGCTTTGAATAGATATCTGTACAAAGATAATTAAGCATGCACACACGCACACACATACACACACAATGAGAGAGAGAAAAAAGAGAGAGAGGAGAGAGACTTACACACATAAAAGTTTTAAAATAAAAACAAATATGTTGCTTTATACTTCAACATCAGATTTAACAACACATATAAGCATTATCTTTTCATTTGAATTTTTTTCATCAAGCTCTCAAGTGCAGATCTAATGAAACTCAGCTAGATTAATTTTATTACACCAAGGCTCCTCTTTTATTCTTTGTCTAAACTAGATTGGAGGATGTCAAGTGAACAATTTGAAAGGTTAGGATGTCAGTGGAGAATTTGAGATGCTAATGACACTCCAAACCCTCATAAAGGTGTGTCAGGCCAATTCATTTCCACTTGTCTTCTTATGCTCTTCATTCTATAAGAAAATGAAGAAGCATTCTTTCAGCCAAGTATTCAACTGATAAAAAGAAAAATCAATTTTTTTCCTTACTTTTTTGAAAAGTCAATTTCTATTTCACCTTTCGGTAAGATGTGGCATGTAAGGCCAAGCCATGAAAGCAGAAAAATCTCATTTGACTTCCAGAAAGAAAAGGCTGCCCCCCCCCCTTCCTCTCCAAATTACTATTAACTGAGATCAGGATGGTGCCTAAGCCTTATTACCTAGTCATCTTAGTTCTAGCTAGCCTGGAAGACTAAAACGTAAACAAACTCTGTGACTATGTATTCTTTTAGCTAAAAAAGATGCTCATGTGAAATGTTGGTGTGGAGGTTTTCTGTGGTATTGCAAAGCAAAATTTTCTCCCGGTTCATCTTACAAATATTCTTCTTGATAACATTAAAAACATTCACATATCTCAAACTACAATTCAAACTGTATTATTAGATATTAAATGGGTAATCAGGAAAATATTTTCTCATAGATGAAATATCTAAACAATCCCTGTGATACTTTTACAAATAACTCTTTTACCCTCACACAGAATTTACTGTTCAGTACACCACACAATAATCTTTTAAGGTTATTATCTTTATTTATGTGGGGGATACACACATACAGTATCTATAGAGGCCAGAAAAGAGAGTCTGATCCACTGAAACTACAGTTATAAATGTTTGTGAGCTGCCTGATGTGGGTCCTTGGACCTGAATACCAGGACTCTGATAAAGCAGTAAGTAATCTCAACTGCTTAGCCATCTGGTCAACCTCTAGATAGTAATCTGGAGTGTGTCCAAAAGAGGCTCAGAATGCATTGGTACCAAATGAAGCTACCAATGTCCCAGATATCCAGTGTTCTATGGCTCTCCTTCCTTTTTGGGTCCATTAGAATTCTTCTTTATAAGTACAGAAGCTGTATTAGATGTTAATATGGGTAATGAAGGAGCTGGTGACATTGAAAAGCCTAAACAAACTAGCTGGGTCAGATACAGCACAGAGATCAGGTGAAAGGCAAGAGACAACCATACTGTGCACTTTGATGATGAGAGTTGAAGGGCCATTCGTTACCATTTAACCTCTATGGCATGTAGTCCCACAGCACTCATAGCTCTGCCTTAAACTAATTAGAACACATTTTGAACAAAAAGAATTGCCTAGTCCTTGTTTTCTGTAACACTTTACTCAAAATGCTTTGGAATGCATTTTTCTAAAGCAAAGAATCTTTGAATAAATCATAGAGTGCATGGATATGAGCCAGTCTAAATTTAAGGAATAATCTATGAAATACCTGGCAAATAAGAATCAAAGAATTAGGAATCAGATGACATTCTATTGCTCTATACACACCACACACCGCCTTGCTTATCTGAATCAACTATTCACGAACTATCCTGCTCTCACTTCAAAGAGAAGGTAACAAGAGCCACTGTAATGGCTGAATTAGTAAAGTTCTTGGCTGACAACCAGGAGACATAGTTTTGATCTCTCACAACTTAGGTCAAAGAAAACTAGGGTGTAGTACATATTTGTAATTCCAGTGTCATGGAAAAGGACACATGCAGATCCCTAGAGTTTACTGGCCAGTCAGTCTAGTCTACTTGGTGAGTTTCTGGCCAGTGAAAGACCCTGTTTCAAAAGACAAGGTGGATAGAATCTGTGAATTAAGTCAAAGCTGATCTCTCTCCCTCTATACACATGTACACACACACACACACACACACACACACACACACACACACACACACACACACACACGCACACGCACACGCACATGCACACGCACATGCACACGCACATGCACACGCACGCACGCACGCACGCACGCACACACACATATCATCATACACAGAGAAATGAGATAAGAAGGAAGAAAAGCCTGAGCTGTTACAGGATTATGACTCATATCCTTATATGAGGTGCCATAATCACAATTCCTCTGATATCTCAAATCATAAGACCACTAAAAGCAAACAGAAGTCCCCAGGACAATTCCTTGATGATATCTGAAATGACTAATTTAAAAGTTGAAGGTCAGTTATGTAAATCATGTAGGACTGGCCACAGAGTTTCTAGACTGGACAATAACACATAGCTGAAAGACATAACTAAATATATGATTTTATTTTTACCAACTGCTTCAATAAAACAGGCATGAATTCAGCTCTCTCTAGGAAAACATTCAAAATATACAAGTAAGTTAGAGAAAGATGATAGGATCCTTCTAAAATAGAAAAAAAGTTAATTTATCATAAAGCTTAATACTAAAAAATGTAAGACTTACAACTGACTTACTGATATTATGTATTTGTCTATTGTTTACTTTTCATTTTAGAAGGAGCATTCCTGTAGCAAACCCACTGACACAGTACCCTCTGGTAATAATAAGCCCAGACAATGTGAGTCTGGGATCTGCAACTTGCCCTCAACATGTCTGAAAAATGTTAATTTTTTTCTACCACAATCATATATAGCAATAAAAAAATGAAGGTAAATAGTCTATAGAATGTCAAAATGATTGTTTGTGTTATGGTGTGCAAAGTATTTGGGGCAAAAGGTGGTATGTGTTGACCAGTCAGTCATTTTAGGTGATTTATACATGTAAAGCCCAACCCAGATATTGTTCACAACGCGAGGAGGTGCTCATTAGCCGTAAATGACATTAAAGTGTAGGACTTTGGTACGGCCACAAAGGGAACTAACCTGTATGTCACAATCCCTCTATTTCTTTCATATTTTTGCTATATAGAAAAAGAGGAGGAGAGGAGAAGTTCCAGTTTAAAATTCATGGTGAGACCTACTGCAATACTTGGTAGAACATGTCCTGTACTTCACCTGGGCAGCACAATAGAGCCAATCCTGTTGCAAGAGGTGTGAGCAACCCAAGGTTGTGAACCTGGGAGACCTGTTTACACTAATCATCTGTTATGTGGCAGTATGGGTAGGGAAAAGATGAGCCCCTTTACCCCTTACCCATTGCTGCCTGCAACTGACAAGCAAGCTGACCCTCCTCGATACCAGCTGTAGCACTTGGGAAAGTGGACCCTGCACTTTGCCTGAGAAGCACAGTAGAGCTGAAGGATGGAGGTGTGAATAAACCAGTCCCAAAGTTGTGAGCCTGGGAGAGCTGTCCCCATTACTAATCTGCCATGTGGTAACATATGTGAGGGAGAGATGTCCTCTCTCCCACCCCTCACCCATCAATGCCTGAGGCAGGGAAGAGTTGTCCCTGAGGCCAAAAGAGCAGGAGAGTTATCCCTGCCCCTCATCAGCTGCAGCACTCAGGAGAGTAGCCCCTATACCTTGCCTGGACAATAGAGCTGGCCCTGAAGGTGTAGGTATAACTGACTCTGAGAATGTGAAACCAGAACTGACCCTGCCCCTTGCTCATCACTGCAAGAAGTGAATTAGCCAGGGCAATGCTGGAGAGCTCATCCTGTGGTGAAGACAGAGAAGAGCTGGTGGGCTGATCAACCTTGTAACTACCCAGACCTAGGACCAAAGTTATGTGTTGGCCCACCCCAGCATCAAACCTATCTGTAATCTGCTGGAGAATAGGAATGGAGGATGAGAGTGGGCTTGGTACTCTGGACCAGGGCTATAGAATCTCCATGACACAGGGCAACAACAGGATGTCCAGAGAGAAGACCAATGAGTGACCAGTGTCAATGGTACAGTAGAGACCGGGGGCCTTTAACCAGACCAATGATTTTTTGCAATGAATGCTTGCATGTAAAAATGTATTGAAAGGGGGGTTTAATGCATAACTCACTGTGTCAGACTACATGCAGTTTCCGTGATGAGATTTTCTCTTTATTCCTCCCTTTTTTAAAAAATTTTCTCTTAAATTTTATTTTGTTCTATTCTGGGGGTGGAGAGGAAGGAAGATTGGCGGGAACAGGAAGCATGATGTGAAAGACAGAAAGAATAAATAAAAATAAAGTTAAATGTTTGTGAGAAATTTGGAAGAATGAAATTTTACTTGCATAATGCATTAGCCCTTCACCCCTTGCATTCCTGCTGAAATCAAGCCTGTGACTTCCTTTTGAAAATCACTTTAGAGACAAATCACCATAGGTGCATTGAACAAAATGTGATTGGTAAACCACCCTTTAGTTTGTTAAATCTTGTAGGCAAACGCTATCCCCTGCCATTCCTATGCGCCATCCATCACTCAGCCAGGGGCAGAAGGATTTCAGAATGCATTGTTACCTCTCTGCTGCTAGAATTTCACACAACAAACTTACCCTCCAGTGGTGCATCCAAACACCACAGAGAAACCTTGGCAACTCAAGCACATTCACTGATGAGGACTGTCTGCCAGACCAGTTAAACTCTGCAACACAAAGGGAAGTTCCATCCCTCTGTTTCCACTCCTCATTGGGTAGTAACTTAGGTTCCAGTGTCGTCCGTTAGTTTTGGTTGATGGCTGTACATTGAGAAGGTATTTCCAAGACTCTTGTATAATCCTAGAAGAAACCAAACGTGCAAGATGCAGTTTAGTCTGAATAAAATATAGCAGAGGTTGTTCTTGCTTTGTTATGCTTCAAATGAGTGTGTGTCTCCTGACTCAGTATGGACTAGTGAGTGTGAGTTACAGGGCTGCTGTTATAGTCTGAGACACTGAGGTAAGAGCTAACTGGCCATAGCAGTGTGTCTCTCTGCCAGATTTTACAATCCATAGGGAACACTTACAGAACCATAAGGTTGTTGGGAGCCAGCAGCTTAGTCTCAGATCAGCATATGACTACCTGTCTAGTGGGTTTCCTTGTATGACATTTGGCAAGGACCAGTAGGCCACAGGACAGTGTAGAAATTTGCAAAATTTATGCAGTTAGCAGGCTCTTTTCTCTCTCATTATATTATTGATTCTTTTGCCAGTTTTTATTTTTATTTTGTCATTCAAATGTGTGACCTGTGGTAATTTTCCTTGGAAATTCTGTTCTTTCTCAAATGTTTTCTTCTAAGATTCAACAGTGGGCTAATGCTTTTCAAATTTCTTATCTGGAATTACTAAATACAACTCCTGATTCTGGGAACTTTTCTGACTCAATAAATAAAGTAAGGTATATATGAGAAAACAATATTTGGAACATTTACCATGTCTCACAGTTCTGGAAATGAGAATAAGCCATGCATACCCAGAACAAGGGAAAAGCCTGAAGGGATACACATTGTGCCAACTGTTGAGAGTAAGTGTCCTAAATATCAAGCATATGGTTACTTTGCTCCAATAGGAAAAAATGCAATGCAAAATGTGGGGTAGGTAGATCCAACCTTACCATTTTTAGGAGCTTATATTGGTGGAAGAAGAATGGTATGGTGGGATAGGGGAAAAGTGCCTTATCAAAGTCTGCCTTTTGTAGAGAGATTGAGACATAGGAACCTCTTGGAGACCAGGGAGCTATATGTCTTGCAGACATAAAAGAATTGTTTGGGTTTGAATATTGTTGTCCTTAGAGCAATGTGCCCATGTCTATTATTTTTTGCCTTTGTAACCACAAGTAGCTGCCTGCGGATATAAGAGCTGTGAGAGTAGGATGTGTCTGGCTCAATATTTAGTTAGGCCTGAAAAATGTGAAGCTCTGTGTCTAGAATAAGGTTATGTATGGGGTGGGAATGTGTATTTGGAGAAACATAAAAGGGAACAATAAAAGGGAACAATGGGGACTTTTATAATGACTATGATGAATTTCTTAAGTCAAAAAAGGAGCCAATAATAAAGTTGTTAATGAGTAAGTATAAATAAAGATGGCTTGAGCTATTCAGAGCCACTTGAGCGCAACCCACTTGATGGTCAGAATCTTTACTTCCACTAATGCCCCTCCCCAGTCTCAGGACCAAATTGGAGCTGAAGCAGGACCCCAGCACAAGGTCATTTCAGAAGAGATGAAAATTTTAAACTATATAAATGGTAAAAAAAAAAAAAAAAAAAAAAAACACTTGTACCTGGCAGGAATCCTCAGTAGCATTTCTTAGCATATAAGTAGACATGACAGCATTCTTCTAGGTAATAAAGAAATGTGTGTCTCCCTCACCACTCTTGCTGAGCTCCTCCAGCCTCTGACCTGAAAGAAGACCTGCCTTCATCATTTCTACAACAAAAGCACCGCAGACAACCAAGGTGTTCCATGGGAACACTACAGCTTCCTGCCTAATAGGGTCTTGGTGTGTAGGTGCAATGCAGAAGGTTATGGGAGATAAAAGACTACTGGTAACATAAAGAAGGGAGAATCATTGTTCCCAGAAAACATAATTACCTCTTCAAATAAAACATAATCACAAACCTACCTCATCAATAGAAAAAAAATGCTTCAAATAATTATACAAAGCAAAGTTCTTCTCATTTAATGAACATCTTTATTGAGGTGCTAACAAGTCAATGTACAGCATGGCGCAATCTCTCATTTCACTCAGATGAATGAGAGGAAGCACATACATACATACATACATACATACATACATATATACATACATACATATATACATACATACACACATACATGCATACATACACACACATACATACATACATATGTACATACATACATACATATATACGTACATACATTCATACATACATACATACATACACACACATACATACATACATATATACATACATACATATATACATACATACATTCATACATATATACATACATACATACATATATACATACATACATACATATGTCCGTACGTACATACATACATACATATGTACATACATACATACATATATATATACATACATACACATATATATACATACATACATATATACATACATACATACATACATACATACATACATACATACATACATACGTACATACAACAACACCTCCAGCAACACTACTACCATTAACTCCAACACCAATATCAACACATCAAGAAGAAGGTAAGACCACATACGCAGAGATGTACATACAACATGAACTTACATATAGAAAAGACTGTAATAAAATTGCCAACAGGAAAGACTTAAAGTTAAGGAGGTTGAAGAATGTCAGTGACCTGAGGAGATGATGTCACTAAGTATGAATTGCCAAAACAGACCTAAAACCCTCAGTGATGAGGGAAGGTCAATTACATAAAACTGAGAACTAAATATGCTAAGGGTCATGATTTTATTGACATTTAAGGCCATAAAATTAAAACAAAGATTCCTGAAGGAAGTGACTTACATGACATTGGATAAAAACCTATTTATAAAAGTATTTTTAATGTTTTAGAATAATGAGAGTGAGAGTCTTGAGAACAATCTCACAATGACGAAGCAGGGCAAGCTGTCCCCTTAGATGTCCCTGGAAAGTAGCTTTACGGGAGTTTTAGCCAATTTCCAGCCCACTTTATAGAGAGAAATTATTTACAAAGTACATGCTGTGATTTTCGGGATACTTTTCTCTGACCCAGGCTTTTATCACTCGCTGCTGTCTTCTGTCTCTGCCTCCACAATCCAGCTCAGTAAAAATTGTGGGTGTCCGATAATGTTGCACAGCCTTTCATTTGTGTAAAGGGAAGTTGTTTCATACACTAGCTAAATATATCAAAATTAGACTTTGAATTAGTATGCCTTGACCTCCTGGCCTACTTCACCTCTACTTTCCTTTTAAAATAGGAAGATTTTACTTCAGGCCTGAAGATTTACTGTTAACAGCAACAAGAAAAAAAAAATCACAACTCCAAATAGCAGAGTCTCTTTGCAGTTTTATACATCTACAATTACAGGTAGGTTTACAAAGAGGCATGTTTTAATATCTTCATAAAGCGAATCTTTACTTCAGACTTTTAATCGTAATTCTTTTCTCATCCCCAGAAGAATATCTTTTAAAAGGAGTTTTTCTCCAAGATTTTATTATTTATGTCTACTTATTGTGTGGGCTTGTGAACATGAGTGCTGGTACCCTCCCCAGAGGCCATACAAAGGTATGGGATACCCTGGAACTGGAGTTATGGGTAGTTTTTAGTTTGTCATGTGGGTGCTAGGACCTGAATTCCAGTCCTCTGCAAGAGCAAAGTAATCTTAACTGCTGAGCCAACTCTCCAGTCCCAAAACATCTTTACTGATAAAGTTAACACATAACAAATTGCAGAATTAAGTATGTACACAATGATAATATTTGGCATGATTAAGCCCACGGAACTATCACCTAAATCAAGAACCAAACCAACATATGTAAAACTGTTACTCATCCAAAGACAAGCTCTAATCTGCTTCTAAACACTAACTTGCATGCCCTACAGTTTACAGAGAGGTACTCATGGAGTAGGCATTATGTATAAACGTGTGTGTGAAGGCTTTCTTCTTACACTCCTTATAATACCCAAGGTCTGTCTTACTGTCATACTTCTGCCAGACCATACTAATAGCTGAGGTCCAAGTGGTTCAGAACATGTGCCTATTGAGGACATTACAGACCTGAACCCAAATCTTACTCCTCACAACTCAGTTAAAACAACACTTTCTGTGTGAAGCTTTCCTACACAGGATAGGCGATTCCCACGCTAACACCTACTCAGCCTTCTGCTAATCCCTAATATATAGCACCAGTGGCATTTTGTGTCATTTCATTTTTAAAGCATCTAGCTGGCTGAACAATCAAAATTCAACTTCTCAAGGTAAATGATCACACATTGTTCTCTTCTGAACATCCAATATTTAGTAGAGATGTTCTGAGAGCTACTATTTATTCTGTACTGACTTTCACACTCACCGATAACATCAGAACTTTCTTTCAAACTGAAGATATAGATGTGTGCTATGAAAGTATCAATGTTGGCCATGATGCCCCAACACTCCAATCACTCAAGATGCTCATCTATGCTGTTCTATTGTTTCTACTCCAAGTTGTCTTCCCCATTCACTCTTATCCGGTAGTGTTATATCATTGCTCTCTGGCCTCTAAGTGAAATAAATAATATACTAATAACCACTCCACCAAAAACAAGGGTCTGCAAGAGAAGAGTATAGTAGCAAGAATTCTAAGTGCCAGTTCTTTTAGACATGACTGGAACTCTGCTCCCATTAACTTGAAGCAGCATTGATTACCTCCCAAGATTTACATAAGTTCAAAACATTCACTACTTCAACATAGAGCAGTGACAGGCTCCTGGTCCTCTATCTCAGTCGAATATATGATAGCTTTGAAAGGAAGGGACAATCTGTTTTCTTTAAAGCTGTGGACCTTGAAAGGTTGTCCATGCTCCTGTAGATGGCCCCACAGTCATAAATATATGAGCAGCACAGATTGAATTTTGTCATAAAGAGAACATAAAGTTGCAAAGGATTAATAGTGGATTGAGGATGCACAATGATGGAATCATATATATGATCAAAATATATTGTATGCATTTTGTTCATATATGAAATTCTCAAAGACTTAATTAAAATATTGCATTTGAAAGAGTGTTTATTATAGAGAAGTCTTCATCAGCCCCTTAACCATTATTCATAGCAGTGAACACACAATTAAAAAAAATAAGACTTATGGTAATGCCTTCAATATCATCAGAAACCTCACAGCCGTGGGGATATAATAAAATAGTCATGTGGGGATATAATAAACATTCAGAGATATCAAAGGCATCTGCCCACAGTCAGTCTAGGAGTATAAGAGTGGTGATTCACACATTTAATCCCAGCACAGGGATTATCCCTGGAGTGGTGACTTACGCCCTTAATTCAATCTGAGTTTGAGGTCATCTTAGTTTACAGAAGGAGTTCCAGGCTCCCAGGGAGACAGTGGTGGAACCATGCCTTAACTGAGTGAAGAGAGTATTTAAGGCAGGCATAGAAAGACAGAAAGGCAGAAAAATCTATGGCTCACACTGTTAGTCCCAGCACTTGGAAAGCAGAGACAAGAGAATCTGTGAGTTCAAAGCCAGCCTGGTCTTCAAATCAAGTTCCAGACGGCCAGGACTGTTACACAGAAAACTCTGTCTGGAAAAACAAACAAACAAAAAAAAAAATACTAGAAGAAGTGTATTTGTCCTTTGATATTCTGACTGTTTTACTATATCCCCACACACAGCCAGTATTTTTATGCCTAATTTTAGGCTGAACAGTGAAGGCATTGTTTTCTCTAAAGGCTTTGGAGGAGATCTCAGTTTTGTGCACCCTTCAGACAGCCTTGGGTAGGCACTTCCAACTCAGTAATTAAGAAAGTGAGATGGAAAAAAAAAATCTACCTTGGAAAAAAGTTAGGTCAGACTGAAAATTAATGAGGTGACTTTGATTTAGGGAGATAAGAGGTGGCATTGTATTGTCTGAGGATAAATCTCAATACAGAAGAGGGACTTGCTTTTGTTCCTTTACCAAGAGGGCTCATGTCTTTTTAATTGAGTCTATGCCAAGAGAAAAAAAATTATAATACCATAACTTCAAATGTGTTTCTTCATTCCCAAGTTAATCTAAACCTTAAGGTTGAAATTTCAAGCAAGGACTTCTTCAAAACGCTTAACTATTCAAACATTGACCATCGGCTGTTTTATCAGCCTGGGTGAAGAGCTTTACATTTTTAAACTTTAATATCCAGTTGACATCAATTAGCTTCTTTTTGATCTTCCCACTTCAGTCCCGTTCTTAAGAACGCTGGTGAGCCAGCTTTTCAGGAAGGCACCTGTTGGCTGCAGGACTTCTCCCTCTTCTATTAAGGCAAATGTTCTTTCTTTGACAGAGTGGGGGACTCAAAAGCCATGGGAAATACCAACGGGAAGTAGCTAAAAATCAATTAACAGCTAGCTTCACTCCCTCCAGGTATTAAATTACTCAGAAATTACAGAAGAGACTAAGAGAATAAGGTAGATTGTGAAGAGTCTATTAGAGGGAAGAAAAAAAAAAAAAAAAACCAGCTAGTAAGATGGCCCGGTAGGTACAGGCTTACGCCAACAGGCCTCTTAACCCAAGTTTGATCCCAAGAACACATGGGAAAAATAAAAACAAACTTGTCCCGTAACTTCCACACTCATGTCATGGCACAGCTACCCCCCTACACACACACACACACACACACACACACACACACACACACACACACACACACACACACACTGCCCTCCCAATGCACACTAAATAAGTATAATAATATTTTGGGTGGGAGACTTCTCTAGGAATGTTACCAGGCAATGTTAGTCTCCTTAGCTAGTAGTAGCACTATGCCAGTACCTTAGTTTCCCTCTCAACCTTTTACACTGCATCCATCAGTACTTTGCCTCCTATTTTCTCTTCATTTGGTTTCCGAGACCCTTTCCTACCTGGATAATTAAATGCAGTGCCCCTCCCAGGGGTATTCCCTTCCTATTATGCTATTTCAGGCACAAGCTTTAACAAGGGCCGTGCTATAAATTACATCTCAAGCTACTCATTTAAATTCCTCTCTAACTTTTTACTACTATCTTGTTCAAACAGCAGCTTTATTTCATTTAATTTCCCCGGGAGCCTTCCATTCCAGGCGACGTTCAGTTGGTTTACACAGAGTCCATTCCCTAGCTACTGCAGTTGACATCCTAGGTGTTTATTTTGCTCAGTGGTCTGTTAAACTTGCAGAACCACTTTTAGTTCATGCTGTCCGGATCCACTCACCGACCTGTTCCAGGTTAAAAAACTGTTTCTATCGTACATTCAGCCTTTGCATCTAAATCGGTGCCTTCTTCCTTTGTTCCTACTCTTCACCTACTACAACTTCTTCTTGCGCTCATAGTTAGAAGTATTTAGTGTAAACCAAGCACCCACCTGGTTTACTCAGGCTTCAAAAGATGTTTCTGGGAGAACAAGAGCAATGCATGGAGAAGCTGATTGCTAAAAAGAATGTAAATGTCCTGATATTTGGAGGACATGGCACTGTATTAACTGACAGGAGAATAAATTAACTGCATGTCATGGAAGTGTTACAAGATTTAATTTGTAATATATGCAAACTCATTTTGCCTTCTACCTAGAAAATGGTTCAGTGATTTTTTTTTTTAAATTTGGAAATTTTTGTGAATACATCTTTGCAGTGGTTTCTTTAAGGTCTTTTAGTGAGAACTCTTTGCAGGTAGGTGCCTCGTTACAGCCACCATGGATGTTTTAACTCTTGTCTTTACTATATGCGATGTGTGTGGGATATGGCCTACAAAGTTTATGTCTGCCCCTGAAGTGGCTCTTTCATACATGCATCATTTTGCTTTCCAGTTCTCCAGTAACTTCCCAGGATCAGAGTGGCCAATCGTCCCTTAAACAACACATTTATAAGTGCTTAAAACATTAGCCTGGAGCTAATGACACTGTGCTATATAAAGTAGAAAGAAGGGCTTTGTATGTTTTTACCACAAAGAAACAAACTTTCATACCTTTTCCATGTTACTTTGTCTACTGGTGTCTTCCTTATCCAAATCATGTTTAAGCAGTCAAGTATATGATATTTCATAGGTGTGGCTTCTGTCGTCCTAGGGAATAGTTTCACAGCGAACTCTCTGTTATTCTGGCTTTAACACTCTTTCTGCCCCCTCTTCCACAATGATCTCTGGGCCTTAGGTGGGGATTTGTGCTGTAGGGACTGGGGCCCACAACTTTCCATCTTGATTGGTTGTGGTTTTCTGTAGCAGTCTCCACATGTTGCAGAAAGAAACTTTCTTGGTGAGGGGTGAAGACTACACTCATCTGTGAGTATAAGGAAAATTTTTAGGATGTAGTTAGAATCATCATGCTGGTTTTGTAAAGTGGTGGCTGTGGCTTCTCCTCCAAGATTCATGTCTTCATTGACCCTAAATATTGCACTAGGTTTCTAGTACCAGGCATTACTTTTTTCACTTATTGAAAATTTCCAATTAGAGAACTCTTGGTGACCACCACTGCCTCCTTAGGGTTACTATGCCATGCAGGTCATTGTTGTGATTCATAGACGCTGTGATGGGTAGGACTGTCAGTTCTCCTCCTTCGGTAGCTTGCGTGGTACCATCTGGTACAATGAAAGCTAGCTCTTACAGAAGAGGTCAGTTCCAGATCAGGGGCCTCTAGGTCCTGTGTCTGAAGTGCATAATGTCTTCAGCAATAAAGATTACTTTATACCTCTGGAGGAAAACAAAGGGCAATAATAGTGACTTATATTGTTTGGGGAGTCTCTCAAGACATATCTGATCAATAACTCAAATGAGAGTTTCTCATGCCTGGTGGTGGGGTTTTTAACAGGTGGGTCTATAGCTCTTATGGGGACCATTGTAAGCTCAAATAAGGAAATTTCATGTAAACTATATATGTGTACACACACCGCTGTATAGGTTTTATAGGTATTTTTCAGTAGTTAATAGTATGGTTCCTTAGGACTTGTTCAGACACTCTACCCTCTTGTTCTGTGTTGATCTCCTTCCTCATCTTAGAGCCTCACCCGTTTTTCCTATTTCCCCAGTCATAACACATTTACCCTGCTATTTTCCTTTATTTCTCCCCCAGTCCCTCTACCCCAGTAATGGTCTCTTTTTTACTTTCCTAGTTTCTGTAGTTCCTAAAGGACATGCACTCACATTTGTAGACTTATAGCTACAAACTTCCCAGGAGGAACTGAGAAATATCTGCCTTTCCAATTCTGGTTATCCTCATACAATAGATCTCTTCTAGTCCCTTATATTTATCTGCAAACTTTATGATTTCCTTTTTCTTTACAACTGAATACTATTTCAAAGTTCACGTATAGACCACATTTTTTCCTTGTGGGAGTCATTTTTATTCAAACCACCACACTGTTGTACAAATAAAGGAAACTCAAGGTCAGATCTCTGGGAAAGTCAGAGATACTAGAGAGAGTAAACACCACAGTCAGATCTTACCCAGATTCCTCAGCCTCACTCCTCCTGGCTTCTTCTGCCCTTCTGTCTTTCTTTGCCTGCCTTAAATATTCTCTTTGCTCAGTTAAGGCATGGTTCCACCACTGCCTGCCTGGGAGCCTGGAACCCCTTCTGTAAATTAAGATGACCTCAAATTCAGTTTGGATTAAGGGCATAGGTCACCACTCCCGGGATACTCCCTGTGCTGGGATTAAAAGTGTGAATCACCACGCTGGGATCCTCCTAGACTGACTGTGGGCAGATCCCTCTGATTTCTCCGAATGTTTTATTATATCCCCATATCACACATAGCAGGTTCAAAGCCAGCCTCAACCACATAGGCCTTGTCTCTCAGAAAAGCAAAAAAGACAAAGCAAAACCAGAAAGCCTTGTGCCTTGTTGTCAATACAAAGATACATGCAGATGATGGCCCAAGGTATATATAGCACATTTTGCTAATAGAGCAGCAATAAAAATGACTGAAAAGGTGTCTATGGAATAGGATGTTAACTTGTAAACTTCTTTGGGATGCATCAAGGAAGGGTGTTACAGAATAGATTTATGTTTAGCTTTTTAAAAAATATTTATACTGATTCCCACAGGGGCAGCACCACTTGCAACCTCGCCAACAGTGAGTGAAGATTCTTGTTTCCCAAACCTTTGACAGCATTTGTTGGTTGTCTATTGATCTTTGCTATTTTAGTTGGTAAGATGAAATCTTAAAGTTCTTTTGGTTTGCATTTCCTTAATTGCTAGAGGCAATAAACATTTTGTGATATTTCTTCGTCATTTTTTTTCTTCTTTTGAGAATTCTCTTCTGATCCCAGGCACATTTCCTGAAAGGGTCATGCATGAAGTTTTTTGTTTCTTTTCTTTCTATTCTGTTGGACAAAGATGAGTATTAAAATTACCTACTATTAATGAGTTGATGCTAATCTGTGTCATTAAGTACAGTAGTCCTTTTATAAATGAAATTGGGTGCGCCAGAGTTTGATGCATATATGTTTAGAATAGTAATGTCTTCTTGAATAATGTTTCATTTGATTGGAATTAGGTCTCCTTTATCTGTTCTGATTAATTTCAGTTCAAGTCTATTTTGTCACAAATTAGTATAGTGACATCTGTTTATTCCCTGGTCCCATTTTATTGGAGTACTGTTGTCCATCCTTATACTTTAAGGGGGCACCTAGGTTTAAAGCTAAGATGTGTTTCTTGTAGACAACAGACGAGATTTTTGTTTCTTGATCTTTCCAGTCAGTCTGTGTCTTTTAATTAGTGAACTGAGCCCACTGCTATCAAAAGTTACCGTAGAAATGTGTGTTTTAATTGTGGTCAGTGTGTTACTGATTTTGTTTCTGTTCTCGGTGGTACTTTGTGTTTTAAGAATGATAGCTTCATTGATTCACTATAGCACTCAACGATTTTTTTTTTTTATCAGTGCCTTGGCTGTGCCCATTCTTCTCTTCAGCCTGAAATATTGCTTCCTGTTTGGCTTTGTGGGTTTGGTTTATGATATATTTTTTCTTTAATTTTTTTCATGCATTTTCTTCTTACCCTTCTTTATTAAATTAATTTATTTTTCCAGCCCACAGTTTCACCCCCCTCCTATCCCTTTAGTCTTCCCCCCAACAACCTCCACCACCCTGTCCCCCATCTCACTCTTCCTCCTCTCTCTTCAGAAAAGGGAAGTCCTCCCATGTATATCAAACAGCCACGGCATATCAAGTGGCAGTAAAACTAGGCACTTCCTCTTCTACTAAGGCTGGATGTGGCAACCCAGTAGGAGGGAAGGCTCCCAGACATAACCGAGTCAGAGACAATCCCTGCTCTCACGAGAATATCAAGCTACACAATGATAATGTGCAGAGGGCCTAGGTCAGTCTCATGCAGAAAGTCTATGATCCCAGGTTATTGGATTCTGTGGGTTTTCTTATGAAATCCCTTCCTCTTCTGGATTTCACAATTTTTCCTGCCCCTGTTCCATGGGATTTCCCAAGCTCTGCCCAGTGTTTACCTGTGGGTCTTTGCATCTGTTTCCACCAGTTTCTGGGGAAACCTTTTGGGTGACCATTGGGGCTAGGCGACAGTCTATGAGTATATCAGAATATCATTAGAAATCATTCCATTCATTTTTTGTTTTTGTTTGTTTGTTTGTTTGTTTTGCTTATTCGTTTGGTTTTCTCTTAGTCATGTTTGATTATATCCTAGGTCTCTGGGGTGTCCAGCCTCTGAGTCCAAGCCCTTCATACAGTGTAAGGAATAGACTCACTCTCATGGTATGAGTCTCAAGCTGGACCAGTCATTGTCTACTCCTATAGTCAGAGGCTTGGCCTATCTCTGAGGTCCAGAGCTACAGTTCTGCAATCACTTAGTCCCAAATAAACACATAGAGGTTTATATTAATGACAATCTCTTTGGCCTGTGGCTCAGGCTTATGACTTGCTAACTCTTATGCTTTAAGTTAGTCCATGATTCCTGTCTATGCTTAGCCATGCGGCTTGGTTCCTTTTTGCTCTGTGCAGCATTCTCGTCTCACTTCCTTTTTGTCTCGCTGTTGTCTGCTCCTCTGCTCTTCCACTTCCCAGAATTCTTCTAGTCTACTTCCTGTCTAGTTATGTTACCAATCAGTGTTTTATTAAACCAACAGGAGTGACAAATATTTATGATGTACAAAACCATTCTTCCACATACTCCCATTTTAGACTATTTATAACATGGAAGGTTTTTCTTTATCCTTCACTATGGAGGCCAATTTTGCTGGGTATTTTAGTCTGCATTGATTATTATAGTCTTAATAGGTCTAGGTTCTTGTGGCTTCAAAGTTACATCAAGAACTCAATTGTTACCTGATGGGTTTTCTGTTACATGTGACTTACGATTTTGCTTTTTGGGTTTTTTTTTTTCTCTTGCAGCTTTCTGTACACTTTCTTTGATATTTATATTTAGTGTTTTAGCTATGATATACCATGGGGATTTTATTTTCTAGTCATGTCTATCTGGTGTTCTTATGGTTTTACTATAGCAAAAAAAAAAAAAAAAAAAAAAAAAATCCCCAATGGAGAACATCATGTCTAGTCTATGCCATTGAGTTGGAAGTTTTCTCCTTCATTTTTGCCTATAATTCAAAGGTTTTAGTTCTCCTGTGTTGGTGTTTTTAATAACCCTTGCTTATTTGGTCTAGATTTTCTACTTTGTCTCAAGTATTTATATTATATCTTCTATTTGAGTCATTCTATTATAATTTCTTTTTTCAGTTTTCTAGTTGGGTTTTATAGTTCCCTCTTCATTTCAGCTAGAGTCCTCTTCAATGACTTTATCTCTTCATTGTATTTCATGTTCCCCTCCTGGCTGTTTTTGTCATTTCCCTTACCCTTATGTTTGGTCGGTTTTTTTGTTTGTTTGTTTGCTTTTTTGGGATGTCACTCAGGCTTTTATTCTTTATAACTTCATTGGGCTGCCATCTTTATATTCCTTCCATTATTGGTTGAAGTTTCTGATTGTTCATTGAAATTCTGTGTCCTTGGGTTAATCCAGATGGTTCTCATTGGCAAACATTTCTACTGACAGGTAGGTTTTAGAGGGGAGAGGCTAGTATGCCTTGATCTTTTATATTGTTTGTATTTTGTGATGATATCTGGTCATGTAGACTTATTCTGTTAGTCATGTGTCTTATAAGGACAGATAAGGTTGGAGCAGAAGTGAGAATGTACAGCTAGTCTGACTCTACAGCTTTGAAATGGTTTAGGTGGAATGAAGTCAGGTGGACAGATGGGACTGGGCTAGTATCCAGATTGTGTAACCTGCCTCAAGCCTTACGTGTGGTGGTGGGTCTGACTGGGTAGAGAGGTTGCATATGGCATGGGGGACAGAGGGAGATTTTGGTTTGAGGTAAGGCAGAGCAAATCCATGGTAGAAGCCTAGAGATTGGTTTTGGTATAAGCAAAGCTAGTCAGAGTAGGCCAGGACACTGGATGTAGGAAAACTCTAGATCTGGTGGGTTGGCTATGATCAATGGAGAGGAGGGTCAGACATACTCACCAGACTAAACCCTGGAGAAGAATGTGAAGGATCTTATCTTTTATACCTGAGGAAAATGTAACAAAAAGTATCATAGCTCCTGACAAGACTACTTGGCAAAAAAAAAAATTATTCTCTGTACATCCTCCACAAGCCCTGCCCCCTCCACTAATTGATGCTTTCTGTAGGTGAGTTCGGCCAAAACGCATGAAGTACAGGCTTGCACTAGAAGGGATCATCTCTAACATGATTTCTTCATCCTTAAAGAGTCTCTCACCTTCTCTGAGCCAGATGATAGCTAAAGCTCTTAATTGGAACATCCATTCCTTCCCTGAACCGTTAGCCTTTCTCATAATAGTTTTACATTACCAGTGTTTTATGGATGTTTGTTTTACAAGATGGATTCACTCAGCCTGTCTATCAAAACATGTCCACTGATAGCTTACTGTGAACCAAGTGTGGTTCTAAGAAATACAGATGTTTGTCTCACCTCTCTTATTCCAAGCTTACTAAATCACCACTATCAATTTGTGAATCTATTCACGTTGAACATGAGGTTCCAACTGTCTGAAATGGCAATTACTCTGTGGAAGCTGAAATTAATGTCACGTTCAGTACAAAATTGCAATTTACAGATATAATATGAAGCTAATAACAAGCACATTTTGAAAAACATATTAGGATTATTTTGCTTACTTTTAAATGTAAAACTTCTTAAATACCGACAATTTGTACTTTACTGACAGAGATTCATCAGGGCCCGTGTATAGAACCTCAGCTGTCTCAATTGATTTCACTGTAGCAAAAAAAAAAAAAAAATACCAATAGTAAATGTCATGACCAAAACACTCCAGAAAACTTCGTGATAAAGTAGTATAATGACTAATGAAATGCTATCAAAAATACAGAAAATCTGAAGAGAGGGGAGGACATATTTTCTGTCTGCTCATATGTATCAGGGGAGATAAAACAAAGAAAAGCAAATACCATTGAACTCAGTCACTAACGACAGACGACAGCCTGTGCCTTCAGAAGCTGATTTATTAAAATTCTCACTTGATACCATGGTGATTATCCAAACCATAAAAGCAATAACTGGGGACGTATTCCTAGATCCAGCTTCTGTGCCATTTTAAATATAGTCTGACCTTGACCTGAGTTTCTAGAGAGGGAAACAATTTTCTTATTGGCCGGCTACTTACACGTTGATATTGAAAGGGAAGATACAGAAATGCATATGTCCCATCAACCATGCCAGAGGAGTTATGTAGACACAAGAGCTACAATGGGAGAAGATGGTGCCTTTTCTTCTGCATTTGCCCACAAGCTTTAGAGACCAGAGCCTTCTCTTTTATCTTCCTGCTTCAGTGAAAAACTAGACAGGAAGCTCCATGGTGGGTTGCTTGTAAGGCTTCTGATCTATGCAGAAGAGAAAAATGTTTATAAACAACCATATAAGCTCAACTGGCATGAGATGAAACAGAGTCAATTAGCTTTCCTGTCCGATGTCAGATTATATTTAAAAGGACTTAGTGTCTTAAAAATGATTCTAGGGCATAGGGTTTATTTAATATTAATAATTATCCAACAATTCATCGGTAGCCATACGCCCATAGGAGTTATAAGATTTCCCTACAACTTGGATAATTCTGTCTTCCCAGTGCCCTGATTAACAGGGTGGGGATAGACCTGAATAAGCAGAGCACCAGGTATGGAGTACAGGATACTCTATAACAATCCCAAATGTCTGTGGTTTCAGAGCAATGCCCTGAGTGCCTCAGAAGGCAATAGATTTCCCTAGTTACAGCTCCTACCTCAAATAAGCAATGTCAGATTCCTCACAGTTATTTCTCATAATTCCTTATATAAGTTTCAATTCACTTGAGTTAGGATAAAAGTAGCTTTTCGAAAAGAGTACATTTCATTTAAAACTTTTCTTGGGAAAGGATTGTAAGGCCTCAATCATAGATATTGCACAAGTAAAACATGCTATTCCATGTAATGATCCAAGTATAAGAGTCTCTCATGGAAGCAGTCATTGGGAATATTAAACTGGCTCCTTTTTTCTTCATTCTATTATCTTTTTATTTTAAAAAAGTCTTCTTATCCATGTATCCCCATGCTCCCCTCCCTTCCTTGCTCCCAATCCCTCCCAGTCAGCCTTCCATCTTCCCCTCCTCATCCCCCTATTCCCTCCCTGAAAAGGGCAAGAAGTCCCAAGGTGGGTCAGCTCAACGTAGCACGTCCGCTCTAGGCAAGTCCGATTTCCTCATTCCAATATCAAGACTGGGTTGTGTTCCTCTGCAGAGAATGGGCTCCAAGTTGCCAGCCCATGCACAGGAACACAGTCTATTACCACCTCTCGAGCCTCCATGTACTGCTCAAGCCAATCGACAGTTGCTTACCCTTATACTGGATCTTTTTGAGGCCATATTCCAGTAGAAAGCAAAGGAATTCAGAATGAAGCAAGAAGGCAGGTATAAGCATACTGAATGGGATGAAGAACATGCCAATTAGAACACTAATGCACTAGCAGACTGAGCCATCAGGTTTTCCATCTGATTGGACAGTAGACAGGCTTTCCAAAATGAATAAACTATTGGGAGAGACAGATGTCTCACTCTGAGCCCTTGGAATAGTGTCATTTCGCATGTGAAACACATCCTAAAATGTTTAGACATTTGGTTCCTAACTGGTGGTGATGTTCGGGAAAGTTGTAGAACCTTCTGGAAATAGTCGCACAGAAGAAAGTAGGTCACTGTGGGTGTGCCTTGCTGTTTGATAGCTCACCCTACGTCCTATCCACTCTGCTTCCTAACTACCAATGCAATGTGGCCAGGTGCCTCATTCCCTTTCCGCCATGCCTTTCCTATAGAAGGACTATCTCCCCTCCCAAAATCCTTTCTCTCTAATGTTGTTTTATTCATTTTAGCATAACAAATGAGAAAAGTAACTAATGCAAACATAACCATTGCATCAGGCAGAATAATTTATGTTAATGGCTATAATACACAAGAAAGAACACCAGTTCCTGTGGGTTAAGGCAATAAAACAGTTATATGTGTTTAGATAACTAACCCAGGTTAGAGTTCACCTGTCTATCTTGTCATTAAACCATTTACATCAGTATCTCCCTTCCTTTCTCTAGACCTGATAATTTTGCCCTGGTTATAGGGCACTGGTTTTGTCTAAAATGTATCATCTATGCTGTCGGGTGGCATAAAATGCTGGGGAATATCACAGATATTGGGAAAACACCTGCTCTCACTACAAGCTGGTTTTCCATTTGCTTTAAGTAGTTTCCTGATCTAATGAGCAAGTCCCAGGAAAAGAACCGATCATTCTATACATATGTGAATAGCAAACTGGAAGTTTGAGCTTCTCTGGTAAGTAAACTTCAGTAGAGATTATAATATCCCAGAAGGTATAGCAAATTAGAGCATGCCAGACTTCCAGTGCCATATGCCAGGTTATAAGGAGCAAGCTTGGTGATCCCTACAGATTCTCCTATTTTATTTCTTAAAATTCTTTGTTTACTGCCCTCTTGGACCCTTCAAAGCAAATGTGTAGGGGTGGGAGCCATGAGGGGCAGAGAGGTGGGAGTGAGGGAGTGTGCTGCTCTTAGCTACCCAGGGCACACAAAGTTTAATGTACATTATAGATTTTGTTAGGATCTTAGTATATACCCACCAAAATGAGACCGAAACTTGCCTTGTGGAAGTGGGTAGTTGTTTAATTTTTATATCCTTAGTCACCGATATAACAAAGATATCATGTTCTTGTAAACTGGGGGGTTGAGCTTATCTGGTAAGTAAATTTATTAGAAATTGTAATAGCCCAGAAGGTATAACAAATTAGAGTATACCAAGGAAATAAAGAAAGAAAGAGAGAGAAAGAAGGGAAGGAACCTCCTTAGAAACAGTATGTACTTTTTATTTATTTTATGCTTAATTATGTGCTATGCGCATATGTGCATGTGGATTCAGGTGCCCTTAGAGGCTAGAGGAATTGGATTCCCTGTAGCTGGAGTTTGCAAGGAGCTGTAGGTGCTTGGAATTAAATCTCTGTGAAAAGAAATCATGTCCTTAATACTAAGCTATCTCCCCAGCTTTGAGTGCATGTGCTTCTTAAACCAAGATTATTTGAAACAAATGCTACTGGATAAATTCTAGCAATTGGTTGGAATAAATAGTTTAGATCGTGTTTAAAATAGCTTAAAATACTGGACTAGGGTAGCTTAGCAGAAAAACACTTGGCTGACATGTGTGAGGTATGATGCCCAACACTGCAAATCAACAAAGGGAACACTTTTCCCTAAAAATCTTAATTTAAAATTATAACAGTTGATGATACCTAGATGAGAAAGAACCTAGAAAAAAAACTTACATTTTAAGCAAGTTAGGTTTGGTTTTTTGATGAAGCAATGGGGGTACTTCAAAAACTGTGTTGAGGCAGCTCACAGATCCTGGAAAGTCAGGGTTGCTTTGGGACTGAGTTGGGTAGAGTGCTGATAAAATTTGAACCAACAGGAGTTGAAATAATGAGGATTGTGCCCTATCTTGGCTACCACATGGGCAAAGATTTCTGTTATTTTTGAAAGTAGAAAATCAAGAATATTTGTAGTGCTTGGCTTAAAGCCCTTATCTCACGTTTCAAAGAGGGATAGCACATAATGATCCAAAGGGACATACATCCTATATGTAGGATGGCGATTTCTTTCTTACCAAAGTAACAGTCTCTGACCTTAAAAAAATGGAACCATTTCCCAACACTATGTCCTTTTGTGACCCATAAGATTCTTTCTCTGAGTTCTTAGGGCCCCATTTCCTTTAAACTCAAAGAATTGCCTTCTAATGATCAATGAAAGTAATAATCTTTAACCCATTTCATCTACTCAGTACTACACACCAAGAACCTTCTAGAGCCTAACTGTATTCTAATAAACAAAGAGGTAGTAATTCAAACTCCTCCAAGCGAACCAAAAAAAAAAAAAAAAATGGATACTGCCTTTATAAAGTATCTCTTTTGCTCACATAAAAATGGGTTGGTCATGTGATAGTATACCCTCTAAGTTCCTGCTTCGTCTCTCTATAATGAAAATAATTTTAAAAATCCAAATGATCCACTTGCCAAAGTGTCACAAATATGATCTAAATGAAAGAGCGATCTCAGGCTGGCCCGGCTCCTTATAGCCAGTCACAATGGTGTATAAGATAGATATGTGGACCTGGAAAGCAATCTTAGAGTTAGGGGAAGGAGAATCTCTTTTTTTGTTTCCTCTCAGTTATAAAAATCTCTCCCTCTCCTTCTCCCTCTCCCTCTCCCTCCTCCCTTCTTTGATCCAATTACTAAGCATTCCTCAAGGTTTTATACAGTCCAACTTCTCTGCTAATCTTCTCCTAATTACCAAAGTCCATGCTACTTTCTCTCATCTATGAGTTGCTGTATTAGCTAGAATCAATGTCAAGCAGCCTAAACTCATTGTCCTCTAATTTAGTTCATTATGGATGATCTAATAAAACAGGTATAAAGATGTATTTTTCCAGGGCTTCATTATTTCCTTGTGTATATGATAATGTAGAACTCACTGGCAACCGATGTAGTAGCTCATTTATAATGGAGGTTCGGCTTTGTATCTCAAGAACATCTGAGAGACTTTCCCTAAGAGGCTGTTGACTAGATGGATAGGCAGATAGATGTAATTGATTGCATAGTTTCTGATAAATGACTTCATGGCCTTTTTGTCAGATTATATTTGGGGAAGTGGCAATAAATTGTGGTTTACACATCTGCAATCATCTCAAAGTCACTGATCTGAATGGAAGCCTGAACTCCTAACATCTAAAAGCAGATCAGTATTTTACCCTTTTCTCCCAAAGGGTAATGAGTGTTCTGAAGAAAGCATAGCTGACAACAGAAAATTTGATGGATGTAAGACTGAGACACCTCAAGTCTTGGAAGAGGAATTGGGAGGATTCTACCTCATGCAAAGCATTCATAAAAATGTCATTCGGAAATAATAGCATAAAATATGAGTAGATAATCTGTAGAAGAACAGAAGGTTGAGGATAGGGATGATGACACATGGAGGTATTTCAGTGGATGAAAGAGAATTTGAGAGAAAATCAGTCATAATAACCAATTTTCTGGTTTTGAAAATTCAATGTAAAACTAATAAATATTAGTTTTCATACTCCATGTTAGTTGCCATAGTCATGAGGACAATGCTATAAAAGAACTCAGGGATTGAACTCAGGGCATCAAGCTTGGCAGCAGGCACTTTTGCTAAGCCAACTTACCAGGTGAATTGCTTCAGGATGGTATTTGTCCCCCCCTCCCCCCCCCACACACACACTTCTATTTTGTCTATGATACATATTGAGGTAGAATTGGTGAAATAGCATCAGAAGCACATATTTTCCAAGGTTAGTGTATAATTCTTCCTGCTCTTCCCCCATCTGACATTTACATAGCTCTCAAGCTTCCCTCTTGGAAGTATCCAATCCAAGGAATGGGTAGCCAGCCATACATCTTCTGGAACCTGTTTTCTGAAACCAAAGTGCCCTAAATTGACCGTGCTATAATAATTGACCTCCTATTGACACTTACATGAAGCATGAAGGGAAGAAATACTGAAACAGTAGTGATCCATTTTATACTATGGTGAATAAGCACAAGGATCCTAAGGATGGAATGGATGGAAAGAAGCCAGGAAGGAGCCACAATGCTCCCATCCAATATGAGGTTGGGGAGTAACTTCAGGTGGTTGAACATGGACAAAAGAACAAGACAGAAACCAACAAGCTGTCTCAACTGGAAATATTGCTGGGAGTGGTAAGTAAAAGTGAACATCCCAGAATGCAACAAATCTATCTCTTTATGACTCTCTGCAAAAGAGAATGAAGCAGAGCCCTGGAGAAGCCTTTTCAATCCAATCATAGATTTCATACCAGAGGGCAGATCAGAATCTCTGGGGAGAATGACCTGAGAGGCATATTTTTGGAATGTTGTGTTTTTAACAATCTGCAATAATATATTTTTCCTACCTTATCACCCATATACATAGGAGTAATAAGAATTATTGCAACAAAGAGAACAGCATAGAAGTCAATTTAGGGTAACACTGAACTGTTGAGTTCCTGCGTGAGATGACAGTAGACTTAGATTCTAGCTCCATCAGGTGCAACCCTGTGTGGTGGGATTCAGGTGTCAGCTGATAAGGTCCAAAGATGCTTATCCAGGGTCCTGGGCCCCTGAAGGGGGCATGGAAACCCCATTGATAAGGGGCTTCTGGGACACGAGGCAGCCCTGCCTGGTTCCTGGCTGTTGGAGAGACAGGATCAGAATCCATCGTCCATCCATCGCTCGTCCACCGTTCCAGACTCCAGTCCCTGTTCAGGTGCTACTATAAACTGTTACCTCACGAGTGTTGGTTTATATTTTAATAAATATCTATCCTGCACTGGTGCCTTCTAAGCAAACTTGCCTACAACCCTGTGGCCTGAAATAATGTACTAAGCCTCTTTAAAGCACCACTGTATGGATAAGTATATTAGTTCCCAGTATTATGAGCACTAATAGGATAATTTTCTCAAAGTGCCCTGCACAGGGTTTTGTATATGGCAATGCTCAATCTGCATGAAATATGCAAAAAATAAATAAAAACTGGTATGGTTTTCAGAAGGACACATCCAGGGAAGGTCAACAACATAAAAAATTTTAAAGGCAGGTGGCAACCATCTTCAGAGAAATAATCCAGTGTTACCAAGAAGTATCTGAAATCAGAGATAACACCTGTTAACTACTTTGTCCACACTTATCACAGCACTCAGAGAGAACGTTTGTGATGAACAACATTCTTCTATAGAAAGCTATATGCAATGACCTCCCAGCATCCTCATATCAGAAACAATAAGCACAGTAAGAAATATGAAGATACCTAGTGAATAAGAATGTTTTCTCTACAAGCACAAAGACCTGAGTTCAATTCCTAGCGTGTGCGCGCGCGCGCACACGCACACACACACACACACACACACACACACACACACACACACACACACACACACAAACCTGGACATGACTACATAAGTATCTGCAACTCCGGTGCAGCAGAGAATGAGTGGGGTAGAGATGAGGGTTGCTGTGGCTTACAGGATAGAAAATCTAGCTGAAACAGTCATTCCTGGGTGCAGTGAGAGACTGCATCAAGAGAATAAGAGAAGAGTGATAATACAGCAGGACACAGATATTCATCTCCGGCCTCCACATGTGTACTCTTTCATAGGTACACACACACACACACACACACACACACACACACACACACACACACACACGCCTCATAAAAGAAGTTTGAGATCCCATTCCTGGACAAATTTCAGAATGCTTTCAGTAACAGAAGGTAACAATTTCAGAATTTTTCCCTCTAGACATGTCTGAATAGAAAGAAGAAAATCAGATAGAATTCTTATAAATCACCGGCAATTTCTTTCACAGATAATCATAGTGAGTCATCCCTCAGCTGTGGGGTATAGTTATGAAGACTTCCTGGCAAATGATAGGAGCTGATTTGTGCCAAATATTCAACACCTGGATTCTCTCACTCCTGTCGGCATGTGCTCTAACATGAAGATAAAGATTCTGTGAAGTGGCATACACTGATACCCCAAATGGAATATACTTCAAATAGCCAGTCAGTGACCAAGGAGAGTTACACTGTACCTATGCAGCATCTGTGGAAGGAAACAGGTTTATCAGTGAGATCAGAGAGATGCCAACATATGTATATACATATACAAAAATGATACTTGGAAGACTATTTGTAATCATATTCAAATATTGAATGTACCGTGAGTTGAAAAGACGTGATTTTTTTTCTGATTTTTATGAAAGCCCAAGAGAGTGGTTTGAAAAGATGTTTGAGAATTTCTCTGACAAAATTTGAAGAAATGCAATAGGGCCAAAATATGTTACATGAAATTCTCAAAGAACTACTGAAAATATACTTTAAACAAATAAAACATCACATTTACCAAATGTGATGCCACAGCCTAGATGGGCAGAAATATCACCAATATTCATTTTAGATAGAACAAAGCACCTAAGACATAGGAACTCCTAAGGAAAAAAAAAACTGGGGCTCCCTTAGATCCTCATTGACTCTGAACTCATCCTGTGAGAAGCCAGTCTTTCTCAGGGGAAATATCTTTCCCACGGCCTTTGACACACATAACATGTGTTAACTTTACAGGGCACTGTGCATAGAAGTTGATTAAGCCTTCTGAGGGGGAATCTGAACAGACTAAAACCCAATTCAAGTGCTCTAATTAGAGTTATTGAGGGCTTTCTACTTAAGGGAATTCACACTGACTTTTTTTTTATTATTTTAGCAAAAGATTCAGAAACTTTGTGCCTTTAAAATTATATGGCTTTCCCCTCAGCCTCAACCCTAGAAAAGGAACCACAGGCAACTAAGGAATTCTAAGAGGAAGAAGGGAGTCCTCTTCATCAGGACACCAGTCAGTTATCCAATTCCAAAAGGCAGTCTAAAATCATACATACAAGTAACATTATACAGACAGAGCAGACTATATACAAATATGCATTGGCATTGAGTCACACAGTTGATAAGAACTCAGATCTGTTAGCATTGGCATTGAGTCACACAGCTGATAAAAACTCAGATCTGTTGGCATTGGCATTGAGTCAGGATTTGGCAGATGACAGTGTTGTCACAAAAACAAAATGAATTTACAAGTGTTCACATGATTCCTTTTGGAAATCGCTAAAGTGAAAATGCTACCCTGATTCCTGGCTTCCTGTCACTACTTTATAAATGTGGTTAAGATTCCTCAAGGCAATTTCCACTGGAGCTCGTTATCCACCGTGGGTAGCAGTTTTGAAGAGATGACATTAGCCCAGGGCTACACTGAGAACCCAAGCTGAGGTAATGATGGAGATAAAACACCTTGCCCAAAAGACAACTCAAGAGAGGAAGAGTTCATTCACTTACAACTCCAGGTCTCAGTCCATCACTGAGGGAAAATCATGGCAGGAACTGGAGCAGCTAGTCAACATCAAATTCTCCACAGTCAAGAGAAAGAGAGAGGATTTATACATGACTGTTTCTTGATTGCTGAGATCCTTGTCCTCTCTTATACTGTACAAGAATACCTGCCTAGGGAATGATACCTCTCATAGTGGGCTGGGTCTTCTTCTATCAAACAACCAAGGGAATCCCCACAGGCATGTTCATAGGCCAACCTGATCGAGACAGTCCCTCAACTGAAAACCTTCTCAAGTATTGCTGTGACTCTACTTGCCCACGCCCATCATTGGCTGCATTGTCCCCAAGGGTGAAAGGAACAAAAACAGGTAAAAGAGTTGAGGTGGCTTTGGGTATGATGGAGATGGCTCCTCTGGTGACACATTTTGGTGAATCGGCTCAGAGTATAAGAAATATACAGGATTGGGGAGCCTGGACACAAACCCTCATTTGCAGTAAGTGAGATGTTCTTATTAAAAGGCTTCATATGTGGCAGTAGGGTCCTATAGCAGAGCTCCTAAAACAAGACTTCTGTGCTAAGTTTCAAGCTAAAGATAAACCAGGCATTTGGCTTAGAGAGCCCTTTCAGATAAGGTTAATCCTCCCATCCCAAGGATATTCTCCAGATAAGGACAGGTAGAGAGAAGGAAATTTCACAGGGAGGGAGGGAATCTCCATGTCACCAAGCTTTTTGGGAAAATCTGCCAGGCCATGATAGACTGCAAGCTCTAACCAGCCAGCAAGACCTTCCAACATGAATCTAGACAGTATCCAGTTAACAGTCAGATAGTATGTTTTAACAAGGGACAGTCTGAGGTTTCTTAAGAGTTTGTAGCACATCTGTCTAGGCCCCCATTGGCTTATAGAGTCTCCATTGAAATATTAGATGTTGTTCTAATAGGTCTGCTTTTATGTGTTATTTGGTCTTTTTCCCTTGCAGTTTTTAATATTCTTTCTTTGTACACTATTTACTGTTTTGAATACTATGTGACATGGGGAATTAATTAACCATAATTATAAACTTTAATAAAAAATTTTTAAACATGCAAAAAATTGAAGGAATCTCAGTCAACAAATACAGAAGAATGCATCTGTAAACAACACCACAGTCAAGCTGTGAAGAGTGAAAGAGAAAATTGTAAAAGCCACCAGAGAAAAGGGTCTCATGGCACGGTGGGGAACAGCAGTATGATCAATGGCTGACCCCTGATTAGAAAACCGGAAGCTGAAAGGTGGAGGAGCGACAAATTCAAAATGCTGGAGGAAAAAAAAAAAAATCTGTCAACTAATTAAAACTATCCTTCAAATGTGAAGGTGAAACAAAGACAGGCATTTCATAAATAAAAATGGAGATCATTCATTTCTATCGAATCCACATTAGAGAAAAGACAAGAAAAGTTTTTGAGCTAACGGTGAATGACAGTACAGAATAACAGCGAGTTACAGGGGGAGAAAAAGAAATGGGAAATATGCAAGTATAAAATACCATATAAATGTATTTTTCTCTTCCCTTTTTGGTTGCTCTTTAAAATCCTAAGTTTTATATAATGCAATAATTATAGCACAATCAAACTATATTTATAGCAGATATATTGATAGTACATACTATATATTACCACAAAAAAATTAAGGGAAGAAATGGAACTGTAATGAGGCATAGTTGACATACTTTACCAAAAAATTACATCAGTGATGAACCAGAGAAGATTTTAATAAGACTATATTATACCTAATATATACATATTATATGTTTATAATATGTATCATGACCACAAGGTCACAACTCAAAATCACTAAAAAGCCAACAGAAGAATAAAATGGCACAGACACAAATATTTATTAAACAGAAAAGGAAAACGTTAACATGGAATATTCATAAAATTAAAATGAGAAATTTAAGTCCAAAGATAGCAACAACACTTGCATTAAATATGAATGAATGCCGAGCAGTGGGGGTACATGTCTTTAATCCCAGCATGTGGGAGACAGAGACAGGTAGATGGATCTCTGTGAGTCTCTTCAAGGACAGCCTTTTCTATGAAGTGAGTTCCAAGACAACCAGGACTGATCCCCAAAGAAATCCTGCCAGGTAGGTAGATAGGCAGGCAGACAGACAGACAGACAGACAGATAGAAAGATAGATATGAATGGAAAAAATATTCTATTCAAAAGTCAGAGACTGTCAAATAAGAGAATGCCTAAGATTATTTGCTATCTCCAAAGTACATAAGACCTGATAGGAAGTAAATGAAAAGAAAAAACCATGCAAACTATAGCCATGAACATGCTGGACACTTTGTATCAATACTACAGTAGAAGTTATGCTGCGTGTTAAGAAACAATCAGTTGAGTATGATAAAATGGCTAACACATTAGAAAATATAAAAATTACAAATTCGTATGCACTTGATAATCTAGTCCCAAAATAAACAAAGCAAAGAGAATTTGAAATATACAAAGCAAAGGAATTGAAGAAGAAGGCAGACCATGATGGCAGCAGCTGTGTTGAAGCTGAATGTTTCAGTTCTACTCTGTGTAACTGAAGAAACCATTAGATGTAAGTAAAGTTATATATACATATTATTATATATTATATATATATATATATATATATATATATATATATATATATATATCCTTGAAATTTAGGAACTGCATTGACATCACTGGCATTTACAGTATATTCTGTCCTGAAATAGGTATTCTTCCTAAATGTTCATGAGGGAATCTCTAGACCATGTCACTTGCTGAACCTTGTGACCCTGGACCAGTGGCTGACGGGTTGCTTCCTGATTGCGGTACGGCAACACTAGGCAGCCCTGGATAGGAACCATGGCTTTGTCATTTACAATCTAATAAACCTGTAAGGAAATGACCTTTTCTCTCTGAGTTTGTGGATGATAACTTTGTCTATTTCATTCACCATTGAAATAATTCAAGATACTATACCTGTGTATCATTTCTCTAAAATAGGAAGCATCCAGTACCTAGTGATTATCATTATTATTGTCATTATTTTTGAATGCCCAAAATGTCATTTAAGAAAGTAGCACAAAACACTGTATCTTCTCTGAGTAATGAGATGACAACCACAGAGTCAAAAGCATGCTTCACAGTGGGGCTGAAGCAACATCAAAGAATACTTCTGTAGTTGAGAAGACAGCGAGGATAATCTCAGAGACATCTGTCGGCTGTTTCATGCACTCACATATAACGGCACATTAAAATTTGTAGAGGCCAAATTCTACAGTCATTCTGAAAAACAGACATGTAAACAGCCTCAATGAAAATGCATGTGACACCCTTAGTGCCAGCCTATGTCTGTTGATATTTCTGTGACTAAAGGCAGTGAAAGAAAATTGTAGCCTAATTAAATCAGTGGGGCTTGATGCAAATTCATCAGTTGAATAAAGACCATAAATAAGTTATGTATTTTCTCTTTGGTTGGTTTTTATGATGGGGTCTTACTAGATAACAACCCGTGCTGCTCTTGAACTCATTGTAGGCCTACCTCAAGCCTTCCAAGCACCAAGATTGTGGGAACATACCAGTGCACCCACTTTAGATCAATTATCTTAAACCATCACTATTCTATTGTCAGAAAAAAATGTCTAGGACCATGAACTTATTTCCTTTCATGAGACTTTGAATCCAATCGTGGAATCAGTTATTATCAAGAATGATTTAAACTAAAGTTTCTGAATACAAGAACCATTCTCAAATGACGAATGCACAGATCTGTTCCCTTCTCAAGTGGCAACAATTCTCTTCTCTTTATGTACCCACACCAGGAATGTTAAAGCTGTATTTTAAAGTATATCTTTTTAAAACACTGTGACAAATAGTAAGCGTAAATGTAGCTCCTGAATGTGCTCAATGTCCATTGAAGATAATTCATTCAAATGTAGACATATTCAATCATCTATAGTCTTCTAAGAATTCCATGCAGTATGCCTAAGAACAACTGAAAAGCAGCTTGGCTTCTTTCTGTGGAATCTGACCTAATGGTCTTTTAATTTTCCTTTATGTCTCATGCAGGAGGGATAATTGCTCAGAAGTCATCCTGACTCCTTGCACACCGAAAGGAAGCAAGATTGTTTAATCTGTCAGTTTTAAGTTTGAGTTTATGAAAACCAGAATTTATGTCATAAAAATCAAGTTCAAAAACTGGATCTAAAATATGGAAATGATAGAAAATCTCAAATAAATTACTAGTAATTTTATAGAATATTAATAGATATCACATGGAAGAAAAGGTTTTATGGATAAATACACTTAAAAGAATTGAGTAAAACAAACAAAAAAATGACCTTTCTTTTTTTCTAATATTATTTGACTTCTTCGTTTTAATGAAATTTAAAATTTTTTCATTTATAATAATTATCAATATTTATGATATAAGGAGTTGATATATACACATTGCATGATCATATTGGGGCAATAAACAAATACATTTTCTTAAATTTTCACATGTCTAGCTAATTTTAAAGGTACAGTGAGTCAATATATAATCAATAAATGATAGCTTAGAGTTAACTACTGTGACTCTGTAGTGGTATAAAGCACTAGGGAGCATTCTATTGCCTTGAAACTCTGTATTTATTCATTAAACTGCCCTGACATTATCCTCTCCCTATAACCCTGACTCTGACCAACCCTGTTCTATTCTTTATTTCTATAAGATTCATTTTTTTCAGATTTTTATATGAATGAGGTTATGCAGTGTCTACATTTCTGTGACTGGCTTTTACATATCACCTATAAATGTCAGATATGACAGCATTTCATTCTTTTTACCTAATATCCCACTGTATATGTGTCTATACACATCACAGTTTCCTTGTCAATTCACCTGTTGGTTGGCACTTCTGTTGATTCTCTGTCTTGTTTACTACGAATCATTCGACAATAGATGGAAAGTTCGAGCATCTCTTTGACATACTGCTTTTTATAAAACCCTAAAAGACACCAAAATAGCTGAAGTAATCAATCTTCTACAACAACAAAGTAGCTGCCGGTGTCACAACTCCTGTTGTCTCTCAGATATTTATGTACAATGTGCCCCATCCAACAGTGATGCTCTGAGAGGCTTTGGACCTTCTTAGACATGGGACTTAGCTGAAAAATGTAAAACACAATAGGGAGGTCTTGAACATTTCAGACCAGCCTCACCTCAGCCTACCTCTTAGCATCTAGATCCATACCAAAATGTGACTACCTATTCTGTTAATTCCCCACAAACAAGAGCCAGTTGAACCCCCTGGGTTTCTCTGATTTACTCCTTTTAACAATGAACCAAAACAAGGTTCTTCTTCCTTAGATTGTTTGCTTCTGCCAGGTCCTCTCTCATACCAACAAGAAGTCCATAATAGACTACGTGACTCAAAAAACCATGGAGAACTTAAAAGACAGAAAAGAGGGGTAAACTAGAGGGTTTGGAAGGAGTGGTGGGTGGTGTAATTGCATTATAATCTCAAAAACTAAGGAAAAAAATTTTTAAAGCATGGTCCTGACATAAAGATACACAAATAAACCAATATAACATAATAAAGACCCAGAAGTAAGTCTGTATATTTTCAGCCAACTCTCTTTGTGCAAAAGCATTGAGAATATACATGGTAGAAAAGACAGTTTCTTCAAATAGAACTGACAAAATGGGACCTTGATGTTCAGAAGAAGCAAACAAGGCCCTAACTCTTATCATGCACAAAGTCAACTCAAAATCAGAGACTTAACTGTAGGAGTCTATTAGTCTACAGAAGAAAATACAGGAGCAATGTGGGACACTGGGTTTAGCAAAGATTTATTTCTTATTTGATCTAAAAACACAGATAACAAAAGCAGAAGAGACAAATGGGAATAGACTAGACCAAAGCTTTGACACAGATTTAACAGCTGCCAGAGTGAAGAGACACCATACAGAGCAGGAGGTCTTTGAGAGCTGGCAAGAATTTTAAATGAAGGCTAATTCTGTAGGAGTTCTTGAGTGAGACATACTGTACTGACCCCAGACTCAACTAAGTAAATGGGATCAATTTGTCCAGAAGATAATTGGAGCAGTGCTACTTTTGTGCACAACTCAATGTGCACATGAAAGAAGGCTGAATTTCAGAGAAATGATTTACAGGAAGAATGGATAACCATGAAACCAGTCTTTCAATCTAAGCTGCCTGGTCTATGACAAAAGAATTTCCATGTCCCTTCTTTCTTATGTGGCCAACTCTGTATCTGTTCCCAGAGAAGTTCCAATTTGTCTCACATCTTAAAACTTCTATAATACTGTCATGAAAGATATTGCCTCTATCCTTTGGTTGAAAGGCAATTGGATCAGCTTGCAAATAACAGTGGCTATAATTCTTTAATTGAGAGATATTCTCTTTCCTTCCACCAACCCCATGATTTTTTCCCCCGTTCTCCTATTGTTCTCTACAATGTCACAAAGAAAGTTACTGTTCTCTATTACCCATATAATATCATGTTAGTGAAGATATCCTTATAGCTAACATAGGCCAAATATTAACTCTAATTATTCTGATCACCGGTTCTGTCTAAGTAGTAAAGCCAGTTCATTCTTGAGGTTATCCTTTGCAATGAACAGACTGTTTCTGTGTTGAAATCCTAATTCACTGGGAAATGATAAAGTCATGCGTGCAGGGCCTTTGTGGCTATTAGCATCCTCATAAGAAATGAACAGGAAGCCATAATGTTCTAAACTCACCAAGAGCGAATGCAAGAAGTCAACATTCTGCCACCCACAAGAGGAACTTCAACTTGATACCACCATTGCTGGCACCCTGATACCAGACTGTTAGCCTCCAGAACTTCAAGAAGTACATGTCTATTGTTTATAATCCAGTCTATGGAACTCAATCACCATAATTCAAACTAAAATATAATTCTTTCATGCACAAAAATATACTAAGTATTTTCACATTTACATAGTTAGCGACTATCATGTGTGCAGTAGTATTAAATCTATCTAATGAATCAGAAACTATAGACTAATGAGTACTTCCCGAGCCTGCACCACTAGCTAGCTGAGCTGCAAGTTAAATACTCACAATGGGACTCCAGAGTCCCACTCTTAACCACTCACCATATGGATGGTTAACTTTAAGTGTTCCCAGCAGTTCCATGCCAAGCCACCAAGACTAGAATGATTAATCTGATATGATGACAAAGAAAACAGAAACCATTATTGCAATATTGCTGCTCAATCTGTCATTCAACAGCATGTCCATCTCTCTCCTGAACAAAGATATTGTTTTATCATGTGGCCTCCAAATTCATGCAAGAATGGTGGCAAATATAATACCAGTAGCTTTCTGTATCTACATAGAATAATTCTCCTCAGAGTATACAACTGTGGGGTCATCACAGCACTAGGCAACAACAGACATTGCATTATATTCAATAGTCCATGAAGAAACTAATATTTGAACAGAAGGTATAGAGATTAATTTTGTGAATCAAATTTATTGCCCAGAATAAAAGAATGCATCCAATGTTCTCATTGGATGTTTAAGTAATAATGATGGCTTCTCATCTCAACATGTTACCCAGTCCCATATGCATCAGTTGGGGTTTAGACTAATAAAAACTTATGCATACAGCTTGCTGTTCAGATGACTTTTGAGATGCTTGGTCAGCCTGTCTGTGCCTGTTTTGGTTTTGTGCCTCAGGTAGATGACCTTCTAGGACACTGTCACTAGACTCCCTATTCTCTGACTTCCAGCATTTGCCTACTAGGAGACTCAGAATAACATCAGAAAATACAAACACAAATATGTGAAGGCATTTGTTCCAAGATACACCCTTCTAGATTGCAACTTGATACCAGTTCACTCTGTATGTTTACAACCACAGCTCTGTCCAGGGCTGTATTTTATTTATGGCCAGGTAATGCTATGCCCAGAAACACAGTTCCCCAACCTGTACTGACCCTACATGACTCATGGCTATTAAGTCTGTGACCTGCCTGATTATAGTTTCTTGTTGAAAATAATAAGAGCAGTCCACAAAAACATTGTCTCTTTTACATTGCAGAAGCAGCTTTCTAGCCAGGTGCCAGCACCCACATGCACAGGAAATGGGAGGAGGGGCAGTCACTCTTCTTTCTTGTGTTTGAGAGTGGCACCTGTTGTCCTCTTGAGGACCCAGTGACAGTTCTGCAGCCTACTTTCTACAATTTGAGCTATGGAGTCTTAGATTATAATTTTCACTAGAAGAGAGTTCTGATTTCTTTATTATATGCATTTATTTATGCCTGAATATACAGATATGAATGCAGGAAGGCCAGAAAAGGGCATCAGATGCCCTTTAGGTGGAGTAGAGGCCCATGTGGGCAACCTGCTATTGCTGCTGGGAATGGACCAGCCAGGTCCACTGCAAGAGCAGCCAAGTGCACTTAACCACTGAGCCATCTCTCCAGACATATGATTTCTTAATTAAAAAAAAAAAAGGAAGAGAAATTTTGAGAGAACTTCTTTCAACCATCAAAAGCAACATTCTTCTGTCGCTTTTGAAACAGCTCAAATGTCAGTTCTCTTTTGATAGCTGAAGTCACTGAAAATTATTTTGTCTTGATTAAAGATATTATCATTTTAATGAATCATGGAAGTCTTGATATTTTAATTTCACCAGATATTCTGTAAGAGCAGGCAAGGATATTTTCAATTTTCATATTACTTTCAGGAAGGTAGAATTTTTTTTAAAATGGATGAAAAATTAAAAATAATAAAGCAAAGGAAACCCACCCTTTCCTATATGTTATAATATTGAAGACATTTTTAAAGTGCAATAGTTCATGTAGAAAGTCCTAGTGAAAGCTAAAGACCTGGCGTGTTTGTTCAAAGAAACACACACACACACAAAGTGTGAGCATGAATGAGTTCCAAGAGAAGAAAACATTGTGTTGAATATTTTTTATCACTTCCAGATAGTATGACATTGGCAAAGAGTGTCTTGGTAGTTAGTTCAATTTGTTTTTATAAATACTGACTTTTCAAAATTTTACTTTAAATGAGACATTTTTAATCTTTTTAATATCTAAACCTTCTAAGATGATTAGCATGGTAACATTAATAGTAAATAAGTATTTGGTATTTACTCTGCACCAGGCTCTGTGTGCTATATATTTCCTCTGCAAATAGACAATGGCTATTACTAAGCAGGCGTTTACTTACAAGACTCAGTCCCTACACCAAACCTGAGGTCATGTTGACGGTGACATTCACTTCACAAAGGAAAACATTGAAGCAGAGATGGCAGTCATGGAAATTACTGAGGCTTAAAAACCCAGGTAACACTTCCGAGTGCAGCTACCTGCCCAGAGTTGCTGCTAGAAAACCATGAAACTGTAATTGACAGACAGGTATTAACACACAGTCTATATATGAAGTCCAGTCTAAGTCCTGGTTATGTTGGTTTGTGACAAGAGCTATGATGGACAGCCTCTGCCTCTACCTCTCCCCTTGGCTCACCCACACCATCTTCCTGGCAGGGTACCTTGCTCTCTGAAGGTATGTCTTTCTCCCAACTTAAGGCCACTCCTTAATTACTTCACCTTGACTTGATTATATCTGTAAAGACCCTGAGAAGTTTAATATGATGTGGTGAAGATTAGTTTAACATAAGAATACATTAGAAGGAGGCACTGTTCAACCCGTATTAGTAACTAGACTGTCGGAGAAATGACAGAAAGTGAAACTTAAAATCACTTCTATATGGTTATTAGTGAGACCTGAGGCCAGGTCACTGTCCCCTAAACTCTTCAAGCTGGGGACACCATGTTCTTTCAGAAAGACTATGACATATACATTTATGATTCTAATTTCCCAGGTGAAAAGAGGTGATGGATGAATTCAATGCCCAGCTCTTTCCCATTAGTCACAGACCTCTCTTTGGATAATAAATCCTGAAGCCCATCTAAGCCGCCCATCTGCTCTTAAATCACTTTATCAAGAGTCACAGCCCTGGATCTACAGCAGATCCAGGCAGTTAGATTCAATTCCAACCACAGCTTTGTGAGGACTAAGTGACTTTAAATTGACCCAAATTTATCTTTTTAGAATTTCATTATTCTGACAAACTCACATTCCCTTTCTGCCACAGATATTCAGTCTTAGTTTTATTTTTATTTTTAGTATTATTTTCCTATTACAGCTTTTCAGTATCAGCAAGTGAAGATGCTGTTCTGGGCATGAAAGGCAGCTGTTTCTTTTGTTAGACAATAAAAAATGAGGGACTGCCATGTTCCCTGAAAGCAGTCTTTCACTTCATTGTGTATGTGTAACTGTTATAGGGTGGGATTGTGTTCAAGTGCTGTGGTAGGATTTTTAAATCTCATGTTAGCAAGTCTATTCGTCAAGATTTGTCTTAGATATTCCATAAAGTCTAGAGTAATTATTTAAATGGGTGTCAAGCCAAATTTGACACATATTTCAAGTATATTTGCTCACTAACCAGTGTACAACCAAGCTGTGTGTTTTTAATTATAAAATGACAATCAGTACCCTGAGAGCCAAAAAAAAAAAAACCATCTCATATAATCAAACCTATTTACTTATATGTTTTCATATGTCTAGAACTTCAAGAGGCTTACTTTCCATTTTAGACACTCTGCATTTCATTGACTTCTTAAGCAATTGCTCAATGAAGTTTCACTTGCTTTACAAAGAGAGAGCAAAACACAAAAATGTAAAGAGCAGCCTAATTAGGGTAAATACTGAAATCACTATTGAACGTATAATCCCTCTTCCTGTTGCATACACCAGGAGGCAGGGGAGTAGAGAGACAGTTAATCAGAAGGATCTGGGCTTCAGACTCAAATGAAAAAGGAAAGCTGTGCACAGGATCCAGTAGGCATGTCCAAACTCTTGACATTGCAACAAAAGCAATGTCATTTACGAAGTTCATACTCAAGAACCACACTACTGAGTTATATATTTTTAAAATTGCAAACCACTCTTATAAGCAAGTTTTCATAGCTATCCTGGGGTGCGTGCAGTTGATGAGCTGCAGGTTGAATACACATGAAAGGTCTGACCTCGGGGACTGTACTGAAGCAGAAAAGGTCAGTTCTGGTAGGAGCGATACTGTGTGATGCATCCACAGGGATCATTCAGGACTCTGTGGGGAACCCACAGGGCTCCAGAAATGTACAGAAGTATACCTTTTATTTTTTCTGATGTAAGTTGCTTGTAGGAAGCCCTTGATCTGTAGGTATTGACGATGGTGTGATGAAAATAATGAAGCTTGAAGATGATTCTTTCTGGGGAGAGGGAGGGGAAGAGTATTAACTCATTGCATGTCCCTATCTGAAGCAGGGCAGAGCTGCTGAGCTAGGTGAATGTTGGCCAGGAATCCTCCCTGCTCCCCAGCATGACTCTCCCTTAGAACACTTTTCTTCCTTGCATATGAAAGACTGAATTAAATTGTTTTCTGGTCTTTCTAAATCCTAGCACCAATAAAAAGAATCTGGTCGGTCAACAAGCATGTTTACTATTTTCACCAAATCAACTTCTTTCCCATGTGTTCATTTATCTATGCATTTTCTAAAATGCTTCTAAGCTTGCTTGAAAAGGTAGAATAATTAATTCTTGCTAAACAAGGTACATTCAAGCAAATGGTTTGCATAAAAATCAAAGCTTGAGTCCATTCTTAAAATGTATAAATATAATATACACAAATAATATGTTTGTGTGATGATATAGTAATGCATATTAAAAGACAGGCACTGGCAAGGGGAAATACACACCTTCGGCCACACTTGCTCTTACATTAGCCATATACATAATTTCTTCCTCATTAGAGAGATTTTGGAGGTTTCATTATCCTACGGAAGTTCTTGTCAGAGTATAAGTTCTTTTCCTGGCACCTGCCCCAGCATGGTGTTGGCAGCTCTCTTTTCCTGCTGACAGAGATTGCTCATCTCAGCATACCTGTCAGGATCTATTGCCCCTTCTAAGGATAATGGGCTGATAGAAAGGAACAAAGGAAACAGGGGATAACTGCTCCCCATCCAGCCTTCCAAGATCATCATTCACCCAGAAGGGGACTTGGCAGCCAATGAGGGGAGGCAAGCTGTTGAGACCTTGTTGATGCCATGCTCAGCTTCAGAGGTATTGCTACCCTTCATCTACTGCACAACAGAGCCTAGGATGCTTCCGATGGTGTCTATTGACCTGCAGTCCGTCAAGGAAAAAATCCTGACTCAGCAGAGCTAAATGAGAAGGAAAAAGTAAGCACTTCCTCCCAAATTGGAATTTATATATATATATATATTATTATATTATATATATATATATTATTATATAATATATATTATATATTATATATATATTGACATTGGAAATTTAATTTTTTCTGTGTTCAAAAGTAGAAGCAGAGTGAGCTAGGGCAATGCAAAGGGATTGTTCATAATTTGGAAATAATGATGATCATCACAAAGATGCTGTGCTAGAAGCTGCTTCAGTTGCACACAACAGATGTCCATGAGCTTACTGACATCACATGACAAGGTGAACCATCACTGGTGGTGGGTACCATTGGGATACTCCCTCTTCTTCTCACTTTTTTCCCTCATCATCTATTCTTTTGCTTAACTAACATTATTCTCTCCTCTCTCTCTCTCTCTCTCTCTCTCTCTCTCTCTCTCTCTCTCTCTCTCTCTCTCTCTCTCTCTCTCTCTCTCTCTCTCTCTCTCTCCTGTGTGTGTGTGTGTGCGTACACTGGTACATGTGTGTATATACATGTTTGTTAAGGCCAGAGGACAGTAGTGGTCTGGAACTCACAAGGTAAACTGTGTTGGCTGAACCAACAATCACCAGGGATTCCAAGTCTGGGCCATAAGTCTAACTTTTTTTTCAAAGGTTCTAGGGATTGAACACAAATCCTTGTGCTTGTAAGACAAGCACTCTGCCACCAACTGAGTCATCCCAGTCCTTGCTCTCCACCTCTAACTACGGTCAGGCTTAAGCTGTCAGCACCCTAGTACTAGCCTTCACCCAGAGATTTCATTACAACCTAATTCCAATCTCGGAAAATACTTGTTATTGAATCAGTGGAAACAGATGTTCACTCCTGAGCAGGTAGCTCTTGTAGGGAAATAGAGAACAAAGAGCAGAGTCCACTCCTCCATGGTTACACTGAATCCTTCACCACCTGTGCTGAGAATCCACACTTCCTGACACAAGGTGAGGTCACCATCTATTCACAATAGGCAATATTTGCCTCCTTCACGCCAACAATGAAAACCATCTCTGTCCAGGAGTCCTGTACTACCTCTCAACTTGCCACCTGCTCTTAAATAGATCATACGGAAAACCTACAGGTCTCACACCCAGCCAACCTGATTGTATGGACTTGCCTAAAAATAATTGACTTTGAGATCTTCTGGTTGGAAAAAGGAGAGACAAGTAGATGAGATAGCCAGAACTCTGTCCCACCTCACTTCATTCTGCCCTGAGCTTCACTATCCCCAGGTTCCTTCTGGTGGCCACATAATGTCATAACAGTGGCTCTATGCACTTGGTTCTTGCTCTCTCAGGATGCTCCTTAGCACCATTGGTTACTGCTGGAATCTTCATTGTTATTAGGTATCCTTCAAGACTTAATTCAGCATCTCCTCCTTTCCCTGATAGTGAGGCCTGTCTTCCAGCACAGACTACTGAGGCACCAATCCCAGGAGGAATTTCATTTAGATTTTATCTTTTATTTCTAAACTTACTTTACATCATTCAGAGAGTGGTAAATGTCTAAAGCACACAGATAATTTCTTAGTCAACCATATATCCTACAGTGGCATATATCAAGTAATTTAGAATCCCAATAAATGAGTGAATAAATAAGTGAATGAATGAGATTTCTAAAGCATCTAGAGTTAGCAACCCAGCATTCTTGAACTTGTGAATGGTATAATGACCTCAAACATCAATATTATATTTAGTCATGGTCACCAACCTGAATGACAAAGACAAGAGAAATAAGTTTAATGTTTTATGCACTTTTTAAATATGGTTTTGTATCACAAAAAACAAATGTTTTACGTTCAATTTCTTTGCTAATCATTATGCACCATCATGAACTTCCATGAGAATCTTAAGTGTCTCACACTCAAAAAAAAATTGTAAAAAACAAATATTTTATCTCCTAGCCTATCATGCCTGCTCTCCTTACTGTGGGATGCCTATGTTTGTTGCATTTCAGACTTTGTCTCCAACATGTCTTTAAATAGTAATCTTAGTTTTGTCTTGTAAAAATGAGGCAAGGTCACTGAGGATGAATGTAACTCTCCCATCACCTCCTGCTGAACCTGACTGTGTCTGTACGCAGTTAGTTCTATAAGCAGGGTTATGTCTCTCCTTCTGGGATTCCTCGATAGCACGGAGGTATGTCTACAGGTATCCTGCAGTGAAGAATCCCTTCTGATAAATATTTAGAAAACAGCACAACTTCAGGGCAGGACTCTGAGGTTGATCCCATATCCTGCTATGACCTTTTGAGTCTTAACTCTGGGAACGACTTCACAATAAGAACTGATCAGAAGAGGATGGGTGATGAGAGATAATTTACCTGTGGGGTCTCAGATCATCAAGTGCTTATTCAAACAAATGGGTCTTGAGATTCTCACATTAAAATCATTCACTGATTTGCTGTCGCCACAATGGGTGCAATTGCTTTCTCATTTCTCTATTTAAAACCAGGCATAAAGTAAATAGGCTTTGTAAATACCCGAATTATTTTCCTTGCAAATATTTCTGCAAACGATATTTTATTCTCATCTCTATACGGTAGTTCATATCAACAAAGCTGAAAAAGGAGAATTCATAATTCATGTTTGTAATTTTTTTTAGCTGTATCAATCTGTTTTGCAAAGAAATAAAAATACAACTAATTATACCTCAGAAATACCAGGGAGTCCCAAGGACTCAAGGTGGCCCCCAAAAATGGGGCTAGAGAAGCCCCCAGACAACCCAGAAGCCAGAGGATACTATTCATTATCTGCATTAAAAGATTATCAATAGATTTGTAACAAAAAATTTAAAAAGGCTGAAACTTTCCAAATATCACACAAGGTGACCTGTTGCCATCTTAGGCAAGCAGGAAAAAGGTACCACCCTGTAGGCAACTTAAATGTACACATCTTCACAGCCTTCTAATAGCAACGGGGGAGGGAGGTTATAACCAGAAGGAAAATGGTTAGTTTTAGAATAGGAAGCAAGAAATGCTCAGAATCAAGAGCAAGTGTTGTTTCTATTGTGTGCTTAGAAACATTGGGAAATGCTAATGCAGGCACTAGAGACAAAGACAGGATACACACAAAAGAAATCATTGAGCATCCTGTTTCATAGAAAAATTCAGCATCACCGTTACTCTGCCTCTGCTCATGCCACACTCACCGAAGCTGCTTCCAGTTATTGCTCTAATAGTAATAGACAGCTTGCCTACACATGGGACTTGGATTTTTTACTAATAACTACAGTTAATTGTAAAGAGCTTGTAAATTGATGTATCGACCACGATTTATTCCAAAGTACTCTGTGAGCTTAAATAACATACATAGTCTGAACAATAGGAAGAAACCTGGAAAAGGAAGGGGAATTGTGACCATGTACACTAAGGTCACACAGTGAGCATGAAGAAATAAATGCCCAGTACTGAGACTTTCCAACCATCTCTGCCAATAATAAACTACTCAGCGCCTTTTAGGTCTTTTAACATTATGCAAAAGTACAACACAAATGTTGGAAGGGCCCAATTCACAACTGCATCATTTGTCCAGTTTCTATAAGCCAAGCTTTTCTACAGAGTAGTACACAGCCAGTATTGCACCAGATCAGAGAACATTCCAGAAAGCCTAAAACTTCCCCACAAACACATTGAATCATTGACCCTTTTACTAGTCTTAATGTTTACAAGAACAGATGCATGTTCTTTTTTGTGTCTGCCTCTTTCAGCCAACATCACATATAAAACTCACAGATATATTTTTGCCTTCAATGGTCTCTTCTCATTGCTGTATAATGATCCATTCTATTGTCATAACATGATTTATTTTTTAAGTGTCTCTTCAGAGATGTTTATTTGGAAAAACAGTGTTGTCTCTAGTTTGGGGGTTCATTTTTAGGGCTGGAGTGGGTATGTTTGAATATGATGAGCTCTAATAAATTTGATTTTAAAAAGAGGTCTTCTGAAGAATGTAGCCAGCGTTTAAGTTACCATCATTATATATTCCATCCGTACTTTATAATCATTTATTCATATATTATACATATTTACCTGGTGTTTTGATTTCCTGAAATATTTTGAGCTAATACACATTGTGTTGTATCAAATACTGCATTAAATTGTGAAAGCTCTCCTAGTGTGTTATAAAAATATCATGCAAAGATGTCAGTTAAATGTACAATATAAGCAACATATAATATTTATAACCAAATGACTCATAGATGATCTACAACAATAATTTCTTAGCAATTATATGCTTAATGCAAAATAGATAATCTAGAAACCATATCCATTTCTTCTGAGTAGAAGGGAGAAATAATTTTTATCACATATTAAAATATGAAATTCATTTATTCAAAAAATGCTTTCAGGAGCATTGATTAGAAGAAGTTAAAGGCCCTAATGAGACACCCTTTCTAGTCTGATGATGATTAAATGAATACCGTCCTTCAGAACATATCTGTCTTCAAATAAAAATTCTCGTGTCTGAAAAAGAATGTTGAAGCCAATTATGCAAATATGGAGGATGAAAAGGGCGAGATTTTGAACTTTTTAATATGGCCACAGAGAGCATTCTCAAACCAAACCCGGTTTCTAGTGTCATTATCCTATAAATCTAAACACAAAGCCAAAAGGGCCTGGATATTTTTGCATAATGATGTCCTGCTTTTAAGCTGTGGCAACTGTGACCCCTGCTGCCCACAGGTGTTGACACAGGTGTCTCAAAGCTCTGTGTCCTCTGTGAGTGATCTTTGAGCTTCTCATTAAAAGGGATACTGGGATGTAAACCAATTCAGAACCTGAAAAAAAAAAATGGCTCTGTTTCTGAGAAACAGGACAGTGAGTTCTTCATATAGGAACAGATCATTTTAGCTTATTTGATATCGGTATGGTTGATCTTGGATAAAATTACACATGGGAATGCTTCACATGGGTGAGGATGGACAAGGAAGCCCAAAAGATCTGAGAGAAGAATGTGGAAAGCAATTTCCTAGGAAAGCAGGAGATTAAGGGGCTAATCATGTGAAACAGAATTACCAAACTGCAGCTGGTAATTTCTCACCTACTTTTTAAGAAATATAGTCATTTTTATTCTTTGAAAACTCCACTCATTTATACAAGTCATCTTGATCATAACTACCCACCTGTGCCTCTCTCCATCTCCCCTTGCTACTCAGACTCTACCTCCCCATCTTGCTGCATGTCACCTTTTATTTTTCTTTGTGTTATTAATAACCCCCAGTCTAATTAATGCTCTATCAGCAGTCACACCTTCAAAGAAAAGCGTGGTGACATATTCAATAAAAATCATCTGAAATACAAGAGAACAGAGCCAAGTCATGAAGGTCAGGGAGTGGTGACCCACACCTTTAATTAATTCCAGGAGGCAGAGATCCATTTGGATCTCAGTGAGTTCAAGGCCAAACAGAGGCAGGCAGTGATGGTGCCTACCTTTAAACCAAGCTCTAGGATTGTTGAATTAGGAAGTAAAATAGCTGGGCAGAGAAAGAGATATAAGGCAGGAGAAGGCAAAAGTCCTGGCTTTTTGCCTACGACAGGATCCACCCTGTACAGTCTGAGGAGTTTGTTGGGTGAGAATTGACTGACATTTGTTCCCTGTCTCTCTTTTCCCCAATATCTCGCTTCAGGCTTTATTATATACTAACTAGAAATCATTCAATAGGAAAGTGCTCTCTCTCCCTCTGCTAATACCTTTCCAATAGAGGTAAAGGTGAAGGACCATTGCTTCATTTTATGTTGGAATGTAGATTGGCTTCATCTTAAGTAGGCCTTGTTCAGTTAACCACAGCTGAGTTCATACTGCAACACCCATGTCATATCCAAACGCCAACATTTCTCAGCTCTCCTCCCCATCCTCTGCTGCTTAAATTCTTTTCCCTTCCTTCCTCCATGACATTTCTTGAACCTTGGATGTGGGAGGTAAATAAAGATGACCAGCCACAGCTGAGTACTGAGTTCTTTATATTAGGCACTTTGGCCAACTATTAATTCAACATACCAATATACATTTTATTTCATCATATTCTCAACTTTCCCTAATTTTTTTTCTCTCAAGGAGAAGCAATCTGCTTCTAGAAGTATTTTGGTAGTTTAAATAAAACATAGGAAGTCTATGATACTTGTTTTAAAAATAATGCAATTTTCTTTTCTGTAAAATAAGACTCTTAATCCTGAGAAAGAACATATTTATTATTAAATATTCACAGACTACTTTCCTGTTATTTCCAACTGGTTTATAAAGAACCAGAAGTTTCCTATATTATAAAACACAAATATGCCAACCCAAGAATATTTTACACAATTTTTGGGTGTTATGAAGATTGTTTTAAATATGCATCACCTCAAAATTTTCAGTAAAAATATTCAAAAATTGAGAATTTTAAAGCAGTGTCTTAACCTAAGGTCCTCCAATCATTTTGAAAGAAGGTGGTTTGATGTGGGAATGTCTTTCTGTATGCTGTGAATATCAATCTTTAAATAAAGTAGCTATTTCGGCCCATGACAGGCACCATAGAAAATGTAAGCAGGAGAATTAGAATAGGTAGGAAAGGAAGGGTGGAGTCACAGACAGACCAAAGAAGAAACATATAAGGAACACATGTGAGTCATGGGCCACATGGCAGACAGATTAATGGAAATAAGTTGAGTTAAGATGTAAGAGCAAGCTAGCAATGTGCCTGAGCCATAGGCCAAACAGCATGAAGCTAATAAAAGTGTCTGAATCATTTTGGGGGCCTAAGCAGCAGCAGGAGGCTAAGGGATCTGGGGTGGCAGGTCTGTGGGTCTGGACCTCTGGCCTCCCTGGGCCAGGAAACCTTACTGTAACAGATGGCACCCAACATGGGGCCCGAATATCCACTTAAAGTCTGAGAAAGTTTAAAAAGCTTTTTAGCACAGAAACTGAGCCAAAGCAGCTTCCAAAATGTGTATCAGAAGCTGATCATTGTACAAAGATAGCAAGGCATTTGGGACATATTCAAAATGGCACCACTGACTGGTGGCAGGAGCAAAAGCTGTAACAAGGCCAGTTCCTGAAGTCTCATAGAAGATTCAGTAACATGTGACTGATTTAAGGTTTCTGTTTACTTTGAATGAAAAGGGAACAGAGTCAAATGGTCTCTTAGTAGCAGTATTTCTTGGGTCTGCTCTGTTTTCTGGTGGCAAACAGAGACACGCCCCCTTTAAGAGAACATCCTGACTCAGCTTTTTCTGCAAAAATTATGCAGCGCTTTAAAAGAGTGTATTTTAAAAGCTCTTTTTGTTGGAAAATGATTAAGGAGTCACTATAAAATAGACTCAGATAAAAAAAAAAAAGAAAACCTGTAAATGGGTTACAGTGTATGTAAAGGTGCATAGGCTTCAGAGAGAAAAGAAAGAAGGTAGAGAACGTCCATAAAAAAAAGAAATAGAGTAATAAAAATATAATAAGCCACATAAAGAAGGAAAATAAACACAGCATCTGGATTATGGTTATTGTGTTTTTCTTAATTTTTTAACTGTTAATGAGCTAGCTGCAGAAAGACAATGGATTGCAAATGCAAAGGCTACTAAGTTAAACAAGAATATATATTTTAAAGGTATTTTGATTTTGGAATTTGTATCTAAGGATTTATTGCTTTGGAAAAGTTCTGCTTTTGTTTCCACAGAAGATGAGAACCTGTGGCTTGCTTCCAGGCAAATATGGTTTGATCAACCAAGACCACCTGAAAAAAACCTCTGATGGGAAGAGATGGCCATATCAGCTTCATGGCTGCAGATTATGATCCAGTCTCAAAAACCTATGAGATTTTCAATGCCCCATAATCAGCAGGAAGTAGTAATGGAAAACTACACCCAAATTCCCAAAATATTGTTTATAAATGTTTGTTTTCATTATAAATGGTTAATGGTCATAGTTACTCTCTTTCTAAGAAGAAAAAGGGGATATGGTATATGAATGATTTTTTAAAAAGTTAGATTATTGACTTTACTTAGATCAGGAAATCAACTGTTACTCTCAAAATGTTTTACATTGGTATAGATTTTGGTTCATTGATACAAATTTAAGGTCAATTCTCTTATGCTGTATGTATTTTTCTACTCTCGTTTAAGGTATTATGCTCATGTAACTGATTTTAAATTGTAATGTATAATTAAGAAATGCAGATTAATAGTCACCTATGATAACCAAAGTTATGTTAGCTAAATATTTTATGTATACAAAGATATAATTCAATTAGATAGGTAATCTTCAAATACTTCTAAGACCTACAGAATATGGCATTTAAAATGTTTTAAGAGCTTAGACTTTTCTGGACAGTGAGACAGGTCTGCTCCTGGCAGCACCAATTTACTTCAAGAGAAAAACGGGCATAGAATAAACTCCGTATGGAGATTAGTTTCTCTGTGGCATCGGTTAGCCACTGGACATGAACCTGTTCTTATATTGACTGCTTCACAGTATGCTGTTTAAACTGGACATGCAAGTTCCATAAGAAGGTGACCTCTGAACTTTGCAGAACAACCCAAGATGGTCATTCAGGTTCCTGCTTTGCAGAGAAATCTGTCAGACATTCTTCAGGACTCAAGGAGAAGTGACTGATGAATTATACCAGAATGGGCAGAGCAGATTTCCTGCTTCACTGAAATGAAAAAAGACTCTGGGCCTGTAGGCTGAAGATAGATGCCCCAACTTTATAAAAAGAACTTTGAGTGACTGTCCAGGCAGAAAGGTGTCATCTCTGTCCTTTCTAGACTTTGGAACTTGCTTGCACTTCCAGTTTACTTGGGTAATTATATCCTTCTGTGGTCTTTGATGTAGTTGAAGATTAGATAGTTATAGGTATAGTTTTTCTTGGTTATTATAAGGTATATTGGATATGAAACTTTAGATTCACAATGATAAGTTAGATGATAGAGTCTTTTCTTTAATTTTGTTAAATACAAATAGACTAGATATTGTAACTGTAATTCTTGCTTGGTAGCTATTTTGTTATGTTAAAGTTGAAGCCTTCCTTTTTGATTAGACAGAAAGGGGGAGGTGACATGGGAATGTCTTTCTGTATGCTGTGAATATCAATCTTTAAGTAAAGTAGCTGTTTTGGCCATGACAGGCACCATAGGAAAAGTAAACCCGGGAATCATAATAAGTAGGAAAGGAAGGGTGGAGTCAGAGACAGACCAAGCTAGCAGCCCAAGAAGAAACATATAAGGAACACAGATGAGCCACAGGCCACTTGGCAGACAGATTAATGGAAATGGGTTGAGTTAAGAGAAGAAACTAGCTAGCAATGAGCCTTAGCCATAGGCCAAACAGCATGAAATTAATATAAGTGACTGAGTCATTTTGGGGCCCTGAGCAGCAGCAGGAGGCTAAGTGGTCTGGGGTGGAAGATCTGTAGGTCTGGACCTCTGGCCACCTGGGACCAGGAAACATTATTGTAACAGTGGTTTCCAAGTAAGAAATGGTTCTTTATATGTTCAAGTACTATTTTTAAACTTATAAAGTAGTATCAATGTATGGATGTTTGATTTAATAATAAATCAAGGATTAAACCAAATACTAGATGATTTCATAAGATGAAATATGAGCATAGCCATACTTTCTTTATAAATGCTTTTCTATTCTCCAAATCATAAGTTATAAGTTATACAAATATAATAAATCCCCAAATCCTCAAGGCCAACTCTTCTTGTTTCACTAACAAAAGAAATTTCTCTTGGGGAAAATTATTTTCTTTAATGAAAATCATTTCTGCACTTCTAAAGAAGTACATCATTTGAGGACAAATAGATCACTGCATTCTTTTGTGCTCAAAAGTTTCCAGAATTGAATTGCCTATACCACCTTTTTGAAAAAAATCATCTCTGTCATAGACGCCATTTAAGATGAAAATCAGAATTTGAATACATAGTAGAATCATAAAATATGAGCAAAGGAACTAATATTATAAGCTTCAAGAAGTAAAGTATGGTGAATGAGACAAAGTTCAGGACAAAACATAGTGATACTCCAATTAACTCAGCTGTTGAGAACACCCTTCCAAAGAAACATTACCACCCACTGAAGAGTCAGATTTCCAAGCTAATGGAGCAACAATCATCGTAATACCTAATTTTTGAAAGAATACCACATAATTTGCTATGAGCTTAACATATCATGACTTATTCATGAGATTCTAAGAGAGTGGGTCAGAATTATTACATAATAATGATTAAAGGGGTGGCTCAGCAATAAGAGTGTGTTAGTGTTTTCAAGCACAAGACTCAAGTCAAGTTCCCAGCACCCACACTGAACAGCAGAAAATCACAGCTCCAGAAGAAATCCAACACCTCTGGCTCCCATGGGTACCTGCACCCACATGTACGTATCCACACACAGATACCCAATCAAAAATAAAAATATTTTTAAAGAATTGTTAGATAAGCCAGGCAGTAATGGTGCACACCTTTAATTCCAGCATTTAGGAGGCAGAGGCGGGTGGATCTCTGTGAGTTTGAGGCCAACCTGGTCTACAGAGCAAGTTCCAGGACAAGCTGCAAAGCTATAGAGAAACCCTGTCTCAAAAAACAAAACAAAAACTGTTAGACAGATTATAAAAAATGTCATTGGTTCAGTAGAAAGGAAACTGACACAATTAACCTTTAAACGAGATCCACTGGGGTAGTAATTAACATCACACCATTGGCAGCTGTAATGGGCAGCCATGATACCAACGGAGAAGTAAACCTTTTTGTTCCCATACTTTTAAGGCATATGTAGTATCATGCTGTAATCAATATGATGGAGCCCTGAAGGGGGAGATGAATCCTTCATTTTTCTAACTCTTAGGAGAGTTTTAGCATCATACGACAGGCAGTCAGAATGGGTTCTCAAAGTGGGAGAGCAAACTTCTGAGGCAAGGTCTCTTGTTAGAGGGTCCTGGAGGAAGGCTGATAGAGAACCCCAGTGACCCTCCTCCTACTTCTGCCCTCCCCCAAGCACTAGAGTTACAGAAACATGTGATGCCTGTGCCACCACAATGAACCGCAAGTCGGGCAAGGGTCTGGAGATTAAGAAAGACACAAGAGACGTGTCACTCTTGAATGAAGAATGTCATTTATTGAAGCTCAAGGGAAGCCTTATATACTAAGGTTGTTTTTCTTATCTTCAGTAACTTTTGCAGTTCACACACAACACCTGGCCTGGGTCAACTTCTTTGTTCTGTGCTGACTTCCTGATTCCCTAACTGCAGCACCTGCTTGGACAATGTTCTGAGAATCAGTTGGTTCCAGTAAACACTGCAGGCCATAAATAGTGCTAAGCCCTAGAGCTGCAGGCCGACCTCTACAGGTCCCCCTTCCTTTTACACATAAATGACATCCAGACTAGGCCTGTCTTATGTGGCACAGGACATCAGATTGTATCTTACCCATCATCAGAGAATTCTGCAGCATAGGATAGAACCTCCTGTCTTAGGCTGATTACTAGCCCTCCATACCTAACCCATCATTGGCTCACTAGCCAGTTTTTAGCATGTTAATTCACACCTCACTAGGTGCTGAATTATGGGCAATAGCACAAAGCATATTTTTTGTGGCCATACTGACTTGAGCTTGTTGCCAGCTCTGTCTTCTAAGAATATGGTGAAAAGCAATACTCCTCCCAGCATTAAAGCCGCCAATGAAATTGATCCTGCCCACTTCTTAGTCATCTCTATGACCTGATATATACCTATAACTAATTGGTTAACATCACTTGTGGCACTCTAGTCTCATTCACTGCAATAACTCCATACTTGAATTCCATGAAGCAGTCCCATTAAAATAGGTTGCCTGTATAATTGCCAGAGGAGTAAAGTCAAGACATGCATGCCATCCACACAAATACTATCCGCTAAAGGTAGGTCTCAGCCACACTGTGCAGGATCTCTAAGATGAAACTCTGGAGAGTCCTGCACTATACCCTTGACAGGGGCTGTGACCCCCACCACAATAGAGGGCTACTAATAATTGTTTCTGAATCTCATCAAAAACTCTCCTAGCCTTGGCCAATTATCCCTTTGCTTTTACATTAGTACAAAGCAAGGCATCTTTCACAAGCTTCCAGAACAAAATGGTAGCAATAGGAAAGTCCTCTGGCCCCTGGAGGTGAAGCACTGCTTGCAAATCAATTTTTACATGTTCCCAGTCTTGAACGCTAAGCGTACCAGCTCACAGGAACCAAGGACTAGTAGTCTCTATAATCTTAACACATTCATGAGCAGTCTTGTGTTTTATTCCTGCCCCTTGTTTCTTTAATAAATTTGCCAGTTTTTCAGCTAAATTCCACAGGGACTTTGCAGATACCATGTTTCAATTTACCCTCTTCCTATTAATTCCTTACCTGCTGGCCAGCCTTCTGAGGGTGGTCTCTCAGAGAATCCCTACTTCCTGATCTAAGTTGGGCAAGGGTCTGGAGATTTTGAATTCACTCTCCTCCTATTTCTGAGGGTGGTCTCTCAGAGAATCCCTACTTCCTGATCTCGCTAGTTAGGGCCTCCAACTGTGACACCTGCACCACCATAATGAACCACAAGTTGATCAAGGGTCTGGAGATTAAGAAAAACACAAGAGATGTGAGTCACACTTAAATGAAGAATGCCATTTATTGAAACTCAGGGGAAGCCTTATATACCAAGGTTGTTTTTCTCACCTCAACTAACCTTTGCAGCTCACACACAACACCTGTCCTTGGTCAACTTCCCTGTTCTGTGCTGACTTCCTGATTCCTTAATCACAGCACCTTCTTGGGCAATGTTCCGAGAATGGAATGGATCAGCTGGTTCCACTAAACAATGCAGGCCATAAATAGTGCTAAGTCCTGGGGGCTGTAGGCCAACCTCCACAGAAGCATGTGGCTTTTTGCGTGGATGCTACAGTTTCCAATTCCACTCCTCATGAGTGTGCAGCAAGAGCATTTACCCACCATACCATCCCTCCAGGCCCACATTTATAAGGCCAATAATTCTCATGAGGGCAAAGGAGAAAAGAACCCACATCACAAACACTGCTTTCTCTGATACCACCACTTTTCCAACCCAACCTTCCCTCATTTTCATTTTCTGATGCCCAGGGTTTATAAAAGCATGAATGTGTGACTATTTTAAATTTCAGCAGTGAGATCACAGTGTGTTTGTATTTCTATAAGTTACTTGCCATAGCACAATGCAGCACATGGCGGGGTTTCCAGCTCTTCATCTTGAATGTCTATGCCTTCATCTGCTCTGTCTATGACTTGCATTTTCTTCATCTATTTGTCCGCCATACATTTAGAGTTTCCAGATCTTGGCTATTGTGAATAGTGGCTAGATGGATGTGGGAGTATAGGGACCTTTCCAAGACAGAGATTTATTTCATTTGCATATATGAATGTGTGGTGTGGGATCCTAGAACAGGTCTACTCACAGTCTTGTGAGATTCTCCCTTTATATTTTCCTTAATGGCTATAGGATTTTATACTTCCAGTAAGGTATACAGTAGTTCTTTCTCTTCAAATCTTTGCATTCTTTCTATACGCTGATAGCCACTATAACATTTTTAAAAGGTTTCCCAGTGCTTGTGTTCTGTACATCTTGCTGACGAATAATGGTGAGCATTTTAAATATGCTCATTATAAATTCAGGAATGGAGAGTTGAATGTTGGTTGATAAGGAGGTTGAAAGAAATTCGGGGAAAGGGATATGAAGGCTCTGATGTAGATTAAGTTTCAAGATCTACTGTATAGATTGTGACTGAATATAGTGACTTCTGTTGACAATACCATACTATGTAATTGAAGTTTGTTAAGAACATTTCTCTAAGATGATCTCAGTACCAATAAAGGACCACTGGAAAGATAAATTTGCTGATGAGTTTGCTAGTGGTAAATAGTTTGCAGTGTATATCTATGTCAAAATATCCAACTGTATATATTACATATGTAATTTAATCAAATCTCTCTAATGTAAGGTATAGAGGTAATACCACCACCAGAACCTTTCATATAGGCTAGTGGTTCTCAGCAGTCCTAATGCTGCCACCCCTTAATACAGTTCCTCATGTTGTGGTGACCTGCCCCCATAATAAAATTATTATTGTTGTGACTTCATAACTGTAATTTTGCTACTGTTACGAATGGTAATATAAATATCTGTGTTTTCCACTGGTTTTAGGGACCCTTGTGAAAGGGTCATTTGATGCCCCACAAAAGGGTACTGGCCAAAAGGTTGAGAACAATAGATATAGTGTTCATTAAGCCTCAACCATGCCAGTGCTTAGGAGAACAAAATACTGAACAACTACAGCCTCTTTTTCTGCCTCTTGCCTGCACTGTTGTAACACATGTCTAGAAACCTAACTATTACCTTCAGCATGGCTCTCCTTATCATTCACTAACTCCACACTTGGTAACTCCATCCTGTAAGAAACACATTGTTAGCAGGTTGACTGTATAGATATTTCTGACCACTATCAACACAGAAAACAGAATAAGGCAAAAAAAAATGAAAAATGTTTCTAAAAGCTGACATCAAATATTTATTTGAGTTTGGGCCACTCTTTTAAAAGTATTGTCCTCATACCCATTCACAATAGCCTCAAAGAAATAAAATATCTATTAATAAATCCAATCATGGAGGGTAAATGATCTTTACAGTGAAAATATTAAGGCTCTTAAGAAAGAGACAGGCACCAGAAAATGGAAAAATATCTAACATTCTCCTTGATTGGAAGAATTAGCATTGTAGAAATTATCATTTTACCAAAAGCTAGTTACAGATTCAATACAATTACAGAGCCACAGTATTAAAAAACAATAAAGGCACTCACACAAAACAGACATGTAGATCAATTGAACAAAACCAAAGACCCAAACTTGAGTATATGCAAGATCATCTTTTTAATATTTGACAAAGATGTCAAAAACATACGCTACAGACAAGAAGTCATCTTCAACAGATTTGAGAAAGCTGGGCGTTGTTTCACAAATCCTGATTGGTCTTATAATAAAAACTCAGAACCAGATGTTGGAGTAAATGCAGAAAGATCAGAGAGACAGAGGAACATGACACAGCTACTTCCCAACATTATTGAATCCTCAGGCTGAAAGGGGAAGATCCTATCTCCATGAATCCTCAGACTGAATGCTCTGAGTTCTCAGCTGAAAGGAAAGAAAAGCAAACAGGAGAGTGAAGGGCCAATCTCCTGTCTCCTCCGGCCTTATATTCCTTTCTCTGCCCAGCCTATCTCAACCTTCTTAGTGCTGGGATTAAAGGCTTGTGTGCTTCTCAAGAACTGGGAGCAGAAGCATGAGATCCCAAGGGATGAGATTAAAGATGTGTCCCTGGCTCTGTTTCTCTTTTGGACTGGATTAATCCCTTGATCTCTGCCTCTTAAGTGGTAAGGTTTAAAGTATATGCCACCACAGCCTGACTCTATGGCTAACTCTGTGGCTGGCTTTGCCCTCTGATCTGCAGGTAAGCTTCATTTCTTAGAGGATACACAAAATATCACCACAGAATGTCTTCTTGCAGAAGAATGAAATTAGGCCTGTAATCTGTTCCCTTGCACAGCAACTAACTCTAAATGGATGAAAGACTTAAACTGGAAACCTAAAACAGAAACACTGAGCTGTGGAGGTGGGTGGGAGGGGGAAACTAGGCAGTACCATGCAAGAAATATGCATAAGAAAGGACTTCATTTGCCCAAGGATTAAAGGGGGTGAAGTAACAGTAAGATATCTGGAAAAAAAATCATAAGGCATATATTGTTAACTTCTACCCCAAAATGCCTAGAATTTATAGAAGTGGCTGTATAAATCTTCATAAATAGTTCAAGTAAAATTTTCCCATATGAGTTAGCAATGCTTTCATAAGAGACATATCCCATCTCACAAAACCCCAACACCAGGCATGAGAAGCCTTCTTTCAAGTTGGTCAAGGTTGCCCAAGGGATCCCCAAAACATTATAGGCTTTCGCAATTGCCCTTGATTGTCCCCCAGGGAAATAAGCTGAGTTCCTGTTGCTGAAGACATCATACATTTCAGACACAGGGCCCTGTCCTAGACTGATCTGAAAGTCTCCTCTCTGAGGACTAGCTCTCTGGGTACTAGAAGACACCATGCAAGCTTTCAAAAGAGAGAAGCAACCAATAGTCCTACCCAGTTGTAACGCCTAAGATCTATAACAATCATCACCTGTCCATGAGGTACTGTTACTGCTCAGTCACCCACAGTAATGAAGATGGGCTTCAGGTTTACCAGCTGCACTTAAGGGGTGCTTAATACAGCCAGAATTTGACTGCAGGTTACCTGAGTACCTGCAGTAAACCAGAGACTTGAAAGTTGCCTGGAGGTATCCGTCAGGAAGCCTGGGACACTGAAGGTGATAAGACCAATAATTATCTCAGTGGAAGAAAAAGAATAATTCCGGGATGAAGCAGAAGCAATTGAGATATGCAAATATCAAGAACCTGTCCTAAGTTATTGACAAGTCACTAGGTAAAAATGAGGTACATTTATTTGTACCTCGTTTCATGTGCATGTTCTTTGAAAGAAAATCATGCCTCTCCTTATTCTTCTTTCAGATATTATATCCTTACTGCAGTTTCCTCTCCCTCTACGCCTCCCAGCCCCTCCCCTCATCTCCCCTCTCCCACAGATCTGCTCCTCCTCTGTTTCCCTTCAAATAAAAGAGTAGCCTCCAGAGATATCCACTGAACATAGCCTAACAAGTTACAATAAGACTAGGCATATACCCTCATATCAGGCTGCACAAAGCAACCCATGAGGAGGGAAAAGGTCCCAAGTGTAGGCAAAAGAGTCATAGACATTGCCACTCCCACTGTTAGGGAGTCCCACAAGAACACCAAGCTACACAACCATACGGCATACGTAGAGGACCTAGCTCAGATCCATGCAGGGCTCGTGTTTGTCCCTTCAGTCTCTGTGAGTGTCCCCTTACGTCCTTATTTGGTTTCTGTGGGCCAAGTTCTCATGGTGTCCTCTACCCCTCAGGTCCTACAGTCCTTCTCACTTCTTCTGTGGGGTTCAACTGGAGTGTTTATCTCCACCTAGTGTTTGTCTGTAGGTCTCTGCAAGAGCTCTAAGAGCACTTAGTTAATAAAGTGCTCTTCAGAATGTGATTTTTCTAGAAACCAAGTAATAAGCCAGACATGGTAGTACAAGTCTGTTATCCAGGCAATGAAGAAAAAGAGGTAGCCTAGCCTAACCAATAAGTCCCAAGTTTCATTGAGAGACCCTCGAAACACAAGGTGGATGTCTCCTGAGAGATTATATCAAAGTTTGACTTCCGGCCTATAAACACATATACCCAAGCACACATGTGCATACACATGTAATTGCACCCATACATTCATGTACACCTGCCTTTATGCAAACATGAGGGGCCCTTTCGGTTGTCAGCAGAGGAACAAACCACACCAAGAGATAAGAATGAAAATGCAGTGAATATTGACTTTGTCAACCTGAATCTAATGCCAGGTAGCTCATAGTCAGCATATTCAAAACATAGTACAATTTGGGAAAGGTTTCCAGGCAACAATTAGTCTAATTCTAGGTGCACAATAAAGCTTAAAATGTGACCACATAGAAACCTCTTTATGAAATACATGTGACCATGAGGGTGGGTTCTATAGCTAAAAGGCCTGGAATCAAATGTGGTCTCTGACCTATCAATAGCATAGAGGTCAGCAAGCTAAAACATACATGTGACATCTCCCTAAGGATGGGTACAAGGTGAGTACAGGACTTCTGTGCTCTCAACACACACACACACACACACACACACACACACACACACACACACACACACTAGGCTTTTTTCTTTAGCTGATTCTTCCATCTCACCATTGTTACTTAGAAAGGAGAGATGTCAGAGGCAAGGAGTCACCTGAAGAGGTTTGAGAGAAGGAAAGAGTTAAAACACAGAAAACAAGCCAGCACGCAAAGGAAAGAAGACTGCCTCTTATCTGAGTCAAGAGGGGAAAAAAAGGACATAAGTCAAATGTTCAGGAGCCATTGAGAGGCAGAAGACACAGTGTCTAGGCCAGTAGTGAGAAGTAGAGGAGTTCTCATGCAATGCCCTCAGTCGTCTCTGGAAAATCAAAGACAAGGTCATGAGGAAAGACTGAGGTTTGAGACTGATTGGAAGGGACAGGCCTAGACCAGCCACTCAGATGAAGCATTAGGAAGTGAACGTGCAATAAATAAGAGAATTACTAAACACCAGACAGAGCAGTGACATCAACACAACACAATAGGCAGGGACTGTGGCACTCAGAACAAGATGATGCCCCTGGCAGTTGTGGGAATGGGGAAGCTGGCCTGAGATGGAAGAGAATGTTCCCTAAATATGATGTACCCTAAAATTTCAGGGCAGAGCATCTATACCGGGCAGGGTAGCAGTCTAGCTCACTTCTTATTTCCTCCAGTAATTCTCAATTGTGACTCCTATCAAAAAGGGTTAACAAACATTTATTAGGTCTCCCACAACTTGACAGCTCATTGCTCTGGCAGCAAACAAGTGTAAAGTACCTACCTCACTCAAAGGGACCAGTTAGTAATTGTATAGTTGACCTGTGACACAACACCATGGACTTTTCATCTTGATGCTATTTCAGCTCCAGCTGCACCTTCTTAACTTGATTTTTTCCCCCTGATGGAGACTCTTATCACGGGACTTATGCATGCCCTGGATTTGATAAGCCTGTTCTGCCTTGCCTAGTAGCTGCGCTGTCTTTTCATTGTATCTGATTCCGTAGCCCTCATTCTCCCCTGGCTACCACTCCAGCATCTTATCCCAGGATTCTGATTACAGTCAGTGAACTGTTCCGATTTTTGTGCTAAACTTTGCCTATGAGGAAGTGATATCTACCTCAGGATGAGAGGAAATCATCATTCTGGAATTTAGACAGCATGAAAGCAAAACCAATGGGGTCGGAGTTAGAATCATAACAAAAAAAGAACTAACATCAGACACCACAAGAACAAAGATCAGAAATATGTCAAAGACCAAAAATCAGAATAAAGAAACAGTGGATGAGGATGCAAAGAAGAAAAAAATTCTAAATAACAAGCCTAAACTTGTGAGTCAGGGGCATATGACCCAGCTAAACTCTGCCTCCCAGCCTAAGGGAAACAAAAATAATTATAATAAATAATAACCCTAAGGGTTGAGAAGATCATATTACTTCAATAGTTACTGTTGCAATGATGAAACACCATAAATGAAAGCAAGTTGGGAATAGGAATGCAAGCAGGACCGGGACCTGGAGATAGGAGTTGACACAGAAGCCATGAAGGAGTATTGCTTACTGGCTTGTTTTCCATGACTTGAAATGGGCAGGGACCTCCACCATCAATCACTAATTAAGAAAATGACCTATAGGCCTACCTATAGCCTGCTGTGGGATATCTTCTCTACATTGTGAACTTGCTTCTTACCATTAGTTACTAAATAACTGTTCTGGTCTATGGCAAGGCAGCTTAGAGACAGATGGGAAATCCAAGCACAGATTTATAAAAGAAAGGAGGACAGAGTCAGAGAGAAGCTTCAGGCTGCTGCCCAAGGAAACAAGACGTAATGGAACCACGTGACCAAACAGTGATTATTATAAATGGATTGAGTTAAGTTGCAAGAGCTAGTTGGTAATAAGCCTGAGCCATAGGCTAAACAGTATGTAATTAATATAAGCCTTTGTGTGACTATTTGGAATTAAACAGCTATGGGACTGTAGGTCCGGTCCTCAGGGTTAGACCAGGCCAGAAACTTCTGGCTACAATAGCCAGATAATATTGAGGTATTTTCTCAACTGATGCTCCCTCCTCTGCCATAACCTTAGCTTGTGTCAAGATGACTTAAAACCAGTCAGCATAATTGACCTCTAGTCAACTTGACATAGAAATACATCACTATTAAGCCACACCTTTCCTTTCTTATCTCTAAGAACTCATCTTAATAAAAACATCAGGGCAGTAGAGTGTGCTCAATGGACCATGTGATGCTATAGATGCCTGGAGTACTTGAAATGCAAATTGAGAAGACTAGAAATACCAGGCTGGATAAAATAACTGATTATGGATAGTAGGTATTTCAGTGAGCTGGTGTCAGCATGTAGTCAGTACTTTGCTCTGGAAAACCATACGATTCACTTCATCTCAAAGGATCATAAGGAAAATTGCTACCAAATTATCTCTGATTCAGTGTCCAAGAGTTCAATTCAGCCTACCAGCCATGCAACGGAATCAAGTCCCACCCAGCCAGCAGAAGATGTGGTGGGATTTTTTAATGATGTTGGATGGGTAGCCTCAGAAAAATGAGCATGCTCAATAGACTCAGAGCAAAGGTCAGGTCCAAGCCTCCCCTTGAGGATGGACTTCCTTGCTTTGAGAAGCCCCCAAGCAGGTACATTTCCTTCTCAAATTTGTCTTAAGATGAGCCTCCTCTGAAAACAGCCCTGTCCAGTGAGGAGGCCTTGTAGATCTCCACACTCAAGAATAAGTTTGCTGCCCTTAGAGCTCAGCTTGCCAAGATTGTGACCCTACATGAGCAACAGAGTCCTAGTGAAGGTCACTAGATTCTTCCACATCTACAACTATAGCATCACCACCTCCTTCCCATCCCCCTCCATTGCTGTTCCACCAAAGTGTGTCTGCTCTTGGTATGATTAAAAAGAGAAGAGGGTGGCAAAACTCAATCCTAGAAAGGCTTTGGCTGAGCATCCCAGAGAATCCTGACATGTCAAATATCCTTGAAATATGAACAGTATGAAGTTATGGTCAGTCAAGAGATCAGAGGAAGACATGACGCCTATGCTAGTGGATATTACTGACCCCACTGCCCTCATAGCAAATGATCTGAAACAGAAATCTGCTTAGTGGTATCAACACAATAGCCAAGGTAAAGTTGAAAGAGAAATTCCAAAACCAGAGTCAGAGGCCACCTCAATTCTGGAGTTCTCCTTAACACAAGTATACTATGATATGTTTTAAATGGGTATCCAGGGTTTTCCAGCATAGGAAATATATGTAGGGCTTCTGAACACAGATAGCATATTTGTGCATGTTTCTGTGCATTTTTAATTTGGGGAGGAAATGGAGATATTAAGACAGGGTTTCTATGTGTAGCCCTGGCCATCCTGGAACTTTCTGTGTAGACAAGGCTGGCCTCAAACTCACAGAGATCCACCTGCTTCTGCCTCTCCAATGCTGAGATTAAAGGTGTATGCCGCCGCCACCAAGCCTCCATTTTCAATTCTCAATATTAATATCTATGCAAATGTTTTATATGCCCACATTTGGATATTTAAAAAGAATGTAAAAACTTGTTATGAATGGCATCAGTGAGGATGTTGTTCAACTTAATTGATAGTTTACTACTCATGATGGAATGCCTGGTATACTCTATTAATAGAGCACAGTATTGGAGATAGGAATGCCTCCAGCAGGATTTAATGTGCTCTCACTTTTCTCTGGAGCTGAGTTTACATAAGCAGCAGATGTTTATTGTTGCCTCTTCAAATTGCTTTCTATTAGAGAGAAGTGACATAGTAGAAGTTTCTGGTCCAGCATGACCCTGTAGTCCAAACCCACCTACTGCTGCTTACGCCCCTCAAAATGATTCAGATGCTTATATTAATTATATGTTCAGCCTATGGCTCAGGCTTATTGCTAGCCAGCTCTCTCATCTCAACTCATTTCTATTAATCTATCTTGCCACATGGCTGGTGGCTTACCTGTGCTTTTACTCCTTGCCCTCTCTGCAGCTGGATTGCTTCTCTCCTGACTCTGCCCTTCTTCCCCTCTAAGCTTGGATTTCCCACCTGCTTCTAAGATGTCCTGCTATAAGCCAAAACAGTCCCTTTATTAACCAATGATATTCACAGCATACAGAAAAACATCCCACATCAAAGTGAGGACCAGGAATTCTGCATACGGCTCATTGCCACCTAGTGTCAGGAAGCAAATGTACTTCTCAGGTAGTAACAAAATCAAATTATTGAATTAAATCATTTCTTAAATAAAACCAGGATATTAAAAAAAGAACATCACAATATAAAATATTTCAAATTATGAAGCCCATACAGATTTTAAAAATTCAAACACCTAAAAATTCAGTCTCTTTCAAATAGCCAATCTTTTCTAATTCAACATCTTTCAAAATGTAAAGTCTCTTGTCAAATCAAAATGAATTAAGTACTTTAGTTCTTCAAATAGAGAAGAAACAAGACACAGTCACAATCTAAACAAAGCAAAATTCAGCTACAGAAGTGTAAATAACTCCATGTCTAATACCTAGGATTCACTCAGAATCTTCAGGGCTCCTCCCAAGGGCTTGGGTCACTCCTCCAGCTCCATCCCCTGTAGCATACAGTTTATCTTCTAAATTCACACTGGCTTTGCTCCACAACTACAGCTGCTGTTCATGACTGACCATGGTACTGGAATCTCTGAAATGCTGGGGTCTCTTGCTGTACTTGCACTGGTATCCAAGCCTTTGTGGTACCAAGCCACAACTTTTCTGCATGACCCTTTTAATCTTGGCTGGCAACTTCTATTGAGGTTGCACCCTCACCAATGGCCTCTCCTGGCCTCTCCCAGCGCCAAGCCTCAGCTGCTCTCCATGACTTCCTCACACCTTCCACACTAGCACTATCTGAGAGATTCTTTCATGTGGCAAAATTCAGCTGCCAGAGCAAGATATAACCTTGACCACCTCTGGAACCCTGGAACGTGGTCTATGTGCTGACTCTGAGGAAGTGATCTCAGAAGAATTCACCTCAGTGATCCTGGTCTCCTCTTAATGACCACTAATTTCTCAGCTCCAGCTCAACAGCATCAATTGTCCCAATGAAGCAAAGGCTCTTTAGTAGTTTTGTTTTCTTATTAGTCACAGCCAATGCTTCAGCTCCAACTGACCAGACATCACAGATTCTTAACTCAAATGTAGAGTCTTTGCTTCCCTTTGAAACTTCCCAAGCCAGGCCTCACCCTCTGCATTGCCATCAACATTCTTATCTTCCCTTCTCCTACAAAATAGCCTACTGAGCTTTAGCACTCGGTGGTTTTTCTAGTCCCAAGTTCCAAAGTCCTTCTATAATTCTCCCATGGTCAAGTAGGTCACAGCAATACTCCACTATGCTGGTATCAATTTCTATTCTAGTTTGGGTTATTATTGCTATAATTAGACATCGTGACCAAAAATAAATTAGGGAGAAAGAGACTTGTGTGGCTTATGCTTCCACATACATAGTTCATCACTAAAGGAAGTCCAGGCAGGAACTCAAATAGGATAAGACCCTGGAGATTGTCGGTTTCACGTGTGAGATCAGACGCACACATACTACCAGATGTCACATGAGAGTTTATTCAGAGGAGTTACTGAGTGGGTACAAAGGAGAGAAACAAGAGAGAAAGAGAGACAGAAAGAGAGAAGGGGATAAATAGGGGGAGGGGGACTTTCAGGTGGAGGCTCCTTTTATCGGAGCAGGTGGGCACAGATTTACTTAGCCACGCATAAGGATGTACCCTCTGTATGCAGCGTGGAGGTAGGCATTGTGGTCTCATATATGCTCAAACTATGCCCAGTATCTCAGTTCACTTCCTGTTGCATATGAATCAAAGATGCAGAATTCTCAGCTCCTTCTCCAGCACTACCTCTGCCTGCATGCTGCCATTTCCCACCATGATGATAATGAACTGAATCAATTAAATGTTTAATTTTTTAAGAGTTGTCATGGTCATGTTGTCTCTTCACAGCAATAGAAACCTTAACTAAGGCAGAAGTTAGTACCAGGGTCTGGGATATTGTTGTGATAGGCCCAACCATGCTTTTATTCAGAGTAATATGGACTTTAGGAGTTTGGCTAAAGAAAGCAGTAGAATACTTTAAGTGATACTTAATGGGCCATACTAGTAGAAACATGGAAGACAGTGGTGCTGAGAGTTTTGTGAACTGTGGGGTCTATTTCAAGAGGTTTTGAAGTAGAAGAATGTTAATATGTGGCCTAGAGACCATTCTTGTGATATTTTGCTGAAGAATATGGCTGCTTTTTGCCCTTGTCCAAAGAGTCTGCCTGAGGCTAAAGTGAAAAGATTTGGATTAATTCTGTTGGCAGAGGAAATTTCAAAGCACCTTAGTATTGAGTCTGTTGTGTGGTTAATACTGGTCATTCTTATATAGATTTATAATGGAAAGAGGCAAGCTGAGGAAGGAAAAATACAAAAAGTACAAATTTAGGAGAAAAGGCACACCAGGAAGTAGAATGGAGCTCAGTCCTGTGTTCAAAGAAATAAATTAAAAAATGGAATAAAGGGAGTGGTGACCTCAGGGCAAGACCTCACCAAGTTAAGTTTCCAAAATTATCTAAAAAAAAAAAAAAAAAAAAAAAACTTAAAAAGCTTAAATCAGGGTGTGATGGTACATGTCTTTAATCCCAACACTTGGAAGGTAGAGGCTGGCAGATCTCAGAATTTGAGGTCAACCTGCTCTACAAATCCAGTTTCACTTTCAGGACAGTCCAACTCGGGTAGTTAAGGAAACCACCCCAAAACCCCAAACAGAAAGTTGGTGAAGATACAATTGAACAACGGGGGCACATTCCAGCCCTGTATACAGTAGAACTTGGCAGCTTCAGCCATGTGTTTCTGGGGTTAAGAATTTAATAAAAAGGCCTCTGCAAGTAAGGAGAGCCCCTGGGGCCAGGCATGTATCAGGGATGTCCCAGAATGGAGGCCTAGAGATACCATTGCATAAAGCTGTAAAGTTGAATCCTGAATTGCCTTGGAGACCCCAAGATGTTGGAGGTGCCAGAGGCATGGGATACCTGCCAAGAAAGACTGCTAACAGGGAGTGGAACCTGACCAAAAGAAAGAAGTATGTTGCAGTCAATAAAACTGAATGGAGTTGGGGATCTGAAGAATTTTTTGATATTAGACATGGAGAAGCATAGTTTGGAGTTGATCCAGCTGGATTTTGGTCTTGTTTTGGTTCAGTATTTTTTCGATGTATTCCTTTCCTACATTTTGGAATGGGGATGTATATCCTGTGCCTTTATATGCTGGAGGTATACAACCTGCTTTTTATTTTGATTTTATAAGGGATTACAGTTAAGAAATTTCATGAATCTCAGGAGAGACATTGAACTTTAGACTTTAAACCATTGTTGAGACTGTGATAGACTATGAGGACTTTTGAAGTTGGATTAAATGCATTTTGCATTATGATGTGGTTACAAGCTTATGGGGGTCATGGAGTGAGATGTTGTAGTTTTAATGTATTTTTCCCTCATAAGCTCATGAGGATCACACTATTAGGAGGTGTGGTTTTGTTGAATGAATTATATCACTGTGGAGATGAGCTTTGAGGTATTATACTTGCTCAAGTCATGTCCACTGTTGCCTATGGGCCAAGATGTGGAACTCTCTGATCCTTCTCCAGCACCATGTCTGCCTACATGCTGCCATGACCCACCATGATAATAATAGACTGAACCTCTGAACTGTAAAGCCACCCAATTAAATATTTTTGTTTATAGATGTTGTTGTGGTCATAGTGTCTCTTCACAGCAAAAGAAAGCCCAACCAAGACAAGAGGCCTTTTCATAAGTAAAGTGGGGCTGCTGCCTGTCCACACTAGTCTTACTAAAGAAAGCCAATGTGAAAATCAAAATTGACAACTATAATAAAAAATTCTTCCCACCCAAGTCAGGCTTTCTATTTCTCTGTATTTTGGAACACCGGAATGTTATATGTTCCAAAGATACTGAGCATTTGATTTGCTAGAGCAGAAGCCAAAATTAACTATGATAAAATCCTTTAACCAGTAGTCCAAGGCCTCAGTGATTTTATGGAAATATATTTAAAACAAAGATCCAGCATTTAAAGAACTTCTAAGGCTTTGGAGTTTAAGATTTAAGGCAAAATGTACAGAGAAGGAAAGTTCTTAAATTATAGATAAAATAGTTGAGTCTTAACATCTCCTGATGTTAAGGACATTTTAGCCTTCATACCACAATGACAGAAAGTCAATTAAATTTGAGGGGGTTGGAGCTGCCTTCACTCATCTGGGGTTTATAAGTAGGTTATGCCTATTAGTAAGAGCTGCCTACTGTACTCCTTTTAGCTAATTTATCTTTCCATGAAGATTGAGGTCAAGTACATTGATCTTATCATTTTTTTATCCCTAAATGTGGCATAATCTCAGATTTATGTTTAGTATATTAGTATGTTTGATAACACATAATTGTTCCTGGTAAACTTGAATTATGTAATCTTTCAAAATAGTTTTTTTTAAGACTTATAGATAGTGTTATTATTTTTTAAGCTGATTTTTTTCACAGTGAAAACGTATTTGACACACTGGTCTTCTATGTTTTACATTAACTCAAATGAGACTCTGGGAATTGGTTCTCTAATGCAGGGACCATTTCTCAGCCCCATCTGTGAGGATTTCACCTCTCATTATCCCATGTGACACAGATATAATCTGAGGAGCATCCTGGCAGTGCAGGTCCCAATCAAGTGGAGTAAGAGTGTGATACAACCACCTAAGAGACTTGGTCTCTCTTCATAGGATTTGCAAAGTCTTCATTAATGAAATTTAACTCGGAAAATAGGTTGATCTCTTTGGAGAGGCTGCATCTTATGCACCTGCCTCTCCATCCCTCAGCCTATTACCTCACCTCAGAAACTTCTTCTACACTCTGTGATTGTCCATAAATGTTTTCCCAAGCCTGGCTGCTCATCAGAATCACCAGAAATTTATTTAGAAAAAAAAAAAGAAAGCCCTTGCCTGAGATCTGAAATCATTACGCACAAAGCTCTAAAATCTGTAGTTTGTCACAAGTTGCCCATGGTAACAGATGGAGCAATGTGTTCACTGGTATTACATCCAGATTCAATTCAACTTTTTTTGATAACCAACTCCATTTCTGGATATCTCAAATTCTCTTCAAATTGCCTGTACCATTATCTGAGGAGTATCAAGTCAGAAAACATTTATCATAGCATATAACTTGACTATATTATACTTAGCATTTGCCACTGTTTTTTAAAACCAACCAAAAGCCATATTTCTGGTTGTTCTTCCATATCTAGACTGAAGAGTAGACTGAAAAAACCATATACATGGTCTACAGGGGTAACTCAGTAAATGTAGCACCTTCCCTGGGTCCCATCTTAGGCACACATAAACCAAGTCTGGAGGTGTACACCTGTAACCCAAGCACTTTGGTGATAGTGTCTGATATCCACATATAATAAGTAAATGATAACCAACCCATAATCTATAGATGACCCAGAGAGGTTAAGTATAGAGAAAGGAAACAGGTAGAAACACCAGTCTCTCTGGGATGGAGAAATAGAATCAATTTTACTGCCAGAAGCCAGTGGCACACGCCTTTAATACCAGCACTTGGGAGACAGAGGCAAGAAGATTTCTTAGTTTGAAGTCAGCCTCAGCTACAGAATGAGTTCCAGAACAGCCAGTGCTAGACAGAATAACCCTGTCTCAAAATAATAATAATAATAAATATAAAAATTACAATAGATTTTATAGGTAGATTGGGAGCATGTAGGGACTGGAATAAGAGAATCGGGTAAGGAGGGAATTATGGGTGGGGAGAGGGGTTAAAGAGTGATAAAGGAGGGAAATCTGGGAAAGGCAGCAGGAAGTGAGGGACATTTAAAAGATGATATGGAATCTTAGTGGAATGGAAACTTCCTAAAAATATGTGACAGCTATCCTAACAAGTGCAGTATAAAGTTTCTGGCCTCAACTATCACCAAGATATGGACCAGCTGTTGCAAATAGACCACCCACAGCTAGTGGTCCCAAATAATCACACAAAGTCTCATATTAATTTTATGCTGTTTGGCCTATGGCTCAGGCATATTGTTAGCTAGCTCTTGAATCTTACCCCATTTCTAATAATCTATGTCTTGTCACATCGCTCATGGCTTATCTGAGTTCTTACTCTCTTGGAGGCAACTCACAGCATCTCTATTGTGTTCTTCCTCTTCCCAGAGTTTTCTTAGTCTGGTAGCCCTGCTCATACTTCCTGTCTGCCTTCTGGACAATTCAACCAGCAGGAGAGACAAATATTTACAATGAACAAAAACATAATCCCACAGCAAATGAAGTCTTCTCTCTTTCTGATTCTCCAGATCCAATCCCCCAGTCTCATCCCCAACTCTGTAACAGAAAATCTGCTACAACCTGCCTTTCCTCTCTGACAATATTCCCAATGGAACAAAAAGATTTTCTTCAACCTCTCTTTCCCCAGCTCATCCCAGTATCCCAACCTCTAATACCAACTTACCAAAAAGTGAGGACAGGTTCTTGACCCTTTTATATGACTTTATTTTTGCTTTTACATTTATGTCAGTAGTTAATTTGAGCTTATTACTTGTACCCTAAATAAGGCAGAAGCTGATATAGGTTTTTCCAAAAATATATAAAGTAATATTCTCCATATAGAATCACTTTGTCAACTTTAATGAAAATTAGTTGGCAACAATATGTGGCTCTATTCCCAGCCTCTTGATTCTACCTCATATATCTATGCCCACCCTTTGTCAACACAGTATTTTGGTGACAGAATAAGCCTAGAATTCAGGTAATCTGAGACATCAAAATCTGTTCTCCATTCATAAGAATAGTTTGGGGACAGTTTCAAGTCAAATTACCAATGCATTTCATGATACATTCAGCTCATTTTATCAGCTTTTATTCAAATTATTTCACATAACTGGAGCAATGATATGAACATGGAGCAACCCTTAAGGTCTTTCTTGGTTAACTGTCTACACTGTTGGTAGCGCACATGTAACTGAGCCCTACATATTAGATAAATACCACACTGCAGCTCAACCAGAGAACTACAGATGGACAATTGAGTCACACTGAAGTCCACCCCCACAGCTTCACATATAGACTATTATCACACTGTAGTCCACATCACAGATATGTATTTAGAACAATGTCACACTGTGTTCCTACACAGAGACAACTTCCACATTGTCATCCACATCACAGTCCAAATATAGACCACTGTCACACTGTAGTTCACATATAAACCACTCTCTCACTTGTAATCCATACCACATCCCTACATACGGACCAATGTCACAGTGATGTCCATTTCACATCAAAACATACAGGCCACTGTCACCATATGGTCCATACCACAACCAGAGATATAGACTACTGTCACAGTGGGATTCTACACCACAGCCCTAGTTATAGATCACTGCCAAATTGCAGTTCCTACCACAGCTATAAATATAAACCTCTGTCACACATCAGTCTACACCACATCTCTACATATATACTACTCCCACACTGATTACCACAGTCCGATACTATTACAGGTAGTTTACACCACAGCCCTATACATAAGCCACTACTACACTGCATTCTAACCCACAGTCCTGCATACAAACCATATATGCATGGCAATTCATGCCTCAGCCATACATATAGACCATTTATCACACTACAGTTCACAGCACAGCCCTTCATATAAGCTATGGCCACAGTACAGTCTGCACCAGAATCCTACATACAAAGCGCTGTCCCACTACAATTCATACTACAGTATTATATATAACCAGTGTCACACTGTAGCCTATATCACAATCCTACATAATCTGACTGTCAGAGTGCAGTCCACACTACAGCCCTACATATAGACTACTGTCACATAGTACCTGCATGCATACACATTTGTTCACAGTAGATTTCATCCTGATAATTGCATGTCCTCTCCCTGTAATCTTTTCTCAAATCTCAATTTTCTCAGCTCTAAACTGAGTTCCTTAAACCCAGTCTGCCTGCTGTCACTACTAATTGTCTTAATATTGAAGATGACATCTGAGATCTAACCTTTGCGGGGCTTAGATGCAGGACAACCACCTTTATGACATGTATAAATGCCACTGCACATTTGGATGGCATTTTCACTGTGTCAGGGCAAATCTAATTTCTGGTCTTCTTAGGCTGAAAGTCACCTTCCGGCTTGTTGATTCATAACTTATACTTGCTATTGTGAATCATCTCTCTCATATAGCCATTATAAGTGTTTTCCAAAACAAATCACTATGGGAAGTTTTTATTCATCCAAAATCATTTGTCTTTTAATGAAATGAAGGTCAAAAGAGCAAATGAATGGCTGAATTTAGATGCCTTATTCTGGAGGTTACATACACTCATTCTTTCCTGGGGAATGAAATAAGGCAAGGGAATTGCACATTAAGAAGAGAGAGAAAGGGGAGGTGGGGGAATCTTTGCTGTGGAACTGACATGAATAAAGTGAAGACCAGAGAAGTAGGAACACAGGGATTCCGTAATAACAGTCCCAGGCGTGTAGTCATGTGTAGTGTTCTCTTCCACAGACTCTTTGGAGCCACAATGCTGCTGTATGCCAGTGTACTCATCCAGACCCCAACACTTCAGTGGAATGGGTGGTACTTTTCATGCTGGTAACCTAGCCGACCTTGCTTTGATCTTCAAAATACAGAGGAGACTAGATGTAACCTCTCTCTTTTCCTTGGTGTCACAGTAAGTCTGACAGTGTTAGAAGAAGTACTTAACAAAATGATCCTACAGGTTACTGAATGTCCCCAGGGTTCTAAATGTATGCCAACTCAGCATTGCCCAAAATTGCTGTGAGATTCAGTAATAGCTGGAAAGCTCTATCAGTGATCCATCGTGGCCACACTTGACCCCTGGGAGTTCACAGAGAGATACAGGGCAGGGAAAGGCCATTTCTACAGCCTGCAATGATCATCAGAAGCAATTTGTTTCAGAATCATCTTCACTACAACTGTCTATTTTCTTTTTTAAAGCACAACTTGCCTCAAGTTTATTTGAAAAAGGAAAAAAGGGCACAGGGCACCAACCATCTGCCAATAGTGTGTAGGTGTGTCACATCTGTTCAGCTGTCTTCACATTGGCAGATTGAAGCCTTTTGTATAGGGCTGTCACATGGGCCTGCACCCTTGAGAGCCTGAACTAGAGCTGAAGCCTAGGCCCGAGATGGAGCTGAAGCCTCTGCCTTCATTTGAACCTTGGGCTTAGTTGGAAGAGCCTGCCACCCTTGGCCATATAGCCTTGAATCTGCTTCTCAAGCTTAAAGTGAATCATGAAAGCAAGACAGTTACAGTTGGGGATGGTCCTTTGACATCCTGCCTTAGGCTTCACAGGGGCCTCAATAGCCTCCCTGTACATATGCTCATTCCCTTCAAATTGTGTGCCTGCATCTTCTCCAGGCCTTTCCTGTTGTGCTTCTTGGCAAAGTGCATGTTCCCCAGGAACTTGGGATCAGTCTCCTTAAGAGATTCCTATCTTTGTGACTAAGATTTTTGATGTCATCTGTGCCATTTCCAGAATGGGTTATGTATAGTGTGGTTCTTGGACTTGGCTGTGTGCATGACTCCCTGGGGCTCCCCAAAGTGCATGGAACCAGAAAATCTATTTTCTTGACAAACTCTAAAGTTTTAGAATCAAATGAGATCTTGAATCAGTTACTGGTTCTAATTGTTCTTGTAGAGGTATAGATTGGCTTATGCAAAGACATTCATAAATCTACTCTAAACGGTAACCAATGCTGGCTTTCTGTCACTGTCTACAAACATTGTTCGAACAAAATACCCTATATGAAACATTTCAGACACTCTTGAAGGATTTTCTTCCCCTTAAGCTTAAAAGCAACATTTTTTTTTACATAAAATGACTTACTTTCCCCCCTGAACAAAAGAAAGCATGAAATTTAGAATATGGTAAGCTAATTGGAATATGAAATGAAAACTGAGCTTTTTTCATTGTCTGGGAATTGTTATAAGAAAAAAAATAATATCAAACACAGTCAACTGAGTAAAGGACAATTTGATATAATTTTATTTAGGTCATCATCTTAATATTGTTTTTAACCTTCCTGTGCAACATCTTAATAAAAAAATTACTAACTGCTCTACTGTAAAAGACACATACATTCTGAGGCCCCGCAGCTCATAGAAAGCACCGACTGCATCATCTCTAGAGCTGAGGGGTATAAGATGAAGCATGCGTAGGCTTCATTCAGGCCACAGGCTACAGATCATCTCAGGCTCCGAGATGAATGCATGCAATTCTGTTGTTAAACAACTTCAGAGACCGACCCCAGGGGACATATCAGCAATGATCTCAGCACTTGAGCAATGAAGATAGGAAGGTCATGAGTTCAAAGCCAACCTGGGCTTCAAAGAGACCCTGTCTCAAAACAAAAGCAGCAGGAAAAGGAAGTCATAAGTAAGAGCAACACATTAAAGTGTTGACACCCAGCTCCGGTCTGGTTCCTGTCTTCTAGCAGGTCCTGCCTAGATGCCTCCTCCTCGTCCTTCTAATTTACTTGTATTAATATTGTCTCCAAAGATTCCCAAAGATCTCAATGACAAACGAAGTGACTCAGTCAATGACCAGCCAGCAGGTTATAAATGCTACCTCAGGTGACTGTCTGCTAGCAGATCGGAACTCCATTACAAGTACAGACTTTTTTCTCTATTTAAAGTCTTGTGTGTTCATTTTGCATTTCATACTATGCTGTGAACTATAAATATTCAACTGTTCATATCAATATGAAGTCGTCTTATTGTATATGGCCTTTTGAAGAGCAGTACCGTCACGAGTCAATGTGAATTATAAGACAGCAAAGCTTTTATGATGAGATACTTGCAATCTCTCTCACACCTATGCCAACAATCCACTCCTAAAATGTCAGTGGCTTTTTTATTCCCTCCTCTATGTCCAGTAGCTACCATCAAAACACTTACTAACATGTTCATGTCACCATGCCTTTCTATTTTTTAAATTTTATTTTATGTGTATGGGTATTTTATCTATATGCATGTCTGTGTACCATGTGTGTGCAGTTCCCATGGAGGCCAGAAGAGGGTGTCTTATCCCCTGTAACTGGAGTTACATAAGGTTGTGAGCTGCTGTACAGGTGCTGGAAATCAAACTCAAGTCTTCTTTTATAAGAGCGCCAAGTGCTTTTAAACACTAAGCCGTCTCTCCAGGCCCACCATGCTTTTCATTATGCACTTTCTCCAAACTCTATACTACTACAGGTGTGAAAATATATTATATTATGAGACTATCCTTCTTTGTTTTAGCTTTTAGAATGAACAATCATTTTCTTTTCTTCTATGAATAGCCTTGGGGAAGTTGAATATATACATATAACAAGACTATCCATCTTTTGATTATATATTGAAAATTTAAAAGCAAATAAGCAATGGTTTCCAGTGATGGAGTATGTGAAATTGGTGCCCATAGAAGAAATTAGGAAGAATCACTGGTTTCATCCCTGTACCTCAAGTCCTATATATGTTGCTATTAACTTTAAACAGATCAGATTGTTGATATTGCCGAATACTTGTACTGTAGCTCTTTCTTCTAGCATGTGCTTCCAATCATGATTTCCCAACTTCTACACATTTCTCTACTCCCTCCTTTTTGTTGTTGAAAGATATTTTATACGTATAACTATACTCTCCACCTTTTTAGTATAGGTTAAAAATGTAAAAGCAAGTAAATAATGATCCCAGTGATGGGTCTATGTGATATCTGGTGCCCATAGGAGAAATTGGGTCATTTGCTCTAGGATGCAGAAATCACTGGCTTCATTTTTCTCACAGTAAAATAACAAGGTTAGTTGGACTTTTTGTGAGGGAAAGGAATTGTAACTTTAGGATGCACAATCAAAAAGCTAGCCCAAAGACCACCTTACACACACACATCAAAATGAGAATCACCTCATTTGGGTATGCTAATAACAACCTTCAAGGCATCCTGTCATGTTTTGAATGAGTGGTTCTCAGAGAAATCATTCTCCAGACCAGCAGCAGCAGAGTTACATCAATGTATTAGATGTAAATTCTTCAGTAAAACAGAAAAAGCACCTGTAACCTCCCTCACATCCATGCCAGCAATCAACTCCTAAAATAGCCAGTGGGCTTTAACATCTTGTCCAGTCAGTCTTACCATCAAAACACTTGTTAGCGTTAACGTGTTAGATGTAAATTCAACACCACAGAAATAACCTAGAAATCTTGGGCTCACATATGGATTCTTGAAGCTATTACCTAGGTGTGATATAGGTCACCAGTGCCTAATTCATCCCATGGGAAAACCTAATGCCACTAAGGTATACCACTGAAACCTGCATGAAAGGAAGAATAGATAGGTGTGAACACTGGGCATCCAGAAACTGCCACCTCCCAGGAGGTCTCACATCAGAGAGTATTCTGAATATCTCCCATGCTTCACTTCATCTAATCCTCAGAGAAGCTTATGAGATAAGATGACATACCCATAATATTTGCATATCCAAAACCAGGATTTAGAAGGTTTGTATTAACTCCTATTTGGCTGATACGGCTCCCATGGTTGTGAAGAGTCCTGTGTATGATGTGCAATGAGTGACCGCTTATGCTGAAGAGGTGACTCAAGAGTTCTGTGAGAGACTAAGGGGACTTTAAAATTTCTTTGTTCAGACGATTCTATGATTCTGCATATGCTTACGATTCACACGGCTTTTAAGCACCCAGCCAGTTGCAAATGGAAGCATTCAGAAAAGGAGAAAATGAAACCCAATGTCACAGTCATCTGCCACTAAGATTCCCGGTTCCCATTTGTAAATGCTGAGCAAATTTCTATCTCATTGTCCCTTGATCAGCATGCAGCCTGTGTCCGCTGGAAAAAAAAATTACGAATTATTACCATGCAGTCTTCCACATACTCCGGGTTTGCTGACCTCATCATTCCGCATAAAATGGAGATATATTAGTATGAGTCTGTCTACCAGTCCTCTGGACACAAATATTCTCTTGGGTCAAATGATAAATAAATGTTCCACCAGAGAGCACAAAACAGGTACAATTATGCGTTATGTCATTACTTAAAGGTAAGAACGTCCTTGAACAGATGAGCTGTAGTTAGGGTTGTGAATTTTAACGATATTTTTTAAAGTTATTGGAGGAGCCATTCACTTCTGGTGACTCTCCATGCCACATTCAGACCCACAAACTTTCAGGATTTCGTAGGACTAGTTCTAAAATTAGTTATGATTTAAATGGTTTATTTAATGCGGTAGTGTAGATATTCTCACTTATCAATTAAAAAGTGTTGGCACAAAAGTAAAAAAAAAAAATCTAACTTTAGAGTCCTTATTCTTTTTACTAAAGATACCATTTTCACATTATTCCTTTTTATCAGAGCTCTGTGGATGTAAAAACACAAAGTAGGATGTGTATCTGCATACTGTAGATGTGTTCACCATTCATTTTGTGGGTGTGAACTCAATAGTAGGTAACATTTTGGGGAAAATATAAAACTCTGATGGTTTTGAGGTAATGTAAAATATTCAACATTTTAGAAACTCTTATCTCGGCCCATCTCAGCATTGCTCATGGCAGAGCAGAGAGTATCAGAGTGTCAGCAAAGAGGATTTTCAAGCTGCTCCTTAGCCAGTGACCCGGTAAATCATCTTCAAACTCAATTTTAAGTGAAGCCAACCACTTAAAACTGATTTTGGTTTTGGCTCCCAATAGGTCACAAGTCACAAATGGTACAAAACCTAACAGGTTGTCTAAAATAATTGTCTCTGCCAGTGTTCCCTCACTAATACTCCCCAAGATTGTCTAAAGACATGAGATTTGACTTGATTAGAGTCACCATATGAACACAGCCAACACCATTCACTTCCTGGAGAACGCTTAAGCCCCACAATAAAGAAGTGGCCAATAAGGAAATGTAAATTTTTCCACTCCTCTTGGTTTTTGCCCTCAGGGAGCTGTGACAATCCCAAGGTGGCACTTTTTCTAACATAAAACTCATTGATGGAGTCAGAACCAGAACCAGTCACAGAAGTCCAGAAGAAAATTCTTTGCTTCATAATTGAAGTCAACATCATGCTGAAGAATCCACAATGATTTTTTTTTTTCTGGTAAAGCTTAAAATTCCATATTATTATATTTCACACATGCAAGCTCAAACAAAGAAGACTTTAGAGTAAGAAATATTCTAGATACCTTTAAACTGATAACTCATGGCTATTCTTTTGAAAACTAAAGAGACAGGAAGAAAGGGTAAGTTGATTTTTACCAGCTAAAATGTCCATGATTAAGCCTTTAATAAGCAACAACCTTTTCCATCCTGAGGTTGATGTTTATAGATTTCATACCATTTCTAGATTATAAAACCAATTCTCATTTCCACAGGATTATACCATATGAGTATGCACACACTCCTCTGAGCCAAGTGCTCTACTTCATACTCTGGAGTGCTGAGGTATATCAAACATCTATTTTGATGGTTACTGCAATTTTTCTGAGGATCTCTGTTTCTCTGAAGCTCAGCAGGGTGTTTATTTTTGTACTACTTACATTTCTGTCATCTCTATGGAAAAGAATCAAAGAAACATACATGTAGGAACCTGAGAATGGAACACTTCACTTGGTAGCCTGGGGGAAGCTGGGTATTCATATCAGGGCTCCTTACTCTCAAAACACTAATTATGATCGTAACTATACTCTATGAAGGTTGTCCTGAAATTCAAATGGCTTCATGTTTATAATGTGTCTGAACCCCATGTAAATGATTACATGGTAAAATACACATCATGAGCAAAATATGTATAAGAATTTTAGGTTCTCAGATCAACACACAAGTCTCCTTCGACACTCACTTAGTAACTGCCATTTCACCTCTCTAAAATGGTAAGAACTAGTGAAGATTTCCCTTCCCCACTATTTTAACTGTGCGGTCTTGAAGTTTTATGATCTAACTCCTATTTCTTTGTCTATAAAGTGGTGATAGACGTCTACACAGTCCATAATGACTGTGTCTAAAAAAAATTAACTTGAGAAATATCAAGCAGGTGTTTTCATACAGCAAATGCTTTACATATGCTAAGAATTTTGACCTGATCACAGCATGAATGCTGCATACACACTAGTGATGAGCAGATGGACAGGGGTAAAAATGTGGACAGATATAATGAAGTTTGGTCTCTCACTCATTTTTTTTTCCTGTCACAGACATCAATGTCAAATAAGTCTCACTTGATTTGTATTGTTTTGCCTGTGTGGCAGAGACCATGCTATCTTGCTCTATGTTAAAGAGTTATAGATAGCCAATAAGACAATCACAATTGTGTCTTTATAAGTTCAAAATAAGGGCTGGGGTGATGGCTTAGTCAGTAAAATGCTTGCCACACATGCATGAAGACCTGAGTTCAATATCCCCAGAGCCCACATAAAATGCCAGGCATGACGGTGCACAAATGTGAACACACACACACACAACCCTGAGGCTTTGTGGCCCTATCCAGCTCCTGGTTCAGCTAGAAATCCTGTCTCAAAAAACTAAGGCACAGCACAATCAAAAAAGAGGCCTGATCTCCACCTCAGGCTCTCATAGACATGTACATTTGTACATACATGTGTGCACAAACACACACACACACATGCACACACACACTTCAAAATACTCTATATTCCCCAAATGAAATTATTTTTAAAATAATTGTATGTTTATCATCACTTAAAAAAATAGTATTTATGTTGGAAGGTAGCTCAGTAGTACAGTATTTGCACAGCATTTACATGGCCCTAATTTTAACCCCCAGCACCCCAAAAAACAATAATGATTAATTATCAAATTTAATTTAGTCACTAAATCACTGTTGACACAAATAAATTATACTAGTAGCCCCACCTAATACCTAGCCTTCAAATCACTCTAGTGAATAAGAAACTGATATGCAAATCATACATACCATTATTGGAAATAATTTGACAAAAATGGTTTTACTGATTGCTTTCCTTTTGTCCAAAGAAGAAAAAAAATCCCATAGCCAATTTATATTTCACAATTCTCAAGGACCCTAAGTGAGTTATCTGTTTGACACATCAGCCACAGTATCTGTCACCCCTCAGACATGGCTTTGAGCTCAGAGGTTTAGGAAACATATTTATGTGCTAGATAAAATTGTATCTACAGCACCTCACCTTCTGACAGGAAAAGACTGTGGCAGCCTGTGATTTCCAACGTGGTAGATGATTAACCCTTCATAAACATAACCCTTCATAATTCTGATTCCAGTTCCAAACTCCTCAAAGATCCTCTCACTTCCCCCACCCTCCCAAATCCACTCCCTCTCAGCTCTCTCTTTAGAAAACAAACAGGAATGTAATAATAATGATAAATAAAAACAAACAGAATAAAAGAAGCAAAGGAAAAGCATAAAAAAACACAACCAGATGCTCAGACACGCACATTTCTTTGCACACACAGAAAAGCCATAAAAACAAAATCAGAAGCTATAGGTAAAGTATAAAGGCATCCCTTGGCCATTGTCACATTTTGTTAGATCAAAAGCTCTTGCTTAAAGCTTTGCCGTGTTTGCACATGTGATTATCCATTGTGGAATAGCATTGGAATTGATATTATATTAAAAATCTTCTCTTGGGAATGGTTTTCATTCTATTGCTGAGACTACAGTGAGTGATTTGGTAGAAGCAAATAATGTTCTACCAAGTTACAGTGTCCTTTTCAAATGTGTCAAACCTGAGCTGTGAAACGCTGTGGAGGAAGGGAGAGATATGCACTTGACAACCAATTCTCATGAGAGAGAGAGAGAGAGAGAGAGAGAGAGAGAGAGAGAGAGAGAGAGAGAGAGAGAGAGAGAGAGAGAGGGGGAGGGAGGGAGGGAGAGGGAGAGGGAGAGGGAGAGGGAGGGAGAGAGACAGAAAGAGGGAGAGGGAGGGAGAGGGAGAGAGAGAGAGGGATAGAGAGGGAGAGAGAGAGAGAGAGAGAGAGAGGGAGAGGGAGAGAGAGACAAGAAAGAGGAGGCACCAGGGTGAGACAGCATAAAGACATCCAGCAATGACAATAGAGAGCAGCAAAGACAGTTTCCTTTGTATGACAAGTCACTGAGTTGATATCTGTGCCACATGAAAGTAGTCTCTCCTGTGTTTTCACTAGCTGGAGGTTTTAAAAGCTCAAAACAAGGCCCAGCTGGAGCTAGAAAGAAGAGTCAACGTGCAGCTTGATTTCTAAAACTTCTCTGATTAGAACATCATTTTCACAAAAAGATTATTTTCAAGTAGCACACAAAATACAATGAGATGTTAAAAACAAATATTTTTTACCAATCAAATACTTTTCAAATAACTTCAATTTTTACATAATCTTGGTATTCTTTCCAAATCATATATTGGACTAGAAACTTCACTATATAGTATTTACACCCTGAGGAAAAAAAGTACAAATAGCTTAACTTTCTCTTTAAGTTAAAATAACTAACCAGACTCTGTACCTTGCATCAAATAAATAAATTTTAATCCGAAGCTTTGTGAATCAGTGTTTAATTACCAGAAACAAATTTCACTCTCACTGGTTGACACAGAAGCAGAGCTAAAGCCCCTTGGAGGTATGAGGTGGCTGCAGTAAGTAGACCACAGGAGGCAGAGATGTCAGGGAAAACTCCCAAGACTCCATCCAGGATCTGGCTCATCAAAAGAGCTGCTCCAGCAAGACAGGGAAAGTCCAAACTAGCAGTCAGAAGCCAAGCTGGCAACTTCCAAAACAGCAACCTCCCCTTGGGAAGCAACTAGCCCAAGAATAAGTCATGCTAGAAGATGGTTCAGAGGCTAAATTAAAATGCCTACACAAGATTGAAGGGCTATATAGGGAGCACCTGATCCTAGAAAAAGGAGGGAATGAGGGGAAGGAGGGAGGGAGGGAGGGAGGGAGGGAGGGAGGGAGGGAGGGAGAAGAAGGGACAGAGAGGAGGAGAGGAGACAGGAAATTTTACAAGCTGGCTTACCCTGAGAAGTTATTCAATGTCTACCATAATTAACTGATATGGGATGTCTTTCTGTACGCTGTGAATGTGCTTTATTACCACTGGTTAATAAAGAAGATGTTATGGCAAGACAGCTTAGAGGCAGGCAGGAAATCCAGTCAGAGATAAAAAGAGAGGAAGGGTGAAGACAGGGTGATGCTGAAAGCTGTGTCCCAGGAAGCAAGACGTAATGAAACACAGGTAAAGTCACATAACACATTGCAATATATAGATTAATAGAAATGGGTTGAATTAAGTCATAAGAGCTAGTTGGTAATGAGCCTGAGCCATAGACCAAACAACTTGTAGTTAATATGAGCTTCTGAATTATTATTTTATAAGCAGCTGTGGGACCTCAAATGGGAAAAATTCATCTAAAGCATGGGCCAGATGGGTCAGAAAACTTATGGCTACAGCCATTAATTCTACTCCGCACATAGTTCTTAGTTCATCCCTAACTGTCCTTACCTTCCTCTATAGATTCCAAATATATTAAATAATATTTTCAGCTAAGAACTCAGGAAAATTGTGAATGGATAATAGTTGTAGAAACACTTTTATCATTACATCATTTTCTGTTATTCAGAAATCATGCTGTGATAAAGTTTTGCTAATGGGTGAAGTTTTGCTAATTGACATGAAAATTTGGAGGGGCTATACCATGTCATAAAAGTCACGATGTAAAGAAGATCTTGGAGCTGATCTGCATCACCCTCCTTACCGACAAACACCTCTGAAGGGTAGTCATCAGACTGGACACATGTTGGTATGAAGCACCACAGATTCATTTCTAGACACAACTCCCCATTCTGCTTTGTTACCCTCACCACTGACATTAGCAGTGGAGTGGATTTCCCTGATTCCAACTCTTCTCTCATACAGAACGGTGGGTTTCCTCATATACATCCACTGGTTCTTCCACTTTATATGTTGAAGCTGGTGCTGTGCTTGGATGGGTGCTTAGGCCCTCTACACCAGTCACTGTGCATGGCGATGCTGTTTTCATTTGCCACTATCTTTGTAGGCTTGGCTTTGGATGTTGGAAACTTCTTTGACTGGAAACACATGTAACTGTGACCACACTCCATACACCCAATAAGCAAGGGGTGGCTGTTGCTGTGAGGACCAGCTCCCTTTACATCAGGTTTCTTAATGGTGAGACCTCTAGACCTACAGAAAAATAGGACTCCCTTCTCTCCATTCCATCATGATGGCCTCAATACATTCAGATATCTTTAAGGCAACATCTTTCAATCATTAATTCCATAATCACTACCTAAATCATTACTTTCGGAAGCCCAGCTATGACACTACCTTTCCTCAGACATGTAACACAGGATTTCCCAAGCCACTCCATTAATCATTTTGCCAGTCCTAACACAGCAGATGAGACACAGGGACTTTTTCAGTAAGGTCTCAGGAGTGACTCAACAGAGCTGTTCACTGAAAAATGAAGCTCAGTAAAGGCGTTCTGTGTCACAGTTTACACTTTTCTCTGTATCTCTTACCATAAAAGCATACTATCTTCTTCTGATTGGTGCTGGTTTTATAATACAGGTGTCTCATACCTTTAAGTTTGTGAACTTACTGGTAAACATAACCTATAGACTACAAGAAGAGAATAAACATTGTATCTTCTCTAGAATTTTGCTGTTTACTTTTCAGATTTTGTTGAAATTCTGTAGAGTGAGAGCCCTCTGGGAAAATTATCACAGTGAGTTTCTTATGACTTGTAGAATACAACTGGTATGGTAGGGAGATATCAGAGTTCTGTGATTCTGAATAAAGGCAGGTAACTGTATGAGAACATCACCCATACTCCCTGAGCACATACAGTCTCAGAGCTCCCCTTGTTCTCTGAGAAGGACATCACAAAGTCATGGATAAAAGCTTTCAAATATCAAAAGGCTCCTGGGTAGAAAGTCACAATCATCCAGTCAGCACTGCTCCATATCCCTATGCCCAACATGTGTTCCATATCCCTATGCTATGCTGTTCTTGACTTTCTACTTATTATTCCCAATGACTTTTGCATTATCAATTTCTTGACTGGTGCAAATAATCACCATTTTTATATACCCAACATTCCCCTGATAACATTGAGACAGGCTTGAACAGCACTGCTCTTGTCAGTATGCTCAAGGTAAGCACAATACACAAGAATTCAAACTTGTCAGCTCGGCTTTGCTTTCTTCTCTTTTACTGACTACTCTTCCTTAGCCATCACCTTTTTCTCTCTTTGTCACCTCCTGGATAATGCTTACAGATTCTTCTGAAACTGGAACAGAAAATGGTAATAGAGATCTCAATAAGTCATCAGCATCAGATCTTTATTTGTAGAACACCTGTGAGTCTCCTTTGGGGCATGGGGCAGAAGTATCATAATGTAAGGAATAAGATTAAGTAGCTCAGTGATAAAAAAAAAAAAAAAAAAAAAAAACAACTGCACAAATCAAAAGTGGAGAACCAGCCAGGCATAGCCCCTCATATCTGCAATCCTGGTGCGCAGGCGGCAGAGGTAGAAGGAATACGAATAAACAGATTATCCTGGACAACATAGCAAGGTCGAGTCCAGCCTAAGAAGCACAGTGAGATCTTCTCAAAAAAAAAAAAAAAAAAAAAAGAGCAGAATAATTATCCTAGCCATCTGTGAACACTACAAACAGCAACACCAGCTGCCAGATAAGATGTCCTCAGTGTTGGAACAGTGGCATGGACCATGGAAGAAGGAGTTTAACCAACTTAAGTCCAGCTCAACAGAAGGAAACGCATGCTCAATACTGCTCGCTAAGTCAAAAACTCATAGCTGACTAAGTCTTCCACCCTATAGGAAACTTACTACTGTAGTCTAATTAAATAGGCATGGCACCAAACACCTTCTAAATATTTATGTTTGTAACCATAGACAAATGCTACTCTCAGCCTTAACCAGAGAAGCTTCTCTTTGCAATGGGTGGTGATGAATGCAGAGATCCATTGGTCAAGATGCTGTGAGTAATTGAAATGTTGGATTTTCAACTTTAGGCAAGGCCTTTATAAAACATACACAGAGAGAGAGACACACACATAGACACACAACAAACACACATGCACACATATACGCATGCACAACTCAGAGAACATCACAAAAGAAATGGCAGAATGTAAAGGCTGGAAGATTCAGAAAAGAGCTATAAAATGCCATCTCTGAGCACAACACAACTATAGCAATCATAGACTCATAGCAGCTGCAGCTTCTTGTCCTGGGCCCACATACAAACAGGCCTATCAATCAATCATGGATTTGAAAGAGACTCACAGCCCCTTGCTCTGCTGAACTTTTTTTGACTTGAGGAATTCTTAAGACAGGATGGTCATTGTCTTCAATTGTGTGCCCCTGACGAACTCACCAGGCTCCACTGGATAACTCAAAACCCATGGTCACACAAATAGCCCTGGTTAAATCCAGTTGGTCATAAATCAAAATGAAACAAAACAAATAAATTCATATGGGAATGGGATTCTGGTGGGACAGGTTGATGTTGGCAAAGGTGGAAGGGAGGTTGTCAAAAAGGTCAGGGCTAAGAATAATAGAATACTGTTGTTTTGGGTTTTTTGGTTTTTTTTTTTTTTTAAGAGTGATCAAAATGTACTACATACATGTATAAAATTTTCCAAAAAGAAATGTAATAAAAGGTATTTTAAAAAATAGCTAAGGCTGTTTCTCAGTCTTATACTCTAAGCATTCATTTTTAAATGAGAATATATGCTCTATATAAGTAAATTGGGATTCGTGGCATACGAATATACATGACTTTGGAATGGTGCTGAGTAGAATTGTTTCTTCCTATCAAGGGAGTAAACAATTTCTCTAAATAAGCCACATTGGAAATGACACTCCAATGTGACATTTTTTCAAGTGGAATTTAGGTAATTCTTTATCTCCAAAAAGAGACTGTGGAAGTAGCAGATTGTTTGTGTCAAATCCTTTTCTAGTATGTCTCTAGATAATTCCATCTTTTTTGGAAGATGATAACTTATAGAGTACAGTTTGGAGGAATTGTTAGAATTCTGGTCTTTCTGGAGCCCTGGCCAATGACAATGACCTGGCCTGCCCAGAGCCCTGACATCGAGCAGTCCTTAAGAAGAAGGTTCCTCTTCTGCCTCCTCTTGCTCCTTCTCTTTCCCTTCCCCTGCCTTCCTCTCTCTCTTTCTCTGTCTCTATCTCTCTGTCTCCCTCCCTCCCTCCCTATGTCTTACTCTATAATAAAGTCTCTCTAACTGATCCCAGCCCGAGTCTCTTTCCCATGGCCCTGTGTGTCTCACCTTGCCACCTGACTGTATGGGGTCCCATCTACAGGCACTCTCAATATCATAACAGACTCCACAAAAGACTCATCTATATAAATCCCTATAATATGGATTACTTTGAGTTAAACAATATACAGAAACAAACCTCATAATATTCATGAGGGCAGTTTCACCATTTGTATTGGAAACAGCAACACAACTTAACATACCTGTGTACAACTACATTTTTATAAAGACTTGAATTTAGAAGCTATGAACAGTTCTCCATGGTTTGCTTTTTTTTTCTCTCTACTAGGTGTAAAAGTGAACAAAAAGCTGTGGTGATATATTATATGTTTAATAAAGGTTCCTTAAAAATTAAAGGAGAGCCAAGCCACATATGGCCATGAAGGTCAAGGAGTGGTGACCCATGCCTTTAATCCCAGCACTAGGGAGGCAGAGATCCTCTGGATCTCAGTGAATTCAAGGCCAGACAGAGCCAAGCGGTAGTGGCTCACACCTTTGATTTTAGCACTAGGAAAGTTGAAAAAGGAAGTGAGATAGCTGCACAAAGAAGAAGTGGGAGTTCTTTGCCTATGCTCCCTTTCCACTGAGGACTCAGAGGCCTTGAGTCTGAGGATATATGGAGACGGGATCTTCTATCCTTTCAGCCTGAGGAGTTGGCTAGGTGAGAGCTGGCTGTGGCTTGTTTCTCTGATATTTTAGTTTTTCCCCAATATATAGCTCCAGGTTTGTAATATTAATAATACTAAGTAGTTTATACAATAAGAAACACCAGATATGAGGATCAGGATTTAAGTCTTCTGATAGCTCCATGTCCTCACTAACTGCCTTCTCTGCCACACTGGATAACCAGACTCAGGACAGAAGAGAAAGCACAGATGTGAAAAGCCTACAGAAGTTGTCATACCCAGGGAACAGATCCCTGGGACCGGAGCTCATTTGGTTTCTAGTTTCTTCTACTAACTATTCATGGAGCTTCAAAATATCACGTGTTCTCTCTCTCTCTCTCTCTCTCTCTCTCTCTCTCTCTCTCTCTCTCTCTCTCTCTCTGACTCTGTCAACTAACACTGGCATTACACATAATATTAGAAAATTAAGCACACTTTGAAAATAGCAAAGCATTTAACACTAGTAAATCCATAGTAATAAAAAGCAGCAAGCCTTCCTGGTTTGGCTGCCACTCATTCTCAAAAATCTAATTATAAACCACACTCCAGCTCTGGGCTGCGGTCACACTTTGCCTGTCAAGCCAGCTATTGGCCCTTTGCCATAGTCTTCTTTGGCTTGGATCACTCACCATTTCTGGGTGCTACCCACTTGCCTCCCTCTGTCTAGTTCACACCCACCCTCCAGATCTTTGCTCAAACACCCCCGAGAAAGTTTGCTTAGATGGACTCTTAAAAAGGAAGTCAAAGTCTTGGTCTCCGTCTAGCTGCCTTGTGAAGTCACTCATGTTCTTTTTTGAGCACTTGGACCCGTTTCAGTGATCCAGCCATATCAGATGACTTTTTCCTTCTACTGTCATGAATATGGAAGAAACAGAAAGGAGCTGTTGATTATTTTACCATCAGAGTTTATCGTGGCAACCAGTACACTACATACTCAGGGAGGTGTGTGAAGAGCAGATACCTTTACCCTGCCTCCCATTACCACACTCAGGAATTGGCCAACTACCATCTTGTGTAAGTTACTACAAGATGTGCCATTTATAACCTGTGCAACATGAATCTAATAATCCTGAGGCTTTCTAAGAGCTGTTTTTTCTTGTTAGATAAATCCCATGTTGCTTCTTTGAGAAGTGCTACCTGGAACATTTCAATTAGCCAGTTACCATGCTTTTTTGTTTTTTTAACTGACTAGTTCAAAACCTCATACTAAGTATTTTAGGAATACATGGCTACAAAATATTAAATACAAATATGTGCACTCACATAATTTACATAAAAAATTATCACTGACTATATGTTATATAGTGAGAAATGTGCTAAATAATTATCATAACAGCTTGGTGCAAAGAGAGTTTGCTTTGTTGAAGAAGAAATGATCTCCATAAAGGCTAAATTTGACTGAAGGAAGGTAAGCAGGTGCTGACAGCCCTGTAGAGAGGTCTCAGTCTCTATGACCTAGAATCCACCACCCCTCTCCTAACAAACAGATAAAACAGAGGTTAGCTAGGGAAATAGCTCAATGAACAAGACACTTGCCTTCCATGCACAAGGACTTCAGGTGACTCCCAGAACTTAAAAAAGTCAAGCATGAAGATGCACACCTGCAATCTCCACTCTGGAGAAGTAGTCACAGGCAGATCCCTGGGACTCACTGGCCAGGCGGCCTGGCCTATTTGTTAATTTTCAGGCTAACTAGAGACATAGTCTTAAAAAGTAAAGTAGATGGCTGCTGGAGAATGACACAAGAGGCATCTTCTACATTCTCACTCATGTGCATACACACATACACACATGCACAGAATAAAACTCCTGAGTGTTTTATTTAAAGTTTAAAACTACCTGTTACTTTCAAAGAAGGCTAGACCATTGGATGGTATGAGATGGTCCTCCTGACCGAACCTTCCATTCTCCCCCAGATTCTTGGACAAATGACGGGGGAAATTAGGAAAAGCTCCACATCAAGAGTTTTTTTGTAAGGTAAAATTCACTCCCAACAATTTTGAACACACAGAGAATAATAAATAAAAGCAAATCTGTGATGTGTTATGACTAAGAAAGTCATTTTCAACTAAGATGTATATACTTTTCAAAGAACTTATATTTCAAAAACCTGATTCCTACATTTTTGTGCAATTACTAAAAAAGAGGTGTTTTTCTCAAATATTACCTAAAGAAATATATACAAAATCTTTCATTAGTATTTATTATATTAAATATTGCTCCCATATTTGAAAATTATTCTCTGCGGTAGTTTCAAACACTTCTTTACTTATTAATATTTTAGCCAACCTTTATTTACAAATGATGTCAAAGTAAATTTCAATTTTGTTCATCTTCTTAAAATTACAAACAGTAATATGGCAATGGAGAGAGAGCTCAGTGGTTAAAAGTTAACTGCTTTTGCAGAGGACTGAGTTCGATACCTAGTACCAATGCTAGACAGTTCACAACTGCCTGTAACTCCAGCTCCAGGAGGGGCCAAGGTGCATGTGCATGTCTACTCACAAATATGTATTCACTTATACACACACACACACACACACACACACACACACATTTTAAAATAGGTTAAAAATAAAATTTAAACTCTGATGTAAGAGACCTAAGCAGAGAGTCTATTTTTATGAACAAAGTAAATATTAGGAAGCTGTACTTTAAAGAAATGAATCCAGACTGTCATCAGCTTGGTATTTTCATTTCTTAGTTTACACAAGACTGTCCAGAAACAACCAGTGTCAGTGAACTTTGGGAGGAGAAGATTCTTTCAACAGAATAAGCAGCCTAGTTTGAGAGAAGCCTTTCTACTCAGCCAACACTGACAGAAACCTACAACCTCAAGGAAGGTTGGCACCATTTATCATATTCCAGAGGACTGCCCATGTCATCTGATTGTGTGAGCCCATCCTAAAGATCACACTCTGTCTCCATGCAGCTATGACCCAGGTGACAGCTCCCTGAAAAGTCACTCCGCTCATCCAGTCCCTAGGTAACTGAGAAGTAATGACTGCATGCATGGAGTGGGCTTTAGTTAGAAGGAAAGAATTTCTTACTCCTCCACCTGTGGGCTAGGTGTCAGAGACAGCACATCTATTCTGAACTTTCTGGGTTTGCCAGACACAAAGTTTGCAGATTTATTGTTCAATCCTCCTACTTTACTTTTATGGTTATTATACAATTTATTTTCTTTTTAAATGAATGCCAAAATTATTCTCTTTGCCAAAGACCTGGGGAATTAAAATATTAATGCTCAAAGTAAAAACTACTTAAATTCCTGACGGATATTTATAACACAGATAAATCTTTATACCAGAATACATTGCTGGCACAAATATAAATTGCTAGAGCCTTTTCAGACTACAATAAAAGAATGTATCAATTAAAACTTCTGTGATGTTATAACATGGGGTGGGGAGAATTATTCCATAGATCGACTGCTTAAAACACACATGTAAAAGGAAGTTGGTGGTACAAAGCAAAACAGAAACAGAAAAGCAAGTTCCCATCATCAAGCAAATGATTTGAACAATTGTGCAGGGTTTCCATAATAAGCCATTGGGGGAGGGATGTATCTTCTCATTTCCATAACAGCCTAGGGCAGCAAAGAACAATAATCCATCTTCAGGTAGGAAGAGAAAAGAAGGGGAGGGGAGGGGAGGGGAGGGGAGGGGAGGGGAGGGGAGGGGAGGGGAGGGGAGGGGAGGGGAGGGGAGGGGAGGGGAGGGGAGGGGAGGGGAGGGGAGGGGAGGGGGTGCCTTGCTGATGGAGCAGATCATGGACCTGTCACCCAGTAGTGGATGCAAGGGAAGTTTGGAGCCCCTTGGAGAAGAGGAGCAGGCCTTGGGGAGTATCACTTATAAGGTTTCAACTCAAAGTGCTCTTGGATGTTGGACAACAGAAGGGCCACAAGTAACATACAGAAAATACAAAACCTCCCAACCTCACTAGAAGAGGGGAGAGCAACCGATGCCTTCAACAAGTTCATTTCTCTACATTACAAACAGCAGGGGGTTAACAGAAAAAATTTTCCAAGGGGCTGGTGTAGATCTGAGGCATGGTGGGTTAACGGGGAAAGGCTGAGGAATTGACAGGGTAACCTTTGGAAGTCATCTAAATTTCCCTCCATTATTTCTTCTGGTGTAATCCTATGCCCAGCAGGATCATAGTCTGGCTGTGCACCATGGCAACCTGATTGAGGATCAGCTTCTATTGGCTTTCTTTAATTTTCTGTCTTGCTTTTCTGTTCCTCCAATGGTGGTCCCTAGGATAACTTTACAATAAGCCACATTTGAATACTTACCTTTGAGGTCTCTAGGGGAAGTCCAAATAAAAAGAGGTTTGATCTGTTCTTGACAGATGGAGGGGGAAATTCTCCTGTGCAAAAAAAAGACACCAGCTTGAAACCCAAATCTATGCACAGATGTTATCACCAAGCCAATAGATTTTTTTAAAAAACGGTGAAAAGCAGCTAAGTAAATGAAGCTCCTAAGATAAAGACCAGAGCATCCCAGAAGATGTTTCCTCCTAACAATCATTCTTTCTGTTTATATGAAATAATTTCTGTGTGTTGAAAGTGAGTTCATAAAATATTTCATAATCAACAAAGAAATAATTCATCCTGAATTGAAATCGGAGAAGTCAAAGCTAGTCCTTCAAAACCTTGCTATATCAAATAAAAGATGGGGAAAGCCACATAAAATGGTGCTTTAAGATTGTTTGTATGGGGCTATTCCAGGAATAAGGAGAAATATCTGTCATGGTGGTGGAAAGACTGAAGCCTTCTTGATGTCCATGATGAAATAATGGACCACTCATGAGCCATCTTATGCACAAATGATCTGGGGTTGACTTGAGGTTGGTCATGAGGAATTAGTGCTCGAATAGGGAGGCTGGTCTACCCTAGAGATAAGTGTGAGCATCATCACACCTTCTATCACAGTGCTGGAACTTCAGGCTGCTAAACAGCAAGACAAAGAAATAAAAAGATACATTTGAATGCTGGATCAGCAGGAAAAAAAAATGTGGGAAGGAGGAATATATAGAAGGGCAATATGAGGGGGCTGCTGTCAATACTGCCTTGTCTGTAAGTGTAGATGTGTAAACCTACCCATGGGATAACAATCACACCAACTAAATGCACTCACACTTTACATACCAGTTAGTATAGTACAAAGCAAGAAATCATAAGAACAATATATTAAACTAATGTCTGTATCCTACTTGGGCTACTTATAGATTGGAAAATGTCATCACCGGGAAAATGAACAGACAATTATTTTTGCAATGTGTGTATTTTTTTAAGTGATTGCTAAGCTCTTTTGTTGTTTCAAGACGGGGGTTTTTTTCTGAGTAGCCCTTGTTGTCCTAACCTTTTTTTGTTGGCCAGGCTACCCTCAGAGATCTGCACCACCACCTGAGTAAAAACCAAGGTAACTGGTACTGAGCAATGATTAAATGATGCTGAAATGTAGGGCCAGAACCAGGATCCATTGTGAATATAACTTTCAAAACACTCACTGTTCTGTAATCCCTGGACTCCCATTTAGTTTACAAAGGTATGAATAGTAAAATAAATCAGAGTCCATGGCTCCACTTCATAGCAAATGACTGAGAGCATGAGACTCGGGGTGAGGTAGCTGTGTTCACATTGTGTCTTCACTGCTTCATGGCTGTGCTGTCAAAGGAGTGTTATTTAATCTCTCTGATCTTCATTTTCCCTATTACAAATCAAGGGCAGTCATAGCTGTGTGAACATTCAGTGAGGAACATACAACATAAGACACTTAAAGTCTGCTAAATTCAATATTTACAGTTGCTATAGAATTTACTTCTATAGCATCCAGGGTTCTGTTTGGATTTAGAATTATAGTTTACTTCTAAGTGTAAGTTTCCTGAGACTGAGCCCACATACCACTAACACACACACACATCCAACAAAGACGGTTGGGTAATTGAGATATGAAAAGCTGCCTACTCTTTTCAAGTACCTGGGCTGTTTTCTTTATGTAAGGGCATTTGCATATCACTAAGCAAGTCAGTGTGCCATATCACTGATGCATTCTAGTGACATTTTGGAGCATTGAAAGTTCAGAACCCTATAAGGTGACCCACTGCCTGGCTTCATGTGTATCTTAGCACAGTAAGGGATTAGCTCACAAGCTAATTGGTGGGTATCAGAGTCATCTCCTAAATACAGAAACTAGAGCTTTTAAAGCAACTTACACAAAGCCCAATCACGAAAAGCAAAACTTTAAATACGCTCCACCAAAGCCCAAACCAAAGTTTTCAATCACTCTATGAATCTGAACATCAAATAAGAGGCTCGTGGACTTCTTCGAATATTTTGAGGCATCTTGCCCTCTGTAAACAATATGCCACAAGATGAAACACTCCCAAAATTTAAGATTCAACTTAAAACAACGTGAATCATTTGGTGAATATCAGAGCAAAGATGATTTATCAGCCCCACATCTGCATGCATCTTTTCATGAAGAAAAATATTCTGCCTTGGAAGCTAAGATTTTTGCATGGGATGCTTGTTCAAAATATGAGCCAGGCAAGCTGGCAACAGTTGTTATTTCACCTAAAAAAAAAAAAAAAAAATCAGGAGAAGAAATGAAACCCTTCTGGGGTCCAGCTCTAGATAGGATTTCTCTCAGGGCTCCAGGATGATGCGCTACTTCACGGGTGGGAAATATTTCTACTGTAATCTCTTCTCAGGAATCAAACTTAGAGCAATTCCTTTTCAACACATCTTTATTGGTACAACAACATGACACAGCAGGATGGCAAAGGCACACACAGCAATGCAGCAATGAAGGCATAGTTCCTATATACCCCAATCAGGCTGGTCCCCTGATAAGACCATGGGTGGGGTTGCTAGGTGACTAAGTAAACAGTGAAGGGGATCTTGCAGCTCTTTGATCTGCTAGTGCACCTTTCCTAAGAGAGATTTTGTGAAGGCTTAATTTGCATCCTTAAACCTTCAAGTTAGGATCTTGTGTTAATGAATCCAGGTGCACAAAAGCCTTAGAAAGCTTTCTTGGGTTATTTAGCTAGGAGTGGTGACTTTATGACATGTCAGTAAGTTATCTTGTCTGTGGCTGCCCTTGGATACCTGAGAAAGGTTTCAAATGAGTTACTACTATGTTTATTAGTAAGGGTGATAATAAGGAAGACAGACAGTAAGACTGCTCTGGGCAGGGAGAACAAAGGCCTGGAAGATCTTATCTGTGTGACTGTGTTCACACCAGGATAAGTGGATATATATCCATGAATTCCAAGTAAATAACAGATAGAGGGGTCTACCTTCACACAGAGAAATCCTCTGTAAGAAGAGGTCAGCATCTACATGAACAATTAGCACCAAGACTCCTTGAGATCTTAACTTTACCTCCATCAGATCCCTTGGCTCTGGTGGGTCAGCCTTGTAAGTACCAAACAGTCCCCACTTTGTATCTCTGTGGCTCCCAGCAGAGGAGAGTGAGTTCAAGGCCAGTCTCAGCAATTTGGTACAACTATCTCAAACTTAACAAAAGTTATGGGGGAACAGGAGGGCTGGGGATACAGCTCAGGAATGAGATATTTAGAAAAGTCCTCAATTTAAACTCCATTATCATGCCCTCCAAAAAAAGTGTGCGTGTTTTGTGAATGTGTATGAAAGAATGAGGGAGAGGGAACTATATCTGACCAGCTGTGAGAGTTCTGAGTCTCGTAGATGTATCAGATTAATGTAAGAAATAATACATGCAAATTGTTTTTACAAAGATATGTGTATCCTTCCCACCTCCCATCACCATCATTATAACTGCCAAAAAAGTGTCCATGAATAGAGAAACATCAACCAAGAAACTGATTATAAATATATAAAAATAGAAACATAAATAATACACATTGCTCCTGGGGCTATTAGAATGGAAATCCGGAATGTTCTCTCTGGCTTGCACAGTGGAAGCTGCTGTCTTCTTGGCCCATTCCTATTCCCAAAGTCAGAACTTGTGCCAGGGAGTTTGGAATGTGAGCATCTGTTTGCTCACCCATCAGCCCCATGAGCCACATGCAAGCTGCTGCCACCTTCGTTAAGGTTCTGAACATGAAGAAAATTCCAAGGAGATTTCATTGCAACTCCTTTTCCATACATGGTCACACATACCCTTCTGTCAGAATGCTGCCATCTGGCCACAAATGCCCTCATGAATCGGTGCACATTGTCTAACAGACACCACCCCCCATCTGTGCATACAAGGACTAATCTGGAAATTCTGGTCCCAAGTAGGAGTAATGAGCATAAGGAACATGTGAGTTTCCAAGAAGCCATCAAGGGAGACTTGTGTGCACTGTCTATGCAATGATTCCCTAGAACACTGGCTGATAGAGGTTTATTGGTGCATTGAACACTGAAGACGCCTGTGAGAAATGTGGTTCTTCTTTTCCTCAGGTGGTCATCAGACTTCTTGTTAATTCTTGAATCATCAAAGTCAATGGCGCCATGTCTGTTTCTTACCTGTGTCTCTATATCTGCCCCTTCCCCATTTCTCCGTTTCCTCTGTCCCTCTCCCTCACCACCCTCCCAACCTTGACAACTTTAGTTATGACCCTGAACAACAGTTCTCCGATGTTCATGAGTGCTGGAAAATCAAGCTCTCTGCCAATACCAAGCACATACTGAATTATATAAAGAGAACCAATGTCACTGTTAATAAGCATTCCAAACATTCTAAAATATGATGCTACCACCCATTTCATGGACCAGGGCTTTCTAAATACAGTAACTGTATTCTACTTAGATGTGGTACAGAGCATCAGGATACTGAAGTAATGAATGAATACTTTCATCATGGCATATCATCCACAGAAAGTAAACATTAAAAACTGTTGGTATTTTAATCAAAAGTTCAATGGAGCAGTAAGTTGAGGGTTCATTGAGATTCATGAGAAACCTCAATTAAGATTAATTTCATTCTGGTGTAGAAACTAAAAACCTTAGTGTGTGCCAATATGCTGATGATTAATTCACATTTGATATAAAGTAGACATAAAATGGCCTTGAGTGCTATTTCTGACTGGGAAACATCATGGTTTAACAATTCAATAATATTAGGGCCCTATTTTTTAATTTTCTGCCTTAAACCATGAACTAGACATCATAAATCATAGTTAAATAATCTTAAATATTAAAGTCTTGATTTTTTTCACTTTTTAATATTTACTCATTTATTTATTGAGCAGGCATGGACTTGAGTCAAGGCATCCATATGAAGGACGGAAGACAATGTTCAGGAGTTTCACCTTTGATAGATAATTTGAGATTTAGGAAGAGAACTCAGGTCACTAGGCTTGCCAATCATGGCTCTCCTCCTCCCCCCTCCCCACCCTGAGGCATCTCACCAACAGAATTTCAATGTTTTATAAAGTTCTTAATTGAAAGAAAAAACTCTATAAATATCTAGATTTGAGGCACTCTTGATTATTACCCCTCACCCCCAGGAAGCTCAGGATATCTTAATGTCTTTGGGAAATAGAGATGAGTTTTCAGCTTGAGTGGAAAGTCCTTTATCCCATCTTCTGTAAGCTCCTGTGTGCCAGCTACTGCTCTGAGCTTTTCGGGTTCTGTATCTGAACATGATTTTTTTTAAAAAAAAAAAAGTCTCTGCCTTAAAGATATTTATGCTCTAATGCAAACAAAGAAAAGTAGTCATTGCAATAAAAACCCTATAAATAAAAGTTCACTGTAATGGTTACATTTTTTAATCACTGTGAAAAAGATTTGAATGAAGCAATTTGGAAGAGGAAGGATGTTTTTGGCTTTCAGTTTTGGAAAATTCCGTTCCATCACAGAGAGGACCACATGGTAAAAATGGCTCCGTCTATGTTAGTGTGAGTGAGAATCAGAAGTAAAGGAAGCAGGTTGAAACACCTTAACTTCCAAAGGCTTACCCAATGTGACATACTTCTGCTCATTGGGTACCACTTCCCAGACTACAACGTCCAAAATGGCCCAACCAACATGGAGCAAGCACTTAACACATGAACCCACAGAGACATCTCAGATTCAAAGATGGCATGCACCTTGGTAATCTCATCCTCTTTCTGTTCTTCATTCATGTCTTACAACGGGAAATGATGCTACCAGTCAAAAACCATGAGCACTCACAAATAGAGAGGAACAGATTGCTCTTAGACTTGATTAGAACTCATCTCTACTTTAAGTAGATACTGTGTTTGATTGATTTAAGTAGATATGGAGGTTTGTGTGTAGTCTCCGAGCCTCAATAACAGTAGCAACTACCAAACTTGATGGACCTTATTCCAGCACTAAAACATTAGCAGTGCCATATTACCAATTTTGTATTTAAATGGGTACAAGTATTTTAAATAGATATGTACCAAATGATAAAAGATTTATTTTGCTGTAAAATCAAGCTCATTGGATTCTGGAGAGATGGCTCAGTGAATAAGAGTGATTTCTGATTAGTCATGAGGATCAGGGTTCAAATCCCATCACTCAGATCAAGCTGTTCACAAATTCTGCTTTTTCTCCAGCTCCAAGGGATCTGATATCCTCTTCTGGTCACCCATCAACACCTGCACACACATTTACGTCCATACTCACACAGGCACATATACACAAACATGCATGCACAGAAGATAAAATAAATATATTTTTAAAATATCACATTTGACCAAGGCTCAATGTTATATTTTATGTACTTAATATTTGCTGTGAGTTTGTTGCAATCTAATCCTTATTCTGAATTCTGAGGAGCAATTTACACCACAAATAGCTTAGTTCATCTTAGCAGCTGTGAGGCCAAAATTCACTGTCCAGTTCCTATTTATACCAGGCACAAAAAACTGAGGAAAGCCCCTCATTCTAAATTGCTTTTCAATCCTTTCCTCATGACACTATGGAATAACACTTGTTGAAATGGTTAATATCCACATAGGAAGAAAAATAATAAATATATCAGAGAAGTCCTGCTGTTAAAAAATTTTTAGATAGCTTACACCTACATTCTCTTTTATTGTGAGGTATATTGTCCCACTGATACAGAAACCATGCTCTAGATCACTGGAGGCTCCACCAAAATCTAGAAATAGCAGTTACCAATATCAATTAAAACCTGAGATGGCATGTTTCCCCAGCCACAGACTAGAAAAATGGCCTGATGATATTGTCCTTATACGCCATCAACCAAGCCTGTTGTCTCCCGAGTATGTGCCATTCTGGCCTTTAATGGCCCATCCTACTAAAACCCTATGTTTATAGAGGAAATAGGGAAAAACCTGTTTTCCTGCACTATAGATGCTGCCACCTGCTGAGTGCTAGCCTCTTGGGAGACTCCAGACCTTGGGTGTGCCGGATGAGGGGGCAGGGTGTGAAAGAGAGTTAAGGTGATAGTGGGAGACAAAAGGGGACACGAGGAGACACAGGCAGAAGCTGGAGAAGCAGGCAGAAGCGACAGACGTGGCAGAAGAGGCAGAAGCGGCAGAAGAGGAGAAGCTGGGGACAAGCATGGATTAGAGTCAGTGTGAGTGGAAGGGGCAGAAGGAATCCAGCATGGCGGGAAGCAAGAAGGGAAAAAGCTAGGTGAGATGCAGTGGCAGGAAAGAAGCATGGCTAAGGGACAGACAGGTCTAAGAGATAACATGTACTGAATAAAGCTCAGGTCTCTCAGTGTCAGTAAGAGCCTGAATGATGGAACCTAAACGACTCCTGAGTGTAGACTTATTTAATCTTGACGCTCCTTGCCTGGGACAAAACTCGGACTACAAAGAAACCGGACGCGGTAAGTGGAGGTCATAACCGAAACCCACTCGGTACAAGCCTTTCCATGTTTTTAAATTCTCTGTCTTTTATAGGCTAGGCCATTGTTTCAGTGCTTGTGGTCAAAAGAAACAAATTAAGAACATTGAGGGAAAAGAAAACATGAAGCTGTACCCAGTAGGGAGAGCCTGGGGAAGAGCGATCTGTCACACAGAGCTGCTGCCATATATCTGCACCAACACTTTAGAACTGAGTTGTCAGGAAGAGCTTCCCACAAGATACAGAAGATGAGAAATGGCAAAATTTGTTGGCAGGCCCTGTTGTTCAGAGGTCGCAGTCTTCCATGTCTGGAAGCCCTTTCTGAACTTAGCAATATAGAGGTTCCCTGCCACACCCCTAACCCTAACACTAACCCTAACACACACACACACAACAACACACACACACACACACACACACGCACACGCACACGCACACGCACGTGCGCCTGATGTGAAGGGTGAAGGGCTTCCTGCTATCTACCTGACCTTATCTGGGAAATGTCTGTAGGCCAGGATGTCTGACTTATCTCTAGTGTGACCCTTGACACGATCTCCTGCAGAAGCTTTCTTCCTGCTGCCCATGTGGTAATTAGAAGTGTACTAGGAGCCTTAAAAGAGAAAAGTGCTGTTTAATGCAAATTAGGTGATGCATTAGCCTCTGTTCCCATCCTTTAAATCTCCCTCACTCTGGAACAGAATTGAGCTGTCTCATTGAAGCAGTCTGCCAGAAGGCTACTCTGCCATGTTCACAGGCCTTACAGAGCTCTCTGTCACCACTTATGCCCCTGTGTCCTCGAGGACTGGTGACCAATGGACCATGAGGGAAAAGGGGACACCACAAAAATTCATTTGACTGAGACCTAATGTTACATCCCAAGATCTGTTTCATAGATGTCCCAATCATTTGAATTTGTTTTATTAAGTTTGGCTTTATATATGAACAATTTATAAATGTCTCAAAATTGTAACTTTGATAAGGTATATAACAATAAATAAATTAGGAAAATTATCTGATTAAATTAATAGTTTAAAAGTCTGGGAAATAAAAGACATCTTAAAGTAAAAGACATCTTAAAGTACTGACATATTATCACAGTCTGAGAGAAAAATAAGTTGTGTGAGTAGCAACTGGGGAGACACTGCCTACCTAATAGTTTGGGTGGGGAGATGGCTCAGTGGGAAAGTGTTTGCTGTACCAACAGAAGGACCTGAGTTTAAATCCCCAGCACCTATGTAAAAGTTAGGGATGTACACATCTATAATTCCAGCTTTGCGGAGCAGATCCAGGAATATGCTCAAGTCTCAATGGCCAACCAGCCTGAGCCAAATAGAGAACTCCAGACTCGGTAAGAGATCTAAAGAAGATACCTGGTGTCAACTTCTGATCTATGAATGCTCCCCACAGAGGTAAGTAAACACACACACACACACACATGCATGCAAGCATAGTATAATCCAGCCATAAAGGGGAGAAGATGCATGGCTTGATTGAATCAAAGCCTTGTGCAAAGGAATTAAGCATCTCACCATTGACCAGGTCTGGAGTCCAGCACTGGTGCTGCAGCTCTGTCCACTGGAAGGATGATGTCAACACGGACTCTGGAAGACACAGGAAAGATCAGTCAGTGACTAACAATCAGGGAACAGAGCTATCACCCAGCAATTCCCCTAACCAACCCAGCCAGTCACTCCTCTCACAGTACCAGTGTCCACACCCCCGTCAGTCCTCTTGTTCTGCTCAGAAAACCAGTTACTACACTGAGTATTTGTTAAAACCAAAAATCAGAAATAATATTTTCTAATGCTTTGTTTCTAATGAGTAACCATGAATAAAATGTCTCTATGTCAATGATTCTATTTCCTTTTTCTTAGTTATGACACAGGAAGTAGTAACAAGTCCAGAGTCTTTCTTTTATTTATGTAAATATCAAATATGGCACACAGGTCTGAGGCATGTAACGTCATGTAATTCCATGAAGAAAGCAAGCTTCTTAGATAGACCTTATCCTTTTTACTACTACAGTTTCCGACATCATGTACTTCCCACTACAGACAATCCTAGGGCTTTCCCTGAGTAGGGATGAGAGAGTCTTCCTTATTAGGAAAAAGGTAAAAATTCTTTTTAAAATATTCCTGGAGGACGGAGCTATGACTCAATGTTTAAGAACCCTTGCCATTCAGGCTGAGGGCCAAAGTTTGGTTCCCAGTAGCCAGATGGTGGCTCACAAAGATCTATGACTTTGATTCAATAAGACTCAGTGTCTTCTTCTGATCTCTGTAGGCACCAGACATGCTTGTGATGCAAATTCGTACATACAAGCAAAACCCTTGTAGACATAAAATAAAATGAGTAAACCAAAAAACAATAAAGAGTTCCTACACTGCTGGGCCACAGTGTGAAACACGATTCCTCTTGATTTGCGACTGTAATAGACATATGACCTTATGTTATAATACTATTGGCTTCCAAGTAAGCTTAGAACATATTCTTTACAACTGGTTATTTTTCTTTTAAGTACACTCATTGAAATATGGCAAACAGGTTATGTAGCTGAGGAAAAAGCCACATTGAAGACAAATGGATCAGGAAGAAACTGTTGGCTGGTAGTGGAAAAGCAAGCTTTTAACAGATTTACTGCAGTCATGACTTCTCCCCGCCCCCGCCCCCCCCCCCCCATGTTCTTAGAATAAAGAGGAGATGGTGAGTATCTTAGAGGATCCCAAGTCTTTATTTGAACATGAGATGTTAAATAATGCCCTCAAGAGGACCCTGAACGTATTATTCTGTGAGTTTTGAAAATGAGAACGATACCAGGTCGCATAGTAGGTACCCATCTTAAATAAGCTCAAACAGCATTTTTATCAGGATGCTGATTGCCTCCGAAAACTCCGAATGAGGAGTGAGACAAAACCCCACAACAGCCTCCAATTCTGGAACTCAAAACCCCACAGTTTCTTTCTTTCTACAAATGGACTTTGGACCTCTATTACTTGCTTTTCAAAGACAGGTAACTTTCTTCCAAAATCATCTGGGATACATTCTTGGATCAGTTTTGGCTGTGAGGAAAAAGGAAGCAGTCAAATCCCTTCCAGAATCATGAGTCATACAGAAATCAAAGGTGTGGGAGAAGTGGAATACGTGCCGGAATGGGTGGGGATCTTGTACAGTGTATCTGTTCCTTATCATGTACTTCCCTCCAAGGCCAAGCCAGTGTCCAGCTGCACCTTCCCCTGTAAGCCTCTGCACCCAGTTGCAAATTCAACTTCCCACAGAGAAGATTTGTGTAAAGGACTTCAAGGACTTGCAAATCTAAGTTATTTCAAAAAAAAAAAAAATGGCTTTGCACCCCCAGACCTGATTACCTGAGTTCAGTCCCCAGAATCCACATGGTGGAAAGAGACAGCAAAATGCCTGCAACTTCTCCCCTGACCTCCAAATAAATAAATAAATAAATAATGCAATTTTTTAAGCTAAAAAAAAAACAGAATATAGGACATGTTGCCACAATGTTGTTTGCCACAGGTGTTTCATCTTCCCAACCTAACAAAGAGAAACAAAGGCAAAAATCTCAGGGCAAAATGACAAAGGCATGCTAAGGAATGCACGGGCAAAACACATCACCCAAGTGATGACGGGAGACTCAAGACCACAACAAGCTCTGAAGGACAACTGAATTATTTGATAAATAAATAAAAACATTCATAGGAAATAAAAGTTTCTGGTAGGATTTCAACATGAAATTTTAATGAGCTTTAGAAATCAATGCTCATTCTAATGTGTAATAGCCACACAGCAACATTAAGAGTGGACCTAAATTTTTCATTCTTAATTAGGAGACAATTTTTATCACTCTCAATTTAGATAGTTAATAAACAATTTTCACAAAAGCACAATAAATAAGCACATGATTAAGCCAACATCCTCAAAATAACAAAATAATAAAAAATATAAAGTTTAAATTTACTTTTATTGGTTTCTGCTCAGAAACTTCCAAGCTTATTAATTAAAGGAAAGCTGAGATATTCATATAAATATATTAATTATTGCTACTAATGAATTCATGTTTATGGGTACCAAATCTGTATGCAATTCATAGCTCGATTTTTCTTAATTAAAAACTTGAAAATTTTAAAAGTATGCAATGAAGCATTGTCATCATTTTAGAAGGTGCCTCTAGAAAGACATCAAAGATCAATTAATTAATAATAGAATATTAATGCATTCACTTAGCTAGTAAGATCGAGTCAAATGTAAGATTATGCCAACCAAACTGAAATTTTATTCAGGAAACAAAAGTACGTTAACAAAGGCAGGAGGTAATATTTTATAAAATTTTCAATTCGTGAAATATATTACACAGCACGGTATAAGACTGAAATTTTATTTTGCAAGTACTAAAACACAAGACTAGCTTTTCATGAGTTGGGTTCATTTAAAAGAAACAGAACAGGAATCATAGGGTATAGAAAAACAGCATGCACAGCTTCATCAACATGTCACACTTAACTCCGGTCCATCAAGCTGATCCCCTTCAGCTCTTGCTGTCCTGTGTGACAGTTCCTGGGGAGTCTATTTATATTCACCCCAACTGAGAGGTCAAGACCCAATAAAGAAATGGATATATTCCATTAAAGTTTAGTGAACTAACATGTTTGTTGGGCTTATTTACAGAAAGAACAGATGTCCCTAAAATGAACTGTATCACCAAAAGGTCTCACTCCTGCATGCTCAGTGACATACAGGGAAGACGCATAAATGGGGCTCCCATTCAGTTACTCTCCTCCTCCTCATGTCCACTCTAGTGTCTCCGAAGACCACATGTAAGAGGAAAGGAATGATGGGGATCTCACTAGTGAGGGTCCCACAACTCTCCCCACACTCTCATTAGGAAAAGTGAGTGAGGTTGATCTTGTAACAGTCTCATGAATGTAAGTGAGCAGAGCTGCTCTTGTTATTGTCTGCCAGCACCCACAGTGTACCCAGACAGTGTTCTACAATGCAAGCCAATAGCTACACTATACACTGTATAAGTTTGCATTCCAAAAATGGTAATTCTACATCTGCTCTTTGCTTATTGGATTTTGGAGTTGCATATTTTTTAAATGTTTTCATGTTTTCGTTTAACTGAAATCTGGACCATGAATAACATGGAGAATGCCACTGTGGGCATCCGTCTCTTAAATGACAATTTAAGTAGGCTGATACACATTACTCGTCATATTTTCAATCAATGCATTGGTTGTTACTGAGCTAGAACTTCTAAGCAAAGTTGCATCTTTATCTCTCTTCAGTGGAAGATGAGCTTAGGTGATGTGAGGTCCAGTCTCAAAAGCCTCCTTGTATGGTCTTGCCCAGAAGCTGGAGACCCAGTGCAGGACTCTAAGGCTCTGTGAATATTTCCCAGGAGATGAGCTCATTGCTCAAGAACTACACCAGAGGAGCCCACTGCAAATTTGCACTCATGCTATGAACAAAAAAAAGAGCAAAGTGGGTCCTGAGGTGAGAGTTTGGACTTCATATGGACTGTTACGGGGTGAATCTGGAAAGTCCCCCACAGGCTCATGTGTTACAGGCTTGCTCCGTAATGTTATTTTGAGATGTGAAAGCTTTGGGGGTGGAGGTTAGCTTGAAGCAGATGACTGGCGGTGGGCCTGTGTAGGTTCTTCCTGCTCCCTCTATCCCACTCTGCTTCCTGGTCACCTTTGACCTCAAAGCTATAAGGTTCCATCTCAACACATGAGCTGAACACAAGAGAGGCAGCTACTGATGAACTGACACCTCTGAAATTATGAGGCGAAGCAATTCCTTTAAATTGTCTCATGTGTTCATTGCAGCAACAAAATCCAGGTAACAGAAGCATGGATTGTCCTGCCCAACTTTTACGTGTGTGCTGGAAGTGAAACAAGGACCCTCAAGTACACATAGCGAGAATTTTACTAAGTCATCTTGTGAGCCATAAAACATCTTTCAAATATACCATCAGGGAAATGAAATGGTAAGCTCCTGGGATAAAACATCTTGAATATAAAAACCAAGGCTTTTTCCAACATATGTTAAAAAGTCTCAATGATAATAATAAGAGAGAAAAAACCCACAAGATGAAAGACTTAAACGTACTCCATAAGCAGACATTCAAAATCTTTAGTTAGCATGTGAGAATTGGTCCAAGCTAATTAATTATCCTCCATGAAGAGGAAGTTAGCGACACTGTGAGATGCGTCGTCTACGTGACACAGGGCTAGAGTCAAGGGCTGGCAATACTGGCAACTAGGAATAGGAAGAAGCCAGATTTCCAAGTATTGAAGAGGGAAATAAGACAAACTAAAGGCTTGAGGGTTTATTCAATACCAGGTTAAAGTTACACTCATTTAAATTAGCAAGTCCACTCTGTACTTTTACTGGAGGGAAGTTAGAATACTGTGTTAGTGCAAACACGTCTACACAGATGTGCTTACCAGCCTTGGTCTTAACGGATAAAAACAACAACAAAATTATCTAAAAGTATCTCTCACAAAGGGGATGGATGCACATACTTTTGTGTTTTGTATTTTGTTCACTCGTTTGGATACACCACGGCAGTGAGAGGAATGTGGATGGTCACGAATAAACGTGGTTACTGGAGTAGCATGGGAAAGCTCATATACATTAAGCCAAGTCAAAAAGGCAAGAATCATTTACATGGATTATGAAAGTGATTGTACAAGAATTCTGTTTGCGTGAAATTCTAGAGGAGGCAAAATGAACCTATAAGTAGTAGAAATGAGATTGATAATTATCTGAGGTGAGCAGAGATGACAGATACTCGCATCAAAAGGGCACAAGAGAAATAAACTCCCTAATACGAGTTGACTTGGTGGAAATAAAATGATTGAACTTAACTACACGAACTGCATAAAAAATAAGCTTTGACTAAAGAATAGCAATAATTATTGGGATATGGAACAATACTCTGATGAGTAGATCTTCAAACAACCTCTTAGCTTCTGACACTGTGCTATGGGACATTTTACAGACAGACCCAGCCTGTTAGTAAAAACCCACATATTTGTCCAATAAAAGGCGAACATTATATGTAACTCAAGCTTTGTCAGGAAGTAACTGTTGTGTGAAATTGTAATCAGTATAACTGGAAGGTCTTTTTGTAGGGCCTGGTCAAAGGCCCATGGTATAGATATCTCCTAAATTAGCATTTTCTTAAGGAAACCTCAGAAATTTCCTTATAGCTAAGTAAAAAGCAAGGGTTCCCTTGTTCTCCAACCATAAATGCTAATTTCACATCAAAATACATTCTGTAACCTGGGATTCCTTAGGCACATGATCTTTGCTATGCATCATGAATCAGGGGTGGTGAGTTTATTAAATAAGCCATATCTCACAGACATGTTTCACATAAGCTGCTGTCAATTCTGGGCTACATTTAAATTGCTTTCTAGTATTTAAATTTAGGGATAAATCTCCAATATTGGGGGGAAGAAATTCACATTTTTTTTTAGTTTCCTAAATAATTTGAACATCTGGCATACAGAGTGTCATTACTATCTGGTTCATTCCACACTGCCACAGTCCCTGCTACCCCCTATTGTCCGTGCCTACAGTGACACCAGGCATGTCAAGTTATCATTCTTAGTTTAACATGAAAGAAGTTGACAGTTCTTGATTCTGTGGGCCTTGGAAGCAAACAATTAGGAGAATAGATATATAGATATGTAGATGATTATATGGTATAAATAACCAAGTACTAGATTTTCAGATAGTTCTATATGCAAATATAACTTAATTGTTTTAAAGAGAAAGTTCACTGCTAACTGATGTAGGAATGTATTTCTGAATGCTGTGACTATCAATCTTTAAATAAAGGAGCTGTTTTGGCCCATGACAGGCACCATAGAAAAAGTAGGAGGAGAAATCAGAGCATAGGTAGGAGAAGCAGGGTGGAGTCAGGGACAGACCGAGCCAGAAGCCCATAGGAGCAACATGTAAGAAACACAGGTGAGCCACAGGCCATGTGGCAGGATAGATTAATGAAAATGGGTTGAGTTAAGATGAGAGAACTTGCTAGCAATGTGCCTGAGTCATAGGCCAAACAGCATGAATTTAATATAAGCGTCTGAGTCATTTTGGGAGCCTAATCAGCTGTGGGTGGCTAAGGAGTCTGGGACTTCAGGTCTGTGGGTCTGGACCTCTGCCTGCCCAAGACCAAGAAACCCCATTACAACAGCTAACTAAAAGGTTTAGAAGTTTATGTTTTAAAGATCGGCTTTAGGTGAGTGATGCTGTTGAGTACTATAGACAATGTTTATACCACCCAAGATCATAACAAAAACTATCACTTACTACAGAAAAAAATGACTCTTAACAATATTAATTACATGATGTTGACAACATTAATGTGTATGCAGTGCCTACAGGGGCACAAAGAAGGCCCCTGGAGCTGGAATAGGCAGTTATGAGCCACCATATGAGTAATGGGAACTGAATTCAGGTCCTCTGCAAGACCAGAAAGCACTCCTAACTACTGAACCATCTCGCCAGCCCCTGAATTATTCATCTCAAAACGTAACAACCGAATCTAAAATCCTGTCACCATCTTATCACATATGAACTAAAACAGATGTCTAAAAGGCATTATCATCACATACCAATTGCCTTACATTGTATGTGTTGTATATAAATTACTTCAGAATGGATATACAACCAAAGGAAGAATTTTTACTCAGATTATGATGAGAAAGATTTATAGGCATGAAAAAATGTCAACATATAACTGACCCTATGTGTCTATTAGGGACAAGCCCTTAAAACATGCTAAATCTCCAGATGTGCAAGCATTTGAATAAAATGGTACTGTGTATCTATGAGAAGCTTAATATACTTCATGCTTGGACTACTTGTAGTATGTAATGAAATGTACATTTCAAATAAATAAATGCTATAAAACACCGTAAAGGAATAAAGACAAGAAAATGGGTCTGCAGGTACTCGGTATACATAAAATTGTTTCAAAATGCTGTCAATGTGCAGTTGGTTAATTGATTCCAAGTGTGGAGAACCAATAGATAAGGAAGACTGCTGAATTAATCTGCCAGCCCCTCTTCAAACTCAACAAAACTCCATCAGGGAGTTCCTCCAGCTATAAATTGCAAACCGTAAAGATTAAGGAGCATTTTCTCTTCCTATTCAGACAACTAGAAATATTTTATTGAAAATTATATTGAATATAGTTCATTTTTCAGTTTTGCTATTTACTATATATATATATAAAATCAGTCCTGGAATGGCAGTGTCTCTTAGAGGATTGTGTTTCTCTAGGTCGACTGCTTGGCAAACAGTGCAGGAACCAATACATAATAAGACATATACAATTTATCTGTGTGTCTCAAGAAAGTTAAGTGCATAGTTGGAGTACCCAAGCCTGTCAAAAGGACAAAGCAAACAGAGCTAGTTACCACAGAGGGGGAGCAGGAGCGGGAAGGAGGGAGAGCGAGGGAGGGATGGAGGGAGGGAGGGACAAAGGGAGGGACAGAGGGAGGGAGGAAGAGAGGAAAAGAGAATAAATGTGGGCCCAGGAGAGCAAAGCCCTGGGACAGTTGAGGAAAGAGATGTTACTTTAGAAAGAGCAGACGGGAGCAATGTAGAAAGAGCCACAGGACTGAGGTAGGGGCTTGGTTTGGTTGGTAGATACTAGCTTAGCATGCAGGAACCCCTGGGTTCAAACCCCAACCCTGCATAAAAATAGATAAGGTAACCCAATCTTATAATGCCAGAACTCAGGAGGATCAGAAATTCAAGTCCTGACCTACATAGAACCCTGCCTTTATGAATGCATACATACATGCATGCATACATACATACATACATACATACATGCATGCATACATACATACATACATACATACATACATACATACATACATGTGTAACATTTAAAATCAGGTAGTCAGGGCTACATTTGCAACTACAGAGTCAGGATGTTAATGTTCTCATATGTAAAACAGTTACAAAAGGTAGCATTTTCATGTTCTATCACACAGTGAATGGTCTATTTCTTCAGATTTTGTCTGTAAAAATCTTAAAGAGGAAAAAAAAAAGCTTTTCTTATCCTCCCTCCAGTGCTTCATCTTGGTTCATTTGCATAGCATTCTATTCTACAGCAGTGGAGCAGTGGGGACTCACTCAGCAGTGGCTACAGCCTGCTGCCACAGTCACATCTCACAGGTCATGAAACTGGAGGATTGTTATTGCCTTACACATCCCTTCCAGTTGTGAGATTATTAAACACAGCACTGAACTGTTTGAAATGAAAATGTGGCTCTTCAGAACCACAGGTAGATCTTTTTTCTCAACAAGGAGAATAGATTCATAAAACAAAGCAGGGCTGAACACCTCCTGTGGAGACACTAACTGAGTTTTATTGCTAGCCTCAGAGAAAACATTTCCCATTTAAATACTAAATATGACACATAGCAGGAAAAACTCCATGGAAATATGAAAGTTTGCAAATACTGCCAAAGATCAAATATGAAAATCTATATTTCTAAATTTTTTCCAACTTGGACCTACTCACTCTGTGTGTGTGGTATCTGTGGATAACACAGTGTGGGTCTTTCTAACCCATCTAACTTTATAGGGATAAGAGAGCTACTTACACAGAGCTCAGAACAATCAATCTTTGGACAAAGACAATTAGAGATCATTCGCTCACAGAATTTCAGATTGTGAATGGGTTGGGAGTGGACTGGAAAGACAGATTAGCAGTTAAGGACACCGGCTGCTCTTGCAGAGAACCTCCGTTCAGTTCTCATGTGCTTGTTGAGTGGCTCACAAAGGCCTGTAACATCAGGTGTGGATGAGTTAGCACCCTCTCCTGTCCTCTTTTGAACACTGCACATGTACATACTCATACAGACAAACACATAGAAACACACACACACACTTTAAAGAGGAAAATATCTTAAAATAATTCTATATCCAGTACAAGTACCATTAAAATAAGAAAGCAACGATCTCTAATTGTCTTTTCCAAAGACTGATTGTTCTGAGCTCTGTGTAAAAAGACCTGAAGAGAACTTATTGCCTACAAATACTTTTAAGAAACAAAAGTGCATAAAAAGCAAAGTAACAAAAAAAAAAATTTAATTAAATGCTTAACTACAGAATGCTACATAAGACAAGGAGAGAAGGCTACATTTAAGAATGTCATTGTTTTGGAGGACCTGCGTTCAATCCCCTGGACCCATGTGGGCAGTTCAAATTATCCATAACTCCAGCTCCATAAGATCCAGTTTCTTTTTCTGGCTTCTGCAGGCACTACACTCATGTGCATACACACAGAGAGAGATACACACAAACACACACAGAGAAGAAAGACATATATATACACACAAACATACACACACACGTATGTAGTTTTAAAAAGTAAAAAATCCCTGAAGAGATTCTTTTTAGCAAAAACTGGAGCAGGAGCAGGAAGAAAGGAATTATGGAGGGCAGTCCTCAAACAAAGGAGAGCATGAAAATGGTAGGTACAATAGCTCCGGTGGGAATAGTTTGAAAAGGTTCAGGAATACTTTTATGAGGTAGCTATTTGGCGCAAACATTGCACAACAGAAAATAATAAACTATCTATGGTGATTTGAATAGGTATGGGCCTCATAACCTCATGTGTTTGAATGCTTGACCCATAAGGAGTGGCACTATTAGGCGATGTGGCCTTGTTGGAATAGACCTGGCCTTGTGTCACTGTGGAGGTGAACTTTCAAGTCTCTTACACTCAAGCTACAGCCAGTGTGGCACGGTCTTCTTCTGTTCCCTATGGATCCAAGAGTAGAACTCTCCAGCACCATGTTTGCCTGTGCGTCATCATGCCTTCTGCTATGACACTAATGGGCTGAAATTTAAAACTGTAAGCCAGCCCCAATTAAATGTTTTCTTTTATAAGAGTTGCTAAGGTTCGGTGTGTCTTTACAGCAATAGAAAATCTAAGTAAGACACCATCTTAAATGCTTAACCTCAGAATGCTACATTATTCTAGGTCAAAGATAATCAATAATGGCTGCAGCTGGGAAGCTGGAAGGTGAGCTGCCTGGCACCCACCGGGTCCCCTGGTGCCTATACCTGTAGAGAGCCTGACCGAGTCTCGGCACCAAATGTTGTTAAGGCATATTGGAGCACACCACACTACCAATGGCCCATGCAAGAGTTTATTTAAGAAGGTTTCCAGGCAGGTATAGGGAGGAAAAGAAGAGAAGAGAGTGACCCCCTTATGACATTTCCTTAAGAGGGAACAGGTGAACACAGGTTTACATACCTATGCCTAAAATATAAATATAGATGAAAGGGGACTGCCCAGGTTGGGGGGGGCAGTAGCATATTTACCAGGTAGTGGCCATGTGCCAGGAATCCTTACAATTTGTTCATTCTAAAACTCCATATGCACATGTGTAGAGGAGAAGAATAAATATATCTAAAATTAGTGAAATGAAAGCAAAGATGGCACAGAGTATTTAAGAAATGCATAAACAAAAAATAGCTTATAGAGTTAAGAGTGGTTGGCACAGAGGGTCAGGAGACACAGAGAGGCTTACTATTTAGATAGTCAGGACTGCCCAACTTGTAAACCTGTGTGCATATTTTATTATTGAAAACAATCACATTATTTAAGCTTCCTAAGTAAAATACATTTGCAGTTTATATTTATTTTCTAATCATACAAAAATTGCACAAAGGCAAACATGCTATAGTTAGAGGCCTCAGCCTTCCTAATGCTTCAATCTTTTGATGTGTTCCTCATGTTGTAGTGACTCCCCAATCATAAAATTTTTGTTGCTATTTCATAACTGTAATTTTGCTACTGTTATGAATTGTAATATAAATGTCTGATATGCAGGATATCTGATGTGTGACCCTGAAAGGAAGTCGTGACCTACAAGTTGAGAACTGCTACTGTAGAAATGCCTAGCAATTTCTTGATATTCAGCTTTATCTGGTTAATGTTCAAACTACTATTTCAACAGAATGTTAAGTCAAGCTGTCCTTGTGGCCTCAGATATCTGACTGGACCTTCAGGTCTGCAAGCAGTGTAACATGACACATATTTCCCAGAGCATGATGCTTGCCTGCATCACCTGAGCGAGCCGTGTGTCAAGCAAGGGCCTGGAGATTAAGAAAGACACAAAGACACAGGTTACTCTTGAACAAAGAATACCATTTGTTGAAGCCCACGGTAAGCCTTATATTCTGGGTTGTTTTTTTATCACCTTGAGTAACCTTTGCAACTCACAAGCAATATCTGGCCTAGGTCAACTTCTTTGTTCTCTGCTAACTTCCTGATTCCCTAACCACAGCACCTGCTTGGGCAATGTTCTGACAACGGAATGGACTGCAGGCCATTAAATAGTGATAAGCCCTGGGAGCTGCAGGCTGACCTCTACAGATCCCCCTTCCTTTTATACAAAAAGGACATCCAGACTAGGCCTGTCTTGAGTAGCATGGAATGTCAGAATATATCTTACCTGTGATCAGAGAATTCTGCAGCATAGGGCCAAGTTCCTGGTCCATATGAGGGCAGGGGAGAAAAGTCTATATAACAAAGGGATAGGAATTATGAGGAAAATTTCCACAGTGATGGCTGGCTGGAGCTCTAGGTAGCTCACTGAATCAAGAACAGTCACTGGGGAATAATCGGGAAAAGGAGCTAGGTCCCCAAGGGTTAGCAACTATTGATTGGCATGGGCAGTATGTGGACCCTCAAGGGGTGGGATCAGACTGCGTGTGGGCTTGCACCTTGGAGCCCATTGCCTGCAGAGGAACACCTAACCCAGTCTTGATATTGGGTTGAGGAGATCGGATTTGCCTGGTGTGGATGCACCAGACTGAGTTGACCCACCTTGAGACTTCTTGCTCTTTTGGGGAAGGGGATGGGTGATGGGGCGGGGGAAGGCTGAAGACTGACTGGGAGGAATTGGGAGGAGGGAAGGGAGGGGGAGCAGAGGGATACAAGGATAAAAAGACACTTTATAAATTAAAGAAATAAATAAATAAAAGGTGACAAAAATTGAAAAGGAATTGTGACTATTCAGCAGTCTCTTCTTTCTACAGGTGTTTTGGAAATTAAGATACTTCATCTTCTGAGCAAATAAAAGTTATCCGAAAAACAAACAAACAAAAAAAGAACATTACACGGGGAGATTGTTCCTGAAGAGTAACATTAAAAGACTTGTTTTTTGGAGTCTGTACCACCAGTTTGATACATAACGGGTATATTGTCTGCAAAAATAATTTCCACTGTGGCTCCATTTTAATTAGTGGCAACCCAGGAGTCAAGTGATCCCTTGTGAAACTATGAGGAAGTAAATTATATCACTGTGGGTCACAATGCCACTCTAAGGCATGGTGATAATGTCCCATACATGAGCCATGACAGCCCATTTCCATCCACTGTTCTGGAAACGTATGGGTGATGGAAAGTCATTGCATTTTTAGAGCTAATGTCATATTCTAGAACCAACCTGTCTCTTTCTCTGTCAATTTCTCTCCAAAATGAAGCAAATAAGGCTGCCACTGGTTTGCATAGATAACAGCTTCCATGCTGGCCCACAAACTCGTCACTAACACGTTCATGGGAGCAGCCCCAACAAGCAGAAAGCAGACTCTGAATGCCTTCAGCTCTCCTTAACTGCTTCATGTCTCTGCCTTCTGGAAAGAACTACATAGAGTCTTGCCTTAAGTGACTCTTTCAAAGCAACAGTCTCCATATGCTGTACAGATAATAATGAAATCCATTTCATAAGAAAACATAACAGTAAAGGCCCAGTTTCAGCACCTATTAGAATGTCTAGAACCTAGTTTGAGCATTTAGTGCAATGGGAAGCACCCAGTGCTAACACTTAACACAATATCTGGCACTGTGTTTGAGCAATTAGTGAAATGCCCCGCACCTAGATTTAGCACTTAGCCTGATGTCCAGTAAACAATGTAAGCACTTAGCACAATGTCTACCACCTTCTTTTTGAGTACTTATCACAATGTGTAGAACCTCTTACCACAATGGCTAGTTCCGAGTGTTAGCACTTAGTACAATATCTGGTACCTAACCTTAGCCCTTACTACAATGCCCAGTGCTATTATATCCTGTTCAATAACACAATCATTACTTGAAATATTTAAGCCGAGGGAAGAAAATGAAGATCATAATCCTGGGGACACACAGGAAAAGCAAGGAATAAGAATTCAGACCTGTGGGGTTTGTTCTGTCACTAAAACTGGTCCCTTAGCACTTAGAAGAGCAGAAAAAATGGAGTGTTGTAAAGTAAAATTTGAATCAAAAGCACGGTCATTGCTCACACAACCCCAGGATCCTGACAGCACAGGACCAGTGTCAAATAAGCATGTGCAGATGTGGGTCTAAGAGTTTGGTCTACACAATCAAGATATGCAAGAAAAGTTAATGCTGATATGAAAAAGCATCCCTCTATACTGCCACAAAACACTGCAGGCAACTATGAAGAGATTCAGCTAATCTCTCTGCAGTTGCAGGACATACTTGTTTTGTTTTGTTTGTTTGTTTTTATCTTGTTTTTTTATTTAAAAAGGTTTTTTCCATGCCCACCACAGCTCCCTGCCCTCCCTAAGCCTCTCCACCACACTTCACATCCTTTCCCAAGGGAGGGCAAGGAATCCCAAGGTGGGTCAGTTAGGTCTGCCATATCCAGTTGAGATAGGTCCAAGTCCCTCATCCCAGAATTAAGGCTGAGTTAGGAATGGGTCCTGAGATGCCAGTTCATGCACCAGGAATAAACTCTGATCCTACTGCAAGAGGCTCCACAAACTGCTCACGCCATTTGATAGTTATTTACATTCAAAGGGCTTAGTTCCTTTCCACAAAGTTTCCTCAGCTGTCCTTTCAGAGTTAGTGAGCTCCCTGTAGCTCTGGTCAGCCATCTCTGTGGGTCTCCTCCTCATGATCCTAATCTCTCACCTCATATACTCTCTCCTCTCTCTCATCAGTTGGACCAGGAACTTGACCTGTTGCTTAGATATGATCTCTGCTTCTGCCACCATCAGTTGCTGGATGAAGGTTCTATAATGACAATTAGGGTGGCCATTCATTCATTTATTATAGGAGAAGTCCTGTTAAGGAACCCCCTCCTCTATTTGTTGGAGTCCTAGCCTTGGACATCTTGTGGGTTCTTGGAGGTTTCCTTAGCACCAGGTTTCTCTCTAACCTCACAATAGCACCCTCTATCAAAATATTTATTTCTTTCTTCTCCCTCTCTGTAGCTCCTCCCACTCAGCCATTTCCTCTCATGATTTCTTCCCACTTCCCCTTGCTCACTCCCCCCATATGATCCCAATTTACTCAGGAGATTTTCTCTATTTCACCTTCTCAGGGGGATCCATGAATGTCTCTCTTAAGTTCCTCCTGTTACCTAGCTGCTCCAGGATTGTGGAATGTAGCCTGGTTATCCTTTGCTTTATGTCTAAAATCCACTTATGAATGAGTACATACCACGTCTATCTTTCTGAGCCTGCGCTACCTCTCTCAGAACAATACTCTTCAAATCCAGCCCTTTGCCTGAAAATTTTAAGATGTCATTTTTTTTTTAATGCTGAGTAATCCGTTGTGTAAATGTACCACAAACCACAATTTTTTTAATCAGTTCTTCAGTTGAGGGACATCTAGGTTCTGGCTATTATGAATAATGCTGCTATGAATATAGTTGAGCTAATGCCCTTGGGGGTTAGAATGTGTGTACTTGGGTATATCCCCAATCACTATCGGGTACTGTTGGATCATTGGGTAGATTGGCTCCCAGTTTTCTGAGGAACCGCCATATTGTATTACAGAGTGGCTGTACAAGTTTACATTCCCACCAGCAATGGGAAGTGTTCCCCTTGCTCCACATCGTCTCCAGCATAGGTTGTCATCTGTTTTTGATCTTAGCCATTCTGACAGGTGTAAGATGGTATCTCAGAGTTGTTTTGATTTGAATTTCTCTGATGGCTAAGGATGTTGAACAATTCTTTAAGTGTCCTTCAGCCATTTGAGATTCTTCTATTAGGAATTCCCTTTGTAGTTCTGAGCCCCATTTTTAATTGAATTATTTGGGAGTTTTTTGGCCTCTAGTTTCTTGAGTTCTCTATATATTTTAGAGATCAGTCCTCTGTCAGATATAGGGTTGCTGAACATCTTTTCCCATTCTTTAGGTTGTTTTGTCTCATTGACTGTGTTCTTTGCCTTATAGAAGCTTCTCAGTTTCAGGAGGTCCCACTAATTAATTGTTGTTCTTAGTGTCTGTGCTACGGGTTTTATATTTAGGAAGTACTCACTTGTGCCAATGTGTTTGAGGGTATTTCCCACTTTCTTTTCTATCAAGTTCAGTGTAACTGGGTTTATATTGAGAGGTCTCTGATTCACTTGGACTTGAGTTTTGTGAAGGGTGATAGATATGAATCTATTTGAATTCTTCTGCACACCACCATCTAGTTATGGCAGCACCATTTATTGAAGATGTTATCTTGTTTTTCATAGTATATCTTTAGGCTCGTTGTCAAAAGTCAGGTGTTCATAGGTGTGTGGATTAATGTCAGGGTCTTTGATTCAATTCCATTGATCCACGAGTACATTTCTATGCCAGTACCAAGCTGGTTTTATTACTGTAGCTCCATAGTATAGCTTGAAGTCAGGGATGGTGTTGCCTCCTGAAGTTCTATTATTAAACAGAAGGGGGTTGGAAGTCCTGGGGTTTTTTTTGTTTGTTTGTTTGTTTGTTTTTCCACTTGAAGTTGAGCATTGTTCTTTTGAGGTCTGTGAAGAATTGGAAACACTCAACTGTTAAAAGCAGTTGTCTAACCTGTAACAGTCTCTTATTATCCTAGTGGTCTAGAATACTAGAACAAAAGAAGAAGACAAGAACCTTCACTCTATAAGGACAGGTGTTCCACAAAGAGACTCAGGAAAACAAGAACCGGAAGGACAAAGGATAGAACAGGTGGGAGAGGTGCCTTCATTCAATGGCTACCTGAGCCTCTGCTATGTCTTCTTTGTGCAACAGTTAGTAGACAAAACTTAAAGAGCGTGAGGTCTGGTTCTGAGGAGATGACTCAGTGATTAAAAAAAAAAAAAAAAAAAAAAAAAAAAAAAAAAAAAAAAAAAAAAAACACGTGTGCTGCTCTTCCAGAGGACCTGAATTCAGTTCCCAGCGTTTGTGCCAAGCAGCTCACAACTGCTTATAATGCAACTCCAATTCCAGGCTGATAACCTCTTCTAATCTCTGCAGGGACCTACACATAAATGGCATGTATACACACACACAGCACACATAACATAAAACTAAAGTTATAATTTAGAAAATATAGGATCCAGTAGTTTTGTCTATGGTGGAATTGATTCCACCAAATCCAAACCACCTGTGGTACTCAGTATAACGAGGGTAACAAGCAAAGGTCCCACTGGGGTCTCAACAAGTACATCCTTAAACAGTTAAGAGCAGGGAGCTACAGTCACCTCTTCTACCAATTACTGTGTTTTATCTTAGTGTCAAACTCTTCAATAAATTCAAGGATGACAGGGACTAGGCACACAATTATATCACTTTGTTATTTTGACAAAATGACAAGAAAAATTCCACCTTTGTAGAGAAGGAGAGAGAAGCTAAAACAAGCAGACGTGAGACTATAGATATTCCACCTAAATTAAACTGTTCCCTCCTGGAGAAAATGGCAAGTTAGTGGAATGGAAGAAGCCATGAAATGTACATGACTGGGGGAACTCGTAAATCTTCAGGTTCACTTGGGTCTTCTCCAGGGTTGTATGAGCAGTGAGCTGCTCTAGAGGAAGAGACTCTGGGCAGCTGCCTGCAAGCCCTAAAGAGGGCACTAGGGGGTCTATGTCCCTGAGCTACCACACTAGGATGAGCATTGGATGTGCATCTCTGTTGAATCAGTCACATATTCATAACTAACAGCAGTGGACTTACTGGATATAAGCTAGCCTTGGGTGGAGTCCTTTCTTGGGACTGTCTTGGGCCTGAGATTAATAGAAGTTTATTCCCAAATCTTTGGGGAAATGATGCAATGGGCAGGAACTTTAAATCTCTTGAACCTCTCATTAAGCCTCCCTATGCTTCAAGCTCTCCATCAATACCAGATGGACAGCTGCACCTGCCCATATCTAGGAATCTAGCAGGCTGCATATGCCATACAAAAATGATTCTCAGATCACTGTGTAACGCAACACAAATTCCTTCCAAGTCTCACTCAAGATTTATTTCATCAAAATTTCTCTTCCAGGAAGCAATCTGTGAGATTGATAGTGCATTTCTAAAGTTCAAAGTCTTTTGTGAGCTATTTAACTAGATTAAAGATTTTTTTGAAATATAAAAAAAAATGAATTGCTTTAGGAACAAATGCACTCTATCTATAATATTTAGAAAATAAATATACAATAATTCCTAAAGCACTTGCCACCAAAAAATAAAAAAGAAGTGTTTGTCTTTGCAGTGTATAAAGTAGCTAAGGCCATGAGGAAGTGAATATGACAAGAGTCACCGTGAGGTCATGCTTGAAATAAATTCTCATTTCTTCTCCCAGGATGTCGAGAATATAGTGGTGTCAGAAAGAACAAAGATGTAAAATGAGGAGATGTGGAGGAGGAAAGTCACACAGAGAAGGGACATCGGGTGTCTTGCAGTGTATAAGACTCAGAAATACAAACTGTAATACAATCAGTAGAAAAGTAAAGAGTACATGACCATTATTCCTTAAGCCTTCCACATGTGTACAACTCCAATTGACATCAAGGGGGGGGGGGGGAACAGGGATATCTAAATCATACCAAGATCCGTAAAATCAAACATACAAATAATGCAGGTGAGGTGATCCAGAAGAGAAGCTGTGGACCAAATGTGGACACAGAAAGCTTAAAAAAGGAAAATTAAGAACCAGAGAGAAAGTTTCCATAGGTGCTTCCAGCTGAGGACTTCACTGGATTCTCAAGTCAAGGAAGCACAGGGACTCCATGTTATGAGATATGTAAATGTCTATTTAAATTGGTAAATTCAGAACACAACACAGGTCTCTAGAATTTCTGATTTGGGGATTCTGTTTGGGGGAAGTCTTCTGTCTGTCTGTTAACTGTCTGTCTGTCTGTCTGTCTGCCTGTCTTCCTGTCTGTCTGTCAATCAGTAGGTCTGATTGCTTCTTTCCTCATTTGTTTCTTTAAAAAAGAACCTCATCTTGTTGCCCAGGTTACCTTTGAACTCATAATCTTTTTTCCTTATCTTCTCAAATTCTGGGATAACAAGTATGCATTGCCTACCTGGAAAGAACTTCTGTTTAATATGTCACATCAATCTGTTTCTTGATACTAATGTCAATAGTTAAAGAATATATTCATGCATTTCTAGAACTCAGGTGTCTGAACCATATTAACTGGTTTCTACTAGTAAGATTCTACAGGTCTGACTGTCCCATAGATGGGAACTACTATTTCCAGAGCCTACTTTAAATTGTCTGAGTATGTTAGAGAGCAAACAAAGGCAGGCACACTCTCCAGAGCTGACAGTTGAAGCAGGGCCAGCACTTTCAGTCTGAGAAGAGCCCTGTCTGTGCCATACTCATATTCAGCGGCTGCAATGCCAATAGGGAGCTAGTCTCCTGCTGAGCTAGAGAACCAGGGGTTAGGACATGAAGATACTACAGCCACTCTGTGGTTTTACAGAAAAAGGATGGAGGCAGAGAGAATACTGAAATCTAGGCATACCCTCCACATCACTGTGGTTCCCTGGAGAATGAATAAATGGGGCAGATTCAAAGCAACTCAAATGAAGTCTGAGGAACTGAGCTACAGTGGCTGAGGGTGTGCAGACACCACAATGACTTGAGGTCTGCTGATATCCTTGCCAGAAAGGAAAAGGCCTGTAGAACATATCTCTGATAAGCATATACAGGAAACATAAAGAGGTACAATTTAATAATTTAAAAGTTAAAAAAAATGTCCAAGGAAAATAAAATAAAATAAAGTAAATGTTTCTCAAAGGAAGATATGATGTCAGCCAATTGATATAGAAAGAAGTGTGGGAGCATTTGTGTCATTTCTATGGCTCCGTGGAACATGGAGCCATAGAAATCTGCCTACAGACACCCACAAGAACAGCTAGAAGTCTTATGATTGACAGCACTTAATGTATGGAGGGGGGAGTGGAGATAGAGAATGTTCACACTAGTAGTGGAATTCCAGTACAATGCAAACCTAGCATGCACATGTGCACACAAACCAGCACAGGTACACGCACGCATGCACACACATACACACACACACACACACACACACACACACACACACACACACACACACACACAAATAGGTGTAAACATGATGGTTATTCTGGGTTGTTAGTTTGACCAGATACACGCACTTAGAAAATCAACAAAGCACACTTCTGGGTGTGTCTATGAGGATGTCCCACAGATGACCCCCATGCATGAGAGGATGGAGTTGGGAAGACCTGCTCCAAAGGTGGGGGCATCTATCCAGTAGGCTGGAAGCCTAGATACAATCAAACGTAGAAGACAGGGAAGTGTGCCCAAGCCTGCACCGTACCTTTCCTAAGCAGGTACAGTTTGGACCTGTTGCCATGGCTAATAAACACTAGACTCTGGAATAGTCCCTTCTGGATGCAACCATGCATCGCTAACAGTGCAGGCCTTCAGCCTCAGAGGAGGGCTGCAAAACTGGCCCCATTTTGGGAGGCAGAATAGCTGCTGCTCTCCCCAGATATCCAGCCTGGAAATAACTTTGTTGGAGTACCCAGTCTGTGTTCTTCCAAACAGATCTAATAAAATCCCTCGTACAATCACATATGTGCGTGTGCCCACACACGAACAAGCTCTTTCTCATATACCTGTAAGTTCAGCTCCTCTGAAGATTCTTGGTGAGTATAAAGGCCTACACATGACACAGAAACCTTAATTTTAGATGTTTCTTAGTTTAGCTTGCTTCTCTTTCTTTTTCTATTTGTGACAAATTTTCAAAAGAAAATCTTCCTTGCTCTATCCATGGAAGGCCAGGTTTACAGGCATGCATCATACCTGGTTCCAAATCTTCTCAAAAAAAAAAATCCAAAAGAAGCCTTGTTTTGCTTTGTTTTTAAAAACAGGGTTTCTCTGTGTGCCAATCCTGGCTGTTCTGGAACTCACTCTATAGACCAGGCTGACCTAGACATTTTCTTAACAAGAATAAATTGAAAACTATTTTCAAAGAGTTAAAATCTGGCAAGGACCCAGGAGTGCATTAATAATGAAGAGCCTGGTGTGTGTTGAAATGCTGTGCAATAAGAAAAGAAATTAGCATGTTCTGAACACCGTAGATGAGACTCAAAGCATTCTAGCCTCATACAAAAGCATAAACTCAGTGCTAAATCATAGAATTTATACAAATTTCCCAATAAGGCAAAAACAAAGTTCAAAGCTTTTGAAGAGGAGAATGTTAAGCAGAAAGACAATTTATAGAAAGGAGAAAAGGGGTATTCAAGGGCAGCAGCTACTCTGCATTTTCAACAAGTGGTGTGGGTGAAGCATCTATCAAAAGCCACTGGCTAGTATGTTGATGTCTTTCTATGTTCTAGTGGGGATGACCAGAATCAAGCACAGGAATTTACTTAATGAAAGGGTGCTTAAGTGTGTAGGAGGACATGCACTGATTTCTGGTATTTACTTTGAAATTCATCAAAATGTAAGACAGAATGGTGGGCAGTGGACAGACGGATAGATGAGAGACATAGGATGAAATAAGTATAGAAAATGTTCATTGGTAGAATCCAGCTGATCAATAAATGTTCTTTCAATATTAAATCATTTTAAGCTGTCTGTATATATGAAGTTTAATCTAAATTATTAGAGAAAAGAAAAAATTACCCCAGACTGTCTCCATTAGGATTTTTATGCTCCCAATAGACAAACCTGACAATCTATACATTTTAGTAACTGAGTTTGAATAACCTTCCTGATTAACATCATTGAATTTGTCTTCTCAGATTAGTTTTTAAGATAATCTAATAAGATTGGACAGTATCAATATGTCTACTTGAAAAGTCCTCAAATTTGTGTATGCCTTGGAAAAGCATCAGTACTGGGGAGCTGGCATTGGGACAGTCTCTACATCTCCTCTTCAAAAAAATAATAAGGATGTGATTTCCTTCCTAAGAAGTTGTTTAGCCTAAAGAAATGTGGATGGAAGTTACTATTGCCCACTTCCAAAGAAAGCTTTATGAAGACCCACCCATACACCAGAAAATTTAAACCGCTATCCTTGGTAATAGTCCAGTGATTTTTTAAATGATCTGGTGTGGATTTCACGATACAAGATGATACAGAAAAATCCACTGTGCAGAGCTTCATGTCACGGAGAGCCTTGCACAAGAAAGATCAGCAATTGGTCTCCTTAGCAGCAGAAAGCAATGGCTGCTGGACCTCACAGGAGAAGGGGTGAGCACATCAGGTCTCGTTCAATGTCTGGTTGTATCAAGAGCCCTAGAGTTCAAGCTTGGCTCAAAAGATGATTCTTTCTCTATTGACAGCAGTCTTCTGTGGCGACCTCTCCAAAGAATAGAAAAAAATAGAAAGGCTAAAAATTATCTCCAGATATATCTGCAAAGATATTTGTAAATAAGGAGTTAGCAAAATGAAAGTCAGGCCCCCCTCCCCTTCAGGTTAGTTCATTCCTAAGCTATAAAGCAATTTGCCATATTGGCCCAGAAGGTCACAATAAGAACGATTTTCCATTCTTCTTCCCCAAGGATTCTTTTGACACTTGATTAAATTCCACAGACCCTTCCTCAATTTCCTTAAACCTGACTTCATCATCCTTCACTAGACACTTTTGTACCTTTGTGGGTGCAAACACATTAAGGCTACAAGATTCTGAGAATATTTTGGAGTACTGATTTTGTTTAAGAGTGTGTGTGTGTGTGTGTGTGTGTGTGTGTGTGTGTGTGTGTGTATGCATGTGCATGTGAGTGTGTGTGTGCGTGTGTGTGCGTGTGTGCATGTGCGTGTGCATGTGCGTGTGTGTGCACGCATGTGTGTGCGTGTGCGTGTGCATGTGCGTGTTTGTGTGTGATGTAATGTTTCTATGTGTGCACATTTGCCTGTATGCATCTGTAGGCAAGAGGTCCCTGAACTTGTTTTATTAGAGATCACACCAAGAGCTATTTGTCTTAGTACCTTATGTATGACAGAATTCTTCCTCCCTTGCCTTTATCACCCCAACTGATGTCATCCCAAGTACTGATTTTATGTTGCAAATTCAGTGCAATGATAATTAACCTTCTACATAAGAAGCATTTGAAAACAGCAAAGCAAACTCTAACGTCACCTTTTCAGCTGCCAGAACACATCTCTCAACACTAGGGGAAAAAAATAAAGAAGAGGTTCCTTAGGGTTGTGCTTAAGTCTTAAGTTGCAGCTCACCTCCTTTGCTCCAAGAGCACTCTGTCAGATGGAATATATCTTCTGCCAAGGCATCTCAAAGGCCAAAGTCTCTTAGTGTTTATATCATTACAAGAGTGCAATGTGTCACTCATACCTATTCCTATAGCCTACTGGTTAGAATAAAAAAAAAAACTGTAAAATAGGCAATAGTTACCTACAGAAGATATGCTGGCTTTGGTCACATCTTACATTCTATTTCACATATGTCCAGTCCATAAACTCTTTTTAATTAAAGATAACTCTTGTTTTTTGTAGTTAGAGACATCAGGATATATTCTAATTAACAAGGCCAGAACAAGTAATTTGCTCTTGGATGCACTCACACATGAGGGTGAACTGGTTCATCCTATGAGTGACAGATTGTTTTTTTGACATTTTTCACTAATAACTTTTGAGTAAGACTGAACCATCTACTATAACTATTAGCTATTTTATTTAGCAACCTACTATTGCATGGGAGATTTGTATATGAAGGAGCAATAAAGCAAGTGGCGGTTAACAAGCTAAATTTAAATTCTGATGGTGCAACAGGTGGCCCATAAGTGCTAGACATGTAGAGTCCACAGGCTCCTCATTGCAAAAAACAAATCATGAATAACCAGCCCAAAGGATGCTTAATATCTTAGCACCATGGCCACCTAAACAAGACTGCATATGCTGAGGGGTGACAGGGCATGCCTTTAATCTCACGCCTCACTTGGGAGGAGAAGGAAGGCAGATTGCCAGGTTCAAGGACAGCCTGGTCTACAGAGTAAATTCTAGGACAGCCAGGGCTACACAGAGAAACCCTGTTGAGAGAGAGAGAGAGCACAATGATAGAACCTGTTGATTTTTCCATGTATCCCCCTGTTCCCCCTCCCGTCCCTCCTCCAAATCTCTCCCAGTCAATCTTAGCATCCCCCTCCTCCCCATCCACTCATCCTCTCCTTCAAAAGGGCAAGAAATACCTAGGTAGGTCAGCTCATCATGACACATCCACTCCAGGCAAGTCCAATTTCCTCATCCCAATATCAAGACTAGGTTAAATGTTCCTCTGCAGGCAATGGGCTCCAAGGTGCCAGCCCATGCATAGGAACACAGTCTGATCCCACCCCTGGAGGCTCCACATACTGCCCAGGCCAGTCAACAGTTGTCTACCCTTGGAGGGCCTAGCTCCTTTTCCAAATGGTTCTCCAATGACTGTTCTTGATTCAGTGAGCCCCCAAGAGCTCCAGCCAGCCATCACTGTGGAAAATTTCCTCATAATCCCTATCCCCTTGCTCATACAAACTCTCCTCCCTGACTCTCAGCTGGACCAGGAGCTCTGTCCAGTGTTCAGTCATGGATCTCTGCCTCCATTTCTATTCATTGTTGGAAATAGATTCTGTGATGACACTTAGGGCACTTACTTATTTGATTATAGTGGAAATCCTGTTTAGGCACCCCCTCCACTATTGGTTGAAGACCTAGCCAAGGACATCCTGTGAGTTCTTGGAGGTTCCCCTAGCACCCGGTCTCTTTCTAAGCCCACATTGGCTTCTTCTATCAAGATATCCATTTCTTTTTTCTCCCTCTTTGTTGCTCCTCTCACTCAACCATCTCCTTTCCTCATGATTTGTTCCCACCTCTTCTTGGTTGCTGCCCATTATGATCCCAATTTGCTAAGGAGATCTTCTCTATTTTCTCTTCCTAGGGGATCCCTGGATGTCTCTCTTAAGTTACTTCTGATCCCAAGCTGTTCAGGGGTTGTGGTTGCAGCCTGAGTATTTTTTGCTTTTTGCCTAAAGTATCAGGGGAACTCTTACAAGGCCTTACTGCTAAAGGAAGACCCATAGGCAATTAATGACCACTGAGGGAGAATCAATCTTCCATAGGGTAAGCCCCTAATAGATTATCCAATCTCAAGCAGTCACCCTTAAACATGTATAGATATAAGCAATACTAAAGACTCAATAGGTCATTACACACATTCATGAGTGTGTGAACATAAACATATATATATAATATATATAATTATAACAACAATAATTAAAGAATAAATGGTTAATAATTTGAGAGGGAGTGGGTAGGACATGAGGGATTTGAAAAAAGGAAGAGGGTGATGTGTAAATGATTCTCAAAAAGAAAAAAAATAAAATAAATGTTTTAAAAATGGCAAAATCGTGTGTGCAAACCTGTAGACATTCAACAACTGTTGTCTTCTATGGTATCTATAATCTCTTCCCTGTTCACCTGGGCAGCACCATAGGACTAGTTTTGACTGGGATGCCATGGAGCAAAGTGTTGGCCTCAACCTAGAAAAGGTAGGGATAAGAACTCAATTGAGTATCTGTCACTACAGTCCAGGAAGCCTTGTGGTTCCTACAAGGAAACTACCCAGTGCAAGAGTCTCTATCACTAGGTCCCTAGGTGACTACGCAGGGTTGAACAGGAAACCCTGAGGCAGTTTTTTCATTTGATTAACTACTGAGATCTAGAACTTGTTCTGACTATCATCATAGTCATCCTACCATGAAATCTTGGTACGGGGGCTGCTGTAATAAAAAGAAATACAAGGTTTATTTGTTAGTATACCAAGTCACCTGCCAAGAGAAAATGGAAAAGCAACATAGAATACAAAACTATTAAAGACTATGTCTCAGTATAGTTTCTACCGTGATAAGAATTCATGACCAAAACGAGAAGCAGAAGGGTTTCTTTCATCTTACATGCCCATGTCATAATCCATCACTGAAGGAAGTCAGGCCAGGAGCTCAAGGTAGGAACCCGGAGGCAGGAACTGAAGCAGACACCATGGAATAATGCTGCTTACAATCTATCAGTTACCTTTCTTATACACTCCGTGGGCCACTTACCCAGTGATGGTACCACCCACAGTGAACCAGACCCTTCTACATCAATCATCTGTCAAGTAAATAGCTCATAGACTTCTCTACAGACCAATTTGATGAATGTGCTCTCTCACTTGAGGTGCTTTCTCAGGTGACCCTAGCTTGTGTCAAATAAACAAAAGCTAACCAGTGCAGATGTCAGCATGTTATAAGGTCACTATGGTGTGGGGAAAATCGTGGAGAGAAGGGAAATGCATTCTGGAGAAATGGGCATTCTAGATTAACATACTTACATATCTTTGGAAAGGATTAGGCACAGAGGCTGCTAACAGCAGCAGCAGGAACATAACATTAAATATCTAAAAGCAAATTACTGAGGTATCTGATTGTGGTGCTGGTTACAAGGAAGCACACTTGTCAAAATTCACTAACCTGAATTTCTGAAAAGCATGAATCTTACCATCTATAAATTAGACCTCAGCACATACATCTTTCTTTTAAAAAAGAATGTTTCCACTTAATTAAAAAAAAGATTAAAATTAAAACAAAATTAACTTCATCACCTATCACAAACAAGAACTTGAAATATTGATAATTTTAGGCAAGTTACCTTAAGAAACATACAGGATTATATTTCCTACTTTATACTGTAGCTCACATGTAGAGAACAGTCTCTAGAAAACTATGGGTAGTCGCCAATGTATACTCTGTGAAGAAAGTTAAAAGTTGGTAATTTGAAACAAAAATCTTTCTCAATCTCTCTCTCTCTCCCTCCCTCCCTCCCTCCACCCCCCCCCCCGCTGTGTGTGTGTGTGTGTGTGTGTGTGTGTGTGTGTGTGTGTGTGTGTGTGTGTGTGTGTGTGTGTGTCTGTAGTAGGTGTAGTACCCAAAGAGGCCAGATTGGATACCCTGGAGCTAGTGTTACAAGTGATTGTGAATTTCCCAACATGTGTGCTGGGACTCAAACTCCAGTTACTCTACATGAGCAGCAAGTACCCTTAACCACTGAGCCATCTCTTGGGCCTCTGCATTAATTTTTATTTTTGCCACCAATCTTTTATTAACATTTTATGTAGTAAAAACTTACTAAAAGATTAATTTGATTCTATCTTTTAAAATAAGAAGAATTGGGATCATTAGAAAGTATTACTTTTTATGTATATATTTAAAAAGAAAAGTATTAATCACAATAGGATCTACATGTTAGGAAAAATACTTAGCATTAAACTGCTTTCTTTATCCCTAAATAGTATCATATATCTTAAAACCATAATGCAAAATGTATGTCTCTTGCTGTGCTGCTGCCCACTGCCACCTCCTGCGTCCATGGGGCATAAGGCCTCTCTGTTCATAGACATCTGCCAGCTATACTGTAAAAACACATTATCGTATCATACCACATCAAACATGATCCCAACATTTGATGCCACTACTCAGCAGAGATTCTCATAGCTATGATTCTCTGAAAGAACCTTCGAAATGTTAAGCAACCCCTCCAAGGGAGATTCCATTACCATCCATATTTTACTTCTGGCAATAATTGAGGTCTTGATTGTTTGAGTCTCTGGACTCTCTGTTTTCTGGGTCACAGACCAGTAACAGGCCCACTCCTGTCTTTGCCATTCCGGCAATGCCCCGACCTCTGTATACTTTTTTACTAACTAGCAGGCATGACAACTTGGACGTTTGTTCTGGCCAACATTTTTCTCTTTGAGATGCCAAGAGCTAAACCATTGGTTTATGTCGAGACCCCAAATGGGGACATAACTTCACGTACTCAATTTAGATTTTGCTCCCTCCACCCCCTCGCTCCAGAGTCTTGGATTGGCCACCCAGACTTCTGGACTGAACAGCTGTTTTCGAATCAGAGGCAATATGCTCAAAGCAGAGAGACAGAAAGAACACATTTCCACCGCTGAGGAAATGCAACCTGTTCTGTCTCTGGACAACATAGAAACCTGTCACCAGATAACAGGGTATGTGTGAATCATGTTAATAAATGCACATGGTCCGAACAAGAATTACAATTAAAATACACAGAAAATATCTTACTTGGCCTACTCTGGAGAGGACACAGTGAACTGCTGAGGCATATTATCATTTTTATAGCTATTTTTTCATTGTCATATTTCCCCGTGTTTTCCATACTCAACCTTCTTAGAAATTGTGAACAATAAATGAACAAAAGGCAAAATTTTCTAAAGGAAACTTTGGAGATGTTTTTGAAGTATCATAATAAGACAGATGGATTCCTCTTCCTCTTCTGTCATCAAATTTTAGGAAGAATAAGATTATGAATATGGTTATCAGTCTTACCCAACACCAATAATATCAGGACTCAGTTTAAATGAAGGATTCAGATTGAAAAAAGCATCTAGCCCACTAGTGTATTCACCTGTAGCTTACAAACATTATTTGGAAAAAGAGGGGGAAAATCTAACATATTTGTACTAGACATCATATAAATGTATTTTAAATATCAAACACAATTTATAACTTTGACCAGAATTTCAACTTGTAGGACTTTCATTTTTATAATTTAAATTTGGGGGAAAAAGTTTTATATTTTCCCCTGGGAGAGGGGCAGGTTTATTACCCTGAGATATTCTGGGTTAAAATGAAACTACTTGATTCTCCTTAAGGCATATGAATAAAAACTGTGCTTTGATTTAGAGCATATTGAAAGGCGGTTTCTCCACAAACACTGGAAAAGATTGTAACAGATTGCACCGGCTAATTTTTTTTTTTTTTTTTTTGAATGTGAGTGTTCTGCTTATATGCCTGCAGAGGGCATCAGGTCCCATTATAGAAGGTTGTGAGCCACCATGCCATGTGGGTGCTGGGAATTGAACTGGAGACCTTTGGTAAAACAGCCAGTGCTCTTAACTGCTGAGACATTTCTTCAGTCCCATGCACTGGCTAATTTTATGTCAGCTTGACACAGACTAGAGTCCATCTGAAAAGAAAGAGTCTCAACTGAGGAAGTGTCTTCAAACGGTGGAACTTTTGGAAAGCCTGTGGAACACTTTTGTCAATTAATAATCAATGGGGGATGGCCCAGTCCATTATGGGTGGAGTCATCGCTGGGCTGGTGGTACTGGGTTCTACATGAGCATAGGCTGAGAAAGTCAATACGCAGAACCCCTCCATGGCCTCTGCATCAGCTCCTGCCTCCAGATTTGAGTTCCTGTCCTGACTTCCCTCAGGGACAGATGACATGTATGTGAAAGTGTATGCCAAATAAATTCTTCTCCATCTTGCCTTTGCCATGCTGTTTCATCACAGGTATAGTAACCCAAAGTATGACACACATTTCACAAGAGAAAAAAGTTCATTCTACCATATTGAAATATGGCTATATATATGGTAAGATAATAACTGTATTTCAACTCTCATGGGTCTAAATGAAAAAAGTATCCATGCATCTAACTGACTAATGTATAAATAACTCTAACCAGAGTTTTATGAAAAGCTAAAATCTTTTCCTTCCCTATCAAATTTATATTTTATGACTAGAATGTATAATTTTTAAATTAACAGGTGCATTATTAAGAGTAATCAAAATTGAAATGATGTGGAAGAGATAAGATTTGAGTGGCCTGGCATCTCCTCTACTTAGAAGCCACATTTGCCTGCAAACAAATGGTATAGGAAGGGTCAGGGCACCTCGGGAGCCATATTTTCCTGAAAATGAATGACTTGTTCCTTAATAAGGTGTTTTACAAAACCCAAAGGGCTCTCCCTCCTGGTGGGAAAGGTTTCTGATGTACATGAACAATCTGGTTCCTTAGGAGAAGTTGCCCTTTGTGATGTTACACAAGACCCAGGGTACTTGTAAAGACTCCCTGGCCTGAACCAGGTGTGACATGTCTGCAGCCTTGTGTGTTTAAGACCCTTAGTCTCCCTTGTCTCAGCATCAAGAGTCTTTCCCAAGTTTAAGTCAATACACTCCTACGTGGCTCCCTAAAGCCTGGTGGCCTGTTCTCTTGTGGGATATTTCAAAACCAAAACCCAAACCATAAGCCCCTCAAAAGCCAAACTAATTGAGACCACTGTTGACACTGTTCAGTACTAGTTATATGTTGATATTTCAAAATAACAGGCAAAATCACACTTATTTAACATCTATTTGTGACCGCATATATTACACTGAAAAAGATTTTTCCTGCCCATGGCATCCCATGTGAATAGTGTAAGGGATGCGGTCTGCAAAGCACATGTCACAGTGGTGGCAGCGGTGCAGAAGCTTAGGTCCTAGGCCTCCCTGTTGAGGCTGGGATACTTAGCCGCCTGTTTCCTATACTGGAGTATTGGTGTGGTACCTGTTCCTCTGTCTATGCAATAGCGGAGGTTCTGGGTTTGTAGGGGAAGAACTCTGAAAACTATCTTACAGAGCAGAAACTATTGCTTGGGCAAAGGGCTGCTGAATATCAAAGGCTTTTCATCAGGACATCAGGAAGGCAGGGTTTTGCTTTTCAGGTAGGAAGCTGGAGAGCTATCCTGCTAGAGAGAGATGATTCAGAGGCTTGTCAACCATGAGCTCTTGCAGCTCCACAGAACACTAGGAGGTGTGGTTTTCACCTCAGTTTTATAGGAGTCAGTCTGAATATTTGGGGTTTCATGGGTTCCATCTTTAAGGGAATGTGGTTCCTGGACCACCTTGGAAGGTGAACTTGGCTTTCCTTTCACCCATCATCCGGGCTTTTTTTTTTTTTTTTCTTTCCCTGTTTAAATTGAAACTTCGTTGTATTTTTTTCAGCCCCTGTCAGTCCTAACTATTTTTTTTCCACTGCAACGCTGATGAGATATCACATAGTTAAAATTTACTCTGGAGGTGCACCAAAGAACTCTCCAAAAGTCCCCAGAGGCTATTTCAACAAAAATTCAAAAGCTGCACAGAGGTCTCATGACCACTCACTGAGGAAAACCCTCCGCCTCATTCACCCATACCACCGCCTCAGCTGAGGTTGCTGTGTTTATTTAGTTCTTTCCATTCAAACTTCTCACTTAGAAGAGAAAATCAAATATAAAGTATCTGTAACATTACATACACAGCATGAGAACTTATAGGTTACATTGTCCACCAACTGAAGCATTGTCTGTACACTGGTGCCCCATAATGGTATTCACAGCATCACTGGAATTTGTGGTGCAGCTAAGTTTTTATGACATTTTGCTGAGCATTTAATAAGGCTTAGCTTCTCTGCTTTTCTAGACAGAAAATACAGTGCTTACAACTTTTAATGAAATTTTACTCAGCTAAAGTTCAATGGGGGGGGGAACTTTTATTGCAGATAATATTAAAATCATAAATATTTGTAAATAAAATAATCCATTATTTCTAATACATGTTGGTGTCTAGGTTTTCAGCATATGAAATCATTTGTATCAGGCAGCCAACCAACGCTGACCTTAAATCTTCAGATTTCAATCATTTGTAACTGTAGCTAAGCAAACAAAATGAATTAGGCCTTCTGGATAAGATTATCACCAGATACATGTTAGGGAAAAAAAATCTCATTAGGAATCTTTGTCCAAAATTTATAATCCTCACTTCCTTGTCACTCACAAATTAATATGAAAAGCGTTATTCTCTAGTCAAAACCTAATTTTCTTAAAGTAAGACATGAACAAATATGATTTTTTCACATGTGAGTTTTTACTGATCTACTTAGAACAAGAACAAGAATAGAGAGAGCAGAGAAGTGGTAGGGGATGGACCCAGTGCAAGCACACAAGAGCCTTAGGGAGCCAGGACTGCAAAGCTGGGACAGCGCTCCGCTCATCCTGTGACCTGGGTAACTCTACCCAATCATGAGAGTGAAACTCTAGACCAGCTCTGGAAAAGAAAGCCCCAAAACAGAACAGCTCATTACAGTGGTTTAATTAAATGTGCAAGATATAAAAGACTGCACTGGAGCAAGAATCACTACCTATAAAAGTAAACAGGAGGACCCAAACTGCCTTCCGAGAAATCCTCATTTGGCTGAATAAAAACCATACAAAGAAACAAACCAGTTCACTTCAGGTTTACATACTGCAACAATGCCAAGGCATCTGAGGTTGTGTGTCTAAGTATGAACCCTGGATACTGACCGTGAAATCTGCTCTCAGCATACAAAAAGGTAAAGTGACTTGAGCTAGAGAAGCAGTAGTAGAATTCATTTTCAATCTATATAACAGCATGGTTTCTCTCCACTTGGTTTGGCAGCCACATCAGGCTAACATTCATGGGCGAGAAAGAGATGGTGTTCGAGGAAGCAGGCCACCCATCAGTAAATAGCCACGTGTGAGAGTCAATAACGGATAATTTCAGAAGAGAGATCGGATGCCAGTCCATGTCCCAAGTGCCTTTCTGTTTGTCGCTGTATCTGATCCACATCTGGGATTTCTAGTCAAACATCTACCCTTCCATTGCCCCCCTCCTCACAGACTCAATCGTTTGAGTGCTGTGACCCACATATCTTGACAGGTCATAGCTACTAGCAAAGCTTCCAAGATACAATGTGGCCCGACCTAAAGTGAACAGTTTGTGGACAAATGTTTACCTTCTCCACATAAGGTCCTCATGAGTTTATAATCCCACAGACACAAGGTGAGGGAAATAGTTAACCTCATGCAACCTCAACCAATCTGCCACTTCCACAGTCAGTTCCAAAGCCTTCTTTCTTTGTATCTAGTCTTGAATCAAACGCATCAACAAAATAGACAGTCACCAAAGACACAGCTTGAGATCCATGTGTCCATCGGTTCACTGCTACTCCACAACCTCCCACAATGCATTCATCCAGTAATTCTCATCAAGTTGTTCTTAACAAGCACCATATTCAGATTTTTACAATGGCCTTGAAAATTAAAGGAACTTAAAAATCGATCCCCATAAAAAATAAAAATAAAGATCTCTTCAAAATTGCATTTGTTTGGGCTTAAAACAGCTAGAAGCTACTTTTTGTAACCTGGTGAAAGCTAGGCCTTCAGATAAAAATGAGTAGCTGTTTCCATAGCAGCCAGTCTCCTAATTACTGAACAGGTGAAGTCCCCTGGCCAAGCTCATGGCCAGCTAATAGAATCCCAGGAGGTGAAGGGTCAGCAGAATTGGTTCAGGACCTCATATCAACAAGCTCTGGACCATGAGCTGCTTCCAGGAGGAAAAAACAAACAAACAAACAAAAAAACACCTTTATTTGCTCTCTGTCCCATTAAGCATCAACTGTGCAATTTCCCCTAAAAAGAGAGTTGTTGCTAACCCTGATACAAAATGTGTTTTTAAATGCTCTTTTCTGCAAACAGACAAACAAATAAAAGAAAGCAACCCTCCCCATATACCATGGCTGACATTCCCCAGCACTGAACTTCACAGAATCATATTGGACCAATATGATCATGAGAAAACCTATTCAGCACACCATGGACCACCTTTGTGAGGCACCTGAGTGAGAGACCGGTGATGCTATTGGGATTAAAATTAGTCTTTGAAGCAGTCACAAAGAAATACTTTTAAGGAGAACTTGAAAACCAAGAAAAAAAGCTATAGAGGCAATAATTTGGAGTCAAAGAATTGGAGGAAAATCTCACTCAATGATTCTAAAACAATTTTATAGCCAAAAGACATTTTCTTTACAGATACACGGCAGATGAAAAGCTATTCTAGACAAAGCCCACATTCTAATCCCGGTGCTATTCATAATTTTATGACAAGACTCGATTTGGTCTTGTACTCCCAAAGATCAAAGGCTCTTTGTCAAAACACCATGGAGAAGTACCTTCTAGAAGCATCCAGCCTCAACTCTCTGTGAACCGTGTAAGATACCAAGGCACTTTTGAGATTAAAAAGCTCAATATTCTATCTCAAATACCTAAAGTTCAAAAAATTTGTCTTAAGGCAAAATTGTTCACCGTGACATTGAAGCTTCAGTAAGAAAGTACACACCAATCTTTCTGCTAAAAGCCCATAGAGCTCATGGCACCTTGGAACATTCTAGTATGCAGTTAAAATTAATCACCCAGGCAACAATCTGCTGGGTGGCTTCGACGATAGCAGACTCTATAAGTTCCCTTGGTCTAATGCCTCATCATACTTAATTCTGCATATCTGATGCTTGTGTTTTTCTGCATAGCATTCTATTTTGTGTAGGATCTCATGTTTTTTAGGCTGACCTCAAACTTGTTAAATGGGCAATATTGAACTTCTGATCCTCCTGCCTCCAAATTCTTTATGCAGTGCCAGGGATGCAATCAAATGAAGTACTCCGTCAACTGAGCCACATCCCTCCTCACTTTAAATGCATAGAAAAAGATGTTGGGGCATGGGAGTATCGAAGGTGCTTGAGTTGGTCAGTGCTATAACCAGTAAGTTCTTCAGCCTGTTTATGTAATGTCAAAAATATCTTACATTTAATTTTCCCTCAAAGCAAAAAGCCTTAGGTTGATACACAGACACAGTAGCCTTGGTTGAGGTAGTGGTAGTGGTAAATGAGGCAGGGGTTTTTCCTTGATGGATTGTCAAGAGAACTCTCTGTGGCCTTTGGATTTTAGTTGAAATCCTCTTGTGACCTATTGGGATCCCTTGGCATGTCTCCAGAGTAAATTTCGATTCTTTTATATTTTATCCATGTTGCAATTTAAAAGGAAAGGTAGAGGTGACTTGGGTAAAATGATACACCAAACTTTTAACTTAAAGAAGAAAAGACGTGCACATGAAGACTATCTCTCTGATTTGTAGAATTTTCAATAAAACTTCATCCATGCGAAAAAGGAATCAGTATGACTGTTCACAGTGTTGCTTAGCCATCTGTACCCAGACAGCACTAGAACAAAGCTAGTCACATATCAGACAATTTTTTAAATTTGCAGAAAGAACAGCTAGTAAGCAGTTACACCAAAGCAGACAAATATCTCCATAGGCGATAAGATTTGCATGCTATAAGATGACAGTTTTGCTTCTGAACTGGTAGAAGCTTGTGGTGATATATTGTACATTTAATAAAATCAGTCTGGAATGTAGGAGGACAGAATCACCTACAGCCAAGCCATGAAGGTCAGAGAGGGGTGACCCACGCCTTGAACTTCATCACTTGGGATACAGAGATCTGACTGGATCTCTGTGAGTTCAAGGGCTAACAACCACACAATGGTGGCATACGCCTTTAGTTCCAGCACTTAGGAGGCAGAGGTAGGAGGATTTCTGTGAGTTTGAGGCCAGGCTGATCTACAAAGCAAGTTCCAGAACAGCCAGGACTGTTAACATAGAAAACCCTGTCTTGAAAAAACAAAAAGCAAATGAGAAAAGAGTGGGCTTGAAAAGATGACTGTTCAAAGATGACACCTTTAATCCTAGCTCTAGCAGAGTTGAACGAGGAAGTAAAATAGCTGGGGAAGGGATATAAGGCAGAGGAAGGTAGAATATAAGGAGGGGGAATAAAAGGCAGGATGAGGACCTATGAAGATAGCCCTTACATGGTTCGGCCTGAGAAGTTGGCTGGGTGAGAATTGGCCATGGTTTGTTTCCTCTCTCTGATATTCCAGCTTTCCCCCAATATCTGGCTCCCAGTTTTCATTATACACTAACTAGAGCTCATGCAATAGAAGTCAGTATGTTCCAAAATGGTGGGAATTCATACTAGGTGTAAATCTAGGGAGTAGATTTGCTAGGTGAGGTAGAGCTCAGCAGATGCAACGGAAACTAATTACCTGAGTTCAATGGTGGAATGAGAGAACCAACTCCTACAAGCTGCCTTCTGACCTCCACATGCAAGCCATAGCATGTACATGCACAGAGAGAGAGAAAGATAGACAGACACACACAGACATACACACACACACACACCTTGAAGAGCCCCCTGATCTTCACAATGAAATTAGGTCAGACACAGAGGTGGGAAGTAAATGGCTGTTATGAGGCTAAAGACAAATCAAAATGATTTGGGTCTGGGTCAGCAGCATTCCAGTCTCACAACCACAGAGGATCTAACGGGACAATCCAATCAAGCTTGGAGAATTTCGATCACTGAAGTAGCTTTTCCTGTGGATGACAGTTTATAAATATTTTACATGCATGAACTGAACTCAGAGGAAATGGGAAAAATGACTTTATAAGACAGAAAACCAAAAGAAGAGCCATGGTCAAACACAAAAGATACCACCAGGAGGAACATATCTAAGGACTTGTCTATCAAACCAGGAATTATTCATACTTAAAACTCATATGAGCAACTGTCAGAACATCTCATGAGTATCCCTTGCTAGGTTTTGGCTCTAGGCAGGTTGCTCAGACCCCTGTAGAGTCTTTGTATAGTCATATAGTCATATCCTAAGTAAGGGCCTTGTGTGTGTGTGTGTGTGTGTGTGTGTGTGTGTGTGTGTGTGTGTGTGTGTAAGAGAGAGAGAGAGAGAGAGAGAGAGAGAGAGAGAGAGAGAACTGACTCAGCAGATAAAGACACTTACCACTAAACCTAAAAACCCAACTCTAATCCCAGAACACAAATGGTGAAAGTTAAGTATTGTCCTGAGCTCACACGTGTGGTATCATACACATGCGCCCATACACATACATAAACACACACATACCATAAATAAACAAATAAGAGCAATAATTTTTAAATGAACTAATTCTGTTGTGTTTCATGGTAAAATTTCCTACATAGACTCACTAAGTTCATAGGAGGAGCATCATGGGACATAAATTTATCATCAAGAAGGCAAAAAAGCTACTATCCTCAGTGTATCTCATAATGTCCATATTTAGTTAGTAAGAAATTGTTGCAGTGGGGTTTCTTGGTCCCGGGCAGCCAGAGGCCCAGACCCTGCCGCGCCAGACCCCTTAGCCACCAGCCGCTGCTGCCCAGGCCCTTAGAAATGACTCAGATGCTTATATTAACTTTATGCTGTTTGGTCTATAGCTCAGGCACATTGTTAGCTTGCTCTTATATCTTAAATCAACCCATTTCTATTCATCTGTCTGCCACGTGGCCTATGGCTCATCTGTGCTCCTTACATGTTGCTCCTTGGGCAGCTTGCTTGATATGCTACTGACTCCACCCTTCCTTTCCTACCTATTCTGATTTCTCTGCCTACCTTTTCTACGGGACCTGTCAAGGGCCAAAACAGCTCCTTTATTTAAAGATTGAGATTCACAGCATACATAACGCATTCCCACATCACTTCCCCCTTTCTGTCTAATCAAAAAGGAAGGTTTCAATTTTAACATAGCAAAATTACATATAACAAAATAGCCATCAAACAAGAATTAGAGTTATAATATCTAGTCTATTTGTACTTAGCAAAATTAAAAAAAATACTCTTATCATCTACCTTATCCTTATGAATCTAAAGTTTTATATCTAATATACCTTTCAAATGACTAAGAAAAACTGTACCTATAACTATCTAATCTTTAACTACATCAAAGACCACAGAAGAATATATTTACCCAAGTAAACCAGAAGTGCAAGCGACTTCTAAAATCTAGAAAGGACAGAGATGACACCTATCTGCCTGGACAGTCACCCAAAGTTCCTTTATAAAGTTGGGGCATCCATCTTTAGCCTATAGGCTCAGAGTCTCTTTTCATTTCAGTGAAGCAGGAAATCTGCTCTGCCCATTCTGGTACAGTTCATCAGTTGCTTCTCCTTGAGTCCTGAAGAATGTCTGACAGTTTTCTCTGCAAAGCACGAAACTGAATGATCATCTCGGTTTGTTCTGCCAAAGTTCAGAGGTCACTTTCCTATGGAACCTGCATGTCTAGTTTTAACAGTATACTTTCAAGGAGTTAATATAAGAACAGGCTCATGTCCAGTGGCTAACTGAAGCCACAAAGAAACTAATCTCTAGATAGTTTCTTCGATGCCCATATTTCTCTTGAAGTAAATTAGTGTTGCCACGAGCAGATCTGTTTCACTGTCCAGAAAAGTCTAAGTTCTTAAAACATTTAAATGCCATATTCTGTAGGTCTTAGAAGTATTTGAAGATTACCTATCTAATTGAATTATATCCTTGTATACCTAAAAAATCTAACTAACATGCATTTTTTAATTATACATTACAATTTTAGATCAGTTACACAAACATCATATCTCAAACAAGAGTAGAAAAATACATACAGCATAAGAGAATTGACCTTAAATTTGTATCAATAAACCAAAATCTATACCAATGTAAAAAATTTTGAGATTAACAGCTGATTTCCTGATCTAAGTAAAGTCAATAATCTAATTTTTAAAAAAATCATTCATATACCATATCCCCTTTTTCTTCTTAGAAAGAGATTAACTATGACCATTAACCATTTATAATGAAAGCAAACATTTGTAAACAATATTTTGGGAATTTGGGCATAGTTTCTTCCCATCAGAGATTTTTTTCAGGGGGTCTTGGTTGATGAAACCATATTTGCCTGGAAGCAATCCACTGGTTCTCATCTTCTGTGGAAACAAAAGCAGAACTCTTCCAAAGCAATACATCCTTACACACAAATTCCAAAATCAAAATACCATTAAAATATATATTCTTGTTTAACTTAGTAGCCTTTGTATTTGCAATCCAGTGTCTTTTTGTATTTAGCTCACTAACAGTTAAAAAATTAAAAGAAAACACAATAACAACCAAAATCCAGATTTTGTGTCTATTTTCCATCTTTACCTGGCTTATTATATTTTTATTTCTCTATTTCTCCTTTTAAAGACCTTTTCTATCCTCTTTTATTCTCTCTGAAGCCTATGTACCTTTTACACGCATTGTAACCCGTTTACAGGGTTTTTTTTTTTTTATCTGAATCTGTTTTATTGTGAATCCTTAATCATTTTCTAACTAGAAGAGCTTTTTAAAATACTCTCACACTCTTGCCACATAGTTTTTGCAGATTCAGCTGAATCAGTAAGTTCTCTTAACAGGGCTGCATCTCTGTTTGTGGCCAGCAAACAGAGCACACCCAAGAAAATGCTGCTACTAAGTATCCATCTTTGTTTCATTTTTGTTCAAAATAAACAGAAATCTAAAATCAATCACATGCTACTGAGTCTTCTGTGAGATTTCAGGAACCCACCTGATTGCAGCTTACACTGTCTGCTGCCAGTCCGCCGGCGCCATTTTGAATGTGACCCGGACACCATGCTTTGTTTGTACAATGACCCGCTTCATATACACAATTTGGAAGCTGCCTTTGCTCAGTTTCTGCTAAAACCCTTTTTAAACTTTCTCAGGCATTAAGTGGATATGTGATCCACGTTGGACACCATCTGTTCTAGTGGGATTTCTTTCGTCTCGGGTGACCAGAGGCCTAGACCCTGCTGCACCCCACCCACTGGTTTAATAAAAAGCACTGATTGGCCAAAGGCAAACAAAAAGTGTAGGTAGGGCTACCAGACTAAGAATACTCTTGAGAACAGGAAGCACAGAGCAGAACGCCAGAGAGAAGCCGGAAGAAGCAGAGGACAACTATGCTGTCTAAAGAAAGGTACCGAGCCCCATGGCTGAACAAGAAAAATCATGGGTTAGATGAAGGGTAGAGAGCTAGCAAGCTATATGCCTGGGCCTTAGGCCAATCAGCCTAAAACAATTGTAATCATCTATGTGTTTCTGTGGGTCTGCGGGTCTGTGGGTCTGCGGGTCTAAACCTGGAGGATAGGCCCAAAAGTCCAGGCCAAAAACCTCCTACTATAAGAAGTCAAATTTTTTCCTCTTCACCATCTGACTTAAGGCAATCAGATGGAAGAATATGTTAAGTCAGTGCTCACAGAATAACTCGATCATTTAAAGAAAGCTTGTTCAACTGAACCTGACATTTTCAAACAAGCCAGAACATGGCTCAGGACCTAAGGCTTTGTCAGGAATTAAGATACTCTTTCGGACTAAGTCCTGTTGGTATTCTCAAGAGCCCATTCTTTCCACCTTCTAGTAGATGTTGATTATACAGGGATAATGCCAAGTGTTTGTTCTCTTCCAGGCACTCTAAAAGCCTCCAATTATTTATTTTGTTATCTAAGACAAAGAGAGGAATGTTGCACGAAGGGCAGACAGCCTTCTCCTCGGTGCCTATTCTCAATTAGCCCAGCATCAATACAATATGACCTGAGCAGGAGATGTAGCACTCCACAGGCAGATAGCTTGTCAAGCGTGCTTCAGTCCCCAGTACCACACAAACCAGGCATGGTGGTGTCACGAACATATAACCCCAGAAATTGGGAGGCAGAGGCAGGAGGATCCAGAATTCAAGTCCTCTTCAGCTGTATAGGAAGTTCAGGGTTAGCCTGGGACTGTGTCAAAAAAATAAAAAAAAAATAAATAAGTAAATAAACTAGAATTTGGGCTATGAAATTATGCCACCTGATTCTTTTCATTTTAGCTGATTGGAAATTCCATGTGGAAAGAAGCTTTGAAGGCCAACAGGATCATTTACTGAAGGATTGTCCTAGAGAACAGGCATTGTTCTCCTTAAATGAGACAGTTGGTAGGAAATGCTATATCCCGAGCAGGGCTTTGTTGTCTCTGTATCAATTTCTTATCATATCAGGACAGGAGCAGTGGGGACAATCCAGTCAGATGCCTCTGAGGGCCCCTGGGACTAAGAGAAACTCATTTAGTGTCATTAGTTGCCAGACAATAGCAAAATTAGAAGGTTTTGCATGTAGGAATTATCACAAAAAGCCATTTGTTCCAGATTAAATGCAAAGTGGATTTTTAAATAATCATTTGGCTATTTGAGTAATAAAGTAAAGAATGCTAGTCATCTGTATTGTTTACACACATCATTCTTTTGTTTTTCTGTGACACTATGGTGCTGGTGGCTTTCAAATTAAAGACTATGAGAAGCAAATGATCTCAAGCAAATCTCATTTTTATAACACTTGTAGCTGCATTTAGTCTCCCCTAGGGCCTTTTTGTAAGTGTGAAGAAATACATATGTACTACCATCATGTAAGGGTCCATTGTGATAATAGCTGGGTTCTTCCTAGTATTTTATACATGCCATTATGAAAAGCTCAGTTTTTACCAGGGGAAAATCACCCTTTTTGCTGTACAGGTTGAAACAGTACAATACAGGCATTTCCATCATCTTCTTCCACTGTGAGGGTTAAGAATTATTTGAGAGAAACGTATCAGCTATAGAACCAGTGCCCTTCTGGAACACAGAGATGAGTGTGGTCTCTATAATCAGTCACCCAAAAATCCTCAATCCCTGAACCTATGTGGATATTTCAGCATTTTTGACACAGGATACATTATCTAAGACTCTGGAAGTTAAAAGCAGTTCTTCTCTTTAAAGAATGCATAGAGGGAGAAGGTGGTGGCATTCTGACCTGGTAAGAATGTTCTGTGGCTTTGATTTCTTTCCCTGAAAATTAAGGACACAAAGTACTTTTTCCTATACCTGTTGTCCATTTATACATCTTCCCTTAAAAGATGTCTATTTAGGTTTAGTAGCTACTTTTTCTCAAGCTTGCTTTTATTCTGCTACTGAGTCTATCTCTCTGCATATTTAGCCCCTTATGAAACAAAGGATTGTAAATATTTTCTGCTGTTCTTTCTGTTGGAATCTCTCTGCTCTACCAACTATGTCTATGTTGTACAGAGCATTTTAGTGAGGATGTGGACATGTTTTGAGAAGTAGTATTAAGGTTTCAAGAAAGAAAAAATATTTACTACTCTATGAAATAGTCATCCAGTATAGGGATAAATACTAAGCATTTACCAAAAGAAATTAAATCAGTATTTCAAAGATGTCCTAGTTTCATATATGGTGCTGTGATAAAATGCCATGGTAACAAGCAATTTAGGAAACAAAAGGTGCCTTTTAGCTCATACTCCCAGGTTACAGCCCATCTCTGTGAGGAGGTCACAGCAGCAGAATCTTGAGACAGCCAGTTGTATTACATTTCTGGTCCTAAACAGAAAAGTGAGTGCCTGCACACTCATTAGTTTGCTTGCTGCTCTGTTTCTCTTCTTACACAATTCAGAACCCCTGGCCTATGGATTAGTGCTGCCCACAGTGGACTAGGTCTTCCTATTTCAATTAATTTAACTAAGTCAATGCCCTAAAAACATGCTTAAAGGCCAAATCAATGTAGACAATCCCACAGCAATAGGCTCTTCCAGGGTGACTATACATGAGGTTAAATTGACTGTTAAAGCTGACCATCACAAGAGACAGCTGCACACCCATGTTATGGTCAAGCTACTCCCAATAGCCAAGATTTACGAGCCCATGAATTCAGTCATTGAACAAATTCATAAAGAAAAAGTGCTGCATATACACAATGAAATACTGATTAGCCACAAAAAGGCAAAATCTTATCATTTTGGATAACATCTCTGAACCTAAAAGATATTCATCAAGGTGAGTCAGGCATTGAAAACCAACCCCTGCCACCTCGTCTGTTGCTATGGACAAGTCTTTAGTTCTTATGACTTATGATGTCCTCATCTGTGAAATGAAGTTTGTAAAAGTCCCTACTTTCTAATCACTTTGCAAATAACACATAGAGGTTTAAAAAAACCAAGCAGAGTGATGAGAGAAGATGACCAATCACTATTATCTGTTATTTAAAAAAAAAAATGGCACTACATATGGCAGGTAGACATCAATATCCCAATAACCAACTCACAAATGTCATGCTACTATGTGAGGAAGTATAGAGTGACTACAAGGGTCCTAATATTTTTAAATCGTATATCTTAACTGTGGCGATATATTTTATATTTAATAAAATATGCCTGGAATATCAGGGAACAGAATCATCAACAGTCAAGCCATAAAGGTTAGAGAGTGGTGAGCCACACCTTTAATCCTATCACAGGGAATGACCAAGTGGTGACCCACACCTTTAATCTGCTAAACCTGACTAAATTTATTTATATTATGAGTTTTCTGGCCCAGCCTGCTGTACATAGCCCCAAGGTCTGGACTATTAGTCCCAAATAATTACGTAAAGTCTTATATTAATTATAAACTCTTTGACCTATGGCTTGGGCTCATTACCAGCTAGCTCTTACAATTTAACCCATTTCTATTCATCTATATCTTGCCATGTTGCTAGTGGCTTTACCTCTGTTCCATTACATCTTGCTCTCTGGGCAGCCACCTGCAGTGTCTCTGTCTGACTCTGCCCTCCTTCCCCTTTATCTATGTTTGGAGTTGCTGTCTGCCTATAAGCGGCTTTGCCATAGGCCAAAACAGCATACAGAAAGACATCCCACATCACTTAACCATTGATTCTCATGATTATAACATTTCCATTAATAATTATTATCAGGAATTAGAGAGATAGTAGTTAAGAGTCTATACTGATCTAGCAGAGGACTTAAGTTGGTTTTCTAGCACCTAAATTGAGGTGACTTACAACCTCCTAAAACACCAGCTCCAGAGGATCCAATCCATTTCTGGCCTCTGAGAAAACCTGTATTCATGTTCACACACACACACACACACACACACACACACACACACACACACACATAATTTAAATAATTTTTAAAGTTATTACTAATAGTGGTTCCTAATGTATTATAAATATATTAGCACCTTAAGACACATTATAAAAAAAATACATAAGATTATATGTCTCTTTAGTGGCCTGGGTCCCTTTCTGTTTATTACTCAGCAGATACTAGCTTTCTGTTGCACCCTAGTTATTTCCCCTTAAAACTAACCTTATGAGAGTATATTTTGAGAATATTTTATTTCTGTTCCATGTATAGTCCCCATATGTGACCTTTAGGTTTAATTACTTTAAAAATGTATTCAGGGTTAGTATTAAATTCATCTATCTACATCCATAGGTACCATGCATTCAACAGCATCTTCCCTTCAAAGTAATGTAGACACAGCTCAGTTCAAAAATTTGCCCATCAAATACAATGCTATAAATTCCATCCTCGGCACAGTAATAACAGCATTAATAATGGGAAAATATCTTCTATCAAGATCTCAGCAATCACTACAGGAAACAGAGAGCCACTGCAGTCCACTCATGGGGAGTGTGCTCACAGTCAAGGTGAAGAGCCACAAACAACCACAGGAGACTCTACCCACAGACAGGGTGAAGAGCCACAAACAACCATAGGATAATCTACCCACAGTCAAGGTGAAGAGCCACAAATAACCACAGGAGACTCTATCCACAGATACAGTGAAGAGCCACAAACAACCACAGGATACTCTACCCACAGGTACAGTGAAGAGCCACAAACAACCACAGGAGACTCTACCCACAGGTACAGTGAAGAGCCACAAACAACCACAGGAGACTCTATCCACAGATACAATGAAGAGCTACAAACAACCACAGGAGACTCTACCCACAGACAGGGTGAAGAGCCACAAACAACCATAGGATAATCTACCCACAGGCAGGGTGAAGAGCCCCAAACAACCATAAAAACTCTACCAATAGGTTGGCTAAATCCCATCCTCCAGAACTCCCCAATGCTCAGACACCATAATGAAATGTAGATTCACTGGTGGTCTGGTAATAGGAGTGTATCCAACCCAATTATGGAACAATTTGTGGAGTAAGAATGCCTATCTTCAACAGCCAGTTCTCCTAAGCATACATCACACTTCATCTTCAAGATTAGTCAGAAAACAAACAAACAAAAAAAAAAACCCAACATTGACCCTCAGCTCTCTGACCCAGGACTATTCCAAATACCCAGCCTTTCCTGGCAGGTCTTCTGATGCACTGAGGAAAAATACTTAAGACACCAAGCTTCTCTTCAGAAGCACAGATGTTTCATTAACACCCTGGACACTGCCAGGACACCCTGAAAATACTAGCCTGCCTTGACACATGGCCACAGTGATACAGCAGGGAGGAGAGAGACCAACCTGCATAGGGTTTTTCTGGGGCTGAAAAGCATTGTCTGTAAAGGAAGCAAATTTTAAAAGAACCACAAAACAAAACAATTTCGCTAAAGAATTGACTATTTACTCTTTGTAGCAGAAAATCACAGTTAGCCTATTCTGAAAACACATTTGTGAGCAAAAATAGGCTTTTGTACATACAAAGACCTCCATTATTCCTTTTCAAAGACTTTAGGCAACCTGATGTTCAAAGAATAAAATATATATATATAAATTTCAACATCAGTAAAAATGAAAATTGATAGTTCTGGTCTCTTTCAAAATTCTAGCTATAGTTATCATTATCAGAAAAGCCAGTATTACAACATCATCAGATCCTCTGAGCTAATTTGAATTTCTTTTAAAGCTAGCTTTTGAATCCAATAATGAGCCAAATAGTATATCTGTGGTTTTCAATAAACAGTGTTCAGAAATGGATGTAAAGATATTAGGCAAGGATCCAAATAGCCGAGGAAACAATGACACACTCTGAGGCAGATGTTGCTGGAGCTGTGAGGATCAGAGACCAGGCCCTGGCAGCCATATCAAAATAGTCAGCCACCTGAACTTCAATCAGCCAATTAAAGATAGAGGTAACAACGAAAAGCAGAGAAAGGAAGTGCACCCAGTGTGGCCACACTCAAAAGAGGAAGAGAAGCGGTCCAGTGATACCCACACATACCAGCCCCAAGCTCATCATTGAGTCTTGACATAAGTTTATCTTTAAATAAGGACAAGAGGTGTGCACAGCTAAGCAACCCTAGTCAGGGTATGGTCTTACCCATCACAGATCCACCATTGTCTCAGTGATGTCTGTCCTGTGAAATCATCTGAAATATTACAATAGTATAAATTCTTTATCTGAGAAACAATCTAGCTTTAACTGACCACGGGTTCTAAGCAGGAGATTCCTGGGGGAAAATTCTGATTTCTTGGGACCCACTGTTTCGATAATCTGGTAGCCCAGGAAGAAACACAAGTGTTTC